>OZ017738.1:271409495-271621995 GCA_963969285.1 Odontomyia ornata | reverse complement strand
CACGATAAAATTTTTAGTATTGTGTTCAACTTTATGCTTCTTATTTGAGATAAAACTCAGACCAAATAATGAATCATAACTTCTTCTTCGTGGCACTGCAACCCCTCTCGGGCTTTCCTCTTGTTGCAAATAGCACCTCCAACTGTCCATTGAACGCGTCGTTCAAATTCGAAATCCAAGCAGCGATGAACTGTCTTCATCGACCGAGTCAGACCAGCCTTCAGTTCTCGCAACGAATACCTTTTTGGGTATCCATTTTTCGTCCATGTGACTCATGTGTCCAACTCATTGCAGTTTCCGCAGTCTAACAATCGTTGAGACATCAGACTCGTCAAAACTTTCATACAGCTCATGGTTGTATCGAATTTGCCATTGGTCCCCGTCTAGCTTTGCTCCGATTTTTTGCCTCAGGAGCCGTCGCTCAAAGGCGTTCAATATATTTGCGGATGCTTGGGTTAGGGTTCATATTTAACACGTAGCATAACACAGGTCTTATCACAGATTTGTATACTTCGAGCTTTTTTTTTTCCTGTGTATGCAGCTGGTCTTCAAGATCGTCAAAACTGAATAAAATATTCTATTTGTGATCTTTTTTTTTGGAGTACCTCGTCTCTTTCACTACCAGTTCTCGTCATTTTGGTGGCCAGATACAGAAATTCGCTTACATTTTTAATACTACACTCGCCAAGTGTAATACTTTGTTTGCTTGAGGTATTTTTTGTCTACTGCGTCATGAGCTTTGTTTTATATTCATTGATTTGTAGCCCTACTAGTTTTGCTTTGCTGTCGAGTTTCAGGAAGAGTTCTTTGGCGGTTGTTTGTGACCATGGCAAAATGTTGATGTCACCCGTGTAGGCTACTATCTGGCTCGACTTGTATAGTAATGTACCTCGTCTATCGATAGGCAGCTTTCGTATGACGTATTCCAGAGCCAAAGTGAATAGCAATGGGGCCTGCCCATCTCCCTGTTTTAGTCCGATATTTGCGTCAAAGGCATCCGTGTGTTGGTTATTGATGCGTGCTTGGGAGGTTGTTGACATCATGGTTATATTCGTAAGATGGACTAATTTGGCTGGGATTCCAAAGCAAAGCAGTACTTTGTACAGCAGGTGAAGAACAATACTATCGTATGCTTGCTTAAATTCAACGGAAATTTGATGTGCGCCTATGTTGAGCTCCCAGCATTTTTCAATTACCTGCTTGATAGTGAACAATTGGTCTATCATCGATCTACTTGCTCTAAAACCACCTTAGTAGTATCCAAAAATACAGTTAGCGTAGGATGTGATTTAATTTTCAAAGATCTTTGAAAAAATGTTGAACGGCGTACAAAGTAGTGATATGTCTCTATAGTTTTTGCACTGTAGCTTGTCACCTTTTTTGTGGATAGGGAATATTATTGATTAGCTGCACATTTTTGTTCTTGCTGCCAAATGTGCTGGATTACTTTGAGAATAGCCATATGAATACTGCTGGCACTATATTTGATGAGCTCCACTGGAATGTCATCAATGCCCGACGCCTTATTATTATGCTTTTGGGCTTTGATGATGGAACTAACTCCATTCAGGTTTAGTGGGGCCAATAAAAGCTCTCCGCAGACATCTATAGGCTCCGATTTTCTGGTAGTCTGCGGAAGATTAAGGAGGTTCTTGAAATATGATGCCCATCTTTTCTTATTCCTGTCGATTTCAAGACGAAAGAGCGTGGTTTTGGGCTGATAACCACGTTTCAGGCTTTTCACTACTTTGTATGTTTCTCTTGTGTTGTTGTTTGTTAAGCTTATATCTATACTTCTCAATTGGTCGTCAAAGTATTTTCTTTTCTGGATTCCAATTATCTTATTCGCTGCTCTACTGAGATTTTCATAGTGTTCTCGCTTCATCCTACTTTTCCTACCTTCGTAGTTTTTGTATACCTAATTCTTTTTGGCAAACGCATTCTGGCGCTCATCATCCATCCAACTATTTCTCTTGCACCGGGCTTGACGTCTGATTGTCTGTTCTGCCACGGTCCCTATGGCCGCTTTCACTTCCATCCAGAGCTTGTTGCTTGTCTTTATGGATGCTTCTGATAAGATGGGAGCCGGGTGGTTGTCGAGTGTCCCCGTGAAATTTCCGGCCACAGACGCCGTTTGGAGCCTTTTGATGTCAAATTTTTGTAGCGGGCTGGTCTTCACCAAATATACCTTCGACATACGACCTCGATAGATTGATTCGATCAAGTAATGATCTGAGTTACAATTGGCTCCTCGGTATGTACGGACATCAAACACGCTCGTAGGCCATCGTTATTGGATCAGAACATGCCGATCTGGTTTTGCGTGTTGCCATCCGGTGATACCTAGGTCATTCTATGAATGCGTCGATGTGGAAAGCAAGTCGAACGTATGACTAGATTTCTGTAACATGCAAAGTCAATCGGGCGCTGACCGTTGTCATTTGTTTAATTGTGGAGGCTGTATCCTCCAGTCGTTCCCCAATGAGATAGCTCATTTTCATCCTTAGCTGTGAAATCACCCAGAATTATTTTTGCGTCATTCCAGGCTTCCAGGTGATTGTAGAACGTTTCCTTTATTTCTCCGTCCTTTTCTTCAGTCGAGGCGGGAACATTAATCAGCCAGATTTTGAAGAATTTCACTTTTATTTGGATCGCATACAGCCGTTCATTGACTACTTTAAAATCTATAACGTCCGATTTGAACTGAGTAATCTGACATTTCAGGATCCAATACCATAGTCCCTTTTTCATTTGTGAGGTCGTTGCCGTGAATCCAATTTATTCTGAAGCTCATCTGCAGGTTTTGAAACATTTTAGCGTTTTCTAGGGACGAGAAATTGCCCCGTGTAATTTTTGGCCACAGACGCCGTTTGGAAACAATATTTTGTTTTAGACAAATTATACTTTATTTGCATGAAATTGCTAAGAAGCCGATGGTAAAGCGCGGATTAGCTCATGACATCGAATATGATATATTTAATGCGTTGGAAAATACTGATCGAGCAGCATGTGCAGAGAATTTAGAATAATGGAATTTGCTAAAGTTTACGTTAATGATGAAATTTAACCAGGGTTCAACCAACGTGAGAATGTTAACCGTTTCAATTTTACAGAAATATGAATTACGTTAAGAAATTAAACAGGGTGATTTAAACGTGAGAAAGAATTAACAAAAGTAGAAATTTAGTATTTTGAAATCTGGTTGATGATTCAACATCTAGGCGTGATGTAACTCACGCGTGAGCCATGACGAGTGATGGGCACAGGGCGAATCAGGTCGAAGTGTCGTTGCAGTTCATTGATAAAATTGCTCGGTTCGTAATGGTATGGTGCTGGGTTGATACATTTGCCTGGCAAACGTATCGGCTAGTTTAAGAGTAGTTTAGCTGGTGAGTACTTCAAGCTCTCGTGTTGACTTGCCCAGATACCCATGATGACGTCTGGTTTGATTTTTGTCCATTGGTCGTTCTGATGGCATCAAATCGCAGCCTAGAGGTTGCATTGAAAACAGTCCACCATGCCGTTACCTTGTGGATGATAAGCTGTCGTGTGTAGGTATGTGGTAACTGCTAGATGGTTCAGCACCTAAAGAGGTGCGATTTGAACTGCCGTCCTTAGACGGTGGTGATTTGATGCTGATTTTCCCAGAATGCTCGTGTGACTCTCGCTGCATTTTAATCTGCGAAGCTTTTTGGGTTTTGATGTAAAGCGAATGTTAACGCCTTGTGATCGGTGTATACCGTGAATACTCGTACTTCCAGCAAATGTCGAAAGTACTCGATTTTTAGGTAAATTGTCAGTAGTTCTCGATCAAGGGCACTATATTGCATCTCAACCGGAGTGAACTTCTCAGAGAAAAAGCTAGCGGTACATAGACGTGGTTTATTTGTTGCTGTAAAGCTGCTCCAACCAAAAATTGGATGCATTGTACACGATTGCAATCTGTGCACTGACACCGAAAATGCTCCAGCATTGTAGCTTGCACGAGGCAATTTTTCGAACACTTCTTTTGGTGTTGGTGTGCGGGCTACATCAGGGATGCCAATTTTATAAAAATTGCACAGGCCGATTAAACAGCGTAGCTGCTTGGCTGTCTCTAGCTTTGGAAAATCGTAAATATCTTTAACCTTTTCCACTGGTAGTTTGATGCCCTCGCTGGTGACGCTGTTACCCAGGAATGTCATCTCCTCGACTATGAACTTACATTTTTGCCCGTTGATGACGATGCAATATTCATTCAGTCGTTCGAAAATCTGCCAAAGTTTTCGGAGGCTTCAAGAATATCGTCAATATAAGCGTAGAAAAAATCTAACCATCGCAATGCCTCATCTATGAAACGTTAGAAGGTCTACGCTGCGTTTGGGAACCCAAAACTCATGAACAAAAACTCAAAGACGCCAAACGGCGATGTTATTGCCGTTTTCTCAACATCCTCCTTGGCAACCGAAATATAGTTTTACGCGGGCACTAAATAAATTTTAGAAAAAAACCCTCTTACCGTGCAGTGATTGGGCAAAATCCTGAATGTGGTGTACGGGATAGCGATTGGAGATGGTGCGTGTGTTGAGTACTCTTTAGTCGCCACACGGGCACCAGTTTCCACCTTTCATCGAGGCCATGTACAATGGCGATGACCAGCTGCTGGATGAAGTTCACGCTGAGCCTTGGACTTGGCAGTCGGGAGGCGCGGTGTTTGGCCAAGACGGGAGCTCCTAGCATTGTTGGAATGTGATATTTCGTCAGCTCGCGTGATGCCCGGAAACTCTGTGAGAAGCTTATGATACGTTGAGTTCCCGGAGATCACTTTAATGCTTTGTGCGTTGCCTTCGAAAACCCGTCCCTGGGACGTGATTTTTGTTCACTCGTCGATGAGTCACTATTTATTTATTCCATCTGTCAGACAGAATACAATCCGATAACAAAATTGAACGCAAAGAAAAAATACAGCAAAATTAAATGAAAAAATAATAAAGTGACAATAATTGTAGGTGAAATTAGTAGTAAATCTCTTCGTTTTTTCTTAAATGCTATGTAAGAAGAGGGAAAGGACTAAGTTCGAGATTATTACGATTTCGTACGATCCTTAAAATTGTTGAGTGAAAATATAAACCAGTTCTAGCTTATGGGATAGCGAAATAAAAACCCATCCGACATTAACGAAATGTTTGTCGGAAACGCAGCTCAGAAAAAATATTTGACGAGACTCGATGGTTGCAGAGTTAACAAAAAATGTTGGTCTGAATAAGTTCATCAGGATATTAGAGATGGAAGATATAGGAAGGATAAACGACTTTTATAGGTCTGATGCAGTAAATCAAACTCAAGGAAAAGAAAACGCGTAGACTTTTTAAAGAAGGCATAAGATAGGAGTATCGGGGGACCAGATAACAGAACAGTATTCCAGCAAAGGGCGAGCAAAACACACAAATAGGCGAATAGAAGAAGAGGAGAGTTCTTGAGAGAAAAAATCATTTTATGACATTTAGTAACGTTAAGACATAAAAAGTTTGAAGTATACGATTTATTTAGAGCATTCAGTTCGGTTTGGGGGAGCTGACAGTCTAAGCGGAGTTTTTGACTGCTCGAAATACTTTGAAGTTATCAGCATGCAAGAGGCAAGATAAATTAATTATAAAGGGGATATCATTTATGAACAACAGAAAGAGAATCGGCCCAAGAACACAAGATGAAGGATAAAAGGGACTTGGCGGAACACCAGAGAGACTTAGTCGGTAGGGATGACACGATAGATAGGATTATATCCAAGCTTACGACAAAGAAGAAGATGATGCATAGTGTCAAAGGGCTTGGAAAAATCTGTGAAGATCATATCAACTTGCAGCTCGTTATCCAAAGCTCTTGCAATACTATTTGTGAATTCCATTAAATCGGAGATAGTGGAGTATCCTTTGAGAACCCCATGTTGTTTTGGATCAATAACACTATGGCACATAAAAAATAATCACGGACATCCCGGGTGGTGATTTGTATTAGGTATGCTTGATAAACAACAGAAAACAAATTGATATTTAGATATCATGTCCCAGAACAAAAATAACGGTAATTTTCGTAACGTAAGATTATACCCTTGCTTTATTTACTTTCCGCTACACTTAATTGAGGGTAGTTATAACATTGTATCATTGATGTGTACAAATGTCATCAAAACATTAGTTTAATTATACAATAACATATCATAAAATATCCGTTGCCACGGTAAAAGAACAGGCGACGGGAAATATCTACTCTTAATTAGTATGCATGTAATATAACACCCTTCACCCTGTAATAGACAGGACGCGTGAAAAATCCATCATGTATTAAGGATAGGATTTTTCTTACTCGTAATTATTATATTGTAGTAATAAAACACCCTTCGCCCTGTAGCTGACAGGACGCGTAAATAACCCATTGTGTTTTAAGGATGGGATTTCTTTAAAGATAAGGATGTAATAATCCAAGTAGGTAAGAAATAGATACAGTATTTAAGCCGAGATAATTTAGTTCATCTCTCAGTTTAATATTGTCAGCTCATATAAGAACAATAAAGCATTCGTTGTTAAATTAGTTATAACTAAATTTCTCTCAAGAAATTTACCTATTATTCCACGTTATTAGGATGTTATGTATAGATACGTCTCAAGGCGTTCGACGAGCAATTCTGCCCCGCTTTTTCCGCGCATGCTTTTGTCGATGTGTTCCAAGTAAAGTATTTGGTCACTCCATAATACAGTAAAGTTTTCGTAGTCACATAATCTGAAAAAGCGAGATATTGAACATTCCAGCGAGATATTGAACATTTGAATAGCGTTTTTGGATGTCGAATGTTCCTATCTGGAATTGAGTTAATTCATCAGTTCGATTTTCCAGGCCAAATACGGCCATGTCACAACCCATGTTGACGTATTTGTTTGACTTTACGGAATTGCAGTACTCGACATTAATATGAACAGCAAACATTTTTGCAACAGGGATGAGTACGGTACGATCCATATATTCCAATGTCAATATCTACATCTCCACTATCATCGGGCTTCCTTTGCCTATACGTTGGATACACATCACCTTTAGTTTGAGTTTCATTGATCAGCTCACGTGGATTTCGCTTTGTGTACTTGCCATGCTTCATGCGTGGTGAATTTAAACTAAATGCCCATGAATCATATTTTTATTGATGATTCCAAACAGAATGAGATCTTTGTCCCGATTCAGAAGCAATCATGCTATCAATTTGTGTTGGAACGATTTTTGCTTCAACTAAATTAAAATGTGTGCGTGCAGCAGGTCTCTTTTTGCCATTCAATTGCGTAAATCCTGCATCGAGTTCGTTCAAAAATATGGTTCTTGGTGAAGACGTCCATGATTCTAATTAGCTTTCGCTTGAAAGCTTGAACGAGGAGATCATGCTTGTGCGATAAATTTTGGCCGGTGGAAAGCAAATGCGTAATGTCACTCAACGATGGATTGCGTGTCAAGGTGATGAACAGATCTGGGCGTCCATACTTTCGAACATACGTCAGTATATCTTGTGTTTATTCTTGCATGTGTTGCGGACTGCTAGTATACGTTGCTAGCAAGATTACCATTTGTCCAATTTTAGCAGCGCCCATATCATTGGCAATTGCATTACGCAAATGGACGTATTATTCAACGCGCATATTATCACCGGTGTATTGAAATGTCTCTCGTGTTCTCCAGATGGTGTTTTATCTGCTCTTATCACAACAGCATAGTCATCTGATAGCATCTGGTCTATAGTAGTTTTGAATAGACGAATCAATCTGTTGTTTGTAAGTTTGAAATGTTTCCACGCCTGGTTGCAGTACTAACCGCGCAACGCTGTGCAACTTCGCTTTCTTCGTTGTCAGTAAGATATATATGCAAAAATGTTGCCATTTGATTCAATACAGGAATTAATGAGCCGACTCGGTGATATATTTGGTCTTAAATTTTGAAATTAGGAATGTAACCGGCGTTGTTGCGCCGAAGGTAATCATTCGAAAGAATGAGTAGTAGGTACTTGCGAATGTTTTACAGGGAGTGTTTAGAAATCGGAGTGTCACTAGAAATGTAACTTTGAAGCGGCTTAGTTTGCTCCATCAGCGGGGGCAAACAACTTTTCCGTTCGAAAAAACACATTCAAGTTGATTCCTTAGCAAACTTCTGACCACGTCAATGCACGCAAACTTTATTCATTGGCCCAATAAGTACATCCAAGTGATTTCTGTAATCATAGTCTCTATCGTAATTAAATGCTTCCAACTTCAAATCAATCCATTCCCTTGAACAAACCAATCGTAATCGATTGGTATCGAGTCGTTCGATATGTTGTTGGGGCGTGTCTTCTACTCTGAAAGTTGAACCTTTGGGGCGCATTTCTTGAAGACAAGATCCATGTTGCTCTTCATTTTCCTCTGTTCTAGAAGTTGGAGCGCTGTTGCGCTTTTTCTGCAGGTAAGATCCATTTTACTCTTCAGTTCCAGTGGTTCTGGAAGCGGAAGTTCTATCGCGCATTTGCTGATTTCAAGATCCACGTCGCTCTTCAGTTTCAGCAGCTCTGGAAATAAAAGCTCTGTCACGCATTTCCAGAAGGTGAGGTTTACGTTGTTTTTCAGTTCCAGCTGCTCTTTTTCCCTTTTTTAGGGTTTTGTGAAATAATTTAACAAAATCCTACGAAAATCGCGTCCTAGCTATCCGCCCGTCCGTCCGACCATTCGTTCGTGCGTCACACCACTTTTTCTCGCAAACTACATAAGCTAGAAACATAAGATTTTGTAAATCGGAGTAGGCGGCCTCTTCGAAGTTCTACAACAAAGAACAATAAGCGAGATATTGTCACCAATATAGGGGAGTGGCCCTGAAAAAAAAAAATTTCATCAAATGTAGGCAATATGGATATCAGTTGAAAGCTATTAACCAGAACTTCTTAAAATGACAAGTTTTGCTTTGAGGGTTGCAGGCGAAGGGGGAATATACAAAAATGTTCTGTCTCCTTTGTGATTGGACACCTTTGACTTAAAAAAACTGAAAAAAATCACAGAGGCAACTATTTAAGACCACTAGAGCAACAAATACCTTAGAAGTCAAAATTCGTTCAACTTTGTTAATAATTGTACAATTTATAAATTTTATATTTTAACCTATAAAATCGAAATCGGACCCTTAAATTTTCAAAAAGCTACAATTAAAGTTTCCTGATAGTAACTGTGTGTTCTGAAAATTTACAAACAATCGAATAATAAACAGCTAAGGCACAACCAATTGAATATTTAATATTTACAACAACATAAACACGTGATGCTAGGGGGATAAACGTTTGTAATGGATCTAGGCACTACACATATTTAGGAATTTTGATAAAAATTTAAGAAGTTGTTTGTAATATTAATGTGTTTTCATGGTAAATCAAGGGACGGTTTCCAAATGCTTGAAACAAAATGGTGGCGAATTTAAAAGCATAATAACCAGGACATAATTTCTCGAACTCAATTTATGGAATAAAGACAACACAAGTTTTTATATGCAGAACATATTATTTGAATTACTAATTGTTTCACAAAACCCTTCTGGCAGGAGCACTCTCCTGCTACTTGTACTTGTTTTCGTTACATACGATGATTTCCTACCAAAAGACGCGTTTTTTGGTGGCATTGTTGAAAACTGAAGGTATATTGGATATTTATTGAAATGGTGATTGTGGAAGAAGTTGCGACTATAGAAGGAATGCTTGCAATAAATTGAAAACGAAACAAATTTGAAAGACAGATCTATGCTCATGTCAAAAGGTTTTGTACCCAACTTTACTGAAATACTGTTGCCAGCAATAAATAAAGTCAAGAAACTTGTCAAAGAGATATGCACGTTTAAAAGAAAATCCATTGTTTCTCTATTCTCAACGGTCACCATTTTGTTCCGAAATAACAAAAATCACTCGAATTATGAATCCCAAAAATTATTGATGTTACTGATCTTACTTCAAATTTTAAAAAGATCATATCAAAACTGCAGTTCAAGATATTCCGCCTTTAGTAGAAATTTCAAATATAAAAATGAACGAAAGTAAATTACCTTTAATTCTACTCTTATTATTTTTATTCCGTATACAATTGTTTCGTTTTCTACTTGAGAACTTCGTCAGTACTACTATTCCCTAAACTACAAGTGTTCTAATATTTCTACTACACTCTTTAAAATATGAAATTGAACCTCTAATTATACCTAACATGTCTCTAATCCCTCAATGTTCTTTAACTTAATCTCTAATTACCTGATGCTTTTATCATTCGAAAATTTTGTTTTTCCTTATTACTACTTAATTACATTAATTATTTTGTAAGCTTCAATAGCCAAGTGTATCCGTCACCTGGGTCGCCGTTCCAAATGTCCTGCGTTTTTCGATTGAATTTCTCCAAACTTTCTGCTACATCAAGCATCCACCCGTTTGTAATCGTTTTCAGCATGCTCACGTTATCCGCAGTGATGCGATGTTTTTCAAGGCCTGTATGCTCCGCCATTTTTGATTTGAAGTTTTTTGCATCTTGCCTATTTGTTTTTGTTGACTGCTTCCCTTAAGTGCTCGTTCCATCTGACACCTAGTGATCTCCTCGTTTGTCCAATATAACATCCATCACATTACGTACACGATACCTTGTAGACTCCGCTCCACTCCATTTTGGGTATGGGGTCCGTGATTGATCCTAGCAAGTTCCGCAGTTCTGTGGCCCGGCTCGTATAAACTAGGTTGGTGTCTACGTTTTTCATAGCCCTTAAACTCAAGACAGGTATACCGTTCAAGAAAGGTGATCAAGTATCTAGAAATGCAGTTGGTGAAGGAGAGTATTGAAGGACTCCATGCAAAATTGGAGCGGAAGAAATTAATATTGGAAAATAAGTTCCATCAATTAAGACGAGAATAAGTGATAGTGTCCCAACAAATCATGGTACGTACAATCGAAAACATAGTCATTAATCAATCGTCCCAGGTATTTACGCAATCTCAACTGAATCTACTGAACATGGGGCTGAAATACTCCATTAACGCGAACGCCAAACCTGAAGATATCGTCATGGAAATTGAAGCCGGGATGAACAGGCTTTCTAGCCTGCATGGAGTGACGGTAGAGGAAAAACAAAGGGTAAGAGCCAGTACTGCAGATACACTGAAAAAAGAAACTAGATGGGTCGGAAGGCAGGACGAGAATACGATCATCTATGAGCTCAAAACTCTACCAGTTTACTACATGAAAGCGGATAAAGTAAATGCCTTAGTGATCATGGACTAGGCTGATTACGGCAATAGAATGCGGGAAAAAATAAATATGGGACTATACTTCAGTCTACGAAATAATCCGCTGCCTGGGTCAATAAAAAGAGTGGCAAAAGTGCTGAAAAAATGTGAACCATGGATTCGGGACCTCAAGAAATTCTTAAAAGTAACCAACCCATCGCTATCAAGGATAATGGGACTTCCGAAGATTCACAAACCAGGCCATGAAATGCCTGAAATTGTGTCAGCAGAAAATACACCCACTCAGAAAATTTAGAAGTGGTTGGTCAAGGAATTCAACAAAATGGACAAAAAATTTGTTGCCAGATCAGCAGCGAATTCAGCAAAATTTATTACAAAGGTTTTGTCATGGGGACCTTTGGAAAACGGCGATACGATGGTGTCATTTGACGACAAGGCTCCATTTCCCAGTATTCCGGTCAAAGAAGCACTTGCGTTACTTGAAAAGTGGATTCTGATACAAGGATCAGGAGAACAATGGAAAGCACGAGCCAAAATGTATTTGTAACTGGCTAGACTCTGCATGGGTGAAAGCTATTTCACTTTCAGGGAGAATTTTTTAAACAAACACGTGGTGCTCTAAAGGGAAACTCTCTTTCCCCGTTTCTAAGCGAAGTTTTTATGACATTTTTGGAGGAGAAGCTTGCACAAAAAGTTAAACTGCCACATCGATGGGTGCGTTATGTGGACGATATCTTCACGATCATCAAAGAGGATCAGATCCAGCAAGCCCTCACGGTGATCAACTCGATACACAACAACATCAGTTTCACCCACGAGCTGGAGTCGGAGGGATGGCTATCATTGCTGGACGTGATGTTATGTAGAGGAGCTAATGGATTGGAATTCGATATATACCGCAAACTTTCACTTCGAACCATTGCCAACAGCAAAAATGGGCAACATTTAGCTGGCTTGTGAATCGAATGCTCATGCTTCCATTGAATAAGAAAGGCCTGAAACAAGAAACGTCCCACATTTATAAATTAGCCGAGTGGAATGGATACCCTATGGATAAAGACACCAAATTGATAGCCAAACGAACAAAGGAGATCTTTAACAAAAAGTTTACAACGTTACCTGTGGAAGTCGGGCAACGGAAGAGGTTGGTTGAAACTTTTGACTCAAGGACGGAAACAATGAATGAGGCTGTTACGGGAACCGCAGTGCAAATATTGCTCGGTTCGTGTTCCGTCGTTCCTCTCTGTGCACTGTAAATTACAACATACATATACGAAAAGCTGCAAATTGTAATCAATGCAGAAGTGGGTGTGTATCCATACTCGTATTAAGTATCAAACATATACACACAAGACTTCGCAATCGAACGTACCGCCCAGCGGAACGAATTGGTTACATGCATTGCAAATTGAGTGAAAGCTTTAGCTTTGTGGTTGCACCAGTCACAGAGAGATGGCACTAAATACGTTAAACTGTTTTGTTGTTGAACTTTGATCTTTTTTGAAATGGTAAATTTTCTTCATTATTTTAGTTGGTAAGCAATAAAGTCAGCATAATTATAGTATAAAAGAAAATTAAAGACACAAGAAAATCGAGAAGTATTTCTCCATTCACTGGCTCAAGGCGTGCGCCCGAGCTTATTCTATCCCAAGGCACTTAGCCCGGGATAAGTGAATTTAGGATACGTTCAACTGCGTACTCAAGGCATCAGCCCGAGTATCAGCGCCCCAAGGCAGTTATGCCCGGGGCCTGCAGTTGAACTAGTAATTGATTAATTCATCAATCTGACTGCGTACTCAAGGCATCAGCCCGAGTATTAGCGTCCCAAGGCTTTGTGCCCGGGGCTAGCAGTTGGATTATAATCAATCGATTCGTTAATATAACTGCGTGCTCAAGGCGTCAGCCCGAGCAACAGTTAAAGCCTAAATAAATTAATTGGTTTATTCAAATTCTATTTTTCTTCTCCACAACCAAAAAATTTAATTGAAATGGACGTAAATTGTGGGAATCAACTGCTCCATTAACACTCTAAATTCATAAATATGTAAATATAAAACCTCATTAACTAGTTCTTTAATAAAATAATCACTTCAGAAAATCTCATTCATTGATCGCTCCATAAATGCCCAACTTTATACGTCTCTGCAATAAATTAATTATTGAAAGAATTCACTAGTAAATATGCTATTAAGATTAATATAGCCAACTGAACTTGTTATTATATGACCAAACAAAGAATAAAATAAAACTTAAAACCATAAACAAAAACACTCTTTTACTGATCTAGTTGGCGAGTATAAAGTAGCAGATAAGTATCATACAGGAATATCTCTCTCTCTCCCCGGGAGCCTTGATGTGTATATAGGATACACATCATATCAAGCTCCCAGCGCATGCCAGTATACATAGGGTGTACTGGTAGTATGCAATAATTTGGCGCAGCCGGTAGGATATCGGGTTTGCAAACACCACAATGTAGCGCATTGTGTAGTAAAGTTAAATGGGATGTAAGTCTTTCCTCCCAGCCGATATCCGAAACCACTCAATTCCTGTATGTTATCATTGCTACTTACATTGTCAATGAAACTAGATCAGTTTTCTCAAATTT
The DNA here is from genome assembly GCA_963969285.1 of Odontomyia ornata. Taxonomy (NCBI): domain Eukaryota; kingdom Metazoa; phylum Arthropoda; class Insecta; order Diptera; family Stratiomyidae; genus Odontomyia; species Odontomyia ornata. The sequence goes on along the minus strand of OZ017738.1, from coordinate 271,608,139 downwards.
AAAAAAAAAACCAATCCCATTGATCATTTAAATAACAAGCATATAATTTTTATATCGAATATTTTATATTCGATAATCTAATCTAGTTTATTTTAAAATCAGTCAAATAAACTTCCAAATGGTTCAAACTTAATTTGACGTACAACTTATCAAAGAAAAAAAGTTTCAGTTGACTTACATGCAAAACAATCAACAGTACAAGTAAACACCAAGCATAATGAAAACATACATAACGAGTAAACAAAATCGTGTCCATCGTTATATCAACATAACATCTTTCATCGCTCAAACAACTGAAACAATAATAATAACAATAACGCGCACCCACATAAATATTCAAGTCTTATCTTTAAAATTGATCTAGCATTCGAATAATTTCTTGAGAGCCTTTAATGAAGATGAAATTATTGAATAGACGTTTGAACAATAACTTTTAGTGCAATTAAATTCAAGTACAAATAAATAAACTAACCGCGTGAAACGAATTTAAAAATTTACACACTAGATAAAATTTTTCAATACAAATGCTTAACAAGAAACAAAAATAATTTCAAGTTTTACTGAACTAATCCAAGTGTAGGAACTGTGAAATAAACGACTTTTAATTATTATAACCCAATACAATATAGGCCAACTCAATACAAACAAATTCACCCTTAAACCAATTATGTCTTTCAATTCCCATTTTTTCTCCCCCACGAATGACAAAATATGAATTCAGCACTCAATTCGCAATTTCATAGTATTAGCAGTAACAAAAACAAAGTAGTGGCAGTCAAGCCGATAAATCCCGGCAAACTTTTATAAATAAATAGGAAAACAAAATAAGTTGAGTGGTCCCCCAAAAACCCACTGTCGACAGCCACAAATGTAGTCCCTTCAAAACAAAACTGTCGGCAGCCACTCAGCCTTTAGTCTAAGTAAAAAAAAAAGAGATAGCCTCTGAGCCGTTGACTGAAACTGTCGGTGGACACGCTATTCTTAATAACAAGTCGGTAAGAAAACCGGCAATAGCCTCTGAGCCGTGGACCCTAGTAGTCAGCGGGCACGCTATTTTTAGTTATAAGGCACAACAGAAACGCATAACAGCCTCTGAGCCATCGGCCGAAGCTGTCAGTGGACACGCTAATCTTAGCTACAAGTCGGTAAGGAAACCGGCAATAGCCTCTGAGCCGTGGACCCTAGTTGTCAGCGGATACGCTATTTTTATTTGTAAGTCACTATAGAAACAAACAAAAGCCTCTGAGCTGCCCGTCGGCAGACACGCTACATTCATTTAATATTAAGACAATATACCAACCAATCGGAGCCTCTGCGCTGTTGAACTAAAATGGTTTGCAGACATGCTTCCACTAGTCACTACGTTTCCCTGCTCAATACATACATTCTAACTGCTTTCACCATTTAAACCCCTGTGGATAACGCAAAAAGTTTAAAGACCACCCATTTCCCACCCTTCCATATTACACATATCCTCGAGATCGACAATTTTAACGAACGAAGTGACCTCGCACGGCACTGTACTGTCCTCGAGCAAAGTCGGGGACAGCGTTACGCTAAACCGAACATATACTCACTAGGGAGAAATTCAACGGAAAATATAGGGTCTCAAATGGAGGCCGAAACTATATGCTCCTTTGCCCAATATATAGTGATAGTTTTGTTTCGACTCTTCCTCGCAAGATATTTTTAACGTAATATTTCTCCTTAACAGCCCACCCATTTCCAACCTTTTCACTTTACACGTATCCTCGAGATCGAGATCAACAGTTTTAACAAACGGCTATTGAAGTGACCTCGCACGGCACTGTACTGTTCTCCAGCAAAGTCGGGGACAGCGTTAGTTATAGTTTTGTTTCGACTCTTTCTCGCAAGATATTTTTAACTTAACAGTTTGCTGAAATCATTCAAAGTTTATATCATAACTTTCAAACTTAAGATCTTTCCTTCTAATTTTATTTCCTCAATAACATTTATTATAACATACCCAACGTTTCTTTATTTAATTTAAAAAAAAAAACTACTAAATAATACGTAGTTTTCGATTTATCAATAATCTGGAGCTATTTACACTTAATTAAAAGACAGAGCGTAATAATTCAAATAAATTTCCCTTTGTACTATCTCATATAAATACAGGAGTTGCAATAGACAGTTTGAACCAATCAAATAACGACTAAAGGCATATACCTTAAAAGCTACATAATCCCACGCAAGCCCTACCTACTACAAACTACATAAAGCTAACCTAATAGAAACAAATCATCTTCATTACGATTACCCGCCAACCACAAATTAGTATGTACAATGTACATAGCATAGAATTCCGAGCAACTGGCGCATGTGAAAGCTTTGAAAAGAAAAAAAAAACATACTATTTGCTCACACGTAATTGCAGAGACAAAGCTATTCTCCTTATCATCTTATCTTCAAACCTTTTTAAGCACCTTCATGTAAATTATCAATCTTTGTTTCCCACTAAAAACATTAACGATCCACATCAAGAGAAAAACTTAGGTCCCACACTACATAAAACCAATTAAAGCTTTAGCAATGAAGCAACAACAACAACAACTCGCAAGCTATTCCCTTGCAAAGCTAATAATTCCGGAACAAAACGATCGTATCGATCTTACGTTCCCCATGGACAATTTAACTGGGTTGTTCCCAAAACAAACGAGCATCTAGAGCTTCATATACTAACAAATTTCCCTACTAACCTATTAACATAATATATTATTTGCAAAGTACATAACCAAAAGCTTATTTAGCAAGCTTTTCGTTACAGTCTATGAAAATTTTATAAGCAAGAAAAATGAAGCAAATGAAGGATTTTTTTCTTTCAAATTGAAAATCATAAAAAGCCTTAACAAATGCGAAAGAAAAAATTTAGTAGACTAAAGTAAAAAAAAAAAAAACAAAAACTCTTTTTTAATTATGTTTCGGAAACATTATTTTTGCTACCAACCATCAATAAAACTAAAGTCCAAAAACGAAAAACAACCAAAAATCGGTGTAACGCAATATCAAACGAACTTTATACATAATACAGTTTAAATCTTGAAAAACAAAACCGAATGAATGTGACAATAAAAGGAATAGAACTAAATAAAGCAGTAGTAAATACAAAAATAAGCATTAAAAAAAAAACCCACAAAAGTTTCAACAGAAAACCTTTCATGTAATATGAAAATATGTTGCAAAAAGACAAATAAGCGAAACTGTACATAAATGTGAAATTAGTTCATCAGAAAATTGATTATATTTTCATTAACATTCTAAAATGTAAGTAGAGAAAACAAGAAAATAAAGAAGAAAAATAAGAACTGGTTATATGTTACATAAATCATAGCAATGCGAAAGTATAATGCAGTAAGCTGATTCAAGTAAAGAAAATGCAAAGCATATTGTAAATAACCGAAACTGTATACGTATATATTTGTGAAATAGTTATATCTTCATTTGCATTAATATTCTAATATGTAAGTAAAGCAAAACAAGGCTATAAAGTGAAAATGAAGAGAAATTATATGTTACATAAATTACAGCAAGGCAGAAGTATTAAAGTAAAGCAAAAAAAATATATTGTAAAATACAAATAACCAAAACAGTGTATAAATGTGTAATTAATTATAATTCATCTTCAAGTATGTAAATGGAGCAAAACAAAATCAAATTAAAATGCCTAATAAGTCTTAGCGAACGATTAGTAAAAATATTCAAAGCAAAGTAACTCAAAACAAAAATTATGAAAGAACTACAAGTCATTATGATTCAATAAGAAAAAACAAAAATTGCGACAAAAAATTAATATTCAAAGGAGCATGTCATAACTTTTTATGAAACGATAAGCAAAGAAAAAAGTAGATTCGATTAAAATCGTTTAAAATAGTAATTTTAAATCAACATTCCAAGTTTACCAATTAAAACAATGAAGCAAAAATGAATATCTTTCACGACAAGGCTCTTCAAGCCAGTCATGAACTTTTCTTTTCAGTGGGGAGGCAATGTTACGGGAACCGCATTGCAAATATTGCTCGGTTCGTGTTCCGTCGTTCCTCTCTGTGTACTGTAAATTACAACATACATATACGAAAAGCTGCAAATTGTAATCAATGCATCTGTGGGCACGGTGTCGTATCATGGATTAGCAGAAGTGGGTGTGTATCCATACTTGTCTTAAGTATCAAAGACAAGACTTCGCAATCGAACGTACCGCCCAGCGGAACGAATTGGTTACATGCATTGCAAATCGAGTGAAAGCTTTAGCTTTGTAGTTGCACCAGTCACAGAGAGATGGCACTAGATACGTTAAACTGTTTTGTTGTTGAACTTTGATCTTTTTTGAAATGGTAAATTTTCTTCATTATTTTAGTTGGTAAGCAATAAAGTCAGCATAATTATAGTATAAAAGAAAATTAAAGACACAAGAAAATCGAGAAGTATTTCTCCATTCACTGGCTCAAGGCGTGCGCCCGAGCTTATTCTATCCCAAGGCACTTAGCCCGGGATAAGTGAATTTAGGATACGTTCAACTGCGTACTCAAGGCATCAGCCCGAGTATCAGCGCCCCAAGGCAGTTATGCCCGGGGCCTGCAGTTGAACTAGTAATTGATTGATTTATCAATCTGACTGCGTACTCAAGGCATCAGCCCGAGTATTAGCGTCCCAAGGCTTTGTGCCCGGGGCTAGCAGTTGGATTATAATCAATCGATTCGTTAATATAACTGCGTGCTCAAGGCGTCAGTCCGAGCAACAGTTAAAGCCTAAATAAATTAATTGGTTTATTCAAATTCTGTTTTTCTTCTCCACAACCAAAAAATTTAATTGAAATGGACGTAAATTGTGGGAATTAACTGCTCCATTAACACTCTAAATTCATAAATATGTAAATATAAAACCTCATTAACTAGTTCTTTAATAAAATAATCACTTCAGAAAATCTCATCCATTGATCGCTCCATAAATGCCCAACTTTATACGTCTCTGCAATATATTAATTATTGAAAGAATTCACTAGTAAATATGCTATTAAGATTAATATAGCCAACTGAACTTGTTATTATATGACCAAACAAAGAATAAAATAAAACTTAAAACCATAAACAAAAACACTCTTTTACTGATCTAGTTGGCGAGTATAAAGTAGCAGATAAGTATCATACAGGAATATCTCTCTCTCCCCGGGAGCCTTGATGTGTATATAGGACACACATCATATCAAGCTCCCAGTGCAAGCCAGTATACATAGGGTGTACTGGTAGTGTGCAACAGGGCTACGAAAAAGGTAGACATCGCCCTAGTTTATACGAGCCGGGCCACAAAACTGCGGAACTTGCTTGGGTCAATCAAGGACCCCATACCCAAAACGGAGTGGAGCGGAGTCTACAAGGCATCGTGTACGAAATGTCATGGATGTTAGATTGGACAAACGAGGAGAACACTAGGTGTCAGATGGAATGAGCACTTAAGGGAAGCAGTCAACAAAAATAAAAAGCAGGATGCAAAAACTTCAAATCAAAAATGGCGGAGCATATATGCCTTGAAAAACATGACATCACTGCGGACAACGTGAGCATATTGTAAACGATTACAAACGTGTGGAACCTTGATGTAGCAAAAAGTTTGGAGATATTCAATCGAAGGACGCAGAACATTTGGAACGGCGACCCAGGTAACGGATACACCTGGCTATTGAAGCTTACAAATAATGAATGTAATTTAGTAGTAATAAAAAAAAACAAAATTTTCGAATGATAAAAGCATCAGGTAATTAGAGATTAAGTTAAAGAACTTTGAGAGATTAGAGACATGTTAGGTATAATTAGAGGTTCAATTTAATAGTTAAAAGAGTGAAGTAGAAATATTAGGACACTTGTAGTTTAGAGAATAGTAGTACTGACGAAGTTCTCAAGTAGAAAACGAAACAATTGTAAACGGAATAAAAATAAAAATAGAAGAATTAAAGGGAATTTACTTTTTTCATTTTATATAAAACGTCAGTGTCTGATTCGATGGAAAGTCCATGAAATACCAAAATCATGTGTTACTGTTGTTGCTACTGGAGAAATTTCAAATGACTATAACCTCCGCGTGTATGATTCGATTTTCATCAAACTTACAAAGTATGAGGACCTTTTATAAGACTACTCAAATGTGGAATTTCGTTGTGTTTGAGAGTACATATACGATTTTATTGAGAAAAATTTGAAATTCGAAGATCATGTTATTATCAACAAAGTTAAGCGAATTTTGACTGCTAAGGTATTTGTTGTTATAGTGCTCATTAAAACATACCTTCATAATTTTTTTTGGGTTTTTCAGATAAAAAGTGTCCAACCGCGAATGAGGGAATACAATTTTTTGGTGTATCAACCCTCCTTGCACGTCCTTTGAAGCAAAAATATCAGTTTAAAATCTGTTTTAAAAAGCTCTTACCAAGACCTTTTATTTGATGCCCATATTGGCTACATTTGATGAATTTCTTTTTCGGGGGCCACTGCCGTCTATGGGGAGACCCCCTCAGTACCTTATAAAATTGTTTTCCAGTTGAATTTTGAAAAGAGCATCACTTTATACCTACATAAACATTTTATGATTCTAGTTGAAGTAGTTTACGCAAAAAATGCTGTGATACATGGACAGACGGACGGACAGAAAGGTGGCAATTTTAGTAGGGTTTTGCAAAATTACAGGAATGTCCAAAGCAAGTCATACGTTTGACGCAACAAATGTTATTTGCGTGCGAAAGGAATATTTGCAATCGATTGAAAATGGACAAAGTATAAAGAATGTCCAAAGTAATTAATACATTTAACGGGACGAATGTCATTTACGCGCAAAAGGAAAACTTGCAATCGATCAAAAATGTGCAAAGTAGAAGGGATATCTCAAGCGATTCATACATTTGACGCGAAGAAAGTCATTTACGCGCAAAAAAAACCACTTGCAATCGCTTGACAGAAAATGTTGTTCAAACGAAACTACTGTTAACTGAGTTTTTAAAATCTTCACACGCTCAAAAAGAATACTTGCAATCGATCCAAAATAAGCAAAGTAGAAGGGCAGTCCAGGAAACAAATTGGACTAGAAACGACATTCAAGACATGAAATCGCACACAATATTTAAAAGTGAGAAGCCTACTGGAAAACGCAAATTCGGAGTGGCTTTCATTGTGGATAAGGAGTTCAAATCGCACGTTATTGATTTTAAGACAGTCAATGAACGGTTGCGTGCGATCCGTATGAAAGCGAAATTCTTCAAAACCTGGCTGATCAATGTTCACGCCCCGACCGAAGAAACGAGGGAACCGTTTTACAATCACCTGGAAAGACATGTCGTTGCCCACAAACGACCCAACAAACGACCTAAAAATAATTCTGGGTGATTTCAACGCTAAGGTTGGCAAAGAGCTATCTTATCGGGGAACGACTGGAGGATATAGCCTAAACGATGAAACAAATGAGAACGGCCAGCACCTGATTGACTTTGCATGTAGCAGAAATCTAGTCATACCTTCAGCTTGCTTCCCCCATCGACGAATTCATAAAATGAGCTGGGTATCACCGGATGGCAACACACAAAACCAGATCGATCATGTTCTGATCCAACAACGTTGGGCCTCGAGCATCATTGACGTCCGTACATACCGAGGAGCCAATTTCAACTCAGATCATTACTTGATCAAATTAACCTATTGATGTCGTATGTCATAGGCATATTCAGCGAAGACCAGTCCGCTACAAAAATTTGACATCGAAAAGCTCCAAACGGCGTCTGTGGCCGAAAATTTCACGGAGACCCTCGACAACCAGCTGGCTTCCATCTTTTCAGACGCATCGTTAAAGACGAGCAACGAGCTCTAAATGGAAGTGAAAGCGGCTATCAGGACCATGGCAGAACAGACGATCGGACATCAAGCCCGGCGCAAGAGGAATGATTGGTTCGATGATGAGTGCCAGAATGCGTTAGATAAAAATCATCAGGCGTACAAAGAATACGTTGGTAAGGAAAACCAGGACAAAGAGAGAACACTATGAAAATCTCAATAGTATAGCGAATAAGATAATTAGGATTAATGAAAAAAAATACTGTGACGACCAATTGAGAAGTATAGATGTAAGTCTAGCGAGCATTAACACAAGACAAGCACAAAAAGTAGTGAAAAGCCTGAAACATGGTTATCAGCCCAAAACCACACTCTGTCGTGATGACATTGGCAATATCATCGCTGATGATGAAATCAAGATTAAGGAAAGATGGGCATCATATTTGAAGAACCTCCTTAATCCTCCGCACAGCTCCAGAACATTGGAGCCTATAGATGTCTGCAGAGAGCTTCCATTGGCCCCACCAACTCTGGATGAAGTTTGTTCCATCATCAACGCCCAAAAGAATAATAAAGCACTGGGCATCGATGAGATTCTAGTGGAGTTCATCAAATATGGTGGCAGTAGTGTTCATCAACCTATTCACAAATTCATCCAGCACATTTGGCAACAAGAACATATGCCGAAAGAGTGGAGCCAATCAATTATATTCCCCATCCACAAAAAAGGTGACAAGCTACAGTTCCAAAATTATAGAAACATATCACTACTTTGTGCGGCGTACAAAATAATTTCTAAAATCTTAGAAAATAAGATTAGATAATACGCCAACAGTATTATTGGGGATTATCAAGGTGGTTCAAGGACAGGTAGATCAACAACAGACCAATTGTTCACTGTCAAGCAGGTACTTGAAAAACGCTGGGACTTCAACATAGACGTACACCAAATTTTCGTTGACTTCAAGCAAGCATACGACAGTATTGAGCGTAACGTACTGTACCAAGTAATGCTTGGTTTTGGCATCCCAGCTAAATTGGTCCATCTTACCAAAATGACAATGACGCCGACAAGCTTCCCAGTCCGCATCAATAATCAACTCACCGATGCCTTTGACACAAATATCGGACTAAAGCAGGGAGCTGGGCTGGCCCCATTGCTATTCGATTTGGCACTGGAGTACATCATACGGAAGCTACATGTCGATACGCAAGGTACACTACTATTCAAGTCGAGCCAGGTAGTGACCTATGCGGACGACATCAACATTCTGTCACGGTCACTAACAACTGCCAATGAACTCTTCCTGAAACTCGACAGCAAAGCAAAACTAGTAGGGCTCCAAATCAACCCAAATGAAACAAACTTCATGACGCAGTAGAGGAAAAATACCTCAAATACACAAAATATCTCACTTGGCGCATACTGTATCAAAAATGTTGGTGAATTTGTGTATTTAGGCGCCAAAATAATGAAAACGGGCAGTGAAAGAGACGAAATGTGCCGCAAACATAGTGAAATAAAGCTCAAAGTATACAAATCTGTGATAAGACCTGTGTTATGCTATGGGTGTGAAACATGGACCATAACCCAAGCATCCGCAAATATATTGAACGCTTTTGAGCGACGGGTCCTGAGGCGAATAATCGGAGCGAAGCTAGACGGGGACCAATGGCGAATTCGATACAACCATGGGCTGTGTGAAATTTTCGACGGAACTGGAGGTCTCAAGGATGGTAAGACTGCGGAAGCTGCAATGGGCTGGACACATGAATCGTATGGACGAACAATGAATACCCAAGAAGGTATTCGTTGGGAGAACTGAAGGCCGGCGGCCAGTGGGGGAACCGATGAAACGCTAGTTTGACCCGGTCGACGAAGACAGTTCATCGCTGCTCGGATTTCGGAATTGGAAGATATGGTCAACGGACCGAGACAGTTGGAGGCACTCTTTGCAGGAAGCGAAGGCCCAAAAGAGGCTGTAGTGCTAAGAAGATGAAGAAGAAGAAGAAGGGATATCTAAAGCAATTCATACATTTGACGCGAAGAAAGTCATTTGTGCGCAAAAAAACCACTTGCAATCGCTTGAAAAGAAATGTCGTTCAAACGCAACTACTGTTAACTGAGTTTTTAAAATCTTCACAAATTATATTTACTATTAGTATGTGTTTCAAAATATGTTTTCGTTAAATTTACACCAAACGGTTTAGTCCCCGATAAGGTTTTTAGCTCCTCCTTGGCGAATACGACGAATGACTTTGACGGGAAGAGCACAATATGGTTTGACATTAGTTTGGAGAGCCACATGATGTCTCGCAGTGGAATGTTTTTTTTCGTTCACCCGATTGACATCAAACTTTTACAGGAGCCATCCCTGAACTAACCAATATTTATGTGTTTTTATTTTGTGGTAGGGAGTTGAATGCCCATTTACGCACAGGGTGTGGGACTCCAATGCTCACAAGGAGGCGACTAGACTGCCTGCCGACTAAACACCTCCCCCGTCAACCTGAGAACCTAGCTCGGGGCCGTTTGACACATTAAGTCGGGCCAGGTCTCGTTTTGTCACGCCGTGAGGCGCCTTCAAGTTGGTGGATCCCTCTTCGAGTGGGTAGGGAAGAGGGGAAGAGGAAGTGCCAGAAAAGCGATCTCCCAGCCCCAACGCCCCGGCTGCTGTGAGTCCCTTTTATATTTTAGGACTGCCCGAACATAACGTGCAACCAACCGAGTTCCATTTGTCAACCGATTCGAGCATCACGGCAACTTTATTACCTGGGGTGACCTCTCCTGTCTTTCTGCAGAGGTTCCTTCGCAGCCTGGCCACTTTTGTGCACAAAAAAATGTGTGGCAGGCATTGTCCTCCTCTCCTGGGCAAAACCGAATATCGGGAGACCGTGACTTACCAATCTTGTGAGGGCAAGACTGAACACACCCATGCCCACGCAAAAGCTGCGTCAGATAGAAGTCAGTCTCACACCATGCCCTTAATTTAGCCACGGTCTGACATCCGGGATGAGGCACGCAGTCCACCTTTCCTTCGTACAATTCACCAAAGACTGCTGCCAATCATTGAGTGAGTGCTATCTTCTCACGGACAACCATCTCCCTCGAATCCTTGTTTCGACGCAGATAAATAGAGAGGCGCTCGCCAGCAAGGAGGCCGAGAGGTATCACGCCTGCAATGACTCTCACCGCTGAATCAGAGACTGTCGGATACGAAGATGCAATCTTCAGTGCTCCTCTTCTCTGTACCTGTGCCAGGAGTTTTCGGTAAACCTCCTTACTGAGAGCGTCGCCTCATACCCCTGCTTCATGCAGTCACACTGATCCTACGGCACTTATCAAGAGGCGTTTTCTTAATGGACTGGGTCCTCTTGCGTTGGCCATAAGTTGACTCAGAGTCGATACTCCCTAAGCAGCCTTCTCAGCCGTTGCCCTGATTTGCTCAGAGAAATTCATCTTCGAGTTGATCAGTAACCCCAGATACTTCACCGCTGGTTTCGATTCGATTCACATATCTCCAATACTGATCATCCTTACTCTAGGGATTCTCTTTTTTGTCAAGATGACCACTTTGGTTTTCTCCAGTGCTAAACTGAACCCGCGAGCAGTCATCCAGTCTTTCACTCGGCGCATTAACATACCCAGCCCAAGTTGCGCTTGTTCAACGGTGCATCTAGTGACCAGGGCCAGACCAATATCCGCATAGCCGATCAAGCGCGACTCATTGGGCATCTCCAGTCTCGGTAGCCCGTCAAAAGACTCATTCCACAGGTCCGGAACAAGGGTAGATCCCTGGGCAAGACCGGAAGTAACCGCCATCTTTCGTTGGTCCCGTGTCGTGTCGTAAAGTAGGCAGAGTAGTCTCTCAAAAGCCGCATTAGACATTCTGGAACTTGAAAATGGTTTTCCAGCTTATCTAGAATATCCACCCATCTAGCGGAGTTGAAGGCGTTCTTGACGTCGAGTGTCACCAACAGGATGATACGTTGTTTGGTGCGACTATGTGCCTCTTCCTTTTGGACCGCACTTACCACCTCTTCAATCGCATCAATAGCAGAGCGTCCTGCTTTAATGCTATGCTGCCAACGAAGTAGATCCCCAGCAGCACAGATCGGGTCGGTGAGTCTTCCCTTGATGAGTTTTTCTAGCACGTTCCCAGCCGTGTTTAGTATGCACAACGGGCGGTATGCAGACGGCGGTTTGGGATTTCCCTTACTTCTGCTGATCGACATGTGCCTCGCTACCTTTCACCGTACTGAGGAAAGCCTGTAGCGTAGGCAAGCGTTGAATGTGCTGAGCAGCAAGCAGCATTGGTGACATACATGCCGGAACACCATTTTGACCTGGAGCCTTCCTTGCTTTCATTAAAAAGACTGCCTCCTCCAGTTCCAGCTGTGTAAAAAGTGGCCACCAGATTGCTGTTTCACCATGGACAGCGTCAACATGGGCGGGATGGGTGGGGAAGAGTGCCCCCACTATCTTATCCATCTTTTCGGCATCATGTATGCAAGGTTTTTGTAGGGTGCCAAGCTTCCGCATAACTAGATTGTAGCCAAGGCCCCACGGATCCTTGTTCACATTGTCCGCTTGCATTTTGAAGGCATTTCCTGGCCGAATTATGTGCTGCCACCCAGTTGCATGCCTCGTCATGGTTGAGCCTCATGTCGAAGATTGTGGTACACCCTTCGCTTTTCAGCGATTTCAGTTAAACACCAGTACACTGGGGGCTTGTCGTGCCGGGGTTTTCGACGTGACATAGAAGCTTTGCAAGCAGTCGTGATGATGCTCATAGTTGAGTTCACCATGTCTTAAGCTGCCAGTTCTTCCACCCCCTCCGTAGCTGCCTGGTGCGGCTCACCTGCTGTGAGCGCCTCAACGAAACTCTCGACGTCCATCCTTCCGATGTTCCATCCAGTTGTAGACGAGCACGAGATCCGGAGACAAGATCACCGATCTCAAGCAGAATGCCCTGATGATCAATTGCTGAATAGTCCTTTAATACTCTCCAATTGTGTATCATCCGTACTAAGGACTCCGACTACCTTGACAGTTTGATAAAAATCAGGCAGTTTAAGAGTCCATACCGGACAAAAATACACCCATAAATAAATATATATATATATATATATATATATATATATATATATATATATATATATATATATATATATATATATATATATATATATATATATATATATATATATATATATATGTATATGTATATATAGAGGGTGATCCAACTAACTCATTGTAAATAAAAAAAAAGTTTTCAGAGATTTATGTTAATACTTTTATTATAATCAAAAGATTTATGACAATTATGTGTAAAACAGAATATCGCCCAAATGCTTGCCACTGCTATGGTAGCATACTTCTATCCGATGGTCTATATTTTCAATGACTCCGAGACATAATTGAAGTTCAATGTGGTTAATATGCTGAATTATCTCAACATTCAGCTCTTGAATTGTTCTTGGCTTACTTTTTCTTTTCCATATCTCCAGAGAAAGAAGTCCAACGGCATCAAATCACATGATCGTGGGGGCCAATTAACATTGCCACCACGTGAGATAACATGGCCATTGAATTTCTCGCGCAAAAGAGCCACTGTTTCATTGGCTGTGTGGCAAGAGGTACCATCCTGTTGAAATCACACATCGTTCAGGTCCATAACCTCAATTCCTGGCCACAAGAAGTCCATTATTATCTCGCAATTGCAAACACCATTCACGGTAACTGCTTGGCCATCCTCATTTTCGAAGAAGTACGGCCCAATGACGCCGCACCAAACAGTCACTCTTTGTAGATGCATCGGCTTTTCAACCATCACTCGTGGATTCTCATTTGCCCAAATGCGGCAATTCTGCTTGTTAACGTATCCACTGAGGTGAAAGTGTGCCTCGTCGCTGAAGATGATTTTCTTTGTAAAGTCACCATTCCCTTCTGTCTGTTCAACCAACCATTTGGTGTATTGCCGGCGCTTGAAATGGTCGGTAGGGTTCAGCTCTTGAGTCAGTTGAGCCTTGTGACTGTGTAACCTCAAATCTTTATTCAAAGTTTAGTGATGTTCGTGAGATGTTCAACTGTTGGGCACAACGACGAGTCGAGGTTGATGGCTCTTCTACCACACTAGAGCGAGCAACAGTAATATTTTCCGCAGCACAAACTGGGCACAGGTAATTTCATATTTTCCTACAGACCCGGTTTGCTGAAATTTGTTCACAATTCTCCCGATTGTGGATACATTTGATCGATTATGCTGGCCAAAAAAAATCACGAAATGCATGAAATGCATTTACAATTTACAATTTCAGGGAACTTCCTTGTCACATCTTTATTCACCGACGGTTCGATTTCAAGTTCAAGTAAAAGAAAATGAAAAGTACAATTTATCACTAGAATGTAATCTAAAAATAGCACAAGCAAAGCAGCAACATCATAAACTTCCTCGGCACAACAACAAATACAATCCAACATTCTGAATTGCAACCGTATGACCGTAAATGCCTAACGGATGGCAAAATATCCAAAAACGTTTAAATGCGAATTGTATTAGCTAGAATGTAATGTTGTTGCTATCGTTATCGGTTGTACAGCAATGTGGGGCTAAATGGGGTGATATTGGATAATAGTTTTTGATTGTACGGAAATGCAGCGTTTGATGGGCCGAGACTGAACATTACTGCATCTCGATTTTTGTAGTACTACGATGTCCAAGATTAAATACTGTAGATAATTATATTGGCTGTTTTACAAAAAATGTGAGGGAATAAAGGAATGATGATGGGATGCATTGGAATTTTTAATCATTTAGGTTGCGGATATAAAGGGAAAGTATACAAAGTTTGGATATTGGTCTTTTAAACGTGTTGACTTTCGTTTGAATGGTTGCGACGCGTACAAGACCGTTCGATCTAGGGTGAGTGTCTACAATACGTGCCATTGGCCAGCCAGATGGCATTAATCGATCTTCCTTCATAATCACCAGATCTCCGATTTCGAAGTTTGGTTCGATCTTATTCCATTTCGGGCGTTGTTGAAGTCGTGACAGATACTCGTTGCTCCATCGTTTCCAAAACGCTTGATATATTTATTGTACAACCTGCCATCTTGTAAGACAATGAGTTTGCGTGTCCAACAACGATGGCTCGGGAAGCGTGAGTAAGCTATCGCCAATAAGGAAATGTCCCGGTGTTAAAGGCGTCAGATCGCTTGGATCGTGTGTGATTTCGTAAAGTGGTCTTGAATTAAGGCAAGCTTCTATCTGTGTCATAAGAGTAGTTGATCAAATGGTCTTCTTTAAATGATATTTGGTGGATTTGACACCTGCTTCCCGCATTCCTCCAAAATTAGGCGATGCTGGGGGATTAAAATGCCATTTTACACCTTCGTTTTCCAAAGTCGAAGCGATGCTTTTTCCTATTGTGTTGGCTATTGTTCTATGTCGTTTTGTCAAAACGGCATTAGTGTCCACGAAATTTGTACCACAGTCGCTATAAATATCTGTGCACAAACCCCTTCTGGAAGTAAACCGCTTAAATTCTGCCAAGAATCCATTGGTGGTGAGGTCACTTACGACTTCTAAATGTACCGCTTTGGTTGAGAGACATATAAAAATTGCCACATATCCTTTGTAACTTTTGGCTCCCCTTCCCTTGGACATACGGATGTCAAAAGGTCTGCAGTAATCCTAGCCAGTATGATTGAATGGCTTGGAGATGTTTACTCTCGGCGCACGGAAGGTCGCCCATTAGTTGTTGGCGTGTTTCGAATTTATATCTGCTGCAGGTTATGCATTTATAATTTGAGAGGCGAACTATGCTTCGTCATTTTATAATCCAATCTTGTTTCTTGAGCACTGCCATCATTATTTGTACGCCGCCATGAAGAGTTTTGTGGTGCACATCTCGAATTATTAATTCTGTGAGGTAATTGTTGTGAGGTAAGATAATTCCATGTTTTTCATCGAAAGTCATGTCCGCATGGCGTAGTCAGCCTCCGACTCGTAAAAGGTGATCAGTATGCAAAAGTGGATCAAGCTTTAATAGTGTGCTTAATCGTGAAATGGGTTTCCATGTTCTCAATTGAAGAATTTCTTTTTGAAAATGATGGAACTGAATTCTTTTGATCCAAAACGATAACGCATGATAATTCCCTTCGGATTTCAAGTACGATGATTCTCTCTCTTCAGCCTTCCGTTTGATGTTACTGGTGAAACAAAAGCAATAAGCAGTCACTCGGCACAATTTGGACAATGATGAATATTTGGATAGAAGATCCCATTCCGTGGAGAGATCAACGTATAGAGAGGAGATTTTTCGAATTTCTGGTTCGGTGGAAGAAATATTGGTGGGGTTTGGCCACATTTGGGCTTCTGATTTAAGCCAATGAGGTCCGTCCCACCACAAAGTGCATTTCCTTCACTCTGCTGGTGAGAGTCCTCGAAATGCTACCTCGGCAGGGTTCTCCTTCGATGGTATGTGCTTCCAAGTATTGGCACCTAACAATTCATGGATTTGAGTTACTTTGTTTGCCACAAAGCGTTTCCATTTTGATGGATGAGCTTTTAACCAATCTATGGCGATTTCTGAATCGGTCCATGTGTGAAGTGTAAAATTTTGTATTTGTACTGCCTTTACGACGGAGTTTATTAGCTTTGCAGGCAATAATGCGCCACACAGTTCTAATCAGGGCAATGAAATAGTTTTGGGGGCCACCTTCGTCTTTGCAGTCATTCTACCGTTTCGACACTGAACGCAAACATAGACCACTGCTGCATATGCTTCGTCCCAGCCAATACCGATGTGCCATAAATCTTGTAAGAATATCTTCGCTTGGAAAATTGTAGGAGCTAACCATCCTAAAGGGTCAAATAACTTGGCGATTTCGGAGAGAATTCTTGGTTTCGTTAGAGGTTTGATGAGTGGTTCTATCTGAAAGGTATACGAAAAACAATCGTTTGCTGGATTCCATTGGGCACCTAGTGCTTTTACGTTGCTAGCTCCATTGATGCACAATGGTAAGACATTTTCATTGGTTTCCACTGATACGTTGCGTAAAACCTCAGCTGCATTCGATGACCACTTTTGCATTTGAAATCCGCCTGATTTCATGATAGCCTTGACTTGATTCATTTTTAGGGTTTTGTAAAATAATTTTACAAAACCCTACTAGTTTCGCGACCAGTCTGTCCGTCTGTCCGTCTGTCCGTCTGTCCGTCTGCCCGTCCGTCCGTCCGTCCGTGTGTCACAGCACTTTTTCTCGGAAACTACTTAAGCTAGAAACATCAAATTTTGTGTGTAGGTGTAAAGTGGTGATCTCTTCAAAATTCAACTACAAAAAATTTTTATAAGGTATTTAAGGGGGGGTCTCCCCATATAGGAGAGTGACTCCCCGAAAAAAAATTTCATTGAAAGTTGCCGATTTGGGTATCAAATGAAAGGTCTTGATGAAAACTTTTCTAAACAGGTCTTAGTTTGGCAAAATTTGCTTCAAGGGGCGCACAGGGAGGGGAAATACACGAAAAATTTGTGTCCCCCCCCCCTCGCGATTAGACACCTGTGATCCGAAAAATCTGAAAAAAATCAAGAATGTAGGTCTTGGTGAGTACAACAACAACAACAAATACGTGAGAAGTCGCAATTCACTCAACTTTGTTAGTAATAGTAAGATTTATGGATTTTATGTTTTCTTGAATAAAATCTTAATGGTACCCTTAAATTCAATGAAATTCAATACGTAGATGTCTATTTGTTAGATTGATCTATCCTGAAAGTTTCATAAACATTGAATCATATTTAGCGAAGTTATAGCGGTTTGAATTTTCCTGTATTACTATAGAACAATATGCGCTGCATTTATTACTATGGAAACATATGGCTATGGAACAACATGCGCTTTTTACCGACTAACACACTACAGCTTTGCTAGGATTTGCATGAAAATTTCAGGAATGATAGGTGTCATGAATATCTTTGAGAATCGGTACAGCTAGTGGTATCAGTAATCGTAAAACAAAATAGTGGCTGTTTTCAATGCGAAGATTGAATAATTTTGAGTTATTTTTCCCACCTTCAACGTTTAAGGTGCATGCTTTGAACACTTGATTCAATTTAATGAATGACTGAAGATGAGTACCTACAATTAATGCTCATAAGTGAAACACGTCGAGGAGGTGGGAGAGAGCTCCTAGCAAAAGGGTTTTGTAACCATTCTAGGATTCGGAAAAATTGGCCATTAATCGATGATAACAGTACAGGAGAGTGGCCTCTGAAAAAAAATTCATCAAACATAGCCGATATGAGTATGAAATGGAAGTTTTCATGGGAGCTTTTCAAAACAGTTGTTAACTGTCAGTTTTTGCTTCAGTGGGAACACAGGGGGGAAATACATGAAAAATGTGTTTCCACCGTCGCATATGGAGACTGAAATAATTATCAAGGGAGATATTTATGAGTATAACAATACTTAAAACCTCAGAAGTCGAAATTTCTTCAACTTTGTTAATAAAAGTATAATCTTCGTATTTCATATTTTCTCCAATGAAATCGTCTTTGACATGTTTCTTGATTTGATTCGATCTGGTGACTGCATTTTGTAAATTGAATACAAAACCCTTCTGACATGAGCGTAGGTCTGTTTACCCAACTTGTTTCTATAGCTTTCGGAATGGTGAAGTCGCCAGTAATTAAGTCGTCCACGTACATGTCGTTGGGTATAGTTTTGGATCCGATCGGATGTCTTTCTTCTTCATCTGATGCTAGTTGCTTCAAAGTTCTGATCGCGAGGAACGGTGCACTTTTAGCTCCAAAGGTAACAGTTGGGCGTGCAAAGTCTTCTTTGGGAGCGTTAGGTTTCTCATGCCAGACGATTCGTTGAAAGTATGAGTCTCTTGGGTCTATCTTGATTTGGCGATACATTTTTTCAGCGTCGGCCATAAGAACAATAGAATATTTTTTCCAACGAAGTAGTAACGTTGCCAAATCGTCTTGAATTGTTGGTCCTTTCATAATAACGTCATTCAATGATATCCCGCTTGACGTTTTTTGGGAGGCATCGAACACAACACGAAGCTTGGTGGTACAACTATTTTCTTTAATGACTGCGTGATGTGGGAGGTAACAAGAAGCTTATGTCCTATTCTCGTTGCGTTGCAAAATTGCATGACCTTCTTCGGTAGTTTCCACTCGATACATATGTCCAAGAGTCAAGTATTTATTCAAACAAAAAGAATACTGGTGCCTTAATTCAGGATGCCTCTGGAAACGAATCTTATTTGATGGAGCCTATTAATGACTATATCTCGTGACTTGCCCAGGTTGGTGTTTTTCCTTTCATTTATGAACGGTAATCCGATTTGGTATCGACCGTCTGAATACCGTTTAATGTTATCTTTGTAGAAATTTTCACATTTTTCTTCTTCTTCGGTGATGCATTTCTCAGTTGACGCTTCCTCCGATTTCCAAAAAATTTTTAATTAACTATCGAGTCCGCATTTTATGTGGAAATTTTGAATACTAGTGGCTCGAGGGTGACCAGTTCTAGAAGTGTCCCCTGAGATAATCCATCCAAAAATTGTTTCTTGTGCGATTGGTGTCCCTGATGGGGCCTTTCTGAAACCCAGTTGCATAATTTTTGCGTATACATCAACCCCAATAAGTAGACCAATCTTCCTTGGTTAATTAAATAAAGAATCTACAAATTCCAAGTCCTGAATTTGATCCCATTGATTACAGAAGATCATTCGACTGGGGAGGAGATTTTTTAATGTTTTAAGACAAAGCAGTTTATGCTAACTTCATTGAAGGTATCGAGAGGTTTGAGTTGCAAATTTACCCTACCAGTAATTCTTCCTGCCTTAATATGACCAAGGCCCATCACATCCGCACTTATGGAATCTCTTTGTAACCGAAGAGTTTGAGCTGCAGCATCTGTATGAACGAAGCTTACGAGCCAGGACCTATTAAAGCTCTCAATGTCTGTTCGATTCCCGATGGCGTTATTACTTTAATCATTGCAGTTGCTAGTGACATTTATCTGCTTTTGAAAGAGTTAATTGCCATGTATGAGTTGATATTCTGTTCGGCCGAAGATGATACGAAAGTTTGTGCTTGAGGAGACAATTGTTGGTCTTGATTCAAATTTCTATTTGTGGATGTACGTATATTAGCAGTCCCGGTTGCTGTATTTGAATTCGAAGTGTTCCGCTGGAGCAGCGTGTGGTGTCGCTTCTGATAGTCCCTGCAGCTATGTTTGCTAGGACAGTTTGATGATAAGTACCCTTGCCCTAAGCAATTAATACATAAGCCTTTAGCCTTGATTGTATTAAATCTCGAAGCATGTTTCATCGCGAGAAATTCTGGGCATTGCCGAAGATTATGTGATTGAAAGCATACATAACATATAGGTGTGGTCGCGGTGTGGAATGTTCTAGTTTGCGAAAAGCTCTTATCTGGTTTGGCATCCCTTAAACCTTTGGAGTGTGCAGATCTGAAGGAATTAGGTGGGAACGCTTCGAACGCTCTGAAACGACCTTCTAAGAAGTTTTGAACTACTTTCCATTTTACTAAATCCGTTCACCCACTGAGACTTTGCTCGCAGAGCAATCTCGTAGTTGGTGGTAGCTTTTCGATCGTGATGTAGACTATCAAGTCATCCCAAGTGTCGACAGGAATGTCTAAGTTTTTAAGAATTTGTAGGCACTCTTCAGTGGTATCAAGCATAGCTCTAATACACTCTCAGTTCTCATAGACCGTTTTTTTGTGATAAATGGCACTTTAATTGAGTATTTACCAGAGCACGATTGTTATTATATCGCTCTATTAGAAGCTGCCAAGCAATCTCGTAATTGATATTGGTTACTTGGATATGTTTAAGAAGCTGATGAGCATCTCCAGAAACATGAAGCTTGAGATATTGCGATTTTTGAGCAGGGGATAAACTTCGATTCTCATGAACAAGATGCTTAAACAAATCGTAAAATGAAAGCCAGTTTCGGTCGTTCTACTCTCGGTAATCTTATTCCAGTTTCTTTATTCGACTGAGCCGCCATTGCAACCTCAGAAGACGCTTCGTATTTCTGTGTCACCTTTACTGGCTCAGATGGCCAAGCTGTGATAAAGGCTTCTTGAATGAGAGAGTAAGATTGAATGTATAATTCTTCGACGTCGGAATAGATGTGGTTTCTAAAATAAGTTCTGCCAATAGGTGAAAGAATCTCATTGTCCACTACCTTTAGCACTAGAATTTTTACATCGCGAGCTTGAAAATCATCCCAATACTCTTTAAGCATTTGAAACCGAGCTGAATAATAGGACTTTGTCTTCCTGTCTTTCCCACCCTTCTTGTAATTTCTTATAAATTGCTCAAGATTTTCTCTTAAGTTGGATTTTTGCTCGATCAGTTCATCTACCGTGTTCAATTTGTAGGTTAACTTAAATAAAGATAAAGAAAAATATTTCACCAATCCAGTTACCAGTCGCGTTATGTGCTTATTCTAACACGGGGTTCACAATAGAGTATTTTTCTCAAAAATTCAATGATACTAGAGTACAACGTTCACTTTGTAGTTTCAAAGTCCCTTTGCCACGAAAAACTTTAAGTTTAGAATTCAAAACTAAGAGTTTAAAGTCACTGTTCACAAAATCACAAGAATCCGAATTGTAAATGTTACCTTACAATTTCACTAGAGTTCTAATTGCGTTTAGAGAAGACTCCCTAGATTTCAAATTGTTTTCACAAATCACTAGTGTTTATAAAGTTTCAGATATTCTTAACAAATCACGTGAGTTCAAAATGATATCAAACTACACAATTCACGAGAGTTCAAAATGCTTTCAAAATTCACAAAATCACTAGATTTCAAAATGAATAAAACATCCGGCTCGACGGACCACGCTTAGGGTTCAAACACAAAAAAAAGGAATTGTTCGAACAAAATAATGAAATTTAGGTTTTGAATAACATCTTTATTCACCGACGGTTCGATTTCAAGTTCAAGTAAAATAAAATGAAAAGTACAATATGTCATTAGAATGTAATTTTAAAAATAGCACAAGCAAAGCAGCAACATCATAAACTTCCTCGGCACAACAACAAATACAATCCAACATTCTGAATTGCAACCGTATGACCGTAAATGCCTAACGGATGGCAAAATATCCAAAAACGTTTAAATGCGAATTGTATTAGCTAGAATGTAATGTTGTTGCTATCTTTATCGGTTGTACAGCAATGCGGGGCTCGATGGGGTGATATTGGATAATAGTTTTTGATTGTACGGAAATGCAGCGTTTGATGGGCCGAGACTGAACACCTGGAAAACCTAAAAATGTTTCGAAACCTGGGCCTCAGAATGGATTTGACTCACGGCTACGACCTTGCGAACGAAAACAAGTTGGGTAGACAGACCTACGCTCATGTCAGAAGGGTTATGTATTTAACCTACAAAATGCAGTCACCATCAACAAATAAAATCAAGAAACATATCAAAGACGATTTCATTGGAGAAAATATGAAATTCGAAGATCATACTATTCTTAACAAAGTTGAACGAATTTTAACTTCTGAGCTATTTGTTATTGTTGTACTCATAAATATATCCCTTGATAATTTTTTCAGATTTTTTAGATCACAGGTGTCTATTCACGAGGGAGGAAACATATTTTTCATGTATTTCACCCCACCCCCCCCCCCGCCATTATGCTGCCACTGAAGCAAAACTGTTAGTTTAAGAACTGTTTTGAAAAGCCCCATAACGAACTTTCATTTGATACTCCCCTGTACTGTAATCATCGATTCATGGCCGATTTTTTCGAATCCTAGAATGCTTACAAAGCCCTTTTGCTAGGAGCTCTCTCCTACCTCCTCGACTTGTTTCACTTATGTGTATTAATTTTAGGTTCTCATTTTCAGTCATTCATTAAATTGAATCAAGTGTTCAAAGCATGCACCTTTAACGTTGAAGTTGGGGAAAAATACCTCAAAATTATTCAATCTTCGCATTGAAAATAGCCACCATTTTCTTTTACGATTACTAATACCACTAGCTGAACCGACTCTCAAAGATATTCATGATACCTATCATTCCTGAAATTTTCATGCAAATCCTAGGAAAGTTCGTTCATTTTCCCTTCCCCCGCCCCCATTGGTACCGACAAGACAATTTTAAAACTTGTTTTGAAAAGATCTCACTGAGACCTTTCTAATGACACCCTACTCGATTACCAATGGTGAAAAAAAATGTTAAAGGGCCTGTTCGCTTACGACAGCGAAAGTATTAAAATCTAAGTAAAATACTTGCCTGATAAGTTCAATTGATATGCATTAATACTCACATATTAAATTCATTAATGCATCAATATAAATAAACAAATATGCATGACCCGCTTTAAACCTAGAAACTACATCAAACTCTATCATATGTACTTCTTCCCATATGAACCCATTTTCTTACGTGTGGAATAATCCTCACTCATATGGTTTCATATGTACAACATTACAAATTTTCAACAAGCGAAGACACTTGTGCATCATATTTCAAAACATAAACTAATTGCCTTGAATGCTTTCGTTTTTCTCGATGAACTTGACATTGTTCATATGTGGGGTCTAAGAACTTCACATATGATATCTTGTTTCCTTTTTTTTGCGGGAAATTAACATGGAGTATGTATGAATGCATTCACGTCATGCAAAGCTGACGCTTTTTTTTGTGATAGCATTCTATGGGAAACCCAACGTGTAGAATTGCATTGAGGAAGTAAATTTTTTGTATAGATTTTGAAGTAGAAAATTTAGAATAAGGAATTTTCTTGCTAATTATTTTTTGCTGAAGCAAACAATATTTTGTTAGAGTTAAATATGTATTTGTGATAGAAAAATTGTATAATAGAATAGGTCGATATAGGAAAATACACTTTTTGGTCAAACGTTAAACTGGCGACTTCGCTTCTGTTTTCACTAATTCATTCCGGCGTTAACCGCCTAATCTACATGCGTGCTTAGACGCTTTATAATCACTTGATAAATATAAATATTTTATGGAGTTAGAATATTTCTAGTACTGCACTAGAAATATACCCTTGCTTCCTGCACATTTAGTAAAGTACTAAACTGTGAATTGGGCGGTAAGAAAAATATCTTATCGCGGTACAAAAACATTGGTGACCCCGACGTGATCCAGAACAAAGTCGATCGCTCAAATCAATCGTAGCATTCGAACAAGCCCTACAATGGAGACGTTAACGGCGACACAATCCGAGCTGGGGAGCAAACTGGAACAGCAGCTGATAAACTTCAGGAAGGATTCAGTGTCCAGGAAAACCAAGGAGTACCTTGACAAGAGACTGGGCTTGTCACAAGGGTACTGGTCCAAGTTTGATCAAGTTCACGGAAAATTGAAACCATTTAAAGTGTCCTCACCAGATCATCCGTACTTTGCCAACAATTACTACAACGAAGTTTGCAAGGTGTACGAGAAGCTCATTCATGCACTAGATGACACGAGGAGAAACCTGGAGGGAACTTCTTCTAATGACAACCTTATGGCATCATCACCTGCAACCAAATCTGGGGATATATCTGCCACAAGAAAACTAGAACGCCATGCAGATTTCAAATTCAAAGGCGATGACGAAGAGGAAAAGGATGTTCTTCCAAGAATAATCCGGAAGCTAAAGGCTTTGATGAGGACCCTTACCTACTTCATTCAAGACATTGAACAAAAGGCTAGTACTGAACATTCTACTGAGTACTACACACTTAAGGTCAACTTATTACAAAGATACGTGGATGAACTGGCAGAGAACGATCAGGCAATATGGGAACAAACCACTGAAAGGAGCCCTTTTGAGTACAGTCCTGAAATCTGTCAAGAACTTCATTGCTGGACTCAAGAAATAATAATCTCAATGCAAGAACATACGAGAAGCACTGAAGGCAGAAGCGACACTCCACTGCTACAATCAAAGGATACCGGAGTTCAATTGCCAAAAACGTACTACCAACCTTTGACGGTGATTACTTGCAGTGGAGTCAATTTCGTGATTTGTACCTCCAACTGATCCACAACCGCGCAATCGGAAATGCGCAAAAAATGTATTATCTGCTTAGCAATCTATCAGGCGAAGCAAAACGATTGGTGTAGCATTTGTCAGTTTCCAGCGAGAATTATTTAGATGCATGGAATATAGTTAAAGAGAGATATGACAACAAAAGGTTGCTAGTGACACATCTTTTCAACAAACTTCTTTCTCAACCATCGCGCTCTGTTGAATTTGCATCATCAATTAGAAATCTACATGACGTAACCAATGAATGTCTACTGGGACTCAAGAATTTGGGCAATTTAATTGACGCCTGGGATCCGATACTACTGCATGTACTGGTGAAAAGGTTGGATCATACAACACATACGTTGTATGAGCAATCGTTGGCAAGTATTTATTCAAACAAAAAGAATACTGGTGCTTTAATTCAGGATGCCTCTGGAAACGAATCTTATTTGATGGAGCCTATTAATGACTATATCTCGTGACTTGCCCAGGTTGGTATTTTTCCTTTCATTTATGAACGGTAAGCCGATTTGGTATCGACCGTCTGAATACCGTTTAATGTTATCTTTGTAGAAATTTTCACATTTTTCTTCTTCTTCGGTGATGCATTTCTCAGTTGACGCTTCCTCCGATTTCCAAAATAGTTTTAATTAACTATCGAGTCCGCATTTTATGTGGAAATTTTGAATACTAGTGGCTCGAGGGTGACCAGTTCTAGAAGTGTCCCCTGAGATAATCCATCCAAAAATTGTTTCTTGTGCGATTGGTGTCCCTGATGGGGCCTTTCTGAAACCCGGTTGCATAATTTTTGCGTATACATCAACCCCAATAAGTAGACCGATCTTCCTTGGTTAATTAAATAAAGAATCTGCCAATTCCAAGTCCTGAATTTGATCCCATTGATTACAGAAGATCATTCGACTGGGGAGGAGATTTTTTAATGTTTTAAGACAAAGCAGTTTATGCTAACTTCATTGAAGGTATCGAGAGGTTTGAGTTGCAAATTTACCCTACCAGTAATTTTTCCTGCCTTAATATGACCAAGGCCCATCACATCCGCACTTATGGAATCTCTTTGTAGCCGAAGAGTTTGAGCTGCAGCATCTGTAATGAACGAAGCTTACGAGCCAGGACCTATTAAAGCTCTCAATGTCTGTTCGATTCCCGATGGCGTTATTACTTTAATCATTGCAGTTGCTAGTGACATTTATCTGCTTTTGAAAGAGTTAATTGCCATGTATGAGTTGATATTCTGTTCGGCCGAAGATGATACGAAAGTTTGTGCTTGAGGAGACAATTGTTGGTCTTGATTCAAATTTCTATTTGTGGATGTACGTATATTAGCAGTCCCGGTTGCTGTATTTGAATTCGAAGTATTCCGCTGGAGCAGCGTGTGGTGTCGCTTCTGATAGTCCCTGCAGCTATGTTTGCTAGGACAGTTTGATGATAAGTACCCTTACCCTAAGCAATTAATACATAAGCCTTTAGCCTTGATTGTATTAAATCTCGAAGCATGTTTCATCGCGAGAAATTCTGGGCATTGCCGAAGATTATGTGATTGAAAGCATACATAACATATAGGTGTGGTCGTGGTGTGGAATGTTCTTGTTTGCGAAAAGCTCTTATCTGGTTTGGCATCCCTTAAACCTTTGGAGTGTGCAGATCTGAAGGACTTAGGTGAGAACGCTTCGAACGCTCTGAAACGACCTTCTAAGAAGTTTTGAACTACTTTCCATTTTACTAAATCCGTTCACCCACTGAGACTTTGCTCGCAGAGCAATCTCGTAGTTGGTGGTAGCTTTTCGATCGTGATGTAGACTATCAAGTCATCCCAAGTGTCGACAGGAATGTCTAAGTTTTTAAGAATTTGTAGGCACTCTTCAGTGGTATCAAGCATAGCTCTAATACACTCTCAGTTCTCAAAGACCATTTTTTTGTGATAAATGGCACTTTAATTGAGTATTTACCAGAGCACGATTGTTATTATATCGCTCTATTAGAAGTTGCCAAGCAATCTCGTAATTGATATTGGTTACTTGGATATGTTTAAGAAGCTGATGAGCATCTCCAGAAACATGAAGCTTGAGATATTGCGATTTTTGAGCAGGGGATAAACTTCGATTCTCATGAACAAGATGCTTAAACAAATCGTAAAATGAAAGCCAGTTTCGGTCGTTCTATTCTCGGTAATCTTATTCCAGTTTCTTTATTCGACTGAGCCGCCATTGCAACCTCAGAAGACGCTTCGTATTTCTGTGTCACCTTTACTGGCTCAGATGGCCAAGCTGTGATAAAGGCTTCTTGAATGAGAGAGTAAGATTGAATGTATAATTCTTCGACGTCGGAATAGATGTGGTTTTTAAAATAAGTTCTGCCAATAGGTGAAAGAATCTCATTGTCCACTACCTTTAGCACTAGAATTTTCACATCGCGAGCTTGAAAATCATCCCAATACTCTTTAAGCATTTGAAACCGAGCTGAATAATAGGACTTTGGCTTCCTATCTTTCCCATCCTTCTTGTAATTTCTTATAAATTGCTCAAGATTTTCTCTTAAGTTGGATTTTTGCTCGATCAGTTCATCTACCGTGTTCAATTTGTAGGTTAACTAAAATAAAGATAAAGAAAAATATTTCACCAATCCAGTTACCAGTCGCGTTATGTGCTTATTCTAACACGGGGTTCACAATAGAGTATTTTTCTCAAAAATTCAATGATACTAGAGTACAACGTTCACTTTGTAGTTTCAAAGTCACTTTGCCACGAAAAACTTTAAGTTTAGAATTCAAAACTAAGAGTTCAAAGTCACTGTTCACAAAATCACAAGAATCCGAATTGTAAATGTTACCTTACAATTTCACTAGAGTTCTAATTGCGTTTAGAGAAGACTCCCTAGATTTCAAATTGTTTTCACAAATCACTAGTGTTCATAAAGTTTCAGATATTCTTAGCAAATCACGTAAGTTCAAAATGATATCAAACTACACAATTCACGAGAGTTCAAAATGCTTTCGAAATTCACAAAATCACTAGATTTCAAAATGAATAAAACATCCGGCTCGACAGACCACGCTTAGGGTTCAAACACAAAAAAAAGGAATTGTTCGAACAAAATAATGAAATTTAGGTTTTGAATAACATCTTTATTCACCGACGGTTCGATTTCAAGTTCAAGTAAAATAAAATGAAAAGTACAATATGTCATTAGAATGTAATTTTAAAAATAGCACAAGCAAAGCAGCAACATCATAAACTTCCTCGGCACAACAACAAATACAATCCAACATTCTGAATTGCAACCGTATGACCGTAAATGCCTAACGGATGGCAAAATATCCAAAAACGTTTAAATGCGAATTGTATTAGCTAGAATGTAATGTTGTTGCTATCTTTATCAGTTGTACAGCAATGCGGGGCTCGATGGGGTGATATTGGATAATAGTTTTTGATTGTACGGAAATGCAGCGTTTGATGGGCCGAGACTGAACACCTGGAAAACCTAAAAATGTTTCGAAACCTGGGCCTCAGAATGGATTTGACTCACGGCTACGACCTTGCGAACGAAAACAATTTGCGTAGACAGACCTACGCTCATGTCAGAAGGGTTATGTATTTAACCTACAAAATGCAGTCACCATCAACAAATAAAATCAAGAAACATATCAAAGACGATTTCATTGGAGAAAATATGAAATTCGAAGATCATACTATTCTTAACAAAGTTGAACGAATTTTAACTTCTGAGGTATTTGTTATTGTTGTACTCATAACTATATCCCTTGATAATTTTTTCAGATTTTTTAGATCACAGGTGTCCATTCACGAGGGAGGAAACATATTTTTCATGTATTCATGTTAAAGGGTTTGTTCGCTTACGACAGCGAAAGTATTAAAATCTAAGTAAAATACTTGCCTGATAAGTTAAATTGTAATGCATTTATACTCACACAATAAATTTACCATTAGGTAAATTCATATTAAATTCATTAATGCATCAATATAAATAAATAAATATGCATGACCCGCTTTAAACCTAGAAACTACATCAAACTCTATCATATGTACTTCTTCCCATATGAACCCATTTTCTTACGTGTGGAATAATCCTCACTCATATCGTTTCATATGTACAACATTACAAATTTATAACAAGCGAAGACACTTGTGCATCATATTTCAAAACATAAACTAATTGCCTTGAATGCTTTCGTTTTTCTCGATGAACTTGACATTGTTCATATGTGGGGTCTAAGAAGTTCACATATGATATCTTGTTTCCTTTTTTTTGCGGGAAATTAACATGGAGTATGTATGAATGCATTCACGTCATGCAGAGCTGATGCTTTTTTTTGTGATAGCATTCTATGGGAAACCCAACTTGTAGAATTGCATTGAGGAAGTAAATTTTGTGTATAGATTTTGAAGTAGAAAATTTAGAATAAGGAATTTTCTTGCTAAGTATTTTTTGCTGAAGCAAACAATATTTTGTTGGAGTTAAATATGTATTTGTGATAGAAAAATTGTATAAATAGAATAGGTCGATATAGGAAAATACACTTTTTGGTCAAACGTTAAACTGGCGACTTCGCCTCTGTTTTCACTGATTCATTCCGGCGTTAACCGCCTAATCTACATGCGTGCTTAGACGCTTTATAATCACTTGATAAATATAAATATTTTATGGAGTTAGAATATTTCTAGTACTGCACTAGAAATAAACCCTTGCTTCCTGCACATTTAGTAAAGTACTAAACTGTGAATTGGGCGGTAAGAAAAATATCTTATCGCGGTACAAAAACATTGGTGACCCCGACGTGATCCAGAACAAAGTCGATCGCTCAAATCAATCGTAGCATTCGAACAATCCCTACAATGGAGACGTTAACGGCGACACAATCCGAGCTGGGGAGCAAACTGGAACAGCAGCTGATAAACTTCAGGAAGGATTCAGTGTCCAGGAAAACCAAGGAGTACCTAGACAAGAGACTGGGCTTGTCACAAGGGTACTGGTCCGAGTTTGATCAAGTTCACGGAAAATTGAAACCATTTAAAGTGTCCTCACCAGATCATCCGTACTTTGCCAACAATTACTACAACGAAGTTTGCAAGGTGTACGAGAAGCTCATTCATGCACTAGATGACACGAGGAGAAACCTGGAGGGAACGTCTTCTAATGACAACCTTATGGCATCATCACCTGCAACCAAATCTGGGGATATATCTGCCACAAGAAAACTAGAACGCCATGCAGATTTCAAATTCAAAGGCGATGACGAAGAGGAAAAGGATGTTCTTCCAAGAATAATCCGGAAGCTAAAGGCTTTGATGAGGACCCTTACCTACTTCATTCAAGACATTGAACAAAAGGCTAGTACTGAACATTCTACTGAGTACTACACACTTAAGGTCAACTTATTACAAAGATACGTGGATGAACTGGCAGAGAACGATCAGGCAATATGGGAACAAACCACTGAAAGGAGCCCTTTTGAGTACAGTCCTGAAATCTGTCAAGAACTTCATTGCTGGACTCAAGAAATAATAATCTCAATGCAAGAACATACGAGAAGCACTGAAGGCAGAAGCGACACTCCACTGCTACAATCAAAGGATACCGGAGTTCAATTGCCAAAAACGTACTACCAACCTTTGACGGTGATTACTTGCAGTGGACTCAATTTCGTGATTTGTACCTCCAACTGATCCACAACCGCGCAATCGGAAATGCGCAAAAAATGTATTATCTGCTTAGCAATCTATCAGGTGAAGCAAAACGATTGGTGCAGCATTTGTCAGTTTCCAGCGAGAATTATTTAGATGCATGGAATATAGTTAAAGAGAGATATGACAACAAAAGGTTGCTAGTGACACATCTTCTCAACAAACTTCTTTCTCAACCACCGCGCTCTGTTGAATTTGCATCATCAATTAGAAATCTACATGACGTAACCAATGAATACCTACTGGGACTCAAGAGTTTGGGCAATTTAATTGACGCCTGGGATCTGATACTACTGCATGTACTGGTGAAAAGGTTGGATCATACAACACATACGTTGTATGAGCAATCGTTGGCAGAGCCCCGGCAGGTAAGCACTGTGAAGCATTTTCTATCATTTCTGGAGAATCGTTTTCAAAGCCTGGAAACCCTCGGCAAAGGGGGCTCACCATCTCTAAAGCAAAAACAAACTAAGCCTGCCTCGCTAGTGACGTCATCCAAAGGAAGCCGATGCATAGTGTGCCAAGGAACGCATCCAGTGTATTCTTGCAAAACTTTCCTAAACCAAACCCCAAAGGTTCGTCTCCAGACTGTGAAGAAAAATAATCTGTGCTACAACTGTTTGAGGGCGGACCATAATATTCAACAGTGTTCGCTCCGAGGCTGCAAGAAGTGTTCGCAACGGCATAATACATTATTGCACATCGACAATCAGGGTATCAAGTCAAGTTCTGCTTTACCTCCAGCACAAGTAGAAACATCGACAATGCCATCAAACTTAACGACCCTAGCAGCGAAGACCAACAACACACGGAGAAACAACATCTTGCTGAGTACTGTACTCGTCAAGGTATTGACTGTGGATGGTCGAGAACTTGAATGTCGGGCTGTTCTTGACTCCGGATCTCAATTAAATTTCATCATGAAAGATCTGGTTAGACGGCTTGGTTTGAAGGAAGTTCCCGAAGCATTGTGTGTTCAAGGGATTGGACAAGGAATTCAAAAGGCTCAATCTAGAGTAAACTTTTCGATACGGTCCAGGACAACAGGATTCTCAGCCAGAATTGAAGCCTTTGTTCTACGGCAAATTACAACTTATCAACCGTCAGAATTCATTGACATCGTATCATGGCCTATTCCCCAAAATGTGTCACTTGCGGATCCTGAATTCAATCACCCTAGTCAAATTGATATTCTCATTGGAGCAGAAAACTTTTTGCCGATACTTTCGGTTGGGCAAATAAGATTGGGGAAGAAATTACCAAGCCTACAGAATACCGTGTTCAAATGGATCTTCTCCGGTCGAGTGGCAAATTCGGACACCCACATATTTAGCTGCGGCATCTGCAGTCATGACTGCGGCGAGCTTCAAGAAAGGGTGCAAGAGTTCTGGAAACTGGACGAAGTGGAGCCGAACTCGAACCTTACGCAGCAAGAAAAAGGTTGTGAAGAACACTTCACTGCTAATACCAGGCGAGGACAAGATGGACGATTTGTTGTAAAATTACCATTCATGAAAGACCCTTAGTTGTTGGGTGACTCCAAAGAGACAGCATATAAACGTTTTCTGGCTTTGGAATGAAAATTGAACAAGAACAAATCGCTGAAACAACAGTACACCGACTTCATGAAGGAATACCGTCAGTTGGGACACATGGAAGAGGTCGATATTCAGCAGGTACCTACACCCCATTACTTCTTGAAGCACCACTGTGTCATAAGACCAGAAAGTACCACAACTAAACTGCGAGTAGTATTTGATGCTTCAGCGAAAACGTCTACAAATATCTCCTTGAATGAAGTTCTGCACACTGGACCGTTTCTCCAAGACGATGTTTTTACCGTTCTGTTACGCTTCCGGCTTCTGATGTTTGTATTTACGGCAGACATCGAGAAAATGTACCGCCAAATAAGAGTGAAGGAAGGAAATAGGAAATTTCAATTAATATTTTGGAGAGACCATTCAAATGAACCAGTTAAGTGTTACCAACTAACTACGGTGACATACGGCATTACAACGGCTCCATATTTAGCCATAAGATGCCTCAGACAAATAGCAGCACAAGCTGAAACGTCAGCTCCATTGGGTTCACAAACGATAAGGAACAACATTTACATTGATGACGTCATGGCAGGAGCTAGCAGTCTAACGGAAGCCCTCGCAGTACAAAGGCAACTAAAGGAATCGCTTCAATCAGGAGGGTTCAAATTGCGGAAGTGGTGCGCAAACCATACTCGGCTACTTCAAGGCATTCTCGAAGAGGACCAAGCAGTTCGATTCAACATAAACGGCAAAGACAGCTACCATGTGAGGACGTTGGGCATAATCTGGCTTCCCGAAGATGACAACTTCTGCGTAAAACCAATTCAGGCTAGCGATGGTAAAGTGACCGAAAGAACAGTGTCCTCTGACATTGCGCATCTCTTTGACCCATTAGGAGTAATGAGCCCAGTGGTGACCAAGGCCAAAATATTTCTACAAGCATTATGGAATCTAAAGATAGATTGGGACGCAGCTGTACCAATGGAGATGCACTCTTATTGGGTCAAATTTCGTAAAGAACTGCAATGCCTTGAAGATATCAAGTTTCCAAGGCATGTATTTTCGGTCGAAAACCCACGAAGCATTGAATTACATGCTTTCAGCGACGCATCAGAGAAGGCATACGGCGCAGCTATATACGTGCGATCACAGCAAATTGACGGTATCGTGGTCGTGAGACTGCTATGTGCCAAGTCAAAGGTACCCCAATCAAGGCTACAACGATTCCGCGTTTGGAGCTTCAAGGTGCAACACTCACTACCAAGCTCGCTACTTGCGTCAAAAGGGAACTACAATGGAATGATGTTCCATGCACATTTTGGACGGACTCAGAGGTAGTTCTTGCCTGGCTGAGGAACCCATCATCATCATACGTCACCTTCGTTGCAAACCGAGTAGCAGCTATACAGGAGCTTACCACGGCTGAACAATGGCGACACGTACCATCCCAGAAAAATCCTGCCGATTTGGTTTCCCGCGGAGTCTCACCCAACAAATTAAAGAATGATATTTTTTGGTTTTACGGGCCGAGGTTTCTACATGGCGAAGAAAGCGTGTGGCCAAGGAATCAAAAATTTGAAACAAATCTAGAAACGAAGCCAGCAAAGGTAGCACTGTCAGTTGCAAACGAAGGAGATATACTGTCTACAATCGACCACCGGAATTCCTTTCAACATTTGCAACGGATTTTTGCTTATGTTCTTCGGTTTGTAAATAACATCAGAATTGGTTGCAGCCACGGCACAACTTATAAAGGAAGCTCAATGCCGAAACTTTTCACAAGAGTTAGCCTCCCTTAAAAAAACGGCCATAGCAGACAAGCAAAGCAACTTAAGCTCACTCGCCCCATTCTTGGACAAGAATGGCGTTATCAGGGTCGGAGGACGATTACAAGAAGCTGACATCGTATATGATGCAAAACATCCAATGTTGTTGCCATACGATGACATACTTACTCGGCTGGTAGTGACAGACATTCACATTAAAAATTTTCACGTTGGACTGCAAGGATTACTCGCCACCACGCGTCAAAAATTTTGGCCTATCAAAGGGAAGACAATTGCACGATCAATTATATTGAATTGCGTTCACTGTAGCAAAGCAAAGCCAAAACTTTTATCCCAGATGATGGGTAATTTGCCTGAGAGAAGAATCAAACCTGATAAGCCATTCCGAACAACAGGGGTTGATTTTTGCGGTCCATTTTGGATTCATTACAAAGCTAGAGGCAAGAAGCCTCAGAAGTGTTACGTAGCGTTATTCGTTTGTTTTGCAACCAAGGCAGTGCATTTAGAAGTGGTAAGTGACTTGATGACTAACGCATTCATCGGCGCGCTGAAACGCTTTGTGGGCAGACATGGAAATTGCCAACATTTGAATTGCGACAACGCAACGAACTTTGTAGGAGCTCGAAACTAACTGGAAGAACTTCAACCAGCGATATATTCAAAAGAAGCGGAAGAACAAATCAACAAATTCTGCACACTTAGAGGAACCGAATTCCATTTCATCCCACCAAGAGCTCCACATTTCGGTGGACTGTGGGAGGTAGCCGTCAAGTCTGCTAAAAACTTGCTTCCTTGCAGCCTAAACAACAATTCACTGACATATGAGGAGTTGGAGATGGTTATAGTGCAAGTAGAAGCGATACTCAATTCACGACCTATCACGCCAATGTCTTTGGATCCAAACAACCTGACTGCGCTGACCCCAGGACATTTTTTAATAGGCGAACCGTTAGCCAGCACTGCCGAATCTACTGAAAACCCTCAGCGAGTAGATCTACATCAACACTGGAAGCGCACTCTTCACCTCAAGAATCAATTCTGGCAGCAATGGTTCAAAGAATATTTAACCGAGTTGCAGTACCGAACAAAATGGAAGCAACAATGCCAGAAAACCCAGCCAGGCATGATGGTTATAATAAAGGACAGCAATCTTTTGGCCATGCAATGGCCTCTTGGTTGCATACTGGAGACTATAAAGGGAAATGATGGTTTAGTGCGAGTTGCAATTGTAAA
Organism: Odontomyia ornata; assembly: GCA_963969285.1. Lineage (NCBI taxonomy): Eukaryota > Metazoa > Arthropoda > Insecta > Diptera > Stratiomyidae > Odontomyia > Odontomyia ornata. The sequence continues at coordinate 271,572,968 of OZ017738.1, read as the reverse complement.
AACGGCTACAGGTGTTCTAAAACGGGCAATCCACAATCTCGCTCCACTACCGGTAAAGGTCAACGCAGAAGCGAAGGATGAAACCAACGAAGAAAACTTCACCAGTACAACATCCTCACACTCTATGACGCAAACGAATGCAGACGAAACAAACAGGCCACCGCCAACCGAAGGTCCACCTGCTTCCAAAAAACCGCGCCGAAGTCAGCTCCCAATCAGCCTATTATTATTCACTTGCCTTGTCTTGCTGGTGCTAGGAAACAATCAGGCAACAATAAAACCGTTCAAATCATCACCTGGTTTGTATTTTGAACGAATGGGTTTCACACACTTGTCATCCGACGAGTGGGATTTAGTTATTTACTACAACATGACAAACTACTGGAAGGAGCTGGCCACTATAAATAAAGGAATTGAAAACCTAGATCAGCTTTGAAGTAGAATAGTAAATAAGCATTCCTGTGCACCAACGCTAGCTCAATTTACAACCACGGTTACAGATACTTGCTAGAACCACGGTTACAGATACTTGCTAGAACTACTGAAGAATCAAACATCCATAATCGATTGCAGCACAAATATCATGAAAGAGTCGCATAAAGCAGTTGAAAGACGGGTGAATGAACTAGAAGAATATCTCAACCAGACGCTCAACACCATTAAAGGAATTAACCACGAGTTCCATCAAGAAAAAGTAATGGAATACTTCAACACTCTAGCAATTCGGTTAATACTGATGATATCACATTATCAAAGGACACAATCGACACTTCTAGAAGTGATGACAAGGGCTCATCACGGCAAAGTCAAGTCAAGTTAGCAAAATTATATGGAATGATGTCTATAGAAGGCAGAATGTTAAGCGAGCAAATGATTTTCCGAATAAAGCTTCCACTTCTATCACAGGAAATATTCGAAACCTTACGAATCGTTCCAGTACCTATATTAATTAATGAGACATTTTTCACCGTTATTCCATCAACACAAATTCTGCTCGTAAATCTACATCGAGATCAATTTTACCCAATGTCAAAGCTGGAAATCTCAAAATGTCTCCTTTTTGACTACTCCGGGTTCATCTGCAAACTACGTCATCCGATGCATCGATGGGGACCTAATATCAACCACTGCGAAATGGCAATCTTAACTGATGCGGGCATTATTTCCAGCTGTGCAGTCATCAAAACTAAGGAAACAGTAAGGTGGACCCAGCTCTTGAATCCAAATCACTGGATTTACGTGACAAACCAACCGGTGAGCATCAACATCGTTCGTGGAACGGCAATATCAACTTGCGTGCTATCCGGATCGGGGATCATCAACGTAACTTGCGGATGCAGCATCAAAGACGAGATCGCTACATTACAGACGAGCAAGGTACATCCCACGATGATATGAACGTCCATCATTCCTTTGCGAAACATTTTCGACCTCGTGGAGCTCACCAACAATTTCAATAACACCCGTATGTCGACCACGTACGAGGATAATTTAGAAAACGATATTATAACACTACAACAGAGAATCAACAAGCTGCGAGCCGCCGAAACGGAGTTCCCAACAAGCAAGTCAACCCACGTGCATTATTTCACCATTGGATACTTGGGCTTATCAATTTCGTTGGTCTGTTTATTGTACCTTGTGTGGAAATTTTGCAGGAGGCGGCCTACATGCAACCGTCACCCAACACTCGCACCACGCAAGGCGAAAGCTGAGGAATTCCAGGTGAATCCAGAAATCCATCTTTAAACAGTTCGTTTAAAGGGGGGGAGGATGTTCGCTTACGACAGCGAAAGTACTAAAATCTAAGTAAATTACTTGCCTGATAAGTTAAATTGTAATGCATTTATACTCACACAATAAATTAACCATTAGGTAAATTCATATTAAATTCATTAATGCATCAATATAAATAAATAAATATGCATGACCCGCTTTAAACCTAGAAACTACATCAAACTCTATCATACGTACTTCTTCCCATATGAACCCATTTTCTTACGTGTGGAATAATCCTCACTCATATCGTTTCATATGTACAACATTCCAAATTTTCAACAAGCGAAGACACTTGTGCATCATATTTCAAAACATAAACTAATTGCCTTGAATGCTTTCGTTTTTCTCGATGAACTTGACATTGTTCATATGTGGGGTCTAAGAACTTCACATATGATATCTTGTTTCCTTTTTTTGCGGGAAATTAACATAGAGTATGTATGAATGCATTCACGTCATACAGAGCTGATGCTTTTTTTTGTGATAGCATTCTATGGGAAACCCAACGTGTAGAATTGCATTGAGGTAGTAAAATTTTTGTATAGATTTTGAAGTAGAAAATTTAGAATAAGGCATTTTCTTGCTAAGTAATTTTTGCTAAAGCAAACAATATTTTGTTAGAGTTAAATATGTATTTGTGATAGAAAAATTGTATAAATAGAATAGGTCGATATAGGAAAATACACTTTTTGGTCAAACGTTAAACTGGCGACTTGGCTTCTGTTTTCACTAATTCATTCCGGCGTTAACCGCCCAATCTACATGCGTGCCTAGACGCTTTATAATCACTAGGTAAATATAAATATTTTATGGAGTTAGAATATTTCTAGTACTGCATTAGAAATATATCCTTGCTTCCTGCACATTTAGTAAAGTACTAAATTGTGAATTGGGCGGTAAGAAAAATATCTTATCGCGGTACAAAAACAGGGTCACCTCCCTATATGGAAAGACTCCCCCGAAACCCCTTTGAAAAATTTTTCCACCCTTGAATTTTCAAGAAGTCACCACTTCTGACCTTTCCACAAAGTTTCATTGCCGTAGCTTCTATAGTTTCGGAGAAAAAGTGCTGTGACATACAGACGGACGGACGGACAGACGGACACAGGTCGTGATTGCAATAGGGTTTTGTATTTCAGTACAAACCCTAAAAAGGTCTATGGCATTGGATCCTGGAATGTAAGATCACTCAATTACCCTGGCGTTGTTAACGATGTCTTACAACAGGCCGGTTAATATCAATTAAAAACATTGGTAATCTGGAAAACGAACTGGACTGGAAAAATATTCAAGACATGAGATCGCGCACATTAATCAAAAGCAGGAAGCCTACTAGAAAATGAGGATTTGGTGTGGCCTTTATTGTGGATAGGGATTTCAAATTGCACGTTATTGATTTTAAGGCAATAAACGAACGGCTTTGTGTGACCCGAATAAAAGGAAATTCTTCAAAATCTGGCTAATTAATGTTGACACCCCGACTGAAGAAAAGGATAGAGAAACGAAGGAAACGTTCTACATTCGACTGGAAAGACTGGTCGATTTCTTGCCTACAAACGACACAAAAATAATTCTGGGTGATTTCAACGCTAAGATTGGCAATGAGCTATCTTATCTCGGAACGACTGAAGGATATAACCTGCACGATGAAACAAATGACAACGGTCAGCACCTGATTGACTTTGCATGTAGCAGAAATCTAGTCATACCTTCGACTTGCTTCCCACATCAACGCATTCATAAAATGAGCTAAGTATCACCGGATGGCAACACACAAAGTCAGATCGATCATGTTCTGATTCAGCAACGTTTGGCCTCGAGCATACTTGACATTCGTACAAACCGAGGAGCCAATTGTAACTCAGATCATTACTTGATCAAATTAACATATCAATATCGCATGTCAAAGGCATATTCAGCGAAGTTCAGCCCGCTACGAAAATTTGACATCAGAATGCTCAAAATGGCGTCAGTGGCCAACAATTTCGTGGAAATCCTTGACAACTCACATCTTATCTGACACATCGTTAAAGACGAGCAACGAGCTCTAAATGGAAGTGAAAGCGGCTATTAAGGTCGGTGCAGAACATACGATTGAACATCAAGCCCGGCGCAAGAGAAATGATTGGTTCGATGATGAGTGGCAAAATGCGTTAGACAAACAAATCGGGCGTATAAAGAATACGCAGGTATTAAAACCAGGACACTATGAGAATCTCAGAAGAGCAGCGAATAAGATAATTAAGATTAAGAAAATCAAACACTATGCCACCAATTGAGAAGTATAGATGTTAGTTGAGCAAGCCACAACACAAGACAAGCATAAAAAGTAGTGAAAAGCCTGAAACGTGGTTAACAGCCCAAAACCACACTCTGTCTTGATGACATCGGCAATATCATCGTTGATGAAGCCAACATAAAGGAAAGATGGGCAGAAAATTGGAGCCTATGGATTTATGTGGAGAGCTTATATTGGCCCCACCAACTCTGGATGAAGTTTGCTCCACCATCAAAGCCCAAAAGAATAATAAAGCGGTGAGACTCCAGTGGGACTCAACAAATATGGTGGTAGTAGTGTGCATTAAGCTATTCACAAATTCATCCAGCACATTTGGCAACAAGAACATATGCCGAAAGAGTGGAGCCAATCAATTATATTCCCCATCCACAAAAAAGGTGGCAAGCTACAGTGCGAAAATCATAGAGGCATATCACTACTTTGTGCGGCTAACAAAATATTTTCAAAAATTTTAGAAAATAAGATTAGATAATACGCCAACAGTATTATTGGGGAGTATCAAGGTGGTTCAAGGGCAAGTAGATCAACAACAGACCAATTGTTCACTGTCCAGCAGGTACTTGAAAAATGCTGGGAGTTCAACATAAACGTACACCAAATTTTCGTTGACTTCAAGCAAGCATACGACAGTATTGATCGTAACGTACTGTACCAAATAATGCTTGGTTTTGGCATCCCAGCTAAATTGGTCCATCTTACCAAAATGACAATGATGTTGACAACCTCTCAAGCCCGCATCAAATAATCAACTCACAGATGTCTTTGACACAAATATCGGACTGAAGCAAGGAGACAGGCTGGCTACATTGCTATTCAATTTGGCTCTGGAGTACATCATAGGGAAGCTACCTGTCGATACGCAAGGTACACTACTATACAAATCAAGCCAAGTAGTAGCCTACACGGACGACATCAATATTCTGTCACGGTCATTAACAACTGCCAAAGAACTCTCCCTGAAACTTGACAGCGAAGCAAAACTAGTACGGCTACAAAAATAAAACAAAGCTCATGATGCATTCAAGGAAAATGACCTCAAATACGCAAAATACCACACTTGGCGAATACAGTATCGAAAATGTTAGTGAATTTGTGTATTTATGTACCTAAATAACGAAAACGGGTAGCGAAAGAGACGAAATACGCCGAAGTATACAGCTCGCAAATAAAATATTTTATTCAGCTTTGACGATCTTGAAGACCAGCTGCATACACAGGAAAACAAAGCTCGAAGTATACAAATCTGTGATAAGGCTTGTGTTATGCTATGGGTGGGAAACCCGTCTCCTAACCCAAGCATTCGCAAATATATTGAACACCTTTGAGTGGCAGGTGCTGAGGCAAATAATCGGAGCAAAGCTAGATGAGGATCAATGGCGAATTCGATGCAACCATGAGTTATATGAAATTTTTGACGAACCGGAGGTCTCAACGATTGTAAGACTGCGGAAGCTGCAACGGATACCCTAAAAGGTACTCGTTGAGAGAACTGAAGGCCGGAGGCCAGTGGGGAAATCGAGGTAATGCTGGTCTGAATCGGTCGACGGAGACAGTCCATCACTGCTCGGATTTCGAAATTGGAGGACGCGGTCAATGGACTCAGACAGTTGGAGGTGCTCGAAACGAAGGGTTGTAGTGCTAAGAAGAAGGAGAAGAATATATATGCATATATATGTAGAGTGCCTCGGAAAAATCCTGAGAAGCTTCATATTAATTTGTTGCTGTAGTGGATCTCAACGACAGAAGTCATTTGTTGGCATTTCAACTGAGCAGACGTGCGTGCATTCCTGCACGGAGGGCGAAATCAGTGCAAATGAGTGTGGCGTACAATCTAAGAGCGGTGGTTGTTGAAAATCTTCGCCGTGGAAGGTCACCAACAGAAATGATAAGGCTTTTTGAGTATCTGAAATTCACAGTTTTTTATATTTCTCAGAAGTATGCGGCCGCGGGAAATTGTTTGGAAGGTTCTCCTAGTCCACCAAGGAAAATGTATGCAAAAGAGAAGACCACAAGGACCGCAAAAGTTGCTCAAAGAGCTCAAGACTTCATTTTAGGGGACCCTGGCAGTTTGGTCAGAAAAACGGTGGCCATCTTCGTCCGATATAATAAATGATGCTCTAGTGGCTGCTAAAGTAAAAAGAATTGCTTTTGGGTAATCTGAACATGTTTTGGTTCCTGAAATCCAGGCCTCTCAACAGCCCAGATTTAAGCCCCTAACAAGTGCAGACATCCTAATGTGGCATACCTACAGGCTGTTGTTGCAGTAGCATTAATCAATTTGCAACAAAAGCAGTTAAAAAAGGCACACTCGCAATTCAGGTGGAGAATCAAAGCGGCAATTGAAGCAAGCGGAGGTTATCTTGGGTAATGAATTTAAGGAGAACACTTAGAATTAAGATATAAGAACTTTTGTGATAAATGTTGGTTTATAACTAATAAATACTTATTATTATAAACTGCGTATTCTTTCGGGATTTAGTGATGCACCCTGTATATATGCACATATATATATATATATATATATATATATATATATATATATATATTTATATATATATATATATATATATATTTATTTATATTTATATATATATATATATATATATATATATATATATATATATATATATATCGTGTGCGTACGGTATCTGAGGACATGCATAAATGTGACTATAACTTCGTGATTTTTTTCCTTTTCAGATAAGAAATGGTGGACTACAACATCAGTCAAGAAATGAAGAGACATGCTGTCATCGTCGCTATATGTGCAAACCATACAGATCTAGAGATCCCTAATTTTCTTAACTGCGCCCGTTAATTCGTGCATAAGGTTCGCTGTGAATTGGAAGCATCAGGAGGTGATACAGAATCAGTTGCAAAACGCAAAAAGCACGAACAACGTTCTGACACTACCCGGTCTGCAGAATTTTTAGAGCAAGTGCAAAAGATCATAGACGAAGACTCTTCAAAGTCCATGAGGTAGGTGTTGTCAACAACGAAGGACATGTTATGCCACCACACATTTTTAACTCAAGGACTTCGAGTGAACTCTCCTACATACATCGAGTGAAACCTTGGATAGACAATGTAAGCAGTGAAACCCTGGATAGACAATGTAAGCGGAGGCAGACCATACATTTTTCAAGAAGACTCTGCTCCTTCACATAAAGCGATGGCGGCACAAGATTGGATGGCCGAAAATTTTCATGACCACATAACACCGAACCTATGTCCACCTAGCTCCCCAGACCTTAATCCTTTGGATCATTACGTATGGGGCGTAGTTGAGCGTAAGATCAATAAGCGTCCTCATAATACCACTTCTTCGCTGAGGACTGCTATTAATGTCGTTATGGTCAATATGAACAAGGAGCATTTGATTCGGGCATGTAATCGTTTCCGTACCCGGATCGAAGAGGTTATTGCTGCTAATGGCGATTTTATTGAAGAAATTTATAGCCATATATTAATCTAACATTGTATAAAAAATTCCTGAAATTTCATTAAATTTTGTTAAAAATACAAGCAATTAGCTTGTATTTTACTCTCAAGTTGTCCTCAAATACCGTACGCACCCTGTATATATATATATATATATATATATATATATATATATATATATATATATATATATATATATATATATATATATATATATATATATATATATATGTGCGTAATATAATTAGCATAGCATTATTTATCATAGCTACATTAAGAAATTCAAACAATTTTTTTGTTTAATTCACGTAATTCATTTTCACTTGATTCCTGTGTATGATGATACATTTTCAATTGTTTTGTTAATTCGTTTTAAAAATAATGAAACTCAAATGATGTCCACGTTTGGTGATGCATGTGCAAAAAAGTTATTCAATACTGTCTGAAGGGTTGCTTGAAATCATTCAAATTGATTAGTTTAGCTTTGTTGGTTTCTTTTTTGCAATAACCCCTCAAGGGAAAATCAGTTGCGGTGAGATCGAGAGACCTTGGGGTCAACGGAATGTGGAGTCCTTTGAAATCAGCTTATTGGGGAATTTTTGCTGCAATTCTGTAATAACAGACTGGGCTATGTGAAAAGCCCAGCATGCAGAAAACAGAAATAAAGCAAAGTAATAAAGTGCCACATAGACTTATAAAAAATAAAAACAACACATCGCAGAAAAACTTACGGGTACCACACGGACAAACAGCAAAGAATACAACACGTAACAGAAATCCCCTCTCAAGCGCCATATAGCTAACAAAAAGAAAACAACACGTTTGCATTGCAATACATTACCTGGATGAAATGAAAAAAAATGTGGTGGCGCGAGACAAGCGGCAACCTTGTCAACAAAAAAAAAGACATTAAGAGAATATTGTGAATCAGTTATGGGAATCACCTGATCAAGTTTCATAACAATGTTCATGTAGGAATCAGCGTTCAGAGCAATTAGTGCAGACATCCTAATGCAAGGCACACTCGCAATGTTGATGTGCGTTTTGTAATCGAGTCACGAGTTAGAATGAACAAAATAATGAAGATTCATATTTGACGTATGTTTTGAATTATGCAGACAATAGAGGTAATGCATTACAAAATTGGGTTGTTGATGAGCATGGCTGTTAAACTCTTAGAAATTATGGCTGTTAAACTCTGAAAGTTAGTCACCGCAGCGGTGACTAATTTTACCAATAAAAACGATTGATCGTGATAGAAGAGGGTTGCGTGTCACTAGGCGTAAGCCGAAGACACGGACCAAAGTAGTCATTTTGTCTTTTTGCGCTGCTATTGTACCGCTGCTATTCATACGTACAGTGTCATTAGGCATAAGCAGAGGACACGGATCAACTCAGTCGTTCCATCTACATACAGTGTCACTACGCATGAGCCGAGGACACGGGCCAGTTGAGGCATTCCATCTACACACAGAATCACAGACGTAAGCCGAAGACATTTGGCTGTTCAGCCATTCCAGCTTCATACAGTGCTTAAGCCAAGGGCACGGGCCAGTTTAGAAGAACTTTGAAAAATGTAAACATTAAAAACTAAAGCAACGTATAAATATACGATAAAACTAACAACGAAATAAAATTACTCTATTTGATTAACCTCGTCTTCATTGATCTAGTTTAGATAGATACAGTAGAAGATTAGTGGCATGCAGGATAATTTCACTCGCTACGGGAGCCTTGATGGAGTATCTAGAATACACATCAAATCAAGCACCCAGTTCATGCCAGTAAACATAGGGTATACTGCTAGTGTAACAATTCTACGTCTAGCCTTCGTTGTGAACAGACATGGTTTTTAATCCCTCTTGTCATTAATTTTAAAAATTAATTGATTTTCCAGTCAGTTATAACTAATTTTTAATTGAAAATCATCACCGTCGAATTATTCGAGTACTTATCGAATTGTTCGAGCATTTATCGAGGCGGAAATATATATTCAAAGAAAGTCCTGGCTCATGAACATTCCCTCTAATCTTTCTGCAAAAGCAACGGGATGGAGGCGCCCGATGGTTTCAGCTTCATTCTGTAGTATAACACAGTCTCATCACAGTTATAAACTTGTAGATCAGAAGACCCTTCATCAATAGTAGAAATTACAAACTGCTTGGAGATACTGCCGCGCCTTCAATATCACTACACTTTGCTTCTCTAGAAATAGAAATTTGATAGATGCCATATCGTTTTTGCCAACGCCACAACCAACCGTCAGAAGCCTTTAAATCTCCTTCTGGTTTTAAGCTTGCATAAAATTTTTCAGCTTGCAACTTCAAAGCAGTTCCAGAAACGGGAATAACTTCACTTCTTTTTTGCACAAACCATTCATAGAGGCAATCGTCCACATTTTGATTTGGTCCAAGTCTTGTCTTCTTTCGAGTAAGACCAGCATCTTGGTCAAGCTTATCAACAAATAAATTTAGTTTTTTCTCCTCTGCTATCCAACCCCTTACAATTCCCTCAGGTATTCCGGATTTTCTTCTAATATTTGCTCTAGAAACTCCGCTCTTGACTTTGGCGATGATGTTAAGCTTTTCTTTGACGCTGTAGGCTTTTCTTTTATTCATCATGCCTATAATAATCAAACACCATTTGAACATTCACAATTGCACAAACCCAATACATACACAATTATTCAATACGCGATGCCAATGAAATGCACACGGATTTAAACAATCAGTTCGCCGGACAGTAACAATAAAATGCTATGCTCACTAATGCAACAGAGACCTGCATAAAAATATTGGAACTTATCGTGGAGGATCTGTTTTTGGGTGGGCGGCGAAGATCACCCGCGCTAATAAATTGATCGAAATAATAATAAATTGATCGAAAGTAGGTTTAGAATGCCGATTCTGGAGTACTTTTTCCATACGATTGGTTTTCGCGCAACCTAGTGGTGGAAGTTGGAACTAATGGCGCTGGTAGTGTTGGCAATGGAACTAATAGTTTGTGTCTTGGGTATATTGGTGTGTAGGTGCTTGCATTAGGTTCGTATGGGTACGCACCTAGGAAAGAAGGCATGGGTCTTATACATCTGTGGCTTGGTTAAGTAGGTAAGTGTTCTGGGTTCTGTAACCTCTAACGGTTAAAAGTGGAACTAATCTTGTTGGTCATGTTCTAGGATAGTCATTTATATTGAGCTAAAAGGCGCTTACAGTGGTAGACTAAATTATTTATACATTCATATCTTATTATTTAATTATTGCAGGAACAGGTACAAATCTTGTATTGATGGGTTTTTCCCAGATTAATTGAGATTAGTCTTGTCTCAGTTATACCATCCATAGTTATTCCTCTATAGTGGAAGGATGTCTTTTATGTTCGCTGCTTAAAGTCTTTGCTTGGTTTTGTTATTTATAGTTGTTATTCATAGTTTATCCATGGTCATTTTAATGTACAATAGATTCGTATCTAGGATTGATAGCTAGAAGTATTAAGGCTGCTGATCCATTAGGAAAGTGCTGAGGATATGTGGCGCTCTGAGCAGTCGGTTTGATGGTTGTAGAGCTTGAGATCCTTTAGCGTATGTCACTTTTTGAACGCGTTTGGGTCGAGCGATTTAATAGATCACGTTAGGCGTGCTGGACGTTGTAATGGTACAAGTGGCTGCGTGGTAACGGCTGACACTGGTATAGGTGAATAACTGCAAAATTGTTAGGTGATAGGCTTGCATGACAACGGGTGTTCTAAGGCATGGGAATTATCTTCATAGGCGCTTGGTTAAGAAACGCGTTGCTCATCGATTGGTGTCTTTCCATGTTGCTCATCAAAGAGTACCTGTTCTTAAGCCTGGACGGCCTTATTGGCTAGTAGGACTAATGTGCGTCGCTTGTCGGAGAATCTTGACTGGGATGTAGATTTGTTCGGCGGTGAATGCTGCTTGGCATGAAAATTGACGTCAGAGATGCGTGGCATATGCAAGTGACTTTGTTTGTCAAGAATGGGGTTCCGTGCGCATAGACTCGCCTACCGGTGGGAATTTTAGGGTTTCGCAATCTACATTGTGGGACAGAACTTATGTTACATTGAAAGGTGAATTTGCTTCTTGGATGCGGTCACATTTGCTTGGCGAAAATAAGAGGGTGTGCTGCAAGCTGCTTGGCGATGTGAATTGTTGGGAGTGCTAGAGTTTCTTTTTTGTTGTGTTGGCGGTGGGTGGTGGGATAGGTGATGCGCGGCATTGAGACGTGTTTTCATATATGTCCATTCAAAGATGCGCCTGTTCTAGTTTGCTGATTATTATTTACATTGATCGTTTTCAGTTTCTTTTTCCTTGGGTACGTCGTTTCTTTGTTTTTTTGACTCATTGCTTTTACATATTATTGCTTTTATCGGTTTCATGTCAATAGTGCTTTAAAGATCGTCTAAAATTTATTCTATTCGGTTAGACTACTATGCAGATTGCTCAAATCTATGGATTTAGTTAAATAGAGCTTAATGCTTGTTGTAATGCGTTCTTGATATTTAGTATAGTATTAAATTTTAGTTTGCTTGTAGCAGCAGTTTTTTGTCTTTATCATTGTTAAAGCAGTTTCTATGCTTCATTCTCTGATTTTACTATTATGTAGAAGTATGATATTATGTACATTCATTTATTTCTTTGCTGTAGGATACTCATTGGTTTTGTTCAAAAATTCTAATAATTTTTTCCAAGGCGCGTTATTTTTTCAAATGAATGATCTTGTAGTACATGAAATGGTGATAATTTTGTTCGTACATCGTATGATCCGTATATGATTTTTCCCTTTTGATAAGCACATGGTAAAGATGGTTATTTTTTTAGATCACTATGTTGACATGTATGTTTTGGGTATCTATTCTAAATTTGAGATTATTTATGGATGTTGTCTAGGAAAGATATTACTGTTTATGGCTTCTGGAATGCTTCTTTTTAATGGAGTTAATGTATGGTGGATGTAGGAATCATCGGAGTGATCCTAATACTATAAGTAGGAATATGGATGCATTTTCATTGATAAACTTTTGGTACGTACTGAAAGGAAGAAGCTAATATAGAAAAATGTGAATGTGGTAGATCATTGACATTAGGAGCTTGTTGGTATTATGGTATTATTCTTTGTTTATGCCCAAAATGCATGAAAAATAATTTAAGCCATACATGGTAGCATTATATGCATGCCACAGATTGAATAAATTTTTATATTTACTTTGAATCAGGTGTTGCTATTGTAGGTCTATATTAATTAGTTAAGGTAGTTTCATGAATGTCAGTGTAATATAATGTAAAACTGTTATTTTATGCTTGTCTCATATTCTTCACATTATGGTTTCTAGTATTGATAAATTATTTATATACGGATTGGTATCGTATGATTTTTCGACATTTCTGGATCTCTTAACCATATCTGCATTAGGAACTTGTTGATGTTTTGAGTATGAGAATTGTTAATTTGTTATCTCCTTAGGAAAATGATACATGCTTGGATGATGCCATTTATTTGATACTTTTTGGGTGCATATTATCGCTTTTAGTGCCTACATGATTGCATGAGAATTTACAAACCTCATACTTTGTGTGCTTGTATTGAGCGTAAAGTCCCTTCTGCTATATTTATATACATTTTCAATATTTGAGCATTAAGTGAATTACGTATTTACTACATTTTAAATATGCTAGATTTATCATCATAGGGATTTTTGGGTATGCTCATTGACATATTTAAGTATTATTTTCACATAAGTAAAATATATTCTTGTTGAGGTTTTTCTTATCAAAATTTTTTTCTGCTGGATGAGGAGGGGTAGAATGCGGGTTCTGTAGCACCTTTTTCATACAAATTTCACATGTCGCGAGCGTGTGTGTCTTGGGTGGGTGGGTGCTTGTATTAGGGTGGTATGGGTGGGTGCCTGGGATAAGAAGGTATGAGTCCGGAATAGGTGTGGATGTCATGGATGGTTGCGGCGAGGGTGTGTGTCTAGGGTATATGGGTATGTATAATGACCCATCATCATAATGACCCATCATCATGCATTATGACGCGTCATAACGCATGATGACCGGTCATTGATGCCTGAGGGGCAATGGGGTAGGCTGGGTTGAAGGTTATTCTGCATCTCTGCGAGGATCATCATGCATGCATGGCAAGGGGTAGGCTGGGTAGAAGCCCCTGTAAGGCCCTTCACCACCTTCTGCCCACCAATCAACTCGAGTTGTAGGTGTGAAAGAGAAGGCTAGGTTGAGTTCGTCAGGCAATTGGATTAGTAGGTGTGAAAGAGAAAACATATTGGTGTGAAGTTGACCATAGTTCAACTACTGAACAGACAACTCATGACCGTATCAGACGGCTCAACTGATCGGTGATTGTGGATAACCCTCTTTGCATGATTAAGAGACCAGTCGATCATATGATACGAAGACATAGACATTTGTTTGCTATTATAATGTACATATCTAGACACATTTGTCCGTTATATTTAATCATTTCACAGGTTATGAGTAATAATGCAGCCTCAAGTCATCAAAACTATTCAAACCTCTTCTGAAAATGGATCAATGACAGATTTTTAGTCAGTTGGAGGTACCAAAATTTTACTCAATTGTTCAATGATAGAGAAAAAATCGTTCCGGTCATAGCATATCCCGGATAATCCAAAAGGGTTGATCACACATGAGAACACCAAGATGATTCATATACTTCATAAGTTCCACTATAAACCCTTAATACATCGACTAAACAACAGGCTGAATTAATTCATATTAAGGCCCTAGCGATGGTTTGCATGAAGTAGAGATCTATTCAACAAGTTTGTGCTTTACAAAATGATCCATGGGATCTTATGATTTTTGAGCATATTGGGTGAGTTCATAAGTGTAGGAACATAATTTCAATGCAATGGAGCATTAAAGTGGACAAAAAGGGTCCCATAGGCCACAAATCCTATGAAGACATGAAAACCTGGAGAACTGAAATTGAACGAAAGAGGATCCTATAGATTAGATAGACAGCGGTCAAGAGAAAAACTGACGCACATAAAAAAGAATGGTGACTTGACTCATTCTTATGAAGAATGCATCAGTGTGAAATAAGATCAATTAACTCTCGAGCAAATAACAATGGCTTCCTCCTAATCAAGATTTATTCACCAGAACAGCAACATAGACGTGAAGATTCTTGTCTGACCCATGAGATTAGATAGACAGCGGTCAAGAGAAAAACTGACGCACATAAAAAAGAATGGTGACTTGACTCATTCTTATGAAGAATGCATCAGTGTGAAATAAGATCAATTAACTCTCGAGCAAATAACAATGGCTTCCTCCTAATCAAGATTTGTTCACCAGAACAGCAACATAGACGTGAAGATTCTTGTCTGACCCATTGACCCATGTATGCCCACAAATAACTTGGAAGATGATGAACATGCAGTCTTGATAACCAATAGGCTCAAAGCAAATCGTAACGAGCGTATAACATTTGAAGTAAGGTGTAAAACTGCTGACTGTAACTGTATGGAAAGTAATAAGAATTTTCTTATAAATAGATACTTATCAAGCAACAAATAAATTTAGGGAATGAAAGGAAGCACGTTGAATCAGATGCTCAACTTATCAACTAAAGACAGCTATACAGACAACTAAAGAGATAGCATATCAACTAAGCAGACAGGGCACCAGCTAAAAAAATAGCTACAAAGACCACTTATCAGCTAAACAGACAGGTTGATCAGCTAAACGGTTAGCTCAGCAGACAGCATAACAACTAAACAGACAGGTCATCAGCTAAATAGACAGTTTAACAGAAAGTATTACACTTGAGATAGCCAGCGCATCAGCAAAAGCGGCAGCTAAACAAACAGTTTAACAGATAAACCGACAGATAAGTAGCCTAGCAGTACTCCTAAAAACTCTAAAGAAAATACATAGCAAAGTGTCATTTCCTGTTACTGACTCCTGCTCTCGTTAGCTTGGTGGTTCAAGTCTTAGCTCCATAGCACTTTCTTATCTTTCAATTTAAATCATGAGGGTAAGCAGCATTGCAGCATCCAAGGGCTAAACATGTTTACTTATGCGCAAATTCAGAGAAGGGAATATATATGCTAGTGTAATAAATATACATCTTTAGTTTTACTACTAGAAGCAGTCATTTAAAATGATCGGGGCAGATCCAGCAACTTCGTCAGTCAGTCAGAAGCATGAAAAGGCCAGCCAGACTGATAAGGCTACTTAAGCCAGAAAAGGGAACAAGAAAGAAAAAAAACTAAAAAAGATTCGAGAGAAATAGCGAATCTACGAGAAAAACCTCTTGCTGAACTATACATACTATCTTGATGAAGGCTTCCATAAAAGCAAAATAATACTTGGATTTGACCCACTGACATTTCAAGCAAAAATAATCTTAGATAACAGCCAATGGACTTCACTTCGCCAATACCTCATTGATCACAAGAAAAGAGTAGATGCATTCCCAGCAAACCAGCTTGGACTTCTTGAAATCTTCTACATACTTATTGCAGGCGACTAATACTTAAACATCCACAGCTCTTCACGCTTTTCACCTTGATGGATTTTTTCAACATTGTCATGCAATACAACAATTTGCTTACCGATTGTGTGAAGGAATACTTTGACCAATATTGTGCAAGATGCAGAGAAAAAAGCGTACTTAAACTGGATATCAACGACTTCTTCACTCCAACTCAAACATCATTTGTAAATAAAAACTACTCTAGACGTTTTTATGAAATACCAGTACTATGTAATGATCAAATTTTCCATGTGATGAAATAAAATACTACAAACGCTATAAAAAATGTTTTACTTCACTAAAAGGAATTATTAATTAGGAAATTGTGCATGGAGACTTGGTAAACTACATACTATTGTGAAAATTTTGGTAACCAAGTATAATCTCTTGAGTCTATAAAATACTGAAGTTTATTGAGAAACAGAACCTCTTCTAAGTTGCACTGCACAAACTAGAACATGAATGTTTGTTAACTTAAACATAGCACGTAGTTTTTTCTATCATTAGACTGCATATTATTCTACGGATTATTATGAGGTTTTTAAAATTCAGCTAAACAATGGTGCTGAGTATATCACTTTCAAAAAACGTGAAGAAAACTAATAGGTCAGAGGTTAATACACTTTCAACGCGATAAGGTCTGTTACAATGGTCATCCTATACTTCGTGGAAGAGTACCATGACATTTATCCTGAACACTGAATACGCATCGAGAATTATATGCTTAAATACGGTAATATGGGTGAGAAAGTATCGAATAAACATGGAATACAGTACCAAATATGTAAATGGTCCAACTCTAATACGACATCAGGCACTGATACATGCATTTGCCATTCATATGCTCAAGAGACAAGAAATATTTTTACTCTCATTAAACAGTACATACTCCTGCAGTCTCGAATACATACGACAAAGTAATAATTCATAGCACCGGGTATTATAATTACTCCAAAAAAAACTTCAACCAACTAGTGGTCAGTGCTGTTAGAATGGAAAAGTTTATAATTGATATTCAATTTGTCTCGGGAAATCCTCACCAGTAATCCATTAAGGAACATACTATTCTAATAACATACAACCAAAACGATATTGGAATTGAAACATCAACAGTTTGCACTAGAGTGAAGGGGGCATAAGCTACAATGATATGCTGAAGATATTGAATTGCTATATAAATTGTACAAAAAACATTAAAAAAGATGTGAGAGGACTTATTATACATTTGTATGGTCCTAATGCAGAAATAGTGCAGCTGAATAAACGTAGATTAAGTTAATTTGAAAATTGTTCAAAATACTATAGAATTCATAAATATATCAAGCCATTTATCAGGTGTGCTGTAAATTGTATCAAATTTTATTTATATATAACAAAAAAGTAGCATTACTCAATAAATTATTTCTATTAGAACGAAAAACAGTCCTTTTATTTTAACATCTAATCTAACACTGCTCAAGCAATTAAATACCTATAACACCAAGCATAATGATCTATACATTCCTATCATATCCAAAACTTCCAAATATTAAACACTTAACTCTACCATTCAAAAATATCTAGCGATGCACAAAAAAAAAACCGCATGAGTTCATTCAACTCAACGGTACATCTGTTCATCAAATTACCAGCAGATAAACACCTCCTGATCATCTCTTAACATCCTATAATGACTCGCAACCATCCTTATCAAGAACACTCCATAGCATATGCTACTTGTCTAAACATGATACGATGAGATCGATCTAAAAATAGCCTACCATAAACTCATACGCTACCACACATCGTTATCTATACCGAACTATCTTACATAAACATTAGCCTAAGTGATCTATAGTACAAGTGTGCCAACCCAAAACATACCCTATGTGTTGAAAACTAATTACATCTTCTTCAAACCTATAAAAATTGAGCAAGTATCCAGCAAAAAAAAATTCTGACAAGAAAAAAACTCAATAAGAATATATTGTACTTATGTGAAAATAATACTTGAATATACCCGAACATCCCTATGATGATAAATCCAGTATATTTAAAATGTAGTAAATACGTATTTCACTTGATGCACAAATATTGAAAATGTATATGAATATAGCAGAAGTGGCTTTACGCTTAATACAAGCACACAAAGTATGAGGTTTGTAAATTCTCATGCAATCATATAGGCACTAAAAGCGATAATATGCATCCGAAAAGTATCAACTTAATGGCACCATCCAAGCATGCATCATTTTCCTAAGGAGATAACAAATTAACAATTATCATGCTCAAAACATCAACAAGTTCTAAATGAAAATATGCCCAGAGAAATTCGGAAATGTCGAAAAATCATACTAGACCGATCCATACATATATAATTTTTCAATACTAGAAACCATGATCTGAAGAATATGAGACAAGCATAAAATAACAGTTTTACTCTATATTACACTGACACTCATGAAACTACTTAAACTAAATAATACAGACCCACAATAACAACACTTAATTCAAAGTAAATATAAAAATTTATTCAACCTAGTGCATGCCCATAATGCTGCCATATATGACTAAAAAATATTTTTCATGCATTATGGGCATGAACAAAGAATGATACCATAATACCAACAAACCCCTAATGCCAATGACCTACCGCATTGACTTTTTTCTGTATTAGCTTCTTCCTTTCAGTACGTACCCAAAATTTATCAATGAAAATGTGTCCATATTCATACTCATTAGGACCACCACGATGATTTCTACATCCATCATACATAAACTCCATAAAAAAAGTAGCATTCCAGAAGCCATAAACAGTAATATCTTTCCTATACAACATCCATAAATAATCTCAAATTTAGAATAGATACTCAAAACATACATTTCAACATAGTGATCTAAAAAATAGACCCAAGCACTTATCAAAAGGGACAAATTATATGCTGTACGAACAAAATTATCACCATTTCATGCACTACAAGATCATTAATTTGAAACAATAACTCGTCTTGGAAAAAATTACTAGAACTTTTGAACAAAACCAATGGGCATCCTATAGTAAAGAAAACAAGTTGGGTAGACAGACCTATGCTCATGTCAGAAGGGTTTTGTACTCAACTTACAGAATGCAGTAACCAGTAACGAATAAAATCAAGAAACATGTCATGTTCGACGATCATACTATTATTAGCAAAGTTGAAAGAATTTTGACTTCTGAGGTATTTGTTATAGTTATACCCACAAATATCTCCCTTGATAATTATTTCAGATATTTTAAGATCACGGGTGTCCATTCGCGAGGGAGGAAACACATTTTTCATGGATTTCCAACCCCCCCTATGCCCCCACAGAAGCAAAATATGTCAGTTTAAGAACTGTTTTGAAAAGCTCTCATAGAGAACTTTCAGTTGATACTCATATCGGCTACCTTTCATGAAATTTTTTTCAGGGGCCACTCCTCTGTACTGTAATCATCGATTCATGGCTTACCATATGGGCTTTTCATCTAAACAGACATTACAGTTTTGATTGAATCATCTCCAAATTTTTAAATAATATGAATAACAAAATTACGTTTAAGATTCAGGTCAGTCAATCATTGTAGTATTATTGAATAAAATGTTGGCAGATTAAGATGGAGTTCTTTCAAAGAAGGAATATTTTTGTTGTACATGTCAGTAAAGTTTTTCTTGAATTAAATCATTCTATTTATCCAGATATTGTATATTAAGTACAAAACCCTTCTGACATAAGCGTAGTTTTGTCTACCCAACTTGTTATGTAGCTGTAAATGCTTTTTGCGCCACAATATGGATTTACCCTTTTTGATGGTGCTCATCGATTCATGGCCTGTTTTTTTAGAATCTTAGAATGGTTACAAAGCCCTTTTGCTAGGAGCTCTCTCCTGCCTTTCTGACTTGTTTCAATTGTATATACTTATCTTCATGATACCTATTATTCCTGAAATTTTCATGCAAATCCTAGCAAAGCTGTAGTTTCTAAGTCGGTAAAAAGCGCATATGGCTCCATTGCCATATGTTTCCATAGTAATACAGGGCATATTGTTCCATAGTAATCCAGGAAAATTCAAATCGCTATAACTTCGTTAAATATCTTTATGAAACTTTCAGGAAAGATTAATCTTATAAATAGTCATCTGTGTATTGAATTTTATTGAATTTAAGGGTACCGTTAAGATTTTATTTAAGAAAACATAAAATCGATAAATCATACTATTACTAACAAAGTTGAGTGAATTTCGACTTCTCATGTATTTGTTGTTGTTGCACTTATTAAGGCCTATATCCATGATTTTTTTCAGATTTTTCGGATGGAAGGTGTCCAATCGCGAGGGGGGGGGGGTACGCGAAAAGTTCGTACATTTTCCCTTCCCCTGCCCCTTTCGGTACTCGTAAGGCAATTTTAAGACTTGTTTTGAAAAGATCTCATTGAGACCTTTCCAATGACATGCTACTCGACTAACAATGGTGAAAATTTTTTTTTGGGGGGTCACTTCCCTATATGGGGAGACCCCCCTTAAACCCCTTTGAAAATTTTTTTCACCATTGAACTTTCAAGAAGTCACTACTTCTAACCTTTCCACAAAGTTTCATGATTGTAGCTTCTATAGTTTCGGAGAAAAAGTGCTGTGACATACAGACGAACGGACGGACGGACGGACGGACGGACAGACGGACACAGGTCATGATTGCAATAGGGTTTTGTATTTTAGTACAAAACCCTAAAAACGAATGAAAACGAAAATCAGAGAATGAAGTATAGAAACTGCTTTAAGAAATAAGTGAAGATGATGAAGACAAACAAAATGCTGTTACAAGCAAACTAAAATTTGATACTATACTTAATATCAAGAATGCATTACAACAAACATTAAGATCTCTTTCACTGCATCCATAGATTTGAGCAATCAACATAGTAGTCTAACCGAACAAAATACATTGCAGACGATTCTTAAAGTACTATTGACATGAAACCGATAAAAGCAATAATATACAATAGCAATGAGTCACAAAACAAAAGAAACGACGTATCCAAGCAAAAAAGAAACTGAAAACGATCAATGTAAATAATAATCAGCAAACTGGAACAGGCGCATCTTTGAACGGACATTTATGAAAATACGTCTCAATGCCGCGCATCACGTTACCCGCTCCCCCACGGGCAACACAACAAAAAAAACCACCTCAATCAAGCAAAACCATATTGCAATGCAATGTACGCCATGCCACTTCTCTTCCACGCTGTAGATTTCGATGCCCTAAAACTCCCGCCGACAGGGAAGTCTATGCTTACGAAATACCACTCTTAGCAAGCAAATTCACTTGCACATGCCACGCATCCCCGAGGTCAATTTCCATGCCTTACAGCATTCACCTCCGAACAAATCTACACCCCAATCATGATCCTCCAAAAAGCAATGCAAATCATTCCGAATCGCCGATAAGGCCGTCCATAATTAAAGACAGGCACCCGTTGATGAGCAACGCGGAAACTTAACCAGACACTCACGAGACAAATTTCTACGGCTCATAACATCCGCCTCGGTGGAAACATACACCTCAAATTACTTCCTCCAACAATCGACGCGTATCACATCTACGATACCGTCCATCTTTAACCACAGACATCAAACGAGGAGTAAAACATACCTTAAGCATGCATCCGCTAAGTAAATTCTCATGCCTTAGAGCACCCATCGAAAGGCAAGCCCGTCGCCCATCCATAATGCAAAGTCACCCATCTATAGCAGCGCCCTCCATCACCACGAAACTACTCGCATCATAAAAACTTCCGGCACGGCTAGCATGATCAAGCAAACTGGCCATTTCCACACGCAGTCAAAGACACCAATCGCTGAGCAACGCGTTCCTTATCCAAGCACTCATGAAGTAAATTCACATGGCTTAGAGTACGCGCTGACGTGCACGTCCATCATCCAACAATATCATAGTCATCCATCTTTACAAACCCCCGCCGTCACCACGCAGCCAATCGCACCATGAAAAAACGTTCAGTCCGCCTAATGTGATAAAGTAAATCGCTCGACCCGGAAGCCTCTCAGTAGTGAGATACGCTAGAAATTCTCAAGCCTTATAAGCAGTAAACCTATCGCCCAGAGCGCCAGCTATCCACAGAGCTTCCCTAATTGATCAGCAACCCTAATACTTCGAGCTTTCAACTCTAGACATGGATCTCCTAACATATACCATTGTGTTTCTATACATAGTGGTGTCACGGTGCACGCCAATTGGCAGGATAGATGGCGCTAAGATGTCGATTTTGAGATTTCAGTCGAAAGTTTTTCTAAGCCAATGTGTCTCGGATGAATGCACGTCGCTGAGACGTGCTTCGATACATTGTTGGCTATTAGACTATGATTTCGCTTAATAGAGATGCATTTTATCTTTGCTTCTTGCAACGTTGGAAATGAAAAGCGAAAAGTGAGATGGTTAGGATGTTGTGATTTTATTCAAAGGGTAATATGTTAACATGAATGAATGTTGATCACTGTGTATCTATACAGAGTGATGTTATATATTGCTTCTACTAAACGTATGTGAAGAAAATATGTTTTTTATGAAATTTGATGTACAGATTAGCCGTTAGTAGTTACTAATTTTTTTAAAGAAAGCTCTTATATATCTTGTTTAAAGATGTAACTGATTTTTGGACTCTTGTAATAGTTTACGATTGTTGCTTTATTTATGTACCTTCTATTAAATTTCAACCATAACTTACAAGCGATTATATCTCAAATGGGTTGCAAGCATTGGATACTTAGTCAATTCTGAAAAACAAGCGCATAATTATTGAAGTATATTTCACTTTGCATTAGTTTTAAATTAAATTTACATTGCTTAAGAGAAGGAAGTCCTGCCTCGAGATGGTTAGTGAATTTATCTTAATTGTATTTTTGTAGAATTTTTGGAGGAAAGGTACGGTAATTCCTAAAGGTAAATTATTTATAAGATCAAGATCCAATTGAAGTAAAATTGGTAACATGTTTTATTGCTTTATGTCATGAAATTAACAACAAGAAGAAAAGAATTGCGAGATTGAGTCAAGCATGGTTTTAAACATAGCTTGGTGTCTATCGGTTGTTTACTATTGAAGCAAATGACGAATGAATGCTTTATTTACCACATATCTAGATTCTTGAGCACCTTCTGGAATTCAAAGCATTCGGTATTAAGTCGATGAGTCTTTGTGCGCATAATAACGAAGCATACGAAAAATCAAATTAATTTCAAATTATGCTTAAGAGCGAAATAATAAGTGAGAGCATTGGTATGAAAGGAGATAGTCAGAGTAGCAAAATAATGTTAACGGTTTGAATGCAAATTGATTTGGCCAGATCCCGTCAAACTTTTGAAGGGTTTTCTTATTGTTTATAATTCTTTTCAAACTTTATTCACATTTGTACAATGATATGATGCGTTTTAGCAATTGGTGTCGATGAACAATGGTCAGTATTTAACGAAATTTACGCAAAGGCAAGAACGCATAAATATGTCTGTAGTAAGTAATGCAATCTAATTCTAAATTCTAATTAAGACTTTAATTCTTCACTTTCACGCAATAGAATGCAAAATGATTTTCAACAAAAGCTACTTTATGCAATTATCAAACTCTAATAAATGGTTAGTAAATTGACGCTTCCAAAAAATGTTTACCCTTATCAGGTATTTTTATACATTTGATTGCATTAATTGTTTATTACATTTTATTATTTTGATAACCTTCGATTATGTTAATTACAAAAACATAAAAATGTAGGGTGAATAGATACAAAATCAATAAGTAACACGAAAAAAAAGAAAAAAAATGCTTGTCAAGATCAGGGATCGAACTCAATCCTGCGCTTGTGAAGACTATGTACTCCCACAAAGCTACACGTTGTACGGGAATTCCTGAAATTTAAACAGATTTATCGTTTCTAAACATCTTCCATAATAATTACCATGAATATTTATTTATAGAAAATTTTAAACACCCCAAAATCAAAAAATTCTAGCGCCTGAACATTTTTCGCAAGCTTTTCGAAATCGTTAGCTAAATGAAAAGCATCGAGATTGAGGAAACTCATGGGGTTCAAGGTTTCACAGGTTTCGCCATTAAAAACTTGCTAACGAAGGCGATATATTACAATGGGCCATTAGTTCCTTGAATTTAGTGTGAAAGTGTTGTGCAGTGAAAAGAAATTTCCGGGATCTAATTTGTTGGAAGAAATTAAGTATCTTTATTTTTTAATAATATTTTTATATTTATATGTACAATCATATTTCGAGTATGAACTGCTCGTATAAAAACTGCCTTCACGGCTATACATATGGTTCTTCCTTGAGTTATTTTCGAGTACCTCAGGACTAAAGAACTAACGTCTGGTTGAAACATGCAGGCATTTCACGTCCAAACGTTCTGAAATTTCAATTCTTTTGTGAGGACCATTTTTACAGCTCCAGTATAAGAGAGTACGGCCATAGAAAGACCTTGAAGCAATACTCGTTGCCAAAGCCTGCCATTAGTAGGCAAGGGGCGAGTCAACAAAGTAGCATCAAGCTCTCTGCTTTTGATGTTGCGTGGCTTAAATAAAAACTGGAAGCAAGGAATTGGGTACATTGTAGGCTCCCCCGATGGTGATTTGCTGGTTTCCATAATAAAAACAGCCATAAATAAGGTTCTTAGTGTTGGCTTTGAGGTTTTAGGAACAGTTTGCGATCAGAGCGCAACAAATCGACGTTGCTTGAATTTACTTCGGGCCTCCACTAAAAATCCTTACTTTGAGGTAGAAGGTAAACGGATATACACGTTTTTTGATACGCCTCATCTTTTCAAAAGTGTAAGAAACATCCTATTGAAAAATGATATCCGTTACGATAATAACATCGTGACATGGAGAGTTATAAAAAAAGTGCGCGAATTTGATAATAATGTTATCACCACGCTTCATAAACTCACGGACGCACCCAAGTAGCTTTGACAAAATGTCAGTAAAACTTGCAACGGAAGTTCTCAGCAATTCCGTATCTGCAGCAATTTCAGCTGCCGTCGAATTAGGATGTTTTAAAGCTGATAAGGAAGAAGAGAAATCTGCATCCAGCACTGCCGATTTTTTATTGAGGGTAAATAAGCTTTTTGATAATTTAAACAGCGTGTCAAAATTTTCAAAAAATCATAATGGATGTTCCATTTCTAAAGAGGCTCCACATGTGCTAGACAATTTGAAAGAAAGCAAGCATTGGATATCACAGTGGACTTCTTTGGGACGACTCAGCGGACCTTACTGCTTCGATGGGCTGATCCGTAATATCAACGCTATTGATATGCTGTGGAACGATTTAGTGGATAGTCAACAGTACTTGATCACATCCCCCATTAACCAAGACCCTATAGAGAATATGATTTCAATGCTGCGCACATTTAAAGGGTCATATGAAAGAAACCCTTCAGCCTCTAGACTTTACCGCAACCTGTGTTTCAAAACGCTTCCCTTTCGGACTTTAGCAACTATTCTGATAGTCAATCATAGAATTTGCTCGATTTTTTCCCAACTTCTGAGACTTATGTCGATGACCATCTGCTTCCAACGCAGATTCAATAGGTAGCCTGACTGCTGATGAAGAATATGTTGTTGTCCACTTCATTGAAGATGCTCCTGATAACTTTAAAAGATTATCAGATTCTACTTTCAAATTAAAAGAAAGTTCCAAACTGCATTATTATGGGTTCTTAGCTAGAAAGCTACAAAAAAAATTAAAATGCGATACTTGTAGTACATTTATGATTGATAAAACGCCCCCCAATGACAGGGATATGATCACAAAATTTAAGAAGTTCGCAATCAGCACTAATAGTTTGTTCGGAGGGTTGACTGTAGTTACTCCTTCCTTTGAAGTATTCCTTGACTCAGTACGTGAAGAATTTGAAAAGAAATTCAGCCAAATCATGTCCGAGTATAACGTCCTGGGCAAACTCTGCAGGGAAATTTCAACAATAGCCAATTGGCAGTGGCAGTGTGATCATAAATATATAGGGCAGCGTTTTATTTTATTACCATTCATCCGCCTGCATGTTCATCATGTAAATAAAATTCTGCATAAGGTTGATAAAAGCCATAGGGTAAAGTTTTTGAGAGGACTTGAATAGCTGTTTGGAAATAGTTTAATCTATTGACTGTCACGATATCCAAAATACCCATCTAAACTAAGTCTTCCCCTTTTGAATTCACATTCTGTATTAGGCCAGTTTTATTTTAAAATTACAGAGGTTGTATTTTTTTCCTGCACGGAGTTATGACCGCCTTCATAAGTTTATGTGGTTTTGAAATCGAGTCATTATGTTTACAAGGTATTATGAAGTTGGTTTTCTCATATTTTTAGGAATGTTTTAATTAACTGTAATTTTCGTTCATAAGCTTTTCATAAGATTATTTGCAGTTTTCTTCACGTGAAGCCTTTTTAGGGTTTTGTGCTTCTTACTAGATCCTATTGAAATCATGACCTGTCTGTTCGTGTGTTTGTCTGGTTTTCAGTGGTAAATCATTACCAATACATTCAAGCGCTCACATATAATGGTTATTATTTTCTTATTCCACTAGGACCTTTGCAATTCTTTCAAATGTTCTGCTTGCTTTGGGGAGTTAGTTTCTCTACGTCTCTTTCTTTAGCTAAGTCTTTTGTGATTAATGTTGTTTGCTTTAAAAGAATCTGCTCAATTCAAAACGTTTAATTGGATCAGCTCATCTGAGAAATTGCACACATCGCAAACTTTAAATACCTGTTCTGAGAGGTGGATTAGGCCTACTAGGGAAACCACATAAAAAAAACGCGCCTTGCACTTTACCTCTAGGTGGTGTGGAAAAAGTGCTGACATAAATCTTAGTATAAAGTCCTTCAATGGACGATGTATATGTATATATATATATATATATATATATATATATATATATATATATATGTATATATATATATATATATATATATATATATATATATATATATATATATAAACTTATATGTATGCAAGAATATGTAAATAAAATATATATATATATATATATATATATATATATATATATATATATATATATATATATATATATATATATATATATATATATATATATATGCATATATATATATATGTATATGTATATATATATATATATATATATATATATATATGTGTATATATATATATATATATATATATATATATATATATGTATATATATATATATATATATATATATGTTTATATGTTCTTCAGTGCAGTGTTGAAGTTTATTGAAATGACGGTTTTTTATCTTCGAAATACGTACATATGTAAAAGATAAATCAAATCAAATCAAACTAAGGAAGCTTGATTTTTACTTCAAAAGTGAAACTAAAGAAGCATACTAAATTCGATTTAATACTCTTTCAATATTATTGAAGCCAAATCTTACTTTTCATTATTCATACCAAAAATCATGCAAATTATGGATTTCATTTAAAAATCCAGGCTAGTAATTGTACGTAAAAATGAACGCAAAATAATGAATTGCTTCAATGAATGCTCCCCAGTGAAATTTAGAATATACACTCCACAAACAATCTTTGTATTTGTTTTTATTCAAAAATCAATGAAAATTACAAAGCCCTAATAACCCCAATCGTTGATTGCAATTACATTTAACATTTTTTACATGTTTATTATCTTTCAAACAGATCCAAATATTGCTTTAAATATGTCAAACACAAAAAATCCCAATCAAGTATATGTATGTTATTGTATATTTTTTCAGTCCAACTCTATCCTCCAGAACTTCAGCGGCTGCGGCAGCATTGAATTACAAAAGGCCCGCAAATTATTTTCTGCATTCTAAGTACTGGTTGGATTGAATTAATCTGAGTTATTATATCTACTCATGTTTATACAGTAGAATAAATACTGAAAAAATATTTTTCCATTCATGGAACTTTTGTAAATTCATAATGATTTAATTTTTGGATTAAAAAACAATCTCCTTTTTGATCATAATTAATTGTCAGTACGTATGTATTTTGAAGGCAATGTTGAAGTACATACCTTCAGTACTGAATTTTAATTAATTGAAAACACCACATTTCAGTTAATTGAAGAGGCGGTATGTTACCATCGACACACGGACATACATACTGAAAATCAATTAATAAAAATTAAAACATGGAAAAATGATTTTTACGTCAGAAATAAATCAAAGAAGCTTATAATATTTACAATATTATCGAATTTAATTCTTTCTCATTATCTTTACAAAAACTTATGTGAATTAACAATTTAATTAAAAATCGACACTAGGGATACTACGAAAAAATGAACGAATAATTTCTCCATTTACACTTCCACGGTAATTGCTTCAATGAAATTTATAAACACTTGACAAACTATTTAAGTATTTATTGCTCTTAAAAAACTAATTTCCTAATCGTTTTAGACAATTATATTTAAATACTGCTTATAGTCTTTCAAACAAATCAAAATAATCCTTTAAATATTTTACACAAGAAAATTATGTGCGATCAATTCATTTATTCATTAAACATGACCCACATAAATGAACGGGCACCCAAATCGAAAGCATTTCAATTTTTCTGCTACGCAATCGATAGGCAAATAAATATCCATCCATTTCCAATTGCAAAGAGTGAAACAATCTTCACACACTGCACATCGTGGCCGTGCCACTAGCGCCAGCCACAAAGCGAACACACACCGTTCCATACATTATTCATTCGATCGCATTTATACAGAGATGTTGATCAATATATCCACCACACATCTCAATGTACATATTGTATACGTTCAGTTGCTTTTCTAATCAGCTTGAAAAGTTTGTCGAGGATGAAATTTTCCTATCTAAGACACTAACCAGCGACAGCTGCGCCGCCAAAAGCATGGGTTCTCCCAATGTGGAGTTAATTTGGTGTGCACCGTGACACCACTATGTATAGAAACACAATGCATATACATTAAAGTAGTCATGGGTAAAAAACTATCTACTGCTAAAAGCGTCAAAGGCTAGCTCCTATTAACTTCAAACATAAATATTCACGCTATGTAAACACACGCTGAGAAATCTAGGTCTTTAGTCTACACGTATTAATTGAAATACTTAGGACTATCCAAGAGAGGAATCAATTTTCTAGTTTTACTATTTACCATCACGGGCTATAAAGGCTAAGGATGTGCACCTACTGTTTAAAGTACACAACCATCAAGACTAGTTCCACTTTTTACCATTAGAGGCTACTAAGACCCGGAATACTTACCTGCTTAACCAAGACACAGATATTTATTTACCTAAGACCCATACCTTCTCATCCCTGGCACCCACATATGCTAATTCAATACATACGCCTACATACCTAAGGCCCACATCTACACTTATCTGATACAGACACACACCCTCGCCGCAACCATCCATGACATCCGCACCTATTCCAGACTCATACCTTCTTATCCCAGGCACCCACCCATACCACCCTAATACAAACACCCACCCACCCAATGACACACACGCTCGACAACATGTGAAATTTGTATGAAAAAAGTGCTCCAGAAGCCGCATTCTTCCCCTACTTGGATGCTTGGTTGAGTTTTTATAGGTTTGAAGAAGATCTAATTCGTTTTCAACGTATGGGGTATGTTTTGGGTTAGTACACTGCTACTATAGATCACTTAGACTAATAATTATGTAAATGATTTCGGTATTGATAACGATGTGCGGTAACGTATGAGTTTATGGTAGGCTATTTTAAGATCGATCTCAATGTATCATGCATAGCCAAGTAGCATATGTTAAGAAGTACTCTTGATAACGATGGTCATAAGTCGTTATAGGATTCTAAGGGATGATTATTACTTTGAGGAAGTGTTTGTCTGCAAGTAATTTGATGAACAGATGTACACTTGAGTTGAATGAACTCATGAGGGGTTTTTTGTCTCTCATTAGATATTTATGAATGATAGAGTTTTGATATTTTGGAGTTTCGAATATACTAGGAATGTATAGATCATTATGCTTGGTTGTTTGAGGTATTTGTTTACTTGAACGGTGGCAGAACAGCCGATAAAATTAAAAAACTGTTTTTTTTTCTAATAAAATAATTTATTGAGTAATACTATTTTCTGGTAAATATAAATAATTGTTGATAAAATCTTTGACAGCACATCTGATACATAAAGGATGATTCATAACAAGTGTACACATTTTTGTCGAAAAAAAACATAGTTTTTATAAAGATTGAGCTGTAATGTTTATTTATTATAAAAATTTGGTCCCTTACAATTAAATATGAAATATTACTTTGGGCATATGTGCACCTCGTGCTGCTCAAACGATGATTGTAATTTTCGATGACATTTTCGCACATTTCCGGTGTTAATAGGCGTATGTTGGCTCGAACATTGTTTTTTAATGCTTCAGTAGTCTGTGGAGCATCAGCAAAAACACGATCCTTCAGAAATCCCCAAAGGAAGAAGTCACAAGGAATCAAATCACACGATCTCGCCGGTCAATTTATGGGTGGACCAAAAAATTCACGTAGAGCGCGAAATGTTTGCACTGGCGATTCATTTTTTTCTTAAATAGTTTTAACGATAATAAAACGTTCGGCTGATGTGTATGACGCCATGGTTAGAATTGGAAAAGACCAAGCTGTCATAATCTGTCAATATATGGACCTTAAAATTGGTGAAAATTACGAGTTAAGGCCCATTCACATGTGTACACTTGTTATGAATCACCCTTAAGCTTTATGATTTATTAATCCTACAGCATATTGAACAATTTTCAAGTTAGTTTAACTTAGGTTTATTCAGCTGCACTATTTCTACCGTAGGCCCGTAATATGATATATAGTCAGTCCTCTCACGTCTCCTTTAATGTATACTATGCAATTCATACCCAATCTCCTTGGCATGTCATTGTACCTTCTGTCTCCTTCACTCTAGTGCAAACTGTTGATGTTTCAATTTCAATATCATTTTGGTCGTGTGTTTTGGATAAAGCATTACGTTAGAGATCCATATAGAAGAATAGTAAGTTTCTCGACGAATTACTGATGAGCATTTCCCGATACAAATTGAATATGGATGATAAACGTTTTCATTCTTATAGCGCTGGGCAGTAGTTGGTTCTAGTTTTGATTGGACTATTTACACTACCCGGTGCTATGAAATATCACTTTGTCGTATCTATTCGAGACTGCAAGCGTATGTACTGTTTTATTAATGTGAAAATATTTATTGTATCTCTATTATATGAATGACAAATGCATGTATCAGGGCCTGATGTCGTATTAGAGTTGGACCATTCACATATTTGGTAGTGTACTTCATGTATATTAGATACTTTCTCATCCATATTACCATATTTAAGCATATAATTCTCGATTCTTATTCGTTGTTCAGGAAAAATATCACTGTACTCTTCCACGAAGTATTGGATGACCATTGTAATAGATCTTATCGCGTTGAAAGTGTATTGACATCTATCTTATTAGTTTTCTTGACGTCGTTTTTGAATGGATGTACTTAAGACTAGTGGTTTGCTGAATTTTAAAAATCTAATAATAATCCGTAGAATAATATGCAGTCTAGTAACAGAAAAAACGACGTGCTTCTTTTAAGTTAACATACATTCATGTTCAAGTTTGTGCAGTTCAGCTTAGATGAGAGTCTGTTTCTCAATATAAAGCTTCAGTATTTTAAAGTTCAAAGAGATTATACTTGATTTTAAGGCTTTTCATAATAGTTTGTCGTTTACCAAGCCTCAGTGTACAATTTTCTAATGAATAAATCCTTTTAAGTGAAGTTAAACATTGTTTACTCGTATAGCGTTTGTAGTATTTTATTTCATCACATGGAAAATGAGATCATTACAAAGTGCAGGCATTTCATAAAAAAATCTAGAGTAGTTTATGTTTACAAATGATGTTTGAGTTGGAGTGAAGAAGTCGTTGATATCCAGTTTAAGTACGCTTTTTTCTCTGCATCTCGCACAATAATGGTCATAGTATTCCTTCACACAAGGTAAGCAAATTGTTGTATTGCATGACAATGTTGAAAAAATCCATCAAGATGGAAAGCGTGAAGATCTCGGGATGTTGGAGTATTAGTCTCTTACCTCCAATAGGTATGTAGAAGAGTTCAAGAAGTCCAAGCTGATTTGCAGGGAATTCATCTACTCTATCCTTGAGATGAATGAGGCATTGGCGAAGTGAAGCCCATTGACTGTTATCTAACTTCAACTGATTGTGTCCACTGCATTGGAAGATTATTTCCGCTTGAAATGTCAACGGGTTCAATCCAAGTATAACTTTGCTTTTATGTATAGTTCAGCAAGAGGTTTTTCTCATCGATTCGCTATTTCTCTTGATTCTTTTTTAGTTTCTTCTCTTTCTTGTTCACTTTTCTGGCTAAGAGTAGCCTTATCAGTCTACTGGCCTTTTTCTGCTTTCGACTAGCTAACGAATTTACTGGGTCTGCTGCGATCATTTTAAATGACTGCTTCTAGTGGTAAAACTAAGATGTATATTTATTACACTAGCATATATATTCACTTCTCTTAATTTATGGATGGACAGGGAGTCAAGTTCAATATATGTTGACAATTCTATTGCATAACAAAGCATGTTTAGCCATTTGATGCTATAATATTGCTTGCTCTCATGATTTAACTTGAAAGATAAGAAAGCGTAACAGGAAATGACACTATGCTCCGTATTTTCTTTAGAATTTTTCGGAGTACTGCTGGGCTACAAAAGATTACTTATAGGCTAATAAGCTGTCTGTTTATCTGTTAAAACTATCGATTTAGCTGTCGCTTTTCCTGATGAGCTATCTATCTTATGTGTAGAACTTTCTGTTGAGCTGTCTATTAAGCTGATATCCTGTCTGTTTGGGGGATATGCTATCTCTTGAGCTATCTGGGTAACTGTCTTTAATTGATAAGTTGAGCGTTTGACCTAGGAAGGCTGGGAAGAAAATTATCCTGCATCTCTGTCAGGCCCTCCGCCACCTTCTGCTCAGCAGTCAACTCAAGTAGTAGGTGTAAAAATGAAAGATGCCTTGTTTAACAGTGATTTAGGATAATAAGTGCAAAGGAGAAAACTTATTGGTGGGAAGTTCATCATTGTTCAACTGCTGAACAGACCACTCATAACCATAGCAGATGGTTCAGCTGATCGTCGATTGTGGATAACCCTCTTGATATGATAAAGAGGCCTGTCGATCATGTGATACTAACACATCGACGCTTGATAGCTATTATAATGTACATACCTAGAGACATTTGCCCATGATGTTTCATCATTTCACACGTTGTGAGTTATAATGCGTTCAAAACTCTTCTGAAAATGGATCCATGACAGATTTTTAGTCAGTTGGAGGTACCAAAATTTTACTCAATTGTTCAAGGATAGGGGAAAAATCGTTCTGGTCATAACATACTCATCTTCTGCATATCCCGGATAATCTAAAAGAGTTGATCATGCCTGAGAACACCAAGATGGTTCAATATACTTAATAAGTTTGACTATAAGCCCTTAAGAGGTCAACTAAACAATAGGCTAAATTAATTCATGTAAAAGCCCTAGCAATGGTCTATACCGAGCGAATTCAACTGATTCAAATGGATGAAAGGGATCATACGATTGTCGAGCATTTCGAATGAGCGCATAAGTGTAGTAGCATGATTTCAGTGCAATGGAACATCATAGTAGGCAGTAGGAGTCTAAACCATTATCAATTTCAAAAACAGTGACGGACTGCAACTACTATGAAGACATGAAAAGACACGGAAAATAAAAAAAAAATTGCTGTAGGAAGGGGATCCTATAGACTAAATAGATAGACTACAAATGCACATGAAAAAGGAAGAGTGTATTGACTCAGTCTTATGAAGACTATATCAGTGTGAAATAAATTCAATTGATTCTCGATCAAATAACCATGGCTTCATCCTAATCAAGATTTGTTCACAGAACAGCAACCTAAACATGAATATTCTTGTTCGACCCATGTATGCCTACAATTACTTAGAAAATAATGACCATACCGTCTTGACAATCAATAGGGTTACATTAAATCGTGTCGAGCATATAAAAATTAAAGTTAGTTGTAAAAATGCTGGCTATAACTGTAGAAAAAGTAATAAGAATTTTCTTATAAATAAATACTTACCAACCACTAAATAAATTTATCGATTGAAAGATAGCGCGGTAGGTCAAATGCTCAACTTATCAACTAAAGGCAGTTACCCAGATAGCTCAAGAGGTAGCATATTGGCCAAACAGACAGGATATCAGCTAAAAAGACAGCTCAACAGAAAGTATTACACATATGTTCTAGCCGGAACAAATTAATAATGATCACACAGTACATTCACCCATTCTTTCCCGCAAGTTTCCAATCAGCACTTTTTTATTCATACCATAAAGTACATTAGCATTTCCAATCAGCACTTTTTTACCTTTAATTATTCATACCATAAAGTGCATTAGCATTTCCAATCAGCACTTTTTACCTTTAATTATTCATAAAGTACATCAGCAATTTTGTTCATAGCGTACATTGGCATTTTAAGATCAGCATTTTTATTTGTACTTCTTTATTGAACATTGGTTAATGAAATTGTATCATGTCAGCTTAATTTCGTTATAAATTAGGTGTGAATCGTATCAATAAATCAGATTGAATTCCGATAGTTATAGAGGTGTTTAATTTCATTTTTATACATAATTCAACACAACGTTGATTTCATTTTTATACATAATTCAACACAACGTTGAATTCTGTACATGGTCCGTCGAGCCGGATTTAGGAACTTCCAATTAGTTCGGACCAGGATACAACACACTGTTGTATCGATTCTCATATTCGACACACTGTTGAATATCAACATCCAGTTGCCGTTCCAAGGACTTCCAATTAGTTCGAGCCAGGATACAACACACTGTTGTATCAATCTCATATTCAACACACTGTTGAATATCGATATCCTGTTGCCGTTTTAAGGACCTCCAATAAGGTTTAACCAGGATACAACACACTGTTGTATCGAGCCTCATATTCAACACACTGTTGAATATCCTGCTAAAAAACTAAAGCCGTTATCCATCGCTCATCGTAAGGAGTCAATCAGGAGCTAAATTCAACATACTGTTGAATTAACAGCCGATTCAGCCACCAGTAGTACCACACATCAAAAACTGGACTTGCCGCATAGTTGGGTCCTGTTATCAAGCCGTTTTCAGGTCGAGATTCAAAGCTAAATTCAACACACTGTTGAATTAACGCTCAACCCGTTCAACGAAACACAACATTTCATCCGAAACAGGAACCAACACACTGTTCTATCCTGATTTCAAGAGCTGAATATAAACGCCGACGACAGAGGTCAAACTCAACACACTGTTGAATTTTGGCTCAACCCAGTCTACAGAATTAACCAGATTCAACACACGCCAGCTAAACTAGAGCGATTTATCGGTTTCAAGACGATACGCTGTTGGTACATCAATACTACACCGAACCATACTCGATTAATCTCGAATAATTAATCTTGATTATGGCTACACAGGCAGAAGAACTTCTCAGATGCCTGAAAAATTCTGCAGACGAAATTTCACGAATCTTAAGGAATTTTAAAAAAGATTCTGCTGAAAGAAAAACGCAGGAGTATGTGAAGAAAAGGCTAGAGGATCTGGAGAACCATTGGAGGGAGTTCTCAGAAAAGCACAAGCAGTTATTACATCTTATACCAGCCGAACATCCTTATCTTGCTGAAAAGCTTTACGAGCAAACTCATGCTATTTACATAAATGCCAGCGACTGCATTTTAAAACATCGTTATCCTGGAAAAATGAAGTTAGATTGGGCGCCACATCAAAATTTATCACCACAGAGGATAATGCAGCAAACACAACAGATCCTGTCGCAATAACGGCTCCAACAAGCTTCCCAGCAGCAACCAGCGCTAATACGATAACAGTTGCGTCACCAGCCTGCCTACCGATAGCAACTAGCACCTTAAGCTACTCGAATTCCAACGCAAATCCTGGCTACATAAATCACTCAGTAAACTGGCCGATAACGACTCAGTCTATTGCCAACCATCCGTATCAAGA
The DNA here is from genome assembly GCA_963969285.1 of Odontomyia ornata. Lineage (NCBI taxonomy): Eukaryota > Metazoa > Arthropoda > Insecta > Diptera > Stratiomyidae > Odontomyia > Odontomyia ornata. Next base: position 271,536,756 of record OZ017738.1, on the reverse strand, counting down.
ATTTAACAGGCCCGGTAACTTTCCTGAACTACCACCCATCAAGATTCCAGCATTCGATGGTGACTATAAGCAATGGAAGCCCTTCATCGATATCTTCTTAAATGTCATCGACAATAACTACCATTTGAGTAACGTCGAGAAAATGCAGTATCTACTGAATGCACTAGAAGGAGATGCGAGACCCGTGGTAAGCCATCTAAAACTTGCCAGCTGCAATTATGAAACTGCACTAAGCCTTCTCCGCGCCAGGTTCAACAATGATAAGATAATAACTACCTATATCGACGCAATTATTGATGCAAAAAGGTCAGAACATAGGTCGCAACAAGACGTAATAATGTTATACGACCTTATAAGAGAATGCATGGAGGCACTTAAAACTTTAAAATGCAATACCGATGAGTGGGGACCAAGAATCGTATGCATTACAATGTGGAAGCTAGATGCTGAAAGCCTGCAGCTATTTGAAGAAAGCCTATCCAATCCTCGAGAAATGCCTTCCATTGGCGGATTCTTGAACTTCTTAGAAAAAAGATACCAAGTCCTCGATTGCCTCAAGGCTACAAAACATCAAAGGCAAGATATCCACACTAAAGGGCAGAAGAAAAGCTTTAGCACCCAGATAAAGAACGGCTACAGCATTTGCTCCAAGTCTCACAAAATATATCAATGTGATGATTTCAAAAAAATGAGCATAGAAGACAGGAATGCTCTTATTAGGCAAAAGAAGTTATGCCCCAATTGCCTTATGCACAGCAAGACAGAAAAATGTAGATCTACAAAATTGTGCGCTGTTTGCGGCAAAAAACACCACAGTTTGCTTCACCGAAGCTACGAAAATAGCAAATTTTCATCGGAACCTGACGCTAAAGGCATTTCGACTCATCTCATCATCAATACTGCCTCCACAAAAGCCGACGCCGTCCCACTGCAAATGGGTAGTCCTAACTTACCACAGGTGCTGCTCCCAACCGCGATGGTCAGGATAAGAAGCACGCATGGGCATCTTGAATCAATGAGGGCCTTAATCGACCCCTGTTCACAGGTTTCGCTCATCACCAAAGAAGCAGGGCAGATTTTGAAACTGCCAAAACGAAGAATCCGGGCAATAGTCACAGGAGTAGGCGAAACGGGATCCGCGGAAGCATCATATCAAGTAACTATTAAAATCCAGCTTCGGGATTCAGCATCATCTCATCTCTTTGTGGACCCTCTTGTCCTCTCAAAATTGAATTCCTGCCTGCCTGAAAGCCGCATTAAAAATATAGACCGGAGTAAATATGATGGCCTTGCCTTAGCGGACCTAGATTTTGACAGACCAGGTGCCATTGACCTTCTTCTGGGGGCAAATGTCTATGCCCAGATAGTAATGGATGGAGTGATTAAGGAGCAGCCAGCGGCGCAAAAAACTAAGCTAGGGTGGATTCTTTTTGGTAGTGTCCCAAAAGGCTCCCATGAGTCAATCAGACTATCGAGTTATGTATCACTCGCGGAAATTCAGCAAAGCCTAGAAAGCTTTTGGGAACCAGACGATCGGTTGAATCCGCACGAAGAGCTTAGGTGTTGTGATAATTTCTTCCGGTCTACACAAAGAAGGGACAAGGAAGGAAGATACATCGTCAGCTTACCTTTTAAGGACAACAAAGAGCAGCTTGGTGAATCCAGAAAGACTGCTGTTGCGCGATTATTACAAATGGAGACGAGGTTACAAAAAAATCCATCGGACCAACAGGAGTACAACAAATTTCTTTCTGAGTATTTGGCCTTGGGACACATGAGCTCCGTGAAGTCACTCAAGGGATATAACTGTAAAGTCTTTTATTTACCACAGCATGCAGTCTACAAGCAGGACAGCACTACTACGAAACTTCGTGTTGTCTTCGATGCTTCTTGTAAAACAACCTCGGGCCTGAGTCTTAACGACTTTTTGCATACTGGACCAAAGTTACAGCAGGATCTCATCCAGATACTGCTAAGATGGAGGAAGCATCGCTACGTATTTACTGCCGATATCGAAAAGATGTTTAGACAAGTCAACATAGCTGAACCAGACAGGAACTATCAAAGAATTCTTTGGCGCCAACATCCTCATGACCCTATCCAAGAATATGTTCTTAACACGATTACATATGGAACTGGGCCCGCTTCGTATCTGGCAGTAAAGGTTCTAGTGCAGCTAGCAGAAGACGAAGGTGATCAATACCCGATTGCCAAGAGAGTTCTCACGTCGGACTTTTATATGGACGATATGTTGACTGGAGCTGACACAAAGGAAGAAGCAACGGAAGTACAGACCCAGATGATCCAGCTACTTCAAAAAGGAAAGTTCAACCTTCGAAAGTGGACTTCCAATAGTGAGGATCTTCTCAAGAACATGCCTAGAGATATGGTTGAGCAAAAGATCTTCGAAATTACTGACTCAGGCTCCATTAAAACACTCGGAATCCACTGGAACCCTAAACGGGATGAATTTCAATTCAGGCCAAATGTTGAACCATCTAGTACAAAACTGACTAAAAGAGCGCTGTTGTCAAAAATTTCCAGCATCTTCGATCCATTAGGTTGGCTATCACCCATCATAATATCAGCGAAATTACTTATACAGGCTCTTTGGAAGAAAAGTATCGAATGGGATCAGCAGGCCCCTCTGGATATAATAAAGGCCTGGACTGAGATCGAAAAGGAATTACCGGAGCTACATGCGATCAGGGTTCCTAGATGGATTAGCAACCAAAAAAAACCAGGAATTCCAGCTGCACGGTTTCTGTGACGCATCTGAAAAGGGATACGTAGCGGTTATATACGTGCGAACCACTGACTCACTAGGAAAAGTTTATTGTACGATCCTGACAGCAAAGGCCAAGGTGGCACCCGTTAAACAAAAGAATCGGAGGGAATCACAAGATAAAATCGTTTCTAAAAGTCGACCAGAAGGTTCTGAAGCTGCGCCTCTAAAGCAACAGATTACCATTCCCCGTTTGGAACTATGTGGAGCCTTGCTGCTATCCAGGCTACTGAAAATGACAATAGCTACCCTAGAAATAGACACACCCAATGTGTTTGCATGGTGTGACTCAGAAATAGTTCTGGCATGGATAACAAAGAGCCCTCATACTTTGGATGCGTTCATTGCAAACAGAGTCTCAGAGATTCAGGATTTATTTCCCACAAGCATCTAGAGATATGTGTCATCGCAGGAAAATCCAGCTAACGTAGCATCCAGAGGAATTAGACCAAAGAAGCTTATGTCACTTAAAGCATGGTGGAGAGGACCTCTGTGGCAAGGATCACCAGTAAAGTCTTCATCTCAACGGTTTCCTATTCAGAGATCAGTAGCAGTAATACCTTTACACGACAAGTTAGGGTAACGGCTTATTGCTTACGGTTCATTAAAAACTGCAGGGTTTCGAAGAAGGAAAGAAATACAAATTATTTATCTTCGGACGAATTACGCACGGCCAAAATGTGTTTTATAAGAATCGTGCAGCAAGAAGCATTTCATGAGGAAATACAATCACTTAAGAACGGTGAACCGTTCAGCAGAACAAGTAAGCTACTAAAACTTCACCCATTTCTAGATAAAATAGAGGTTCTACGCGTTGAAGGAAGGATCCAGAAGTCTGACATATCACTAGATGCAAAGCATCAAATTTTGCTGCCTCAAAAACATCATCTGACAAATCTTATCATCGACCATGCTCATCGTCAGACGCTTCACGAAGGCACGACTTTAACACTGAACTATATCCGGATGCAATACTGGATAATTAACGCCAAAAATACTGTCCAGTCTAGAAACCACAGGTGCCTCAGGTGTGCGCGATACAATCAAAAGCCCACACAACAACTAATGGGAAACCTACCACAGGCCCGCGTGCCTCCTTCTCCACCTTTCTCGCATACTAGAGTAGATTACGCTGGACCATTTATGACAAAGATGTCAAAAAGACGTGGTGCCAGATCGCTCAAGGGAAACATTGCCCTATTCATTTGCATGGTAACGAAGGCCATTCATCTTGAATTGGTCAGTGATATGACCACAGACGCATTTTTGGCAGCCTATAAAAGATTCATATCACGCCGCGTACTAACTTTGTTGGCGCCCGAAACAAAATGGAGAAGGACATGCGGCTTGCAATTGAGCAGTCAACAAGGCATGCTGCGGAAGTGATCGCCAATGATGGTACAAAGTGGAAATTTATTCCACCAGCCACTCCACACTTTGGAGGGTTATGGGAAGCAGGCGTCAAATCAGTAAAAGGGCATCTCAAAAGAGTATTGGGAGAGACGTTATTGACATACGAGGAGTTCACCACCGTACTTTAGCAAGTAGAAGCTTGTGTAAATTCAAGGCGATTAGGCCAAAATTCCAGCGATCCCAGAGATTTGGAACCTTTAACTCCCGGACATTTTCTTATAGGCCGACCGCTGATTGCGCCACCTGAGCCCGACACAAGTGATACGAACGTACATCAAAGATGGAAGCTGGTTACCAAATTGCAAAGAGACATATGGAAAAGATGGTCGCAAGAATACTTGTCATCACTCCAAGAAAGGAGCAAATGGCGGGTAGATAACAAAAATTCAGAAGTCGGAGGGTTGGTCCTCGTAAGAGACGACAATTTACCGCCGCAAAAACGGTCATTAGGCCGAATAAAGGAGTTGCATCCGGGTGAAGATGGTGTTGTCCGTCTCGTTTCTGTACAATACAAGGACATAGTGAAAAAACGTCCTCTTAACAAATTATGCCAATTACCGCTGAGTATGCATAACTCTGAAGAAAATGTTCAGAAGAAAACGGTGGCAGTCTTAACAACCTCACCAACTCAAGGGGCTTAACGAGTTTACCAGCAACAAAAGGTTCAGGCAACGATAACTCATACCGCAAATCCACCTTTAAAAAGAAGAAAGGTTAGAGTCAACCCTTGTACATGGTCATCGAAATTACTATATTCGATCCTGTCAATTTTTTACTGGCTTACCATCATTTTCGCCCAAGACTTCGAAACACTAGACACAAAATCTGGGCTTTATATTGAAAATTTAGGACATGCACAGATCAAACGAGGAACTCTAAGGCTACAAATAACGTTACCTATAACTGAGATTTTCACTGATCAAAAAATGGCTGGCTCAATCACGAATCAAATCAGAATGATGTGTGAAAAAACTAAGGAAGTGACCGATACAACCCACTGTGACTCTCTTCTTCATCAAGCCTTAGCACGAAGGTTAAATTTGTCAAAGGTTTTGAATCAAGTGATTCAACTAAGTCATTACAGGAACTGGAGAAAGAGGGGACTGCTGGGGAAGCTCTTGACCACTGTCTTTGGAGTTAATGACGAAGTATATACAGATATCGAACAGCTACATATCGCCCAAGACGCTCTTTCTCATACGACAAATCATCAAGCGCTGTTCCTGAATTCCAAAATTAATCAGTCAACTGCCATCCTGGAATCCAAACTAAGACAGTTGAATCTTCGATTAGCCCGTATCACAACTTCAGTAAATGAGATGGCAAATTGGTATGCGTCCACAGATAATAACAGGATCAGTATAGAAGTGATATCCTCCTATATAATTGCTGAGGACTATTTTCGCGAGCTTGAGAATAAATACACCCGATGGCTGAATGCCATGCATGACAACGGGCACATTTTGGAATTCATCACACCACACAACATCGAAGAGATAATTGCGAATACAACGGCCAAACTTCATTCTAATCTGTATATATCGAATGTTCCTCAACATCGGCTACAAATAGAGGCAAACCCTAACGAAATTCAGCTATACGGTTACCTACACATCCTAGAAAAATCGCTTTTCGAGCTTGTACATGTAACGGCGGTTCCACATCTGATACGAAACAATACGTTTTCAATAGCAGTTTTAGATGCTCCAACCTTGGCAATAGACCAATGGCCAGGTCTATTTTACCTTAAAGAAGGAAGAGCTAGATGCTTGTATCATCAATAAAAGGTACATTTACCTATGCACTCCGACCATTGTGCATAATATAGACAGCAGTCCATCCTGTGTTGTGGATGAAATTTATGGACGACATTCAGCTAAGGGGTGTGATTCCAATTATCTTCAGCTAACTGGCACTGTTTGGAAGACGCTGATAATGAAAAATACGTGGATGTGCATTTCTACCCACCCAACTGTCGTAGCCTTCATATGTAAGGGTACCCGGAAAGAGACTTCGTTGTACACCACTGAGATCATACACCTCCATGACAGCTGCTTGATAAAACAAGGGAAGTCACACTAAAATCAACGAGCAATACAAGGTCATCTCGAGTTACATTAGGCAAACTCGCTCCATACCAACAATATATGCCTCAAAGATGACTCGTATCCTGCACCACGGAGTAATAATTCAACCTACTGAGCAGGTCATCGACCACGCCTCCTTGCCTGAGCTATCATTGGAGAACCCTTCACGAATTGCTCTAAAGGAGCATTCCACAACAGCTACAACGAGCATTTTTGTCTCAGTTATTTTGGCAATATTCTTATCCAGAAACTGGAAGGTGTTCAAGGATTTCATCAGCAAAAAAATATGCTGCACTAAAAATGGACCCACTCAAGCGGAGTCTATTCAGCTCACACCATCATCGATACGAAGACGATTTGACCAAGCATTATCAACTGCCGCCCCCCAGCATGGTCCAGCCGGAACAAAGTAATAATGATCACACAGTACATTCACCCATTCTTTCCCGTAAGTTTCCAATCAGCACTTTTTTATTCATACCATAAAGTACATTAGCATTTCCAGTCAGCACTTTTTTACCTTTAATTATTCATACCATAAAGTGCATTAGCATTTCCAATCAGCACTTTTTACCTTTAATTATTCATAAAGTACATCAGCAATTTTGTTCATAGCGTACATTGGCATTTTAAGATCAGCATTTTTATTTGTACTTCTTTATTGAACATTGGTTAATGAAATTGTATCATGTCAGCTTAATTTTGTTATAAATTAGGTGTGAATTGTATCAATAAATCAGATTGAATTCCGATAGTTATAGAGGTGTTTAATTTCATTTTTATACATAATTCAACACAACGTTAGATTTCATTTTTATACATAATTCAACACAACGTTGAATTCTGTACACACAAGATAGATAGATCATCAGCAAAAACGACAGCTAAATCGATAGTTCTAACAGATAAACAGACAGCTAATTAGCCTATAAGTAATCTTTTGTAGTCCAGCAGTCCCCCAAAAAATTCTAAAGCAAATACGGGGCAAAGTGTCATTTCCTGTTACTGACTCCTACTCCTATTAGCTTGGTGTTCAAGTCTTAACTCCATAGCACTTTCTTATCTTTCAATTTATATCATGAGAATAAGCAATATTATAGCATCAAATTGCTAAACATGCTTACTTATGCAATAGAATTGTCAACATATATTGAACTTGACTCCCTGTCCATCCATAAATTAAGAGAAGTGAATATATATGCTAGTGTAATAAATATACATCTTAGTTTTACCACTAGAAACAGTCATTTAAAGTGCTCGCAGCAGACCCAGTAAATTCGTTAGCTAGTCGAAAGCAGAAAAAGGCCAGTAGACTGATAAGGCTACTTTTAGCCAGAAAAGTGAACAAGAAAGAGAAGAAACTAAAAAAAGAATCAAGAGAAATAGTGAATCGATGAGAAAAACCTCTTGCTGAACTATACATACTATCTTGATGAAGGTTTCCATAAAAGCAAAGTTATACTTGGATTGGACCCGTTGATATTTCAAGTGAAAATAATCTTCCAATGCAGTGGACAAAATCAGTTGAAGTTAGATAACCAATATTGTGCCAGATGCAGCGCAAAAATCCCCGTTGGCAGCACCAGCCGGAAAGGTAAATTTCTCGTATGTAGCATAAGATTTTGGAAAAAAATTTGGCGTGCATGCTACTAAACTTCTTACTGCGATTTTCGTAGCACCACATGGATATTTATTGACATAAAAAGAATCTGCCAACGTTCGTTTTTAAAGAAACTTTATAGAGGCGCAAATATTTTGCTCATTCAATTGAGTTGCACATTTATGGGTCACATATTGAAAATCGGCACAAAATAAATTGTTTTAAACATATAATTACAGGTGTTGTCCTTTTCACATTTGCTGTTTATACATTTCACAGTGGTTACCATGCATATGTGATAACTTGTCGGCTTAAATAGCTCAAATAGATAATTTCAAAAAATTTCCATAAAAGTTTAAACAGCATTTGCGTTGCTATTAATTAATTCTTTTCTAAACCATCAGGGGCATCATTTTGAATCTTTATTGAAAATGGCTGCTAAAAATATTAAGCTGTAAATTTTCGACTTTTTCATTTGTCATCTGATTTGCATGATTTTTTTGCAGGTTAAATTAACTTGCTTTATTAACTTAACATTTCAAATTTCATCGGAATCTGTTGATAAACTTGGCTCCAAGAGGGCTACAGAAATAAAAAAAAATTAAGTCGCCCCCTTGCATGGGGAGGCCCCCCTTAAACACTTTGAAATATTTTCTTGCACTGAAAATTGCGAGAGGCACCACTTTTCATTCTAGCGCATGTGGTTTGCGAGAAAACTTACTGTGACACATAAACAAACGGACGGACGGACAGACAAGTCACGATTTCATAATTTTTTAGTTTATTGTAAAAATATTTTAAAAGTATCCTGAAAATGGTCTGCTATGTAAATAGTTCCAAGTTGAGTGATTTAAAACATTTCCATGAAAAATATTCATTATTTCAGTTGCTACTAAAATAGCGTATTGCGCCTGCCTTCTGACCTTTGGAGGCCGTAATTTTTAATGCATGCATTTGATTTTGGATTATTTTAAATCTTTGTATGCTAGAACCTCATCAATCAATGTGCCAAATCTCGTTCAAATCAGAGTTTCTCTCTAGACAGGGCAAAATTATTCAAATTTTAGTGAAAATGGCAGTTAAAAATATTAAGTTTGAAATTTCGCCTCTTTTTATTTTTCAGTCGATTTAAAAAATTTTCTGCATAATACAAGGACTTAGTACAAAGATCCATAATCCCAGGTTTCATCATAATCCGTTGGAAAATGTGACCGCTAGAGGGCCACGAAAACCTGAAAAAGTCGCATATTTAAACCGCCACCATTTTGAAAATTGCACATGTATGATCACCAAAATGTCATAGAACTGATTGATTTTGATCTTAAAGTTAAGTTTTATATACATCCGATCAAAATTGCAACTTGTAGAAGCCATTGAAGTTTTGAGCTTCAACTGGTCGCAACTTTGTTTTTTTGCGACCTGACCTCCAGTTTTTTTACACAACTCCTTAGATACTTATAGTTTCTATCAAACGACTGAATCTCATTAATATTGGTTGAAAGCTTTGGTAAAACTACAACAACAAAATTTTGTACGTTTTTCAACATTTGAGCGGCCGCCATTTTGTTTCAGCCATACCGACGATGGAGTTTTTATTGTGAGGTTTATATCATGTATCAGAGAACCATTGTACCAAATTTGATGCAAATCGGAGCTATACTTTGGTCAGAACAGAAATCACGAATTTTCGTCTAAAATGGCCACCATTGCGTTTTCGCCTGGCCGATATAGCTGGTTCACGAACTCAACCGATATAATTACTCAATACACTTTTTCTGAAAATTTAAAGAAAATCGGAGCAAAACTGCAGCCTCTAGTGTGGTCACAAATTTCGCTATATCCCATATATATATATATATATATATATATATATATATATATATATATATATATATATATATATATAAATATATATATATATATATATATATATATATATATATATATATTTATATATATATATATATATATATATATATATATATATATATATATATATATATATATATATATATATATATATAAATATATTTATGTATGTATATATATATATATACATATATATATATATATATATATATATATATATATATATATATATATATATATATACATATATATAAGATACTTTCCACTATAGGTATTTTTCTCTCAAAAAATTTAACTAAAAAGCGTACTTAAACTGGATATCAACGACTTCTTCACTCCAACTCAAACATGATTTATAAACATAAACTACTCTAGACTTTTTCATGAAATACCTGCACTTTGTAATGATCTAATTTTCAATGTGATGAAATAAAATACCACAAACGCTATAAACAATGTTCTACTTCACTAAAAGGAATTATCCATTAGGAAATTGTACATTGAGACTTGGTAAACTACAAACTATTGTGAAAGGCTTTAAAATCAAATATAATCTCTTTAGTCTATAAAAGACTGAAGCTTAATTTTGAGCAACAGACCCCCATCTTAGCTGCACTGCACAAACTAGAACATTAATGTATGTTAACTTAATAAGAATGAAAACGTTTATCATCCATATTCAATTTGTATCGGGAAACGCTCATCAGTAATTCGTCAAGGAACTTACTATTCTTCTATATGGATCTCTAACGTAATGCAACAAACACACGACAAAAATGATATTGAAATTGAAACATCAACAGTTTGCACTAGAGTGAAGGAGACAGAAGGTACAATGACATGCCAAGGAGATTGGGTATGAATTGCATAGTATACATTAAAGGAGACGTGAGAGGACTGACTATATATCATATTACGGGCCTACGGTAGAAATAGTGCAGCTGAATAAACCTAAGTTAAGTTAACTTGAAAATTGTTTAATATGCTGTAGAATTTATAAATATATAAAACTATTTATCAGATGTGGGGTTAAAGATTTTATCAACATTTATATATATTCGCACAAAAACAGTATTACTCAATAAATTATTTTTATCAGAAAAAAAAACAGTTTTTTAATTTTATCGACTGTTCTACCAACATTCAAGTAAAGAAATACCTCAAACAACCAAGCATAATGATCTATACATTCCTAGTATATCCGAAACTCCTAAATATCAAGCGCTTAACTCTACCATTCATAAATATCTAATGAGAGACAAAAAACCCATCATGAGTCCATTCAACACAAGTGTACATCTGTTCATCAAATTACTTGCAGACAAACAACACAACACACTTCATAATATATGCCACTTGCCTATACATGATACGATGAGATCGATCTAACAATAGCTTATCATAAACTCATACGTTACCGTACATCGTTATCAATACCGACATCATTTACATAATTATTAGTCTAAGTGATCTATAGTAGCAGTGTGCTAACCCAAAACATACCCCATATGTTGAAAACGAATTAGATCTTCTTCGAACCTATAAAAAATCAACCAAGCATCCAGCAGAAAAAAATTTTGATAAGAAAAACCTCAACAAGAATATATTTTACTTATGTGAAAATAATACTTAAATATTTCAATGAGCATACCCAAAAATCCCTATGATGATAAATCTAGCATATTTAAAATGTAGTAAGTTCACTTAATGCTCAAATATTGAAAATGTATATAAATATAGCAGAAGGGACTTTACGCTCAATACAAGCACACAAAGTATGAGGTTTGTAAATTCTCATGCAATCATGTAGGCACTAAAAGCGATAATATGCACCCAAAAAGTATCAAATAAATGGCATCATCCAAGCATGTATCATTTTCCTAAGGAGATAACAAATTAACAATTCTCATACTCAAAATATCAACAAGTTCCTTATGCAGATATAGTTAAGAGATCCGGAAATGTCGAAAAATCATACGAGACCAATTCGTATATAAATAATTTATCAATGCTAGAAACCATAATGTGAAGAATATGAGACAAGCATAAAATAAAAATTTTACATTATATTACACTGACATTCATGAAACTAACTAAACTAATTAATATAGACCTACAATAACAACACCTAATTCAAAGTAAATATAAAAATTTATTCAATCTAGTGCACGCATATAATGCTACCATATATGGCAAAAAATATTTGTTCATGCATTTTGGGCATAAACAAAGAATAAAACCATAGTACCAACAAGCTCCTAATGTCAATGATCTACCGCATTCACATTTTTCTATATTAGCTTCTTCCTTTCAGTACGTACCAAAAGTTTATCAATGAAAATGCACCCATATTCCTACTTATAGTATAAGGATCACTCCGATGATTCCTACATCCACCATACATTAACTCCATATAAAAGAAGGATTCCAGAAGCCATAAACAGTAATATCTTTCCTAGACAACATCCATAAATAATCTCAAATTTAGAATAGATACCCAAAACATACATGTCAACATAGTGATCTAAAAAAATAACCATCTTTACCATGTGCTTATCAAAAGGGAAAAATCATATACGGATCATACGATGTACGAACAAAATTATCACCATCTCATGTACTACAAGAACATTCATTTGGAAAAATAACGCGTCTTGGAAGAAATAATTAGAATTTTTGAACAAAACCAATGAGCATCCTATAGTAGAGTTAACAAGTTGGGTAAACAGACTACGCTCATGTCAGAAGGGTTTTTTACCCAACATCTCAGAAATGCAGTCACCAGCAATAAATAACATCAAGAAATATGTCAAAGAGGTGTGCACGTTTAGAACAAAATCCGTTGTTTTTCTACTTTCAACGGTCGCCATTTTGTTGCAAACCAACTAAAGTCACTCAAATCATGTATTCCCAAAAATATTAATATTATTGACCTCATTGAAAAATTTCAACAAAATCAACTCAAAAGTTCAGTGACTGATTCGGTGGAAACTCCATAAAATACTAAAATCATGTATTATTGTTGTTGTAATGGGAGAAATTTCAAATGACTATAACTTCTGGGCTTATGATTTGATTTCCATCAAACTTACAAATTTTAAGGATCCTTTCTAGGACTACATTTTTGTTCAGTTTAAAGGTACCCATGCGATTTTATTGAGGAAATTGTGAAATTCGAATATCATACTTTTATTAACAAAGTTGACGGAATTGTGACTTCTTAGGCATTTGTTGTTGTTGTACTCATAAACACCTACCTCCACAATTTTTTACAGATTTTTCGGATGACAGGTGTCCAATCGCGAGGGGGGGGGACACCATTTTTTCATGTATTTCTGCTCTCTGCGCACCCCTTGAAGAAAAAGTATCAAATTAAGACCTGTTTTGAAAAGATCTCATCAAGACCTTTCATTTGATACCCATATCGGGTACCTTCGATGAAATTTTGTGTTTGGGGGTCATTCCCCTATATGAGGAGACCCCCTTAAATAACTTATAATTTTTTTCTCGTAATTGAACTTTGAAGAGAGCACCACTTCAAACCTGCTTACTAAATTTTATGTTTCTATCTTAAGCAGTTTGCGAGAAAAAGTGCTGTGACACACGGACGGACGGACGGATGGACAGACAGGTCGCGATTTTAGTAGGGTTTTGTAAAATTATTTTACAAAACCCTAAAAATGAACGAATATAATATCATACTTCTATATAATATTAAAATCAGAGGATGAAGCATAGAAACTGCTCTAAGCAATAAGTGATGCTGATGAAGACAAACAAAGTGCTACTACAAGCAAACTAAAATTTAATACTATACTAAATATCAAGAACTCATTACAACAAGCATTAAGCTCTATTAAACTAAATCCATAGATTTGAGTAATCTGCATAATAGTCTAACCAAACAGAATACGTTGTAGACGATCTTAAAGCACTTTTGACATAAAACCGATAAAAGCAATAAAAAGTGATAGCAATGAGTCAAACAACAAAGAAACGACGTATCCAAGGAAAAAGAAACTGAAAACGATCAATGTAAATAATAATCAGCAAACTAGACCAGGTGCATCTTTGAATGGCCATTTATGAAAACACGTCTCAATGCCGCGCATCACGTTACCTACCGCCCACGGCAAACACAAAAAAAAACAACTCTAGCGCTCCTAACAATTCACATCGCCAAGCAGCTTGCAGCATACCCTCTTATTTTCACCAAGCAAACGTGACCGCATCCAAGAAACAAATTCACCTTACAATGTAACGTAACTTCTATTCCACAATGTAGGTTCTGAAACCCTAAAATTCCCACCGGTAGGCAATTTATGCGCACGGAACCCCATTCTTGACAAACAAAGTCACTTGGATATCCCACGCGTTCCTGATGTCAATTTCGATGCCTAGCAGCATTCACCACCGAACAAATCTACATCCTAATCACGATCCTCCGACAAGCGACGCACATTAGTCCTACTTGCCAATAAGGCCATCCAGACTTACGAACAGGTACTCTTTGATGAGCAACATGGAAAGACACCAATCGATGAGCAACGCGTTTCTTAACCAAGCGCCTATGGAGATAATTCCCATGCCTTGGAACCCCCACTGCGATGCAAGCCCATCACCTAACAATATCGCAGTCATCCATCTATACCAACGCCAGCCGTTACCACGCAGCCACTTGTACCATTACAACGTCCAGCACGCCTAACGTGATCTATTAAATCGCTCGACCCAAACGCTCAAGCTCTACAACCATCAAACCGACTGCTCGGAGCACCACCTATCCACAGAGCTTCCCTAATGGATCAGCAGCCCTAATACTTCAAGGTATCAATCCTAGATACGAATCTACTGTACATTAAAATGACCAAGGATAAAAAAACTTTCTACTACTACCGCTAGAAGCGGTAGAGAAACACTTCCACCATAGATGAATAACAACTTTGAATAACAAAACTAAGCGAAAACTATAAGCAACGAACATATGAGACATTCTTCCGCTATAGAGAAATAACTATGGAAAGTATAACTGAGACAAGACTAATCTCAATTAATCTGAGAAAAACCCATCAATACAAGACTTGTGCCTGTTCCTGCAATAATTAAATAAGATATGAATGTGTAAATAATTTAGTCTACCACTCTAAGCGCCTTTTAGCTCAATACATATGACTATCCTAGAACATAACCAACAAGATTAGTTCCACTTTTAACCACTAGAGGCTACTAAGACACAGAACACTTACCTACATAACCAAGCTACATATGTATATTCACCTAAGACCCATGCCTTCTTATCCAAGGTACCTATCCATACCACCCTAATACAAGCCCCTACCCAAGATAAAAGCCCGCATACCCAAGACACAAACATTAGTCCCATTGCCGCCGCTAGTCACGCCATTAGTTCCAATTCCGACCACTAGGTGGCGCGCAAAATCAATCCCCATTTGTATGCAAAAAGTGCTCCAGAATCGGCATTCTCCACGTACTATCGAATATTTAAAAATTGAAAATAATGAGAAAAAACCAAAAGTTTTGTCTGCTGGTCCGCCTGTCAAGGTTATTCAAGAGAAAGAAAAAGTCCCACCAATCAATGCATTTCGGGAAACAAGCAAATATATAGTTCGGCTTTTGGCAGCCGAAAATAAATTCAATCGTTTTAAGATGAAGAGAGTTGATGCCGATAAACTGACGATTAGAGCTAAGTTATTGGTTGATTTTCAGGTAGCAAAAAGTGCGTTGAATTCTGAAGATGTTCCTTATTTTACATATACCCCCAAAAGTGAAAAAACAGACCTTTTTATTGAAGGGTCTGGACTGCAGAGAAGACACAGTCGATCTTCTTCAGGTGCTTCAAGAAGTTGCACCAAAAATAGAATTTTTTGCAGTTAAGATTTTGCAACGAGGAGACCCATTGCCGAGCGTAAAAACTTGCCTTATTACTTAGTCCTGATTTCCAGCAAAAGCAGTTCAAGTGCCCGACAAAAAATAAGGTACTTGAATTTCCGTATGGTGAGGTTGGAACGCCTTCAGGAAAGCGAGGTCAACCAGTGCTAAAGGTACCAAAGATTCGGTCATTTGGCTGCCAATTGCGCATTGAAATATAGATGTGTAAAATGCAAAGATGTCCAGTTCCTGGTGAGTGAAGATTGGCTCAGGTGGAGCCACAAGAAAAATTAAATTATCTAGCATCATATCGTGGATGTTTCCAGTATGAAGATCCAAAGGTAAAATTAAGTCCAAAACAAAGTCAAGTGCACCACAGTGTAACGCCTACCAACTTTGTCAAGCACTTGCTGCTAGAGGACCAGCAGATAATGTAAATAAAATAAACAATGTCAGTGGCAATAATGAGCTGTTTCTTAAAATTTGTAAGCAATTAAATTCTTTATCGGAGAGAATCGATAAACAGGATTCTAAAATTAACTTTGTTATTCAGCATTTACGGCTTTCAAATGCCTCAAAATAAGTTGCCATCCAGTCACATTCCCATGGATAGGATTCATCTCATCTCGATTGCCGTAAATTTTATTGTGAGTCTACATCGACGTGACTATCTCTTTGAATTCCTTGTCAAGCAAAAGCCTGATATCATGCTTCTCACTGAAACCATGCTAATTTTACAATACTCCATGACATTCAAGGACTTTGAATTCTTAAGAAACGATAGGGTAATAGGTGATGGGGGAGAAGGCACCGGGATATTGGTGAGGAGAGTCTATTGTTTCCAAAATATTGAAAAAGTCGAATTCAAAAGCTTTGAATCTCTTGAAATGTCCGTTATCAAAATTTCATTGCCAGGTGGTGATAACCTCTTCGTTATCTCAGCCTATGAAACTGGTCGAAATGTTCTCAAATTCAAGGAGGAGCACAATTCTTTTTAAAATACTCGAATTGAATAGACTGCATAGTTATTATATTCTTGCTGTGACCTAAGTGCCAAGCATACATCATGGCTAAACGCCACCAATAATCCAAGAAGTGTATTCCTGAAATCGTGGATAATAGAGAACCAAATTGAATACAGGTGCAATCTGTATGGCTTGAGGTAGCCAACATACCCTAGTACAAATTCATGTTTGGACCTCTACATTGCTGACGCAAGACTTGAATTCAGCTTTAATAGTCCTCAACAGAAACTGCAGGTGCTTCCTTATGATAGCGACCGTAACGCAATCCTAATCGAAATCAATCATCAGTCCTGATTCCAGTTCAACATGAAAACTACCGGTTGAATTTCAAAGAAACAGACTGAGGACAGCTTCAAAAGAAGTTTAACTGATATTCCCAGAAGCTATGTCCTCTTTTCAACGATGGCAACTCTTGCTAAATGATTCCTCATGACGGGAATCTAACTAACGATGAAATAGATCTCTATTTGTCGAAGTTGGAGAAGCTGACGTTGGGAATGGTTGAGAAAGTGGTTCCCAAGATTAAACATTGGAACAATATGGAAGGATATGAAACACCAGCCATTGCAACGTTGAAAAGGTTGGAAAGCCTTCTTCTCACACGCTTCAACAATATTACAACCATCTCTCCTGGGGATTTGTTGAAATTACACCAGAAAAATGTCTGGAACTTAATCCGTTCATACTTCAGGAGTGAGGTCAGCAATCAATAGTCAGGAAAATTGAGGAGTATTGGCCCATAGAGCCCAGATGGTGTTTACCGCGAAAATGAATAGCATATTCCATAAGAAGTCTCGGGTGAAGGCATCGAATCTTGAAGTCACTGGTGACGAGATAAATTTCCTCGATAGGGCTGGTATCAAAATTTATAGTACGACTCCGGATAGAAATGAAAACAGGATTATATGTGAGGGCTTGCATAAACTTGCCCTGATTGAAACAATTTTTGAATTGTTTTATCTACCAAACCCTGAGAGAGGGAATCAAATATTTTCAAAGGTCGTTGAAGCAAAAGTTTCCGACTTCAAATCAAGCCTCAATGGCCAATCAATTCTTCATTTCAATGAAACATTAACATCTGACCTCATACCGAGCTTGAATCATGTTGATTATTTTGTCAGGTATGAAGACTTGTGTTACATATTTCGCAGGAAAAACAACAAGAAATCATGTGATGCAGACGGTATTCCAAATGTAGTTTTCCGACATTTGGCTGAGGTTGCTATTAGGAATCATTGCATATTGTTCAACAACATGTTGAGCAATTTATATTTCCCAAATGAGTGGAAAAAGGCTAAGGTATTTCCGGTCTTGAAGTAAGGAAAAGAATTTTCATGCCCCAAAAGCTGTAGCTCAATCAGCTTTCTGCATAACATCAGCAAGGTGTTTGAAGTCATACTCATCAAAGCATTAAACGCCTACATTGAGAAGAACCAGTTGAGGCCGAATTGTCAATTTGTTTTCGTGCCAGGCATTCGACCACACATGCAATAACGAAAGTAACCTCAGACACTAAGCAACAGAGAATGTGTTGGAGCGTGCCTCATTGATATGGAGAAAGCCTTCGATGCGGTGTGGTTAGATGTACTAGTTTTTACACTCCCTCAGGACAGGTACCCCAGACACCTTGTTGCCATGATGTACAATATGTTATACGGGAAATCATTTGTTGTAACTGATGGAAATCTGACAACAATGCGCGAAGCTATTGAACGGCTTTGATTTTAACGTCTCGCCAACGCAATCATTGGTAGCGTTTGTTGATGATCTGATCATCTATACGGCAGAGCAAAAAGCTACAGTAGTTCAGAGCAATCTTCAAAAAATGTTCAATGATGTGCAGCTGTACACTGACAATTGGCGAATGAAAATCAATTCGCAGAATTGCGAAACAATCTTGTTTTGGGCAACGCTGCAGGAGGTCAGTCAAGACCTGAAGCATAATTGGAAGGATTTCCACATCATGGCTGGCGAGGGTAGTTCAGAACTGGGTCCGCATAAATCCTGTGTTCGATACTTCCGTGTTCATCTCGATCAGCGTCTTTACCATACTGAACACGTCAAAATCATGCTCAGTATGGCACAAAAAGCAGTCATGGCTCTACAAAGAATCTTCCATTCCAGATACATTGATCATAAGGTCAAAGTTATCTATCACAAGACCCTGGTTAGACCAGTTTAGACATATGGATATCAGATCTGGTACAACCAAAGTGCTAGTAGTATGGAAAGATTAAGAGTTTTCGAAAGGAAATGTTTTCCTGCATGTACTGGTTTGAACAGAAATAGATTGGAAGCATTATATGCATATCGAATAGAAGAATTTATTAAACCGCTAAAGTGACGAGAGTCAATATCTTCATACTGAAACCTCTTCGGAATCGCATCGCAAGATCTGTAACTGTGAGTAAAAACCCCTGTATTTCACAGTGGTTTTACCCTTCAGACGGGTATAATTGCGACTTGCCTGACTGCTGGTTTCGTTCCCCAGAAACATTCATATTTTTGGACATGAATCGATATGTTTTTGATACTGACGGTATCCCAATCATATATCACATACGGGGGTAGTCCCAAAAGACTTATGAATGAATACAGGTAATTTTGAAAAAGCAATTACTGCGATTGACAGTACCACCTTTCAACAACTACATGTGAAAAATTCATAACGGCACGTTTATTATTATTTTTTTACAGACATCCAAAGTGAAGGCTCTTCGTGAATTTGTAAATATGGAAAAAATTGGGCATCGGTACTTTCATTTGAAAGGTCTAAAATCAACCGATATCAAAGTTGAGTTGAGTTCTACTTTATGGAAGTCTACTCTCTCATTTACAATGGTCAAATATTGGGTAGCTGAGTTTAAGCGAGGTCGTACGAGCTGCCAAGGTGAACACCGCAATGGTCGACCAAGAGAGGTTACTACGTCAGAAAATGTGAAGAAAATCCAGAAAATGGTATTGGATGACCGTCGACTTAAAGTGCGCGACATAACAGACATGGCAGGCATTTCTAAACTTGCCATACATCGCATTTTGACCAAAAATTTGGACATGAGAAAGCTGTGCGCAAGATGGGTGCTGCCTTTACTCACAATGGAGCACAAACAGCACCGTGAGGATGTTTCCCTCGAGTGTTTGACAATGTTTCGCAGCAATAAAGCCAAGTTTTTCCATCGATTCATAACCATGGATGAAACATGGGTCCATCATTTCACACCTGAGGTCAAGGAGCAGGCAAAGCAGTGGACTGAAAACGGAGAACTGGCTCCAAAGAAAGCAAAGACGGTTCAGTTAGCAGGCAAGGTTATGGCATCCATTTTTTGGGATGCGCGTGGAATAATATTTATTGATTATCTCAAAAAAGAAAAAACAATCAACGGCGCATATTATGAAGCCTTATTGCAGCATTTGAGCGATAAAATCAAGAAAAAATGGCCCCATCTGACGAAAAAGAAAGTGTTGTTTCATCAGGACAACGCACCAGTCCACACGTGCGTCATTGCGATGGCTAAATCAATGAGTTGAAGTTCGAATTGCTTCCTCACACACCCTGTTTGCCAGATCTGGCTCCCTTGGAATATTTTCTATTTCCAAGTTTGAAGAAATGGCTTGGCCGCAAAAGATTTGCCAACAATGAAGAGTTAGAGTCTGCGGCTAGTAGCTATTTTGAGAAGCTTGACGGTTCCTTACTATAAAGCAGGTATTGAAGCTATTGAACATCGTTGGGAACAGTGTATTGAGCTAAAAGGAGAATATGTTGAAATTTTTTTTTACTGTTTTCTTTGTCGATTCAGGTACTTTTGGAACCGCCCGCGTATATAGACGGGCCACCGATAAGAAGATAAAATGTCCTTCAAATTTGAGTTCGCGAGACCAACGATTCCAATGGAAATTCTCATTTGCTGGATTTATTGGAGCTGGTCGAGCTGAGACGGAGCAATCTAGGTATTGGTGGCTAAATGACAATGCCTAAATTACTCGTGTTTATTTTCAGTTTTTGTGTTTTTCGTTACTTAGTTATGGAGTTTCAGCTCATTATTGCTACATTTTTGTTGTTTTTTACTGGTGTTAAAAATTAAGGATAGATATGTTATGTTTATTATATTAGTTTTAGAGATAAGGTTGAACACTAAGGTTAGGAATATTGTGAAAGCATTTTTTAATATATTGCAATAAAGGATAATGTTTTTGATTGAATTTAATAAGAATAAGGCTGTTACATATTAGGTGTAGGATAAAAGTTCACTGTTGTGTTGAAATTCTGAATAATATGGGAATAGTGTTGGTTGGTGTTACTCCTTAGTCCAATCAAATCATAAAATATGTAATGATCTTAATTATTTTGAATTCGCTATAGTTTTTATGGCAAAATGTGTTTAACTGATAACGTATAAATTTAGAGAGCTATTTGGGCCAAGTTTTTGCAGTGTTATTGTTTAGAATTAGCTTTATATTCTTTTAAAATTTATAACAATCAGTATTAAATAAAGCGCCTTTGACTTTGACTGCTAGTGTAACAGGAACGTTGCAGCCGGTAGCATGTCGGTGTACCGCATTGCGTAGCAAATTTGAATGGGGTGAAAATCTCTCTTTGCAGCCAATACCTGAAACCAGTCATCTGCTGTAGGACACCATTATTGTTCATACTATGCATCAAACTAGATGAGCCTTCTTAAAAAAAACTAAAAATCATATATATATCATTTAAGTAAGAAAAACATAATATCAATATCCAAATAAAATACTAATGCTGCTCATACTATCAGTCAAACTACAATTGATCAGTCTTCTTAAAATTAAATCAGTCTTCTTTAAATCAAATCAATCTGATTAATTGCTGACAGTATCGAGCCGAATTGAGTGTTTGGCCAGGTTCTAGCACCTCATGATAAAAAATGCCCTTCCAGTCCTACCATACACACAGCATAACCTTATTTGGTGTGAATCCTGGCTTTGAAGTCGTTTGTGATGATTCACTTTTTTTGACCATGATCTTCCTGAACACTGCTGCCACAACATTTGATGAGCTACGTCGGAATGTTGTCGATGCACGGTGCTTTATTACTCTTTTGCTATATGATGGTGGTTAAAACTTCATCTAGAGTAGGTGGGACCAATGGAAGCTTTCCGGAAATATCTATAGTCTCCAATGATCTGGAGCTGTGCAAAAAATTAAGGAGGTACTTTGAATATGATGCTCACCTTTCATTAATCCTATTTTCAACAGCGATTATATTAGCAATGTCATCAGGGCAGAGCATAGTTTCGGGCTGATAACCACGGGTATGGTTTTTCACTACCTATGTCATTGTTCTCTAGACTTATTGCACATCGATACTCCTCAATTGATTGAAAATTCTCTTTTCTTAATTATAATTATCCAATCCACTACTCTTCTGAGATTTTCATAATGTTCTCTCTTCGTCCTGGTTTTTCTACCTAAATATTCTATGTTCGCCTGATGCTTTTTACCTAACGCATTTTCGTACTCTCTTAAGCCGGGCTTGATGTCCAATTGTCTGTTCTACTACGATCTTACTAGCCGCTTTCACTTCCACCCAAAGCTCGTAGCTTCTTTTCAGCGATGTATCTGATAAGATGGGAGTCAGCTGGTTGTCGATGGTCACCTTGAAATTTAGACTACAGGCACCGTTTCGAGCCTTTCTATGTCCGCTTTTGTACCGGGCTGGTCTTTGCCGAACACACCTTCGACATACAATATCGTTACGTTAATTTGATAAAGTAATGATCTTAGTTAAGATTGGCTCCTCGGTATTTACGGACGTCAAGTGTGCTCGAAGTCTATGTTTGTTGGATCTGAATACGGTCAATTTAGTTTTGTATGTTGCCATCCGGTGATGTCCAGGTCATTTTGTGTATGCATCGATGAAGGAAGCAAGTCGAACGTATAACTAGATTTTTGCTGCATGCAAAGTTGATCAAGGCTATATTCTCCAATCGTTCCCCGATGAGATAGTTTATTGTCAACCTAAGCGTTGAAATAACGCAGAATTATTTTGTTCTGTTTGTAGACAATGAGTCTACTAGTCTTTCTTTCATTTCTGCGTTGTGCAATTTGTGCCTCAAAATCAATAACGTGCGATTTGAACTCCCTATCCACAATGAAGGCCACCCCGAATTCTCGTTTTCCATTAGGCTTTTCGCTTTTGAATATTGTGTACGATCTCATATTTGGAATATCACTTACTGTCAAATTTTTTTCCTAGATTGCCAATATGTTTAATTGATATTGACTGGTCTGTTGTAAATTATCCTTATCTGCGTCAGGGTAGCTCAGTAATCTAATATTTCAGGATCCGATGTCATAGTCCTTTTTTCATTGATCCGAAACATTCCGAGGCTCCATTGCAGGTTTCAAAACAATGTAGGGTTTAGATAAGAGCTCACCCATCGCCCAACCTCCTCTAATTTGGTGGCATGGTTATGACTTTCAATTCCATAATCGGGCGCGGGAAAATTGCCTTACCCCTCTTACGTCATTGCAAAGGACGTGTAGGTAGATTTAATAGCAGAGTTGCAGGTGTTTTTGCAGTTATTGACATTTTGCTCCATCATCGAAAACCGGCAAACCCACCGTGTGACCTCGAAACCATTCACTATACTGTTTGGTCGTCGGGTTTCGGATGGTGAACCATGGAAGCTGGGAAGTGAGGGAAACAAGGGGATAATCTCTACTTTCTCAACAGAGCTTGGGACCATCTACGGCGGAGTTTTCCTTACATTATGTAGAAAAATAATTATTAGCTCGTTTTTGGTTGCAGGTCTTATCAGTTAGCCTGTGCATATACGAGTATATAAAAACAAAGGGAAAAAAAGTAAAATTAGTGAAAGTGTTAAATTAATGATTGTGCATTTTTTAGTAAATAAACTCTTATAATTTAATTTAAAAGCCATTGCGTTTTCACTTTCCCGGAATATTAAAATTATTGGCCGCAAACAATAACACGCGAGAGTGGTGTCGAGAAGTGAGAAATAAACTTCGAAAGTGAAAACTTTTCAACATTTTTAAAGTGCACAATAGTGTAATTTAACAAGGAAACGTGGAAAAATAGCTGAAACAATAAAAATGCTAGAAAATTTACATCTTAAAATTGATTAATTGACCATATCGGAGCTTGAGAAGGAGTTGCAATAGCGAAATCTGGCTACACAAGGTACAAAGGCCATACTGATTGCACACTTGCGTGACGCAATCGAGTCAAAAGGCGGGTATATGGATTCGGGTGAGCCCTCAGATGCAGGAGAAGGCGCAGAAGGCGGAGAAAAAGAAAACCCAAAATCAAAGGAACCAGAAAATGCGCTGATGCAAATGTTGATGCTGATGCAGCAAGAGCAGCGACAGCAGTCATCCAGTTTAATCGCGAAGCTAAATGAACAGTCATCCAGTTTAACTGCGAAGCCAAATGAACAGTCATCCAGTTTAATTGCAAAGCTTAATGAACAGTCATTTAGTTTAACTGCGAAGCTAGACCAGAAGCTGGACCAACAAGCATTCGAAATCAAGAAAGACATCATACAGAAGCTGGTGGAGCAATCAGCAAAGCTAATTGAACAATCAGCGAAGCTGGACCAACAAGCGATCAAAATCAAGGCGGATTTGCAAAATCAGTCAACCGAAATCAAAGCAAAGCTTGATAGTCTGAACGAACAAATTAAATGCGTCGAGGAAAAGGTTTACCAGGTCGAGGAGAGAATGAACCATGAGATGGAAAAAATGAAAAAGGAATTGGAAGCAGCGAAGGCAGCAGTTACCACCTCACCAGCCCCACTTGCAACCGCAGCGCAAAGCTCATACAGAAATGTAAAAGCACCAATATATGATGGGCAAACGGTCTGGAATATTTAAAGAACTCTGTTTGAAGCTGCCGCTCGGGCAAATCACTGGAATCAGCAAGAACGAGCAACAGCATGAATTCTTGCTCTGAGAGGCCCAGCCGCCGAGCTTTTGCAGACGATCTTCGTTGAGTTGCACTCAAACCCGGCTGCTATAATGAATGCGCTCGACATGCGTTATGGAGACGATCATCAATCGCAGATTTATCGGGCACAGCTACGGCATCGGATGCAGAAGTCTGGCGAAACTTTACAGTAGCCAGCCCAAGACATTGAGTGACTGGTACTTTTGGCTTACCCAGCATACGACCCAGAACATCGAGGTGACGCTGCAACAGAAGCATTCATCAGTGCATTGAAAGACCAGGAATTGCAACAAGCCGTGCGTTTAGCTTAAAAGCAAACGGTTAAGGATGCATTGACTTATAGTTTGAGCTTTGAGGCAGGAAAAAATGTGAGTCGTACCACTGCCGGGTTTCGCGAGGTAATGGCAGACGAGTACAGGTGTGTGCGCGTCAAAAATGAGCGAGATTCGCAGGAAACTGGAAATCCTAGATGCTGAAATTGCGAGGAGAAGGGGCACCTGCATAGAAACTGCAAGAAGCGAAGAAAACCGAGCTTTTGTCCAGGGTGTGCAGCTAGGAGAAAACCTAGACCGAGTCAGGAGCCCAGAATGGAAGCCCTTCAAACTGACGGGTCGGGAAACATGTAAGACCCAACTTCGTGGGGCAGAGGTTGGCTAGGAGGATCATCGTGGAGAAGCAGACTTATGCTTTCCGGGTCAAGTTGACGGAGAACCTTGCACCATAACAATCGACCCTATCGATTATCTGACCAGACCTAGTGAGGCAACAACTACTTCAAAAGGGCAGGATTTTCTCACTACGGACAGGCGGATCTTAGACGAGGTATTCTTCCGATTGCGACTGGCGAATTTTAAATTTAGTCCCGACAAGTGTACCCTTCTTGCAGCTGAAGTAAAATACCTGGGACACGTCGTATCAGCAGAAGGTGTCAAAGCAGACCCTGAGAAAATCGAAGCCGTGAAAAGCCAAACAATAAGCGCCAACTACGAAGTTTTCTGGGTCTGGTAACGTACTATCGAAGATCCGTCAAAGACTTTGCCAAAATAGCTAAGTGTCTCCATCAGCTAACCGAAAAAAAACCGTCCGTATGTCTGGAACGAACAATGCCAGGTAGCCTTTGAGACCTTGAAGGAGAAGCTGTGTGAATCACCCGTGCTAGCATATCCGAAGCCCGAAAAAATGTTTGTAGTTGACACCGATGCGAGCAACGGCGGGGTTGAAGCTGTACTCTCCCAGCAGATCGTTCTCTCGTATTACAGTCGAGTTCTCTCGAAAAGTGAGAGGAACTACTGCGTGACCAGGAAGGAGCTATTGGCTATAATAGATCCCTTCTCACAGCTCCAGAAGTACCTATATGGCCAGGAATTTGTTCTCCGAACGGACCATGCACCGCTGAGATGGCTGCTTAAACTCAAAAACCCCGAGAGACAAGTTGTAAGATGGCTACGAAACTGTTCATCCAAAGGGTGGAGTTCATGGAAATGCTGACGCCCTATCTCGTCGTCCATGTTCAACTAACTAAGAGCATTACCAACAGATTGAGGACAAGGAACTGCCCGTTGATCAGCGATTGATAACGACTGAATTCGATGAAGGTTGGTCACCGAAGAAGATTCGAAATGCCCAGTTAGGCGATGGAGACATCGGACCATTGTTCGTACGGAAGGAGACAACTGGGCGACCTGATTGGAAGGACGTTTGGATGCACGGCGCCACCCTGAAAAGTTATTGGGCACAATGGAACTCCCTTCAGGTGGAGGGTGGCGTACTCAAGCGGAAATGGAAAACGGCGTATGGCAGCTCCTAAAGGATGTAAACTATACTTTCCAAAAGCCGAATCCACGATGTGGCTAAGGAGATGCACGAAGGAACCTCAGGAGGCCACCTTGGTGTTAACAAGGCCTTAGCGAAATCGTGGAAAAGGTTTTACTGGCTCCACGCACGAGAAGACGTACAAGACTGGTGCCGTCGATGCACGATTTGCGCTTCCGTCAAAGGTCCAAAGCAACGACTGAGAGGACAAATGCAAACCTATAACGTGGACGTGCCATTGAAAGGATTGCTGTTGACATCACAGGACCCTTTTTTGAATCTGAATGGGGAAATCGATACACGCTGAACCAGAAGGCAACAACTGTAGCCGAACAGCTAGTATTAAATTGGATCAGTAGGTATGGCGTACCTTGTGAACTACATTCGGATCAAGGCCGAAACTTTGAGTCACTAGTTTTTGGCGAAATGTACAAACTGCTAATAATACGGAAAACGAGGACAACATCACTGCATCCCCAATCCGATGGAATGGTCGAACGTTTCAACTGCACGCTCAATAAACACCTGGCCAAGATGGTTGACAAGAACTAAAGGGACTGGGACCAACATATCCCACTATTTTTGATGGCGTACAAAGCAAAGTAACTGGAACCGACAACTCCCACTATTTTTGATGGTGTACAATGCTGCCGAATATGCATCGACAGGCCAAGCTCTAACCAAGGTCATTTTTGGAAAGACTAATCGTCTGCCAGCTTATATTAAGTTCAAAGCACCCCCGGAGAAACCCCAAATGATTTCGGAGAACGCAAGTGAGCTAAGACAACGATTGAACCAGATACATCAGACAGACCAGGTATGATCTAAAGGCAAATTCTACTGGCTTCTAGCAAGATGATTTGGTGTGGCTATATAGCCCACAATGGCGAAAGGATGGGTCGCCAAAGTTGCAGCGTAATTGGGAGGGACCATACCGAGTTACAAAGCGAATCAACGACGTCCTATACCGCATTCAAGATGCCAAGATGAAAATCGTGCACCTGGATCGTCTTGTCCCTTATTACACCCAGGCAGACTTGACTACAACTTGTGACACATTTTTTCGGGGCAAAAAGAACTGGGGTGGGGGCAGTATTACATGTAAAAATAACTATGCGAGCAACTGCCGCAATTGTTTCTACAACCATTAAGAACATCATGACCAGCAAAAGAATGTACTCGAAAACCCACCAAGCATGATCAGCATCTGAAAGTGACATCACGGCCCCATTCATTAAGCTGCTCGAATATTTCAGCTAGTTCACTAATGTACGAAAATGGTTTAAATGACTAGAAACCCTATATAAAGCCGAGCTGAATGAATGGGGTGATTATTACAACCGCAATATAGTACAACTGCGATGGTGAGGAGTGCGGATTAAAAGCGGTATCGATTGTGAAGTGATAGACAGTTGAAGCAAAAAACTGATAGACAAAGTGAAAAAACGTAAAATTAGTGAAAGCGTTAAATTAATGATTGTACATTTTTTAGTAAATAAACTCTTTTAACTTAATTCACAAAACATTGCGCTTTCACTTTCCCGGAACATTAAAATTATTGGCCGCGGTCCATAACACGCGACAATATATACATATATATATATATATATATATATATATATATATATATATATATATATATATATATATATATATATATATATATATATATATATATCTATATATATGTATTTTGTATTTATATATAGATATATATATATATATATATATATATATATATATATATATATATATATATATATATATACGAATATATATAAATATATACATGAATATATATATATATATATATATATATATATATATATAGTACATATATATATATATATATATATATATATGTATATACATATATATATATATATATATATATATATATATATATATGTGTGTGTGTATATATATATATATATATGTATATATATATATATATATATATATATATATATATATATGTATGTATATATATATATATATATATATATATATATATATATATATATATATATATATATATATATATAACTATATATATACATATATATATATATATATCTATATATATATATATATATCTATATATATATATATATATATATATATATATATATATATATATATATATATATATATTATATATATTGTCCCGTGTTATAGTTTGCGGCTAATAATTTTAATGATCCGGGAAAGTGAAAACGCAATGTCTTTTAAATCAAGTTAAAATAGTTTATTTACTAAAAATGCACAATAATTTATTTCACAACTTGTCTATCAATTTTTACTTCAACTGTTTATCATTTCACAATCAATATCGCTTTTAATTCCCACTCCACACTATCGCGGTTTTACTATCGCGGTCGTAATGATCCCCTATTCATTCAGCTCGCCTTTGTATAGGGTCTCTAGTCATTCAATCCAATTCTCGTACATTGGCAAACTACCTGGAATATTCGAGCAGCTTAAGGAATGGGCAGTGACTGATCATGCTTGATCATGCTTGGTGGGTTTTAGAGTACATTCGTTTGTTGATGTTTTTAATGGTTGTGAAAACAATTGTGACAGTAGCTCGCAGAGTTTTTTGTACATGTAACACTACCCCCACCTCAGTTCTTTTCGCCCCGAAAAGATGTGTCGCCAGTTGTCGTCAATTCTCCCTGGATGTAATATGGGGCAAGACGGTCCAGGTGCACGATTTTCATTTTGGATCCCTGCTTACGGTGTTCCTGTATGCGGTATATGACGTCGTTGATTCGCTTTGTAACTCGGTATGGTCCCTCCCAATTATGCTGCAACTTTGGAGACCTACCCTATCGCCGTTGCGGGTTATATAGCCACACTAAGTCATCTTGCTGGAAGCCAGTAGAATTTACCTTTAGATTTTACCTGGTCTTGATGCGGTCAGTAGCCAATTTGAGGTGTTTTCGCACGGTCTGATGTATCTGGTTCAACCGTTGCCTTAGCTCACTTGCGTACTCCGAGATAGTGGGAGTTGTCGGTCCCAGTCCCTTTGGTTCTCGTCAAGCATCTTGGCCAGGTGTTTATTGAGCGTGCCGTTGAAACGTTCGACCATTCCATCGGATTGGGGATGCAGTGGTGTTGTCTTCGTTTTTCGTATTCCAAGCAGTTCGTGCATTTCGCCAAAAACTAGTGACTCAAAGTTTCGGTCTTGATCCGAATGTAGTTCGCAAGGTACGCCATACCTACTGACCCACTTTAATACTAGCTGTTCGGCTACAGTAGTTGCTTCCTGGTTGGGAATGGGGTAGACCTCGGGCCACTTGCTGAAATAATCGGCTACAACCAGCGTGTATCGATTTCTCCATTCCGGTTCAGGAAAGGGTCCTGCGATGTCAACAGCAATCCTTTCAAATGGCACGCCCACGTTATAGGTTCGCATTTGTCCTCTCAGTCGTCGCTTTGGACCTTTGGCAGAAGCGAAAATTGTGCATCGACAGCACCAGTCTTCTACATCTTCTTGAGTGTGGAGCCAGTCAAACCTTTTCCGCAATGTCACTAAGATCTTGTTAACACCAAGGTGGCCTCCCGAGGATCCCTCATGCATTTCCTTAGCCACATCGTGTCTTCAGCTTTTAGGAAGTATAGTTAGCATCGTATAGGAGCTGCCATCCACCGTTCTCCATTTCCGCTTGAGTACGCCATCCTCTACCTGAAGGGAGTTCCACTGTGCCCAATAACGTTTTAGGGTAGCGCCGTGCATCCAAACGTCCTTCCAATCAGGTCGCCCAGTTGTCTCCTTCCGTACGAACAATGGTCCGATGTCTTCATCGGCTAACTGGGCATTTCGAATCTCCTCCTATGACCAACCTTCATCGGATTCGGCCGTTATCAATCGCAGAGCAACGGGCCAGACATTGATGACGAAATAGGGCGTCAGTATTTTCATGAGCTCCGCCTTCCCCCCGCATGACTGCTATCTTTTGATCCATCTCGCAACTTGTCCCTCGGGGTTTTTGAAGTTAAGCAGCCATCTCAGCAATGTATGGTCCGTTCGAAGGACAAATTTCTGGCCATATAGGTACTTCTGGAACTGTGAGGTGGGGTCTATAGCCAACAGCTCCTTCCTGGTCACGCAGTAGTTCCTCTCACTTTTTGAGAGAACTCGACTGTAATACGAGAGGACTCTTTCTTCGCCATCGATCTGCTGGGAGGGTACAGCTCCAACCCCGCCGTTGTTCGCATCGGTGTCAACTACAAACATTTTACCGGCCTTTGGATATGCCAGCACGAGTGATTCACACAGCTTCTCCTTCAAGGTCTCAAAGGCCACCGGGCATTGTTCGTTCCAGACATACGGACGATTTTTCTCGGTTAGTTGATGAAGACACTTAGCTATTTCGGCAAAGTCTTTGACGAATCTTCGATAGGAGATCCAGAAAACTTCGTAGTTGGCGCTTGTTGTTTGGTGTTGGCCAGCATTTCACGGCATCAATTTTCTCAGGATCTGTTTTGACTCCTTCTACTGATACCACGTGTCTCAGGTGTTTTACTTCAGGTGCGAGTATGGTACACTTGTCGGGACTAAGTTTAAAATTCACCAGCCGCAATCGGGAGAAAACGTCTTCTAAGTTCCGCACATGCTCTTCGAACGTTCTCCCGATAACAATGATGTCATCTAGGTACACCAGGTGAGTTTTCCAAGTTAGACCTCATAGCACGTATTCCAATAGGCGTTTGAAAGTGGCTGGAGCATTGCAAAGCTCAAATGGCATCACCACGAATTCCTACAATCCGGTCCCAACTGAAAATGCGGTCTTCTCTCGGTCCTTTTTGTCGATTTTTACCTGCCAGTAGCCACTCTTGAGATCGAGTGTGGAAAACCATTTCACGTCGGCTAGAGTGTCCATGATATCATCGATGCGTGGAAGCGGGTAGCTATCGTTCTTAGTGACGTCGTTAAGCTGCCTATAGTCGACACGAAAACAAGTGCTACCATCCTTTTTCTTTACTAGAGCTACTGGCGCGGCCCACGGACTGAAGTATGGTTCATAACACCTTGTTTTTCCATGTCTGAGATCATTGCGCTCACTTCTCCTTGTTTGGCTATAGGAAGACGCCTCGGTGCTTGTCGGATTGGCTTGGCTCCCTGTGTATCTATGACGTGAGTTAACATACTCGTTCGGCCTTGGTCATCCGGGCTTGTTAATAAGATGTCACTGTACTTGGTGACCAGATCAGAGGCTCGCTTGACCTACTTCAATATTGCAAACGTGGGTTCCCGGGCTTTGTCTGCGTCTTGCCTCCTTTAGCAATGATTGTCGTGAGTGGCTTCCAAAGAGTTGATGGTGGGAATAGGCTGGCAGCTACCGATGACTTCTCTCGCTTTGATGCTCGTGGTTGAGTCTTCGGTGTTAAGGACTCTAACTGACACGTATCCGTTCCTTAAAGACCTTACAAGGCTTCGTCCTACAACGAAACTGCGCAATGCGGACGTCTTGGTTGGCGCTATCAGATAAGATCAGTGGACTCCAGAATCACCATCAAGCTTGGCCCAGACAATGCTTTCGGTAGAGTTCGGTACATCAGTGTCATACTACTACATTCATCTTGGGATTTTGAACGCTGGGATCCTCCATCAATACTTCGACATTCTGCCATGTCAATACCCGTTGACCCAAATCCAACGTGATTCCATGTTGTTTAGGATTCAACAGCAACTTCCACAGTCGACTATTCACCCACACCCATCACGAATGGCCACACAGTCATCAACGCGTCGTTAGCATCAACATCATCATCCTGACACGATAACAAACCCCAATGCAATCAACAATACAAACACAGCAACTGATCTTTGCATAATTTATCGAGTAATCTGCGCTGGCGAGCAAGTGCTGACGGAGCAGGCGGTTCGTGAGCGATCGATGAGGACGACAGTCAAGTGATCATCAAAGGTGTAGAGATAATTATAATTGAAGTTTGGTCGAAATAATTAATGAATAAATACTGTGTCGTGCGTGTCAAAAAATAAGTCTTTGCTCTTATCTTGTCAATTTTCAAATTGGAATTCAAGTGCGAAGCTTCGTTTGCCGATAATCCATCATCATACAAACATGTTTTGGTCCGTCGAGCCGGATCGTTGCGCATAGGCAACGATAGTTAATGTGTGAACCGTGCAATTTGGTAAGTACGATCATTCCTACACTTGTCATACATATCCTCTTCCAAATTCACGTGTGTGCAAATCCGGTGGTATTTCATTGAAAAGCGGTGGTCGTCAAACGGGGACCTCGTAACGGGAGTACAATTCCCACATTCAAGCACATGGTGGCTAACAGCCCAAGACGTGCTTATAGTCAATCCTCAGCACTTTGCGACGCAATCAAATTAAATTATTTACAGGGAGCAGCCCATAACAGCTAGCCACTATCACGTTCATCAGTTGGTAAAAAGGGTGAAAGTGTGAGAAAATTGATGGATTATAAAGTGAATATGATTGCATCAAGTCATTTGTGGGCATTTAGGAAGCATCGCATACAAGACGTCGCTATCGCATACAACAATCGTCTCTTCTGTTGACGAAAGCACTCGCATTGATTGCATCAAGTCATTTGTGGGCATTTAGGAAGCATCGCATACAAGCCGTCGCTATCGCATACAACAATCGTCTCTTCTGTCGACGAAAGCACTCGCATTGATTGCATCAAGTCATTTGTGGGCATTTAGGAAGCATCGCATACAAATCGTATCTATCGCATGCAACAATCGTCTCATCTTTCGTTGGAAACACTGGCATTGGTCGCCTCTCAAGTCATTTGTGGGGAGTTAGGTGCAATCAGTGCATACAAAACGTGGCTATCGCATACAAGCAGTGCATTATTTAGTCACAACTTAGTTCATCAGACATTTAGCTGTACAAAAGTTCACTTTCTAGGAAACACTCTATTACAAATTACATAGTTCCAAATCGCAGAACCATGAACCGACTAATTGTGCAGCAAAAGCTCTCCTTGGAGCAATTGAATAAAGTAATTAGTAATTATAAAAAGGACTCAAAATCATGGAAAACGCAAGTTTATTATGAAAAACAATTGGACAGGGTGCAAACCTTACATCAGGAGTTTGCGGAAACCCATCGACACATCATTGCACTGCTCACGGGCATGGACGAAGAGCTGAAGGTGCCCTATTTTGAAGAAGATTGGTTATCTACGTTCAACGAGAGCTACATAGTAGTCTACGCCGAACTAGCCGACTTTTTGAAGGAGGCACAACGGGCAAATCCACCAGAATCCTCGACTCCGTTGGAAGAATTACGGTTGCCAAGGATTACATTACCCAAATTCAACGGCAAATATGATATGTGGGCGTCGTTCCGAGATCTGTTCACATCGCTCATTCATAATCGTAAAACATTGTCAAAGGTTGAAAAGCTGCATTATTTCAAGTCAAGTTTAGAAGGAGAGGCAGCAGGATTAGTGAAACAGTTCGCAGTAACCGATGCAAACTACGACGGAGCGTGGAAAGTGTTGGTAGAACGATACGAAAATGCAAGTGTCTGTTTGACCGCACAGTTGAAAACCCTCTTCAGCATTGGAAATGCTAATGAATCAGCCACGTCGCTTAAAACTTTATTGGATCGATCTGTTGAGAGTGTCCAGATTATTGAAAACATGAAAGTGAAAAACTTGGGGGAAGCCATGGTGATTCACATGACAGTGCAACGATTCCCACATGAAACGCGTCAATTGTGGGAACAACAAAGATGTGAAGAGAAAGAATTGCCGTCATTCAAAGACGTGTGTACCTTCCTACAAAATAGATTCAGAGCATTAGAGGCAGCAGGAACCGTGCGTCCCACGGTATCGCGAATGGCGAACACCACACGAAGTGTACATGTGGTGAAGAACGAAGTGACGATAGAATGCCCTTTATGCAAGCAGCATCATTTCTTGTGTCAGTGCGATCAATTTATTCGCAGTGATTTGAAGCAAAGACTTCAGACAGTTCAACAATCGCGTGCTTGCCTCAACTGTTTATCCAGCAAGCACTTCGTGGTAAGGTGTCCCAGCCAATCTAAGTGCAAGAAATGTCAACGGAAGCATCATACCTTACTGCACAAAGATGGAGCCACTATGAGTCAACGAAGTCCAAAGGTCACCAATCCCAACACGACCGAAACTCAATCCTCAGGACCAGGAGCGATTGACATCAACGCGCTGAACTGTGAAAGGAAGAACGAGGTACTTCTGGCTACAGCGTTAGTCAGCGTGGAGGCACCCCATGGATGCAAAGTCTTGCGGGCTTTAGTCGATCAAAGGTCGCAAGCGTCTCTTACAACAGAAGCTGCAGCTCAACAAGGCAAGGCCACCAATATCAAAATTGCGGGAATTGGGGCAGAATCCAGTCGAGCAAGTCGAGGCATGATCCATGCACAGATTAGAACACATGCGAATGAAGTCATACCCTTCAAGGCATATGTCTTGGACAAATTAACGAACCCACTACCACCGCAGACGCTGGATACTGCAGAGTGGGAGCAATTGAAAACAGTTCAACTTGCTGATCCTTCTTTTAATAGACCAGGTAACATTGATATGTTGTTGGGAGCAGAAATATATGGCAAAATTCTGATGAGTGACATGTTTAAATTATCAGCGGGGCCCGTGGTACAAAGGAAAAGTTTAGGATGGATTCTGTCGGGCGAAGTACCAGTGCATTCCACAAGGGATCGAACATGGCACAGTTGCACGGTAAAAGCAAGTGATGAACCGAACATCAATGAGTTATTGCAGAGATTTTGGGAGCTGGAAGAAGTGGCATCGCATAGAATAACATCTGATGAAGAGCAAGTATGTGAGGAACATTTCCGAAATAATGTTCAAAGGGGAGTCAATGGACGATACACGGTCCGGTTGCCATTCAAGCAGGGCATGAAACAAGCATTAGGTCAATCGAGGCATCAGGCAGTAGCAAGTTTACAGGCAACAGAGAAACGTTTAGGAAGGACGTCGCAATTAAGGAAGGAATATGATAAGTGTTTACAAGAGTACATTGATATGGGACATATGCAGTTAGTAGCTGACCAGCCAAAATACATCAGACAAGAAGACCGATCGATAAGTACGGCACTGTACTTGCCGCACCACGCAGTCATCAAGGAAAGTAGCACAAGTACTAGATTACGTGTGGTTTTCGACGCATCACAAAAAACTAGCTCCGGGGTCTCCTTAAATGAAGCTTTAATGACGGGTCCAGCTATTCAAAATAACTTGAGCGCTGTACTATCAAGATGGAGATTGCATAAATTCGCATTTGCAGCAGACATCTCAAAGATGTATCGGCAGATCAACGTACATCACGGTGACGCTGAGTACCAACGTATAGTCTGGAAACCGCATCCAGAGAGTAACATTTGTGACTTTCGTCTAAATACAGTCACACTCGGCACCACACGTGCTCCTTTCTTGGCAATTCGAACTTTGCATAAGTTAGCGGACGATGGCAAAGGGGAATACCCATCGGCGTATAAGGTCATCATGGACGATTTTTATGTGGACGATGTTCTGTCGGGTGGTGAGAGCCTGCAAGAGACTATCATGAAGCGTAAAGAAGTAGACGCGCTACTACAAAGTGGAGGCTTTGCACTCCGTAAATGGATTGCTAACGACCCGCAAATTTTATGTGGAATTCCTGAGGAAGACGTGGAAATGAAACTTCACGTTGAACGATACTGGGATCAACAGTTTAAGTCACTGGGCATCGTTTGGTATCCCATATCCGATTGTCTGGGATACCAAATTAAGTTACCAGAAAGTTCGGCGCCACATACTAAAAGAAAGATCTTGTCAGATATTGCGCGACTATATGATCCACTGGGCTGGTTAGCACCTGTACTGATTGTTGCCAAAATAATACTACAATCGTTATGGCTGAGTGGAGTGGCGAGTTCCGTTAGAATGTACACAGAAGTGGACACGGTTCCGTGAAGGCATGCAAAAGACCTCGAAATGCCAAATACCTCGATGGGTTGGGTGTGGTCCAGGTGCAGAATTCGAGCTGCACGGATTTAGCGACGCTTCTCTAAGAGCATATGCCGTGGTCATCTATTTAATATCACGAAACGAGTCCGGGACATATTCACGTATCGTCACAGCAAAAACCAAGGTTGCACCTGTGCGTCCAGTAACTATTCCACGCCTCGAGCTATGTGCAGCAGCATTGCTTCCAAAACTGATGGTCCGAGTGAAAGATACGCTAAAATTACCCATCACGCACGAATCGTTATGGACCGATTCGCAGATAGTTCTGGCGTGGTTGAAAGGTCATCCCACTCGATGGAACATTTTCGTAGCCAATAGAATGACAGAAATCTTCAACCAAACTGGTAACACCCTTTGGCGTTACGTTCCGTCGCCACAAAACCCAGCAGATCTAGCCTCACGTGGCACAGAAGTTGCAGAACTATTATCAAATCCATTATGGTGGAATGGATCAACCTGGTTGGTGAAACCGTTGGATCAGTGGCCCAAATCCATGACTATAGAGAGTACCGAATTGGAGAGGAGAAAAAATATCAAGGCATTCCTACAGACAATAACAAACGCAACTGAAATCATTGCGAGATTTTCGTCATTGACGCGGTTATGCCGAGTGACTGCGTATTGTTTACATTGGCGTAAATGCATACCAAAATCCATCACCCCAACCCCATTACACAGCGAAGAGATAAAACAAGCATTAGACATTTGGATAAAATTTGCACAACAGTCTGAATTTGATCATGAAATCAAAACCTTAATCAAGACGAAGGAAATTCCGAAACAAAGTAAGATTGCAAATCTGAACCCATTCTTAGATAGCGACGGAGTACTACGCGTCGGGGGACGTCTAGGACATGCGACATTGTCTTACTCTGAAATTCATCCGATTATCGTTCCAAGATCTGGCAAGTTCACTGACTTACTGCTACATCAAGTACATCAAGTTACTCTTCATGGACAGACCCAAGCGATGTTGACACACTTGAGAAGAACGTTTTGGCTGATCGACGCTCGTAGGGTAGTCAAGAAAAGTGTACACCAGTGCATCAAATATTTTTGCGCGAATGCGAAGACTTCCTCACAGCTCATGGGCAACCTACCAGCACCGAGAGTTAACGTTGCTCGCCCGTTCACTCACGTCGGAGTGGATTATTGCGGTCCCTTCGAATTACGACAC
Source organism: Odontomyia ornata (assembly GCA_963969285.1). Lineage (NCBI taxonomy): Eukaryota > Metazoa > Arthropoda > Insecta > Diptera > Stratiomyidae > Odontomyia > Odontomyia ornata. The sequence continues at coordinate 271,499,134 of OZ017738.1, read as the reverse complement.
CGTCTAGGCCATGGAAGCTCGACTTACAAAGGATACGTCGCCATTTTCATATGTCTGACAGTCAAAGCGATTCATATCGAAGTGGTCAGCGATTTGACGACGCACGCTTTCCTAGCAGCGTTTAAATGATTCTGCGGACGACGCGGTATGTGTAGCCACGTGTACAGTGACTGTGGGACAAATTTCGTGGGGGCCGACACACATCTAAGAAAGGTACTGCAGCACCACAAAGACGTTGCGGAACTTCTCGCTAACCAAGGGATCACATGACATTTTAATCCTCCGGCATCACCCCATTTTGGAGGACTCTGGGAGGCCGGTGTCAAGTCGACCAAGTTCCATTTACGAAGAGTGCTAGGAAATGCTACGCTAACTTTTGAAGAGCTAACGACTACGATGACGCAGATAGAAGCCTGTCTTAATTCGAGACCGTTGTGCCCGCTTTCAGATGATCCGATGGACACTACGGCACTTACGCCAGCACACTTCCTGATTGGCGACACGTTGTTAGCACCTCCTGAAGCAGACCTCACGGAAACTAACATCAACCGACTCGATAGATGGCAACTGACGCAACGTCTAGCACAAACGTTTTGGCGACGCTGGAGGAGCGAATATCTCACCAGACTACAACAGAGACCGAAGTGGACTCATCGACAACACAACCCCAAGGTCGGAGATTTGTGCTTACTCAAAGAGGAGAAATTACACCCATACAAATGGCCATTAGCCAGGGTGACTGCCTTACATCCCGGGTCAGATAACCTAGTACGAGTGGTAACACTGCACGCAAAGGGCAACACATATAAACGGGCAACACATATAAACGCGCAATCACCAAGATAGCATTACTGCCTACCCCAGAACACACTTAACCGATTTGCACAAACCCCTAATACCCTTTAACTACCGTTAATAACCTCTAATCGAATTCATACAACCCATCACCACACTCCGTTTCCCCAATTTGCAGGGTTCAATCTCCAGACACCCGGACTGCCCGAAAGTAGCAGCGGTGAACAGCCAACATCGTTGTTTGAGCTTCACTCTGTTATTCCGAGCACCGTATGTTGCAGATTAGTGGGAAATTACGGTAATCCGCGGATGCAACCTAGCTGGACAGACACGGAGTTCAACAGTTCATATGTGTTAACAAATCATTTATTTCTTTTTATAATCATAGGACGTTCCAAGCCTTACGGTCGCAGCGGGGGGAGTTTGTTAAGGATTCAACAGCAACTTCCACAGTCGACTATTCACCCACTCCCATCACGAATGGCCACACAGTCATCAACGCGTCGTTAGCATCAACATCATCATCCTGACACGATAACAAACCCCAATGCAATCAACAATACAAACACAGCAACTGATCTTTGCATAATTTATCGAGTAATCTGCGCTGGCGAGCAAATGCTGACGGAGCAGGCGGTTTGTGAGCGATATGTGAGGACGACAGTCAAGTGATCATCAAAGGTGTAGAGATAATTATAGTTGAAGTTTGGTCGAAATAATTAATGAATAAATACTGTGTCGTGCGTGTCAAAAAATAAGTCTTTGCTCTTATCTTGTCAATTTTCAAATTGGAATTCAAGTGCGAAGCTTCGTTTGCCGATAATCCATCATCATACAAACACATGTGGTTGCAGAAAATTCATTCCAAGAATGCAGTCATCCATAATGTTCGCGACCGGAAAATTATGTCGGAACGCAAGGTCTCCCAACTGTATCTGGAGGTTGACCTATCCATGGACAGGTGCAGTTTCTCCCGTAGCTGTCCGTAGTGAGATAATCCTGCCCTTGTGAAGTAGTTGTTGCCTCACTAGGTCTGGTCGGATAATCGCTCGGGTTGCACCAGTATCGATTGTTATGGTGCAATGTTCTCCGTCGACTTAGCCCGGAAGGCATAAGCCTGCTTCTCCACGATGTAGTCTTGACACGGTGATGGTGGTGCTGGGAACGTCAATCCTCCTAGCCACCCTTTGCCCCACGAAGTTGGCTCTTACATGTTCCCCGACCCCTCAGTTGAAGGGCTTCCATTCTGGGCTCCTGACTCGGTCTGGATATTCTCCTAGCTGCACACCCTGAACAATAGCTCGGTTTTCTTTGCTTCTTGCAGTCTCTTTGCAGGTTCCCCTTCTCTCCGCAATTCCAGCATCTAGGCGCACTATTTGCATGCGGCTGTCATTTAATTTCCACGCGCTCACACCTGCACTCGCCTGTCATCACCTTGCGAACCCGGGCAGTGGCACGACTCACATTTTTCGCTGCCTCAAAGTTCAGACTGTAAGCCAATGCGTACTGAACTGTTTGCTTTTGAGCTAAACGCACGGCTTGTTGCAATTTCTGGTTCTTTAATGCACTGATGAATACTTCTGTTGCAGCGTCATCTCGATGTTCTGGGTTGTATGCTGGGTAAGCCAAAAGAGCAGGTCGCTCAATGTCTTGCGCTAGCTGCTGTGAGGTTTCGCCAGACTTCTGCATCCGATGCCGTAGCTGTGCCCGATAAATCTGCTTTAGATGATCGCCTCCGTAATGCATGTCGAGGGTATTCTTTATAGCAGCCGGGTTTGAGTGCAACTCAACGGGGATCGTCTCCAAAAGCTCGGCGGCTGGGCCTCTTAGAGCAAGAATTAATGCAGTTGCACGTTCCTGCTCATTCCAGTGATTTGCCCTAGTGGCAGCTTCAAACTGGCTTTTGTAAATGCTCCAGACCGTTTGCCCATCGAATAATGGCGCTTTCAGATTTCTGTATGTTTTGCGCTGCGGTTGAAGGTGGGGCTGGTGAAGTGGTTACTACTGCCTTCGCTGCTTCCAATTCCTTTTTCATTTTTTGTCATCTCATGGTTCATTCTCTCCTCGACCTGGTAAACCTTTTCCTCGAAGCACATAATTTGTTTGTTCAGACTACCGAGCTTTGCTTTGATTTGGATTGACTGTTCTTGCAAATCCGCGTTGATTTTGATCGGTTGTTGGTCCAGCTTCTGGTCTAGCTTCGCGGTTAAACTGGATGGGTGTTCATTTAGCTTCGCAGTTAAACTGGATGTCGCTGCTCTTGCTGCATCAGCATCAACATTTGCATCATCGCATTTTCTGGTTCCTTTGATTTTGGCGTTTCTGCTTCTCCCTTAAGCTCCGCCATGGTAAATTCATTCAATGTTAGCTTAGTGGAATTTTAATTAATTTGGCATATTTTCTTTCACCAGTTTCCACGTTACATTTCACTATTGTGCATTTTTAGAAAATTTTTTATAAGTTTTCACTTCCATGGTTTTTTCCTCACTTCTCGACACCACTGTCACGTGTTATGGTTCGCGGCCAATAATTTGAATGTCCCGGGAAGGTGAAAACGCAATGTCTTTTAAATTAAGTTAAAAGAGTTTATTTACTAAAAATGCACAATAACTTATTTCACTACTTCACAACTTGTCTATCAATTTTTAATTCAACTGTTTATCATTTCACAATCAATATCGTTTTTAATTTGCACTCCACACTATCGCAGTTTTTACTATCGCGGTTGTAATGATCTCCCATTCATTCAGCTTGCCTTTATATAGGGTCTCTAATCATTCAATCCATTTCTCGTACATCATCGAACTACCTGGGATATTCGAGCAGCTTTATGAATGGGCAGTGACGTCACTTTCAGATGTTGATCATGCTTGGCAGGTTTTAGAGTACATTCGCTTGTTGATGTTCTTAATGGTTGGGAAAACAATTGCGACAGTAGCTCGCAGAATTTTTTGCACATGTAACAATATATATATATCTATATATATCTATATATATATATATATATATATATATATATATATATATATATATATATATATATGTGTATATATATATATATATATATATATATATATATACATATATATATATATATATATATATATATATATATATATATATATATATATATATATATATATATATATAGGGTTATTCATTTTACGCTTGGGTAAGTAAAGCTAAAAAGAAACACATCAAATATTCAGATGGAAATAATTTTTTTTTATTTAATATAAAGATTGAATCTTGCCATTATACGTGGAATACAACATCATTCAAATGTCCTCGACGGGTTCTCTTACAGGCCTCAAACCTTTTGAGGTAATTTTCGATGACTTTTTGGCACATTTCCGCCAATATCTCGGCCACAACTTCACGAATATTGGTTTTCAATTGCTCAAGATTTTGAGGATTGCTTGCGTAAACACGATCTTTCGCATAGCTCTATAAAAAAAATCCATAGGTGTTAGGTCGCAGGATATCGCGTCCTGGAAATTTCTCTCGCAAAAGTGCTGTGTGGCTTGTGGCTCCGTCCTGTTGGAACCACATGTTCTCCGGATCATAATCTTCAATTTCTCTCCAAAAATAATCGGTTAACATCAGTCCATAGCGGTCAGAATTGACTGTAATGGCTCTTCCTTGATCGTTTTCAAGAAAATACGGGCCAATAACACCACCAGACCATAATGCACACCAAATTGTCTCTTTTTCTGGATGCAAAAGCCTTTCTGCGATCACCTGAGGATTTTGAGAGCCCATTATGCAGCCATTCTGTTTATTTACGTAACCACTGAGCGGAAAATGATCCTCTTCACTAAAGAACATTTTGTTCGAAAAATCGTTATCAATGGCTTGTTGTTCAATCACCCGAACCGAATACATTCTACGTTGTGTATGGTCTTGAGGCTTAAGTTCTTGAGTGAGTTGGATTTTGTACGGACGGAGATGCAAATCCAAATGCATAATCCGCCACAATGAGCCGTTAGACAAGCCCAAATGTTGAGCACGTAGAGGAATCGACAAAAGTGCTCGATTAGCCTGTGTTGTGTGGCTTGTGGCTCCGTCCTGTTGGAACCACATATTCTCCAGATCATAATCTTGAATTTATCTCCAAAAATAATCGGTGGATATCTGTCCACAGCGGTCAGAATTGACTGTAATGGCTCTTCCTTGATCGTTTTCAAGAAAATACGGGCCAATAACACCACCAGACCATAATGCACACCAAATTGTCTCTTTTTCTGGATGCAAAGGCTTTTCTGCGATCACCTGAGGATTTTGAGAGCCCCATATGCAGCCATTCTGTTTATTTACGTAACCACTGAGCGAAAAATGATCCTCTTCACTAAAGAACATTTTGTTCGAAAAATCGTTATCAATGGCTTGTTGTTCAATCACCCGAACCGAATACATTCTACGTTGTGTATGGTCTTGAGGCTTAAGTTCTTGAGTGAGTTGGATTTTGTACGGACGGAGATGCAAATCCAAATGCATAATCCGCCACAATGAGCCGTTAGACAAGCCCAAATGTTGAGCACGTAGAGGAATCGACAAAAGTGCTCGATTAGCCTGTGTTGTGTGGCTTGTGGCTCCGTCCTGTTGGAACCACATATTCTCCAGATCATAATCTTGAATTTATCTCCAAAAATAATCGGTGGATATCTGTCCACAGCGGTCAGAATTGACTGTAATGGCTCTTCCTTGATCGTTTTCAAGAAAATACGGGCCAATAACATCACCAGACTATAATGCACACCAAATTGTCTCTTTTTCTGGATGCAAAGGCCTTTCTGCGATCACCTGAGGATTTTGAGAGCCCCATATACAGCCATTCTGTTTATTTACGTAACCACTGAGCGAAAAATGATCCTCTTCACTAAAGAACATTTTATTCGAAAAATCGTTATCAATGGCTTGTTGTTCAATCACCCGAACCGAATACATTCTACGTTGTGTATGGTCTTGAGGCTTAAGTTCTTGAGTGAGTTGGATTTTGTACGGACGGAGATGCAAATCCAAATGCATAATCCACCACAATGAGCCGTTAGACAAGCCCAAATGTTGAGCACGTAGAGGAATCGACAAATTCGGGTCTTCCTCCACACTGTGAGCAAGGACAGCGACATTTTCAGTAGAAAAAATGTTTCGATGATGCACAGGCCTTGCAATATCAATAACCGATCCAGTCTCTTCAAATTTTCTCACTGTGTTCGAAATTGTTTGCTGTGTAGGTCGGTTATGTTGACCGTAATCGGCTCGTAAAGCTCTAAATGTTGATACAGCAGAATCACCATTTTTGTAAAAAAATTTAATAATTTTGATGCATTCTTTGACTGTTAAACGATCCATATTTCTAAATGGCAAACCTTGAACTAAAAAAACATGTTTGGATGATATTTAATTGCGACAGATGTCAAATGGCAGGTTTATACTTTTCTACCAGGAAATGGATAACCTTGTTTATATATATATATATATATATATATATATATATATATATATATATATATATATATATATATATATATATATATATATATATATATATATATATATATATATATCTATATATATATATATATATATATATATATATATATCTATATATATATATATATATATATATATATATATATATATATATATATATATATATATATATATTTATATGTTTATATATATGTATATATATATATATATATATATATATATATATATATATATATATATATATATATATGTACATATATCTATATATATATATATATATATATATATATATATATATATATACATATAAATATACAGGGTATAACCGGACTGACCTCAGGAAATTTTTTATTGGCAAAATATGTACAATTTTTCTTCAGAAATCTTCTGGTATCAATCCTGGTTTTGAAGTCATTTGTGATGATTTACCTTTTTTTATCCTGTCCTTTTTCAAATGGCATTCTCGTATCTTACCTATTTTTCATCGTCCGTAATGATTTGCTTCAAAAATGGCTCAATTTCGTTGCGTTTTACTAGCATTTCGCAAATGGGAATTCGGTTAATCAAATTTTTTGTGTTATTTCATGCGTCAACCAAACATCGAGTTTCTTTGTGTATCCAGCCTCACGCAAATGGTTCAAAACTGCTTGGTGATGGATATTCAGTTCCTTAGCAATGTCATGGCTGCTTATGTGTCGGTCTTCTTCATTTTTTTGTAAGATTTCATCGACTTTTTCAGTGATTGGTCGACCTGAGCGATTTGCATTTTTGACATCAAAATCTCATCTCATCTCATAGCTGTGGCTTTTGATAAAGCATCTTGACAGTAGACACCACAAATTTGTGCACGAGCCTGCGATGCACTCTCACCTTGATCAACTTTTGACACCAATGACAAAATACAAAACTGTCCAACGAAAATTGTAGACTGGAATATCACTTTTCAAATGCATGTCAGTTTGACTCAATTTGATTAGTATTGCCCGAAATATGAGAACGGACACCATCTAGTGACAAAAAGGGCTCAATACTTTTAAGACTATCCAATATCTATATATATATATATATATATATATATATATATATATATATATATATATATATATATATATATATATATATATATATATATATGTATATATATATGTGTATATATATATATATATATAAATATATATATATACACACATATATATATATATATATATACAATATATATATATATATATATATATATATATATATATATATATATATATATATATATATATATATATATATATATATTTATATATATATAAATATATATATATATATATATATATATATATATATATATATATATATATATATATATATAAATATGTATATATATGTGTGTGTATATGCATATGTGCATGTGTATATTAACAAGAACTTAAAAACAATAAAAAACCGGAATCACTCCGGGAAGGGAAGTAGTCCTTGCACTTCAACAATTTAATTAGATTAATGCCAAGGAACCACTACACGCGCTGAAGGACTGGTAAGGAAAATTAATTAGTCGAGTAGATTCGTTAGTTGTGTAAGTAATGTGACTGTTAGTAACAAGGAATATTAGGGTTAGGAGGTCAAAATGAAGGAATATACGCCAGCTATTTCAACAAATTCTTCGCTACCGAATCGCAAACTCCGTTCTCACGGCAAAGATTGGCGAAAACTTTCCGAGCCAGGGAAGTGCAACCTTTCGAAAAATAATTCCGGGATGCACCCTTTAAACGTACTTGATTTCGATGCCAACGATGTTCCTTTCAGTGGTCTCACCACCAGAGCCGCCACCGTTTCGATTTCTATCATAACCCACAGCCCCATTTTTGGAGCCTCCATGCCGTTTCCGCACGTCACCAGCGTGACGTGCGACTGTTAATTTCGTGGTGACTTTGTAGCTCTGCCGCCATAATGTGCATTCTTTTATATTCTTTGCAGCTTAACGTTACCTTAAAAGCTATTTAAATACAAGCAAATTTTTGCAGTGACCCAGTTTTAATGAAATATTAAAGTGTGAAAAAAAAAAACTGAAATGGCCAGAAGAGATGCTCAGCAAGAATTTTCGCAAATCACATTGGCTATCAAAAACAAGGAAATCTCTGTCCCAATGCACACAATGCATCTTATCAGCCAAGTTATGAACTCCACAAAAAAATACACAAACAGAAAAGTGTGGAGTAGTACGCTACTTGAACAAGTATGTCCGGTTACAAAAAAAAAAAAAAAAAAAAATGTATAGTTAAGAATTCTCTGCTTGCCAGCTAATATAGCGAACCTTAAACAGTGCCCCGTGATGTCTCCACTGGAACGCGTAATTTTAACTTCAAACCGGTATCGCGAACTATTACCCAACTAAAAACTAAACACTACATTATTTACAAACAAAGCGAATGACATTTGCAATCAAAACAATGTTAAAAGCATATTTTTTTCAAAAATATATAATGCAGATGATCTCCGCGAAATAAAGATGGTTACCGAAAACTTGGTTTAAATATGAGAAAACCCTGTGAAGTTGAGCAGCCGTGGTGGTTGTTGTGGCATCGAAGTTGAGTTCTTCATCTCTTTTCTTCGTTGCCGGCAGAGATAATGAAAAAGCCAACGACATTCGAAGCAGTCTATTGCACGGATTCTTGTTGGTCAAGGCAGGTGATACTCAGAGATATTAAGTGGAATTTGGATGGATTGCAATCGAACTGCATTCAGCTAGCAAAGGCAGCGTTCAGCAAACTTAGACAGTGCTGTATTTGGTAGCGACTTGGAATTGGTGGCTGTATTGGCATTAGGCAGAGTAACTCAACCAAGGATACCCCACTGTCGATTTTTGTTTGGTAACTTAAAATATTATAAGCTTGTGTACAACATAACTGGAAGGCTGCAGAGTGGAGGCCATTTCACAGTGAGGTAAGAAAATGAAATCGTTCAAAGTATACACACCGCACAAATATGCCTGGATTTTCTCTAATCACACATCCAAAAACGGAAGCGTCTTTTGGAGTGGACTGATCTTCAGGAAATGGAAATCAAGGAAACCTGCTGTCAACAATAATCAACCAAGCAAATACAACAACAACAAAAATGTAACAGTAATTTACACTAACAACAAAAATCTGAATATTAACACTACTCACAACACCCAACCATTTATTACTAACAACATTGTTAACTTCCAGATCCTTTAGATAACAGCCTGATGGGAGAGAGTACTATTTCTGATAATTCCCAACCTAAAGAAAATATCGGTTCTTCAGACACGAATAAAAGCTCAATATCTGAATTTAACCCTATAAAACCTCCTTCCAAATATCCGCATTTTGCAAGAAATGGGATTCAGACTTCGTCCCTTAATTGTGCAATTGAACTACCTAGCACACTCAATAGCCCTTTGAGTGAAAAACAATCCTTTTTAGGCCGACTCGTACCTCCGATTGTAAAAGCGACAATAAAATCTAGCAAAGATCTTCAGAGTAGTTATCTACTATTATGACTGGGTGAGCACAGATTATATGAGTTGGTTTGACTCTACCTAGCTTACATGCATAAAGCACCAGACACAACATGTATCGACGGTAAAACGAAGACCAATATAAAAGTAATGATCCAGAGAGGTCTTCCGGTAGACGTTGATGCTCTACAAAAACTATATCTTAGATATCATGAGCAACTTGGTGTTACATCAGAACAAGCCAAAAAAAAACCCTGAAACTTACGCTTCTTATGTAAGCTCAAATTATATATTCTCCCTCTAAAGGTCACGTGAGCAACATCACAAATTTTTTCGTCCACAAAAAGAGCTTTTACAATCGCTCCAGGGTAGGGGCTTTGGCTACTCACCTAACCCCTGGAGACGGAGTGGATTCACACTACTCGCCAACTCTTGAGATGCCCCCAGGATATATATATATATATATATATATATATATATATATATATATATATATATATATATATATATATATATATATACATATATATATATATATATATATATATATATATATATATATATATATATATAATTTATTTATATATATGTATATATTGTTACATGTACAAATAATTACATGTACAAATAATTCTGCGAGCTACTGTCGCAATTGCATCATTAAGAACGTCAACGAATGAATTTACTCGAACCCACGAGAATCCAACAAGCATGATCAACATCTGCAAGTGACGTCACTCCATTCATGAACTTGCTCGAACCTACCAGGTACCTCTCGGTAGAACATTCGCCAATGTGCGAGAAATGGGTGAATAGGTAGAGACCCTATATAAAGGCGAGCTGAATGAATGGGGAGAATCATTCATTCGACCGCGATAAGAACTGCGATTATGTGTGGGAAGTGTGTTTCGTAATAGTGAAGTAATTTAGAAGACAATTGCGATAATAAATTTATGGACAAGTGTTAGATTGTTTTTTAATAGTGACAATTAAAATTAGTGAAAGTGTTTACTGATTATTGTGCATTTTATTTAATTAAATAAACACTTTTAACTTAAATTAAAAGACATTGCGTTTTCACTTTCCCGGAACATTAAAATTATTGGCCGCGAACTGAAAACACGCGACAGTGGTGTCAAGAAGTGCGAAAGAAAAATTTTGAAAGTGAAAATTTGAACATTTTTATAGTGCACAATAGTAAAATTTAAAGAAACATTAAAAATGCCACAAAGCTTAAACTTAAAAATAAATGAATTGACCATATCGGAGCTCAAGGAGGAGTTGGAACAGCGGAATCTGGCCACACAAGGTACAAAGGCCATACTGATTGCACGCTTGCGTGACGCGATCGAGTCGGAAGGCGTGAATCTGGATTCGGGTGAGCTCTCAGATGCGGAAAAAGGCGCAGAAGGTGAAGAAGTAGAAACACCAAAATCAAAGGAGCCAGAAAATGCGCTGATGCAAATGTTAATGCTGATGTCATCCAGTCTGACTGCGAAGCTAGATGAACAGTCATCCAGTTTAACTGCGAAGCTAAGTGAACAGTCATCCAATTTAACTACGAAGCTTGATGAACAATCAGCGAAGTTAAATGAACAATCAGTGAAGCTGGACCAACAAGCGATCGAAATCAAGGCAGACATCACACAGAAGCTGGAGAAACAGTCAACCGAAATAAAAGCGGAGCTCGGTCATCTGAACAAACAAATTAAAGGCGTCGAGGAAAAGGTAGACCAGGTCGAGGAAAAGGTTTACCAAGTCGAGGACAAGGTCAGCCAGGTCGAGGGAAAGGTCAGCCAGGTCGAAGAGAGAATAAACCATGAGATGGAAAACATGAAAAAGGAATTGGAAGCAGCGAAGGCAGTAGTAACCACTTCACCAGCCCCGCTTATAACCGCAGCGCAAAGCACATCCAGAAATGTGAAAGCACCAATATTCGATGGGCAAACGGTCTGGAGTATTTACAAGACCCAGTTTGAAGCTGCCGCAAGGGCAAATCACTGGAATGAGCAAGAACGAGCAACTGCACTGATTCTTGCTCTAAGAGGCCCAGCTGCCGAGCTTTTGCAGACGATCCCCGATGAATTGCACTCAAACCCGAATGCTATAATGAATGCGCTCGACATGCGTTATGGAGACGATCATCTAAAGCAGATTTATCGGTCACAGCAAAGGCATCGGGTGCAGAAGTCTGGTGAGACCCTACAGCAGCTAGCCCAACACATTGAGCGACTAGCACTTTTGGCTTACCCAGCCTACGACCCAGAACATCGAGATGATGCAGCGACAGAACCATTCATCAGCGCACTAAAGGACCCGGAATTGCAACAAGCTGTGCGCTTAGCTCAAAAGCAAACGGTTAAGGACGCATTGGCTTACAGTCTGAACTTTGAGGCAGCGAAAAATGTGACTCGTACCACTGCCCGGGTTCGTGAAGTAGTGACAGACGAGTGCAGGTGTGAACGCGTGGAAATTGAGCGAGACCCGCATGTAAATGGTGCGCCTAGATGCTGGAATTGCGGAGAGAAGGGGCACTTGCAAAGAGACTGCAAGAAGCGAAGAAAACCGAGCTATTGTCCAGGGTGTGCAGCTAGGAGGAGATCCAGATCGATTCAGAAGCCCAGAATGGAAGCCCTTCAAACAGAGGGGTCAGGAAACATGTAAGAGCCAACTTCGTGGGGCAGAGGTTGGCTAGGAGGATCGACGTCCCCAGCACCACCATCACCGTGTCAAGACTACATCGTGGAGAAGCGGACTTATGCCTTCCGGGTCAAATTGACGGAGAACACTGCACCATAACAATCGACACTGGTGCAACCCGATCGATTATCCGACCAGACCTAGTTAGACAGCAACAACTTCACAAGGGCAGAACTTTCTCACTACGGACAGCTACGGGAGAAACTGCACCTGTTCATGGAGAGGTCAACCTCCAGATACAGTTGGGAGACCTTGTGTTCCGACATAATTTTCTGGTCGCGAACATTATGGATGACTGCATTCTCGGAATGGATTTTCTGCGACCACATGGAATCACGTTGGACTTGGGAAAACGTGTCTTGAAATGGCAGAATGTCGAAGTACTGATGGAGGATCCCAGCGTCCAAATCCCCAAGATGAATGTAGTGGTATGTACTGACACTGATGTACCGAATTCTTCCGAAAGCATTGTATGGGCCAAGCTTGATGGTGATTCTGGAGACCACCGATCTTACCTGATAGAGCCAACGAAGACGTTCGCATTGCGCAGTTTGATTGTAGGACGAAGCCTTGTTAGATCTTTAAGGAACGGATATGTGCCGGTTAGAGTCCGTAACACCGCAGATTCAACCACGAGCATCAAAGCGGGAGAAGTCATCGGCAGCTGCCAGCCTGTTTCCACCATCACCTCTTTGGAAGCCACTCACAACCATCATTGGAAAAGGAGGCAAGACACAGAAAAAGCCAGGGAATCCACGTCTGCAAGTCCATCATCGTCAAGCAAGTCAAATTGCCGGTGCAGCTATTCAAACGAGCCTCTGATCTGGTCACCAAGTACAGTGACATCTTCTCAACAAGCCCGGCTGACCAAGGCCGAACGAGTTTGGTAACTCACGTCATAGACACACAGGGAGCCAAGCCGATTGGACAAGCACCAAGACGTCTCCCTATAGCCAAACAAGGAGAAGTGAGCACGCTGATCTCGGACATGGAAAAACCAGGCATTATTGAACCTTCTGTAAGTCCATGGGCCGCGCCTGTAGTTCTAGTAAAGAAAAAGGATGGTAGCACTCGTTTTTGTGTCGACTATAGGCAGCTCAACGAAGTCACTAAGAAAGATAGTTACCCGCTCCCACGCATCGATGACATCATGGACACTTTAGCCGACGCAAAATGGTTTTCTACACTCGATCTCAAGAGTGGCTACTGGCAGGTAGAAATTGACAAGAAGGACCGAGAGAAGACCGCATTTTCAGTTGGGACCGGATTGTGGCAATTTGTGGTGATGCCGTTTGGGCTTTGCAATGCCCCAGCCACTTTCGAACGCCTATTGGAATACGTGCTACGTGGTCTAACCTGGAAAACCTGCTTGGTGTATCTAGATGACATCATCGTCATCGGGAGAACGTTCGAAGAGCATGTGCGGAACTTAGAAGAGGTTTTCTCCTGACTGCGACTGGCAAATTTGAAACTTAGTCCCGACAAGTGTACCCTTCTTGCAGCTGAAGTAAAATACCTGGGACATGTCGTATCAGCAGAAGGGGTCAAAACAGACCCCGAGAAAATTGAAGCCGTGTAAAGCTGGCCAACACCAAACAACAAGCGCCAACTACGAAGTTTCCTGGGCCTGGCAACCTACTATCGAAAATTCGTCAAAGACTTTGCCAAAATAGCTAAGTGTCTTCATCACCTAACCGAGAAAAATCGTCCGTATGTCTGGAATGAACAATGCCAGACAGCCTTTGAGACCCTGAAGGAAAAGCTGTGTGAATCACCCGTACTGGCGTATCCGAAACCCGGAAAAATGTTTGTGGTTGACACCGATGCAAGCAACGGCGGTATTGGAGCTGTACTCTCCCAGCAGATCAATGGCGAAGAAAGAGTCCTCTCGTATTACAGTCGAGTTCTTTCAAAAAGTGAGAGGAACTACTGTGTGACCAGGAAGGAGCTATTGGCTATAATAGAGGCCACCAAGCAGTTCCACAAGTACCTATATGGCCAGAAATTTGTTCTTCGAACGGACCATGCATCATTGAGATGGCTACTTAACTTCAAAAACCCCGAGGGACAAGTTGCGAAATGGATCGAAAGATTGCAGTCATACGACTACGAAATTATTCTTCGAAAGGGTGGAGTTCATGGAAATGCTGACGCCCTATCTCGTCGCCCATGTCCAGCTAACTGCAAGCATTGCCGACGGATTGAGGAAAAGGAACCGCCCGTTGATCTGCGACTGATAACGGCCGAATTCGATGAAGGTTGGTCATCGGAGGAGATTCGAAACGCCCAGCTAGCCGATGAAGACATCGGACCATTGCTCGTATGGAAGGAGACAACTGGGCGACCGGAGTGGAAGGACGTTTCGATGCATGGCGCAACCCTGAAAAGCTATTGGGCACAATGGAACTCCCTTCAGGTGGAGGGTGGCGTACTCAAGCGGAAATGGGAAACGGCGGATGGCAGCTCCTATAGGATGCAAACTATACTACCCAAAAGCCGAATCCACGATGTGGTTAAGGAAATGCATGAAGGATCCTCGGGAGGCCGTCTTGGTGTTAACAAAACCTTAGCGAAATTGCGGGAAAGATTCTACTGGCTCCACGCTCGAGAAGACGTAGAGGACTGGTGCCGCAGATGCACAATTTGCGCTTCCGTCAAAGGCCCAAAGCGACGACTGAGAGGACAAAGGCAAACCTATAACGTAGGCGTGCCATTCGAAAGGATTGCTGTTGACATCGCTCGACCCTTTCCTGAATCTGAGTGGGGAAATCGATACACGCTGGTTGTAGCTGATTATTTCAGCAAGTGGCCCGAGGTCTACCCCATTCCCAACCAGGAAGCAACTACTGTAGCCGAACAGCTAGTGTTAAATTGGGTCAGCAGGTACGGCGTGCCTTGTGAACTACATTCGGATCAAGGCCGAAACTTTGAGTCACTCGTTTTTAGCGAAATGTGCGAGCAGCTGGGAATACGGAAAACGAGGACAACACCGCTGCATCCCCAATCCGATGGAATGGTCGAACGTTTCAACGGCACGCTCAATAAACACTTGGCCAAAATGGTTGACGAGAACCAAAGGGACTGGGACCGACATATCCCACTATTTTTAATGGCGTATAGAGCCGCTGAACATGCATCGACGGGCCAAGCCCCAGCCAAAGTCATTTTTGGAAAGACTATTCGTTTGCCAGCCGATATAAAGTTCGGAACAACCCCTGAGAAACCCCAAACGGTCTCGGAGTACGCAAGTGATCTAAGACAGCGGTTGAACCAGATACATCGGACAGTGCGAAAACACCTCGAATCGGCTACTGACCGCATGAAGACCAGGTATGATCTAAAGGCTAATTCTACTGGCTTCCAACAAGATGCCTTGGTGTGGCTTTATAACCCGCAACGGCGAAAGGGTAGGTCTCCAAAGTTGCAGCATAATTGGGAGGGACCATACCGAGTTACAAAGCGAATCAACGACGTCGTATACCGAATACAGGAACATCGTAAGCCGAGAGCTAAAATGAAAATCGTGCATCTGGACCGTCTTGCCCCATATTACACCCAGGGAGAATTGACTACAAATAGCGACACATCTTTTCGGGGCGAAAAGAACTGAGGTGGGGGCAGTGTTACATGTACAAATAATTACATGTACAAATAATTCTGCGAGCTACTGTCGCAATTGCATCATTAAGAACGTCAACGAATGAATTTACTCGAACCCACGAGAATCCAACAAGCATGATCAACATCTGCAAGTGACGTCACTCCATTCATGAACTTGCTCGAACCTACCAGGTACCTCTCGGTAGAACATTCGCCAATGTGCGAGAAATGGGTGAATAGGTAGAGACCCTATATAAAGGCGAGCTGAATGAATGGGGAGAATCATTCATTTGACCGCGATAAGAACTGCGATTGTGTGTGGGAAGTGTGTTTCGTAATAGTGAAGTAATTTAGAAGACAATTGCGATAATAAATTTATGGACAAGTGTTAGATTTTTTTTTAATAGTGACAATTAAAATTAGTGAAAGTGTTAACTGATTATTGTGCAATTTATTTAATTAAATAAACACTTTTAACTTAAATTAAAAGATATTGCGTTTTCACTTTCCCGGAACATTAAAATTATTGGCCGCGAACCGAAAACACGCGACAATATATATATATATATATATATATATATATATATATATATATATATATATATGTATATATATATATATATAATTTATTTATATATATGTATATATATATATATATATATAATTTATTTATATATATGTATATGTATATGTATATATATATATATATATATATATATATATATATATATATATATATATATATATATCTGTATAATAACTGAGATTTTTGTTGTTAGTGTAAATTACTGTTACATTTTTGTTGTTGTTGTATTTGCTTGGTTGATTATTGTTGACAGCAGGTTTCCTTGATTTCCATTTCCTGAAGATCAGTCCACTCCAAAAGACGCTTCCGTTTTTGGATGTGTGATTAGAGAAAATCCAGGCATATTTGTGCGGTGTGTATACTTTGAATGATTTCATTTTCTTACCTCACTGTGAAATGGCCTCCACTCTGCAGCCTTCCAGTTATGTTGTACACAAGCTTATAATATTTTAAGTTACCAAACAAAAATCGACAGTGGGGTATCCTTGGTTGAGTTACTCTGCCTAATGCCAATACAGCCACCAATTCCAAGTCGCTACCAAATACAGCACTGTCTAAGTTTGCTGAACGCTGCCTTTGCTAGCTGAATGCAGTTCGATTGCAATCCATCCAAATTCCACTTAATATCTCTGAGTATCACCTGCCTTGACCAACAAGAATCCGTGCAATAGACTGCTTCGAATGTCGTTGGCTTTTTCATTATCTCTGCCGGCAACGAAGAAAAGAGATGAAGAACTCAACTTCGATGCCACAACAACCACCACGGCTGCTCAACTTCACAGGGTTTTCTCATATTTAAACCAAGTTTTCGGTAACCATCTTTATTTCGCGGAGATCATCTGCATTATATATTTTTGAAAAAAATACGCTTTTAACATTGTTTTGATTGCAAATGTCATTCGCTTTGTTTGTAAATAATGTAGTGTTTAGTTTTTAGTTGGGTAATAGTTCGCGATACCGGTTTGAAGTTAAAATTACGTGTTCCAGTGGAGACATCACGGGGCACTGTTTAAGGTTCGCTATATTAGCTGGCAAGCAGAGAATTCTTAACTATACATTTATTTATTTTTTTTTTTTGTAACCGGACATACTTGTTCAAGTAGCGTACTACTCCACACTTTTCTGTTTGTGCATTTTTTTGTGGAGTTCATAACTTGGCTGATAAGATGCATTGTGTGCATTGGGACAGAGATTTCCTTGTTTTTGATAGCCAATGTGATTTGCGAAAATTCTTGCTGAGCATCTCTTCTGGCCATTTCAGTTTTTTTTTTCATACTTTAATATTTCATTAAAACTGGGTCACTGCAAAAATTTGCTTGTATTTAAATAGCTTTTAAGGTAACGTTAAGCTGCAAAGAATATAAAAGAATGCACATTATGGCGGCAGAGCTACAAAATCACCACGAAATTAACAGTCGCACGTCACGCTGGTGACGTGCGGAAACGGCATGGTGGCTCCAAAAATGGGGCTGTGGGTTATGATAGAAATCGAAACGGTGGCGGCTCTGGTGGTGAGACCACTGAAAGGAACATCGTTGGCATCGAAATTAAGTACGTTTAAAGGGTGCATCCCGGAATTATTTTTCGAAAGGTTGCACTTCCCTGGCTCGGAAAGTTTTCGCCAATCTTTGCCGTGGGAACGGAGTTTGGGATTTGGTAGCGAAGAATTTGTTGAAATAGCTGGCGTATATTCCTTCATTTTGACCTCCTAACCCTAATATTCCTTGTCACTAACAGTCACATTACTTACACAACTAACGAATCTACTCGACTAATTAATTTTCCTTACCAGTCCTTCAGCGCGTGTAGTGGTTCCTTGGCATTAATCTAATTAAATTGTTGAAGTGCAAGGACTACTTCCCTTCCCGGAGTGATTCCGGTTTTTTATTGTTTTTAAGTTCTTGTTAATATACACATGCACATATGCATATACACACACATATATATACATATTTATATATATATATATATATATATATATATATATATATATATATATATATATATATATATATTTATATATATATAAATATATATATATATATATATATATATATATATATATATATATATATATATATATATATTGTATATATATATATATATATATATATATGTGTGTATATATATATATTTATATATATATATATATACACATATATATATACATATATATATATATATATATATATATATATATATATATATATATATATATATATATATATATATATATATATATATATATATATATATATATATATAGATATTGGATAGTCTTAAAAGTATTGAGCCCTTTTTGTCACTAGATGGTGTCCGTTCTCATATTTCGGGCAATACTAATCAAATTGAGTCAAACTGACATGCATTTGAAAAGTGATATTCCAGTCTACAATTTTCGTTGGACAGTTTTGTATTTTGTCATTGGTGTCAAAAGTTGATCAAGGTGAGAATGCATCGCAGGCTCGTGCACAAATTTGTGGTGTCTACTGTCAAGATGCTTTATCAAAAGCCACAGCTATGAGATGAGATGAGATTTTGATGTCAAAAATGCAAATCGCTCAGGTCGACCAATCACTGAAAAAGTCGATGAAATCTTACAAAAAAATGAAGAAGACCGACACATAAGCAGCCATGACATTGCTAAGGAACTGAATATCCATCACCAAGCAGTTTTGAACCATTTGCGTGAGGCTGGATACACAAAGAAACTCGATGTTTGGTTGACGCATGAAATAACACAAAAAATTTGATTAACCGAATTCCCATTTGCGAAATGCTAGTAAAACGCAACGAAATTGAGCCATTTTTGAAGCAAATCATTACGGACGATGAAAAATAGGTAAGATACGAGAATGCCATTTGAGAAAGGTCAGGATCAAAAAAAGGTAAACCATCACAAATGACTTCAAAACCAGGATTGATACCAAATGAGGTTATGCTGTGTGTATGGTGGGATTAGAAGTGAATTGTTAATCAAGAGATGCTAGAACCTGACCAAACACTCAATTTGACTCTGTACTGTCAGTAATTAACCTGATTACAACAAGCAATTCAAAAAACGGCCAGAATTGATCAATAGAAAGGGCGTTGTCTTCCATCATGACAATGCCAGACCACACACATCTTTGATGATGCGGCAAAAAATTAGCAGAGCTTGGCTGGAAAGCTTTGATGCATTCAGCGTATAATCTAGACCTTGCACCAACAGACTACTATTTGTTGCGGTCCCTGCAAAACTTCCTTAATGAAAAGAAATTCACTTCAAAAAGGGACTGTGAAAATATTTGGCCAAGTTTTTCGCCGATAAACCACAGAAGTTCTACACAAGTAGAATAATGGCTCTGCACAGAAAATGGCAAAAGGTCATAGATAATAATGGACAGTATGTACTTAAATAAAACCCATTTTTAATAAATGAAATATTCAATCGACAAATGACAAAAAACAAAACAACAAAAAGCCCAATACTTTTTAGACTTACCAATATATAAAATATAAGATACTCTCGGCAATAGGAAAATTTCCCTCGAGAAATTTACATTGAAATTGAAATAGCCTGTTCAGTTTTATGCATCAACTTATACATATCCAGCTGAGATTTAGAATTTTGATTCATTATTATGACTAAGATGCTGATGAAGCTCTTTAAAACCTGAAACCTTGCTCGCTTGTTTAACGAAGATGCTAGTTTGTTGATATCTATCAAGCAACCACCGGATGCGTGAAGATTCAAATCAAACTCATAATCAATCTTATTTAAATCTAAGGTTAGTCGATGAATACATTTTTTTTTTTCTTATTTGATCAATTAAGACTCGCCGTTTGCTTCGAATAACAATCATTTTTGAACTAATTTATTTAAAATATAAATTTCAACGTTCTTGTTAGAACTATTTCATTTTTAAAATAACTATTCGATTGCCAGCTTTAACAGTTACTCGTAAATTGGAATCGATTAGAATATTTCAAACTTATTTGAAATAACCCAAATCTAAAAATAAGTATGTCAATTGATTGGAAGCCTAAAAATCAATTAAAGTCAAATCATAGTGGAAGTGAAACGATTTAGATATCTTATTAAAATATTGACACTAAATTACTTACCGCATTAAATTCATCTTGCCTTTGCATATGATGCTGTATGAACATCACGTTATGAATTGCCTTCTCTAATTCAAAGGGGTATTTCTTTCGTTGTCCAAACTCACTCAATGAGCCATCTAATCCAGAAATAATCGACGGAAGGCCATTATATCCTCTTAATCCACCTATGCCACCTCCGAGGGTGCCAACAAATCCACTTATTCTACATATGAAATATTGTGTTGCAGTTTTTATCTTGAATAATGTAACGTTAATTTACCTATTCGTTGTATTTGATAAATTCAATCCGTTGCATCTAATGCGTCTGATCGTTTCTGGATAAGTTTCTGGGCTAGTATCGACTGAATCAGTATGAAGATCTACATTGCTTTTAGCAGAAAACATTTTTGTTTGCAGTTTTACTAAGCTGTGGCTTTTACTCAATGCTAGATCACGGAGCAGATCTTTCGGAACTCTCATAAGTAGTAGTTTCGGAAGTCTTTTGATAAAAAAGGAACGCACCCAAGGTGCCATTTTATGAGTACTTGGTTTTCGGTAATGAATATTTAAAATTACTATTGTTATGACAACACTCAATCCTACGAGTATCATAGTAAATAATAAATATTTTCCTAAAAGTGGCAGTGCTAATGAAGTAGATGGAATTATTTCCGATATAAGTAAAAAAAACATCGTCTGTGACAAAAGAATGCTAATGCATAGAGCAATTTTTTCACCGGAATCTGCTGGTAAATAAAAAACGAGCACCGAAAGATATGATATTCCCACACATGGAATTATGAGATTCACTGTATAAAATAGAGTTTTTCTTCTTAACGTGATGTTGAAAAATATATCTGCAAAGTAGAAAAAAACAAAAAGTTTTCTGTTAATAGACTTTTAATATACTCTAAGGTTTCAAACATAATTGAAACCGGTAAAGATGCCTGTTGTAAATAAATTTGAATTTAAAATATTCTTCAACCATGGATGCCTTGATTGTTTTACGAAAGATACATCTTTTTCTTTTCTCTGATGCATAAACTTAATGCTTTTGGTAAATACGCTTCAAACTATAAGGTTTTTTTATCCCCCACCATTCTTTCTTTAAATTTTTTTTGAAAGAAATTGTTAGTGCAGAATCTGGTTATGTTAGTAATTAAAGCTTTGCCTGAAGATTAACTTCAGTTCAACAATAGTTTTAACTGAGTTAAAGAGTAATTTTCTTTACAATGCCAATGCATTTGATGAGCGCAGTGAAAATACAATTCCAAAATTAATTGCGGTTAAAACCATGTCATTTTTTAAGTTGCAGTATTTATATCCTCTGAGAGGAGAGAAATATGTTCCCAATTCAATTCAATATATTCACAATTACAGTCTTTTTATCAGGCAGTAAGTATGGTTTTGTCTTTTTGGTATCTGAATTGAATTCTATGGCTATAATTGTTTCTATTCAGATCGTCTTCGGTTATACGTACTACCCTGATGTGTAAACTGCTATCATTGTGTTTCTATACATAGTGGTGTCACGGTGCACGCCAATTGGCAGGATAGATGGCGCTGCGATGTCGATTTTAGCATTTCGAGCAAAAGTTTCTTTCCGCCGATGTGTCTTAGATGGATGCATGTCGCTTTGGCGAGCTTCAATGCATCGTTGGCTAATGATCAAATCTGCTATGGAAGGAAATGAATTTTATCGTAGTTAATTGCAACGTTGCAAATGATGTTCGTGGGCTCTCTTGAGGAGTATAATATTTGCGATAGGAATGTTGAATGAATGAATGGAGTTGCTTTAAAAAAAGTAAATCAATTATAATTTCCAAATAAGGACAATTTGCTTGTCAGTTGGAAATAACTAACCCATTATGAATGAAGTAATTAATTCATATTATAATTTAAATCAAAATATTTGAAAGTAAATTTTAATATCTTTTTAAGCATGCCAACAGTTGCATGATGTAAAAGAAATAAATTATATAATTTTTCATGTACAATTTGTACATTGTATTCTATAGTTATTTTCCAGTAATGCAAAGCACATCTTTTAATACTAAGAGGGAGACCCGTAATCTCATGTATCAATTAGTGAAAAGAGTTTGCTTTGTATCGCTTCATTATAGCAATTCCTTATTTGAAACATCTAGGAAATATGCGATACTTGTATTTTTGTTGAGTTATTGGAGAAAAGGTGTGATCAAGTGACTTTCAAATGCGAAAAGTTCACAATATCGGGATTGAACTCGAAGGTAGCGTCGATGCAAAGTTGCCTGGTTATCATTATCTTATGAGAAGCTGAGAAAATTATCATTGTTAGAGGCGACATGGCAAGTGAGAAGTAAATTTAAAGATATTTTGTGAGTATTCGTAGGAAGATATAACTTGTAATATAAATTTTGCAGCTGTTAATAGAAGTTTTACGATACGCGAGTAAATGAATTTTGCATTGAGTGTAATTCAATCTAGATATGTGATTTTCAGGTTATGATTACGAATGCTTAATAATTCCTCTTAAGATTTTGATTTGAAGAATTCCATACCTTACATAGATAGTAAGCTTTTGCGAATTAATTTCGAAATGTAAACACACATTTAATAAAAAAGATATACCTGACTTTGTGTCAGTTTCTTTATTTTGAGTAATGATGATTGTGATGAAACTTTTGGACGTTTTACTGCATTTTTTGAAACCACAGATTTTTTAAAAACTTTTTCACATTCGTAGTACAGTGTGATATGTTTTTGCCATTGATGAACTGCGAAGAATTCTTTTAAAAACAACCGATAATCGATATTCAATAAAATGACCGAGACATCATGGGTACACATTATCTAGTGAGTAGAGCTATCCAATTCTAAATTCTACGAATAACCATTAAGTTTTCACGAGATATTTTGGAATATATTCCACAATCAAATCTTCTTTGAGAACCTAGTTACAAGCACAAAAATTGTTGATTATAATGGATGTCATCATGCGATGCATTTTAGAAAATTCTACCATTGTAACACAAAAGCATAAAAATGTATTCTAAATAAGTAAACAATCAACTAATAAAAGGGAAAAACAAAACTAAAATTGGTACACAGACCGGGTATCGAACCCACACCCCCTGGTTGAACCGATCGCGCACTATGAAAGACTTATTTATGGCAAATTTTTAACAACCCACAATCAGAAAAATAAAGCACCCTAATGATTTGGCTACCTTCGAAATCGCTTTCCACAATCAAGATGCCTAAATGAAAAGCGTCTAAATGTGGGGAAAATTCATGGTGTCTAATGTTTCATAGGCTTCACCGTTAGGAAGTTTTGAATAAATGCAATGTACTGAAATGGGTCATTACATCTTTAAATTTGAAGTGAGAAAGTGTTTAACTGTGAATTCATTAAAGGAAAGGCTTAATTATCAAATTTTAATTGTATTTTATTTTGAAATTTGTATGTAGATTTTTTATATAGAAATTCATATATAGAATCACCTTCACGGCCATACGTTTGGTTTTTCCTTGAGTTATTTTGGAATATCTCAGGACAAGAGAACCAATGTCTAATTAAAGCGTATAGGCATTTCGCACTCAAACTTTTTGAAAAAAAAATCCCAATTTCTGGGTGAGGATCATTTTTAAAGCCCTGCATTAGAAAATATGGCCATAGAAGGGTATTGAAGTAAAATGCATTGCTAACACCTGTCATTCGTAGCGTTTTTTCAAATAGTGAGTATGTTATGGATCCTTAGTGTAGTTTTGAGTTGGAAATTGCAAAGAACAATATTTTGAGAAACCTCATCCCATTCATTTTAGAGAAAAGCCCAAACAAAGCTTCATTCATCCAACTTTAGCCGATTTAAATTTAAATAACCTGTCATCTCAGTTGTTTCCTCCACTTGAAGTGCGAAAAGATCCGAAGGATGAAAGCCATCTTCGGAATGTTAACCTTCATTCAAGACCTAGCATACTAAACGTACACCCATCTCAGTTTCCATCCCCAGACCGCCGCCTAACAAAAAGCACTGAGGAAAAACAATCAATTCCAAAAGCATGTTTTGTTTCTCTAAAGTATTACCGAATAAGGAAAAATAAATCGGATGTTGAAAAACAAGCAAGAAATTTGTTGAAGGATATAAGCCAAGAGGGTCAGCTTTTAATACGTTCCCAGCTTTCCCACAAGCCTAATGCCCCTTTGGATCAATGCGCAAATTTTTTACTTGAAATACTACTATAGGCCCCCTTCCCTTTACAGGGAATTTCTAAACATGGAATTCAGTGTTCCTTCAGTCAGGACTATTCTGCACTGGTATTCAAATCTTCGCTTAAAAACTGGTTTTGTTGATTCTATAAAAGACCTGCTTGAGAAAAAATCAAAGGAATGTCTAGTTTAGATGGGCAGTGCGTTTTACTTTTTGACGAGATATCAATAAGAACGGAACTGGAATATAATTGCGCAGAAGACATTATTGATGATTTTTGTGATTTGGGCGGCTTAACAACGTAGCATAAAACACTCTGCTTCTAATTTTGAAGCAAGGAATTGTGTACATTGTTGGCTCCCAAAATGGAAATTTACTGGTTTTTATTATAATAACAACCATAAATTATATTCTCAGTGTCGGCTTCGATGTATTAGGAACGGTTTGTGATCAGACCGCAGTAAATCGACGATTCTTATACTTACCTAGGTCCTCAACTGAAATTCATACTTTGCGAGAGAAGGTAGAGGAACATACAACTGTTTTGACATGTTTCAATATCTTAAAAATTTAAGGAATATCCATCTGAAAAATGACATCAATTAATATAGTAAAATCTTTTCATGGAGAATTATTCGAAAGGTGCGTGAATTGTATTTGTAAACTCACGGACGTGCATATAAAACCATGTAACTTCGATAAAATGCCATAAAACTAGAAATGCAAGCCCTTAGCAATTCCGTATTTGCAACGATTTCAGCCGCTGTTGAATCGGGATATTCCAAAAGTAATGACGATCAAGAGGGTTGTACTAGTTGCACATCTGTACTAGTTGTACGGCCGAATATTTATTCAAGTAGTCTTTTCATATTGCAACAGTAATGTCTGTTAAATATTCCACATCACTTATGGTTGTATGTTATCCACCTATTCCATATGCACTGCAACTAACCACCTCAGATCAAGATTTAAATGATAGTTAAGTAATCGGTGATGTTTCAAAGCCAAAGCATTCCAAAGCTCTAGTTTAAACCTGAAGCTTTGTTTTCTATGATTTAATCAGTTTGCCACCTAATTTCTACTGATGTGTACTATTTTTTCATTTATCGAACGCAGATTTTTGGCATTGGGGCTAATTTTTTGAGTTGCATCATGTTTATAGCTTTTGTCACGCAACCATGCACCCCAGCGCGCTTCGCGTGATAGTTGAGTTTCAGCTCCAGAAATTATTAGCTACATACTACATATACCTCTTCCTTTTTCTCATCGCGCAACACATTATCAATGCTTTCATAGTTTGTGCTTGTATTAGAAGGTAATTTTATCTGCATCTATTTCCTTTGACACAGTTAAAACCTTCGTGAAGATCATGTTAGTTGCCTTATTAAACCCAAAACTTTTTATTGTGATCAGCCCATCGGAGGGACTACGATTCTCACAAGTTTTAAACGCATGTTCTGTGAAATGGATAAGGCCTACAGAGGATACCACATTAAAAACACGTCTTGCACTTTGCCATGATTCTCACAAGTTTTAAGCGCATGTTCTGTGAAATGGATAAAGCATACAGGGGATACCACATTTAAAAAACGTCTTGCACTTTATTCCTAGTGGTATGGGAAAACGTGCTCTTTTTACGTAGAGCCCTTTAAAGTATTTTATATACTCAGGCCTCCCGAAATGCCTCTGAGGTCGTTTTTTTATTAAAAACGTTCATTAGCTTATTGCTTTTAAACGAGTCCGAAAGGTCGATTATATCGTTTGTAGTTGCTCGAGAAACTTGCTGTAATGCAAAAACGGGCACACGGATGAGCAAACTGATATTCTCAATTTAGTTGAAAAAATAATTTTTATAAGCCCCCTACAAAACAAGATCATCGAAAGAACAATTTTCGAAACCTTCCTGACATCGAAATTACAAGCTTGAAATTAATGCATAGTAACAATTATTATCGATTTGACTTTATCATTAATTTTTTGCAATTTACTGATTGCAAAATATAGTTATGCTCGACGAATAATTATATTTACCATTGCTTGAAAATAAACACAAGTAAGACTTAACGGGTAATAAAAGAGACGAAATACGTCGAAGAATACAGCTCGCAAATCAAATATTTTATTCAGTATTGACGATCTTGAAGACCAGCTGCATACACAGGAGAACAAAGCTCCAAGTATACAAATCTGTGATGAGACCTGTGTTATGCTATGGGTGTGAAACATGGACCCTAACCCAAGCATCCGCAAATATATTGAACGCCTTCGAGCGACGGGTCTTGAGGCGAATAATTGGAATGAAGCTTGACGGGGACCAATGGTGAATTCGATACAACCATAAGCTGTATGAAATTTTTGACAAACCGGAGGTCTCAAAGATTGTAAGACTGCAGAAGCTGCAATGGGCTGGCCACATGAATCGTATGGACGAACAACGGATACCCTAAAAGGTATTCGTTGGGAGAACTGAAGGCCGGAGGCCAGTGGGGAAACGGAGGAAACAAGACAGTTTATCGCTGCTCAAATTTCGGAATTGGAAGACGCCGTCAACGGACTGAGACAGTTGGAGGCGCTATTAGCAGGAAGCGAAGGCCCGAGAGGGGCTGTTGGGCTAAAAAGAAGAAGACTAAGCGAAAATCACTCTTCTCAGAATTAATTTTATAACTTTTATGAAACTAAAAATTCATTTCTAATTAACTACGTATTTGACGACTATGATTTGTTCTTAAGTAAATTAGTTTATTATATTCACGAGACAGGTGGTACCAGCGAAACCCGTAGATGCTAAAAATTAATCAAATAAAGTCACGAAAAGAAAACATGATTTTTATTTTGAATGTTAAATAAGACAAAACACTTTAAAAAGTTTAATTGGTTAATGCTGCAACAAAATTTTTTGATACCAAGTGATACATTTTTCGTGCAAAAATCGACGTACCATTATTATATATTAAAATAAAAGCAATTATATTTCAGTCCTTGCAACCATGAATCAGCATTCAGCTGATATCCCTTGACATACCATATAAAACAAAGACATACATTGATGTAACAATAATTTAGGAAAAATATTTAAATGAATTTCTCACTGATCGTACTTGAGTGTTTATTTTTTATTTCCAAGTGTTTGTCAGAGTCAAAAAGTCTTTTCATTGCAATTTATTCAATGATAACTTTAAAATCGACAAGAATAAAACCTATGGTTGTAATTTTATTAACATCACTATTTCTAACTCTAATATGTATACTTGCTTAGTTAGATATTCAACGTTTACAAATGTGATTACACTCAACAATCTAGTTTCATATTTATTATTGTTTAGAAAAACACATAAAAAGAACACTTAGCGATAAAGAAAATCGATTCGTGTATAATGGATTTATAGTCTCTTAAATTCTTTAAAAGTATTAATTCTTATATTTCACACAATAAAATTGTGCACTTCCATTCATAAAATGAACACACCCCAAATTTATGAATGGACACACAAAATCGAAAACATGTGCATTTATTTACAATCTTCTATAATCGCGAAGAATGAAATAATCTTACGACTAGCTTTAGCCCTACATGGCGGTGGTGAATCTTCACACAAAACGCATAGCGAACATACATCCATCCTACATAATTTATTCGCTGGGATTTGCCAATATGTTGATATATGTACATCATATATCTCAAAACTCATAACCACTTTCAAAGCAGCTTTAAAAGTTTCTGTACTTGGATTGGATTTTCACTAAAGATATTCTACCTTAGACATTTACCAGCGATACGTGCGCCACCAGAAATATGGGTTCCCCCAATGTGGAGTTAAAATGTTCGCTACGATGACACCACTATGTATAGAAACACAATGCTGCTATCTGAACAAAAACATAAATGTGAACAAGTTGGGTGCACAGAACTACAGTATTTCATACAAACTTCAAATGTTGGCGAGAGCATGTATCTTGAGTGTGTGGGTGCGTGTTTTAGGGTGGTATAGGTGGGTGGCTGAGATAACAAGGTATGAGTCCAAGATAGGTGTGGATGGCATGAGTCGTTGCCGGTGTCTTGGCTATGTAGGTGAGTGTGTATTAGATTGGTATAGGTGGGTGCCTAGGATGGGTATGTGTAGGCCTAAGATAAGTGTAGATCTAAGTCCTGACATTGTGTTTCTATACATAGTGGCATTGTGTTTCTATACATAATGGTGTCACGGTGAATGCCAATTGGCAGGATAGATGGCGCTGCGATGTCGATTTTAGCATTTCGAGCAAAAGTTTCTTTCCGCCGATGTGTCTTAGATGGATGCATGTCGCTTTGGCGAGCTTCAATGCATCGTTGGCTAATGATCAAATCTGCTATGGAAGGAAATGAATTTTATCGTAGTTAATTGCAACGTTGCAAATGATGTTCGTGGGCTCTTTTGAGGAATATAATATTTGCGATAGGAATGTTGAATGAATGAATGGAGTTGCTTTAAAAAAAGTAAATCACTTATGATTTCCAAATAAGGACAATTTACTTGTCAGTTGGAAATAACTAACCCATTATGAATGAAGTAATTAATTCATATTATAATTTAAATCCAAATATTTGAAAGTAAATTTTAATATCTTTTTAAACATGCCAACAGTTGCATGATGTAAAAGAAATAAATTATATAATTTTTCATGTACAATTTTTACATTGTATTCTATAGTTATTTTCCAGTAATGCAAAGCACATCTTTTAATACTAAGAGGGAGACCCGTAATCTCATGTATCAATTAGTGAAGAGTTGGCTTTGTATCGCTTCATTATAGCAATTCCTTATTTGAAACATCTAGGAAATATGCGATACTTGTATTTTTGTTGAGTTACTGGAGAAAAGGTGTGATCAAGTGACTTTCAAATGCGAAAAGTTCACAATATCGGGATTGAACTCGAAGATAGCGTCGATGCAAAGTTGCCTGGTTATCATTATCTTATGAGAAGCTGAGAAAATTATCATTGTTAGAGGCGACATGGCAAGTGAGAAGTAAATTTAAAGATATTTTGTGAGTATTCGTAGGAAGATATAACTTGTAATATAAATTTTGCAGCTGTTAATAGAAGTTTTACGATACGCGAGTAAATGAATTTTGCATTGAGTGTAATTAAATTTAGATATGTGATTTTCAGGTTATGATTACGAATGCTTAATAATTCCTCTTATGATTTTGATTTGAAGAATTCCATACCTTACATTGATAGTAAGCTTTTGCGAATTAATTTCGAAATGTAAACACACATTTAATAAAAAAGATATACCTGACTTTGTGTCAGTTTCTTTATTTTGAGTAATGATGATTGTGATGTTTGGAATAAATGAGTGGATTAGGAAGCACGAACAGGATATACCTAGCGAAGTCATCCTGCTTTTATCTTTGTTGGAATCAAAGAAAATGTACGATGCACTTCTAAAGGGGAATAGCTCATCAAATAGAATCTAATTGAAAGAAAATATAGTTAGTAGCCAACTACTAGTAACAAAGTTGAAAAGAATGATAATATCATCTTTTTTGTATAAAATAATAATGATATTTGATAATAATTTCGACAAGTCACTAAAATAAAGAATGAAATGGAATAAAGGAATTCAAATTAGCATTGTTTTAAAATGGATTTGATGTGAATGAGATGTTCAGAAGCAGTTAAGATGGCCTAATTATCTTACAAACAGGTTTTAGAGCAGTTTCTGAAATTCGAAACATTCTTCAGTTATAAGATAAGCCTTTGTGCACATAACAAATGCGCAAAAAATACAAAGCAATAGAAGCGCTAAAGACTGTGAAATGAAAACTCTAAGAAGAATTCAAAACTGGCTCGGAAACACGCTTAAGAGTAAAAATGATAACAATTGAGAGTAGTACTCCATATGACTTATTCCATATAAAGGCCAGAATTGCGAATTTATGTCGTCGGGATATGTGCAAATGGATGTGGCGAGACCCCGTGAAACTTTTGGACGTTTTACTGCATTTTTTGAATCCACAGATTTTTTAAAAACTTTTTCACATTCGTAGTACAGTGTGATATGTTTTTGCCATTGATGACCTGCGAAGAATTCTTTTAAAAACAACCGATAATCGATATTCAATAAAATGACCGAGACATCATGGGTACACATTATCTAGTGAGTAGAGCTATCCAATTCTAAATTCTACAAATAACCATTATTCTAAGTTTTCACGAGATATTTTGGAATATATTCCACAATCAAATCTTCTTTGAGAACCTAGTTACAAGCCCAAAAATTGTTGATTATAATGGATGTCATCCTGCGATGCATTTTAGAAAATTCTCCTATTGTGACACAAAAGCATAAAAATGTATTCTAAATAAGTAAACAGTCAACTAATAAAAGCGAAAAACAAAACTAAAATTGGTACACAGACCGGGTATCGAACCCACACCCCCTGGTTGAACCGATCGCGCACTATGAAAGACTTATTTATGGCAAATTTTTAACAACCCACAATCAGAAAAATAAAGCACCCTAACGATTTTGGCTACCTTCGAAATCGCTTTCCACAATCAAGATGCCTAAATGAAAAGCGTCTAAATGTGGGGAAAATTCATGCTGTCTAATGTTTCATAGGCTTCACCGTTAGAAAGTTTTGAATAAATGCAATGTACTGAAATGGGTCATTATACATCTTTAAATTTGAAGTGAGAAAGTGTTTAACTGTGAATTCATTAAAGGAAAGGCTTAATTATCAAATTTTAATTGTATTTTATTTTGAAATTTGTATGTAGATTTTTTATATAGAAATTCATATATAGAATCACCTTCACGGCCATACGTTTGGTTTTTCCTTGAGTTATTTTGGAATATCTCAGGACAAGAGAACCAATGTCTAATTAAAGCGTATAGGCATTTCGCACTCAAACTTTTTGAAAAAAATCCCAATTTCTGGGTGAGGATCATTTTTAAAGCCCTGCATTAGAAAATATGGCCATAGAAGGGTATTGAAGTAAAATGCATTGCTAACACCTGTCATTCGTAGCGTTTTTTCAAATAGTGAGTATGTTATGGATCCTTAGTGTAGTTTTGAGTTGGAAATTGCAAAGAACAATATTTTGAGAAACCTCATCCCATTTATTTTAGAGAAAAGCCCAAACAAAGCTTCATTCATCCAACTTTAGCCGATTTAAATTTAAATAACCTGTTATCTCAGTTGTTTCCTCCACTTGAAGTGCGAAAAGATCCGAAGGATGAAAGCCATCTTCGGAATGTTAACCTTCATTCAAGAACTAGCATACTAAACGTACACCCATCTCAGTTTCCATCCCCAGACCGCCGCCTAACAAAAAGCACTGAGGAAAAACAATCAATTCCAAAAGCATGTTTTGTTTCTCTAAAGTATTACCGAATAAGGAAAAATAAATCGGATGTTGAAAAACAAGCAAGAAATTTGTTGAAGGATATAAGCCAAGAGGGTCAGCTTTTAATACGTTCCCAGCTTTCCCACAAGCCTAATGCCCCTTTGGATCAACGCGCAATTTTTTTACTTGAAATACTACTATAGGCCCCCTTCCCTTCACAGGGAATTTCTAAACATGGAATTCAGTGTTCCTTCAGTCAGGACTATTCTGCACTGGTATTCAAATCTTCGCTTAAAAACTGGTTTTGTTGATTCTATAAAAGACCTGCTTGAGAAAAAATCAAAGGAATGTCTAGTTTAGATGGGCAGTGCGTTTTACTTTTTGACGAGATATCAATAAGAACGGAACTGGAATATAATTGCGCAGAAGACATTATTGATGATTTTTGTGATTTGGGCGGCTTAACAACGTAGCATAAAACACTCTGCTTCTAATTTTGAAGCAAGGAATTGGGTACATTGTTGGCTCCCAAAATGGAAATTTACTGGTTTTTATTATAATAACAACCATAAATTATATTCTCAGTGTCGGCCTCGATGTATTAGGAACGGTTTGTCATCAGACCGCAGTAAATCGACGATTCTTATACTTACCTAGGTCCTCAACTGAAATTCATACTTTGCGAGAGAAGTTAGAGGAACATACAACTGTTTTGACATGTTTCAATATCTTAAAAATTTAAGGAATATCCATCTGAAAAATGACATCAATTAATATAGTAAAATCTTTTCATGGAGAATTATTCGAAAGGTGCGTGAATTGGATAATAATTTTATCACCAATATTTGTAAGCTCACGGACGTGCATATAAAACCATGTAACTTCGATAAAATGCCAGTAAAACTAGAAATGCAAGCCCTTAGCAATTCCGTATTTGCAACGATTTCAGCCGCTGTTGAATCGGGATATTCCAAACGTAATGACGATCAAGAGGGATGTGCTAGTTGCACATCTGTACTAGTTGTACGGCCGAATATTTATTCAAGTAGTCTTTTCATATTGCAACAGTAATGTCTGTTAAATACTCCACATCGCTTATGATTGTATGTTATCCACCTATTCCATATGCACTGCAACTAACCACCTCAGATCAAGATTTAAATGATAGCTAAGTAATCGGTGATGTTTCAAAGCCAAAGCATTCCAAAGCTCTAGTTTAAACCTGAAGCTTTGTTTTCTATGATTTGATCAGTTTGCCACCTAATTTCTACTGATGTGTACTATTTTTTCATTTATCGAGCGCAGATTTTTGGCATTGGGGCTAATTTTTTGAGTTGCATCATGCTTATAGCTTTTGTCACGCAACCATGCACCCCAGCGTGCTTCGCGTGATGGTTGAGTTTCAGCTCCAGAAATTATTAGCTACATACTACATATACCTCTTCCTTTTTCTCATCGCGCAACACCTTATCAATGCTTTCATAGTTTGTGCTTGTATTAGAAGGTAATTTTATCTGCATCTATTTCCTTTGACACAGTTAAAACCTTCGTGAAGATCATGTTAGTTGCCTTATTAAACCCAAAACTTTTTATTGTGATCAGCCCATCAGAGAGACTACGATTCTCACAAGCTTTAAACGCATGTTCTGTGAAATGGATAAGGCCTACAGAGGATACCACATTAAAAACACGTCTTGCACTTTGCCATGATTCTCACAAGTTTTAAGCGCATGTTCTGTGAAATGGATAAAGCATACAAGGGATACCACATTTAAAAAATGTCTTGCACTTTATTCCTAGTGGTATGGGAAAACGTGCTTTTTTTTACGTAGAGCCCTTTAAAGTATTTTATATACTCAGGCCTCCCGAAATGCCTCTGAGGTCGTTTTTTTATTAAAAACGTTCATTAGCTTATTGCTTTTAAACGAGTCCGAAAGGTCGATTATATCGTTTGTAGTTGCTCGAGAAACTTGCTCTAATGCAAAAACGGGCACACGGATGAGCAAACTGATATTCTCAATTTTGTTGAAAAAATAATTTTTATAAGCCCCCTACAAAACAAGATCATCGAAAGAACAATTTTCGAAACCTTCCTGATATCGAAATTACAAGCTTGAAATTAATGCATAGTAACAATTATTATCGATTTGACTTTATCATTAATTTTTTGCAATTTACTGATTGCAAAATATAGTTATGCTCGACGAATAATTATATTTACCATTGCTTGAAAATAAACACAAGTAAGACTTAACGGGTAATTAAAGAGACGAAATACGTCGAAGAATACAGCTCGCAAATCAAATATTTTATTCAGTATTGACGATCTTGAAGACCAGCTGCATACACAGGAGAACAAAGCTCCAAGTATACAAATCTATGATGAGACCTGGATTTCCTTCCATAGCAGATTTGATCATTAGCCAACGATGCATTGAAGCTCGCCAAAGCGACATGCATCCATCTAAGACACATCGGCGGAAAGAAACTTCTGCTCGAAATGCTAAAATCGACATCGCAGCGCCATCTATCCTGCCAATTGGCGTTCACCGTGACACCACTATGTATAGAAACACAATGGTCCTGATAAGAAAGTTTCTTTGCTATGAAGGTGAGACTCCAGGATTGAAATACAGATGATTGGTTCTCAGTCTCGCATAAAGCTAGAAAATTGATTCCTGTCTAGGATAGTCCTATGGCTTGAAATTAAAGGCGATCACAGTGCTAGACTAACTTATTTATACACTCATACATTAGTATTTTATTATTGCAGGTATAGGCACAAGTCTTGTATTGTTCGGTTTGTCTATGATTAATTGAAATTAGCCTTGTTATTATTGTTTGGTCAGTTATTGTTGGAATCTTTAGAACTTACATGGAAGTATTTGAATTTTTCTGAATGAAAAGAGAATTTGTATATCAGTTTCTTAATACTCCCATGATATTTTTTTATCAATTTCCCAAGTCCATATTGTAGTAACCGAGGAGCTATGGCTCTAAAAGCAGCGCTGACATAGGCACACAGCACGAACGCAATTTAATAAGGATTAAGTCAATTCAGTCACCTTCCCCATCGCAACACTCGCTCTTTTTTTTTTTTTCGCATGAAAAATAAGTGAAAAAATTTCGTTTGTACTTAACACCCGGGAAACAAAATTCTAAAACTGTTTAATATTTTAATGTGTAGTGATTTTATTTCAATATCTTTTGAATATAATTTAACTAGCGGTGCAACGCAGTATGCAAATGCTTAGAACGAAACGGTTAACCCCTTAAATTATATGAACGATAAAATCATTGTATCATTTAAACCCCACAAAATTTGTCAAATTTTACCCATTCCAACCATAATATTAATTCAAAATTGTTTTGTTTGTCGGTAATTAACGCGTGCCTGTCTTATTCTTTCGATTTATTTCCCTCTTAATTACGCCTAATAATTATAAACATAAATTGCTTTCAATTGATAATTTAAGCCAATCTACAAGAGACGACTTAAAATTTTAAAAACAACCGAAACGAGTGTGCATTATCACCACCGCATGTTCACCCATAGATGGCATTATTCAACGAAACTTTTGCTGTTTCGTTGCTCAATGGCTCGGCCCCGCCATGTTAGTTCGTAGTTGCACAAGATCCTCGTGAGAGGAAGGCGAGTGAACGCCGAAAAGTACGCTTGGTGGCCATTGTAGTGTCGTGAATTCCCTTAATTTCAAAGTGTGAAGTTATAGTGGAAATAGGTACATCAGCGAAGGAAATGTTTTAAAACCACAACAAAATCGTGGTGGATGTAAGTTAAACCTAAATTTCAAAATTCATGCAGTGCTAGTTAACCCTAGATACATAACGTTTTGTATATTTTCGCGTAGTCTGCGACTCAGATCAGGAGCTTGACAATCGTTTAGCGTGCAACACGTGCAGTCTGAGAAACTATATCTTTATTGTGTTTCATCGAAGATTCATAAATAAATTTTGATAAAATATGCCTGTAATGTCAGAAACTGATTCTGAAATGAGTCAAGACCGATATGAAAATGAATCTGATGATTCCGACGCAAGTGAGCAAGAGGAAAATGACAGTGATGAAGAAGAAGATGATAGCGATGAAGAGGAAGCCTCTGACGATATGGATGAGAGTTCTTTCTTAGATCGCGAAGCTGAAGAGGCTTATTCTGATGAAGATGAAGATGAGTGGTTTTAGTGAGGTTAAGTGTCTGGTTCTGTTGATGCGGGCTAGTTTGCGGTTTTTTGTCTTAAAAAAAAAAAAAAAATGGCGTTTGCTAGCAAGAAAATGAATCTCGATTTGTTCTATAAGATGTTTAAAGCGGAATATGAAACTTCAGTGCGTAATATTGAAATGTGCAAGGAAAAGGCGGACCATCTATACGAACATGTTCGGCGACAGTGGGAATCAACAACTGACATGCAAACTTGTCTTGAAAATTATGACAAAGTTTTAACGGATTTAGTGCATATGTCGGACAAATTACGCAAATTTAATATACAACTGGAGTTGGAATTGTTTCAAAAGCTGAAAGAACAATCCCAGGAAGAAAAATTTACATATCCATCTCCAAAATGCTTGAAATATAATATTGGATATGAATCTGAATGCGTGATCACTTATATAAAAGATGCGAAAAAACAAACTGTTTTATGTAACTGAAACGGGAGAAAACAGCAACACTGAGCAAATAGTGAGAAAAATGCAATCATATCTCCAAGATAATCCAAGAGAGTATGAATTGACACCTAAGAATGGGGAAGTATTTGGTCTTCACTTAGAAGGTTACATGTTCTGCGCTGTCAAAGCGAATGGAAATTCTGATAAATTCTCCAACTTCAAGGCGTACCACATAGATGTTGGTGAAATTGTAACAATCAACGAATCTATGCAGATGTATGTTTTACCAATTGACTATCAAGAGCTACCCGCACAAGCAGTTCTTTGCAAATTAGAACAACTGAACATAAACGATGTCAATCCTAGTGATTATCTTAATCAAAGCCTTTACGTAAAACACCGATTTCGAATAACGGATAAGGACAGGACAATGTTGTTTGTAAATTTGTACGCAGATACAAACCCATTTAGAAATAAAATGATGAGCGATAGAGACAATTCAGTGAAACAAGATAAACCAGTACCAGAATTAACCAATCCTTTTAAAAGGTATTTATGTTTGAAAACAAAAATTGGTCGTTGTCAAATTGATTTTTCAGACATTAACAGAACACAATCTGTTTCGAATGTTTCCATTGAAAATAGTGTAATAATTAATGATGCTTCTTTATTTAATGATGCAAGGAGCAGCAGTCATGGCAGTGAATATCAGGGATCTTTAAAGTCTAACAATTCTGATAATGGCACTGCAATGAATGGTTTTGATTATAACAGAAACAATGAACTTGTTAAAACAGTGAATTTTAATAATGGTTTTGATATGAATTACATGACTCGGGTGTTAAACGAAACTATGAAAAATCACAAGTTAATAAATGCTCCTATAGAGTATTAAACCCCTCTAAACGGTGTGAGCAATTTAACGGAAGACCAACGAAAGATATTGTCCGAAGAGCCGCTCAATACTTCAAACGCAATGAAAGCTGTCATGGGATATGAGCCAAAAGATGATAAAAGAATATGCAGTTTTTACAATCCGGCAACGAAATCGTGTTTTAAGGGAGCCAAATGTAGAATGGAGCATGTTGAAAAATTAAAGAAGGTTGGACTAGAGATCAAGCAACAACTATTGTTGACATTGCCAATCAAATTGTTTACCCGCGAGTCGGGGAGCAGATAACAATAATTCCAACGCATATTATTAATGTCGAAAACTTTTTTGGTCAAGTAGTTAAACTCGAAACACGTTTATGAACCAACGTTACAAGAATTAATATATAAAATGAATTCTCCCGAAAAGACACAGCTTTATCGACCATTGAAATCAATGCCAGTTCTTTTGAGCTGGTGATAGCCAAATACACGGACGGATTTTGGTATCGTGCAAAAAAATTTAAATGTTATGGACGACGATACCGTCAAGGTATTTTATGTTGATTATGGGAATTCTCGTGTTGTATCCATTAACGATGTACGTATGTGGGACCGACAATTCGAATTTCTACCATTCCAAGCAATTTGCTGCAAAATAGCTGGTATAGCAGAGAAGCGCAACAAATCCTTAGAAGCAGCGGAACAACTGCGCAAAATGATTCTTAACTTAGCAATTAAAGCTCAGGTTTTAAACAATATTGGCCAGTTGGATTTACAGCTGTGGGATGTTTATAACAATGATGTTGCTGAAGAATTGATTTCTATGAAACTTGTTGATAAAAAAGAGACGCAAATCATAAGAACGAATCAAATTCTTCCTGCTTAATAGAACGTCTAACAAATAAAGTTCATATTTTAATTTTTAATATATATGATATTATGCAAAGATAAATGATAAGAAAAATGTTTATATATAATATATATATACCAGAGCGGATGTAATTTTGATCTCTAAATTATCCACGTAGTCACCTTGCACATCATCTATACTCAAAGTATCCACCTTCTCACTACAGACATCGACAGTTCTGGTTTTTCCTCCAAAAATTCGCGCGATGTATAAGGTGTTAGGAAAGAGGCAGATAAAAACGTTTCGCGTGTGGGTCGTTTTGACTCACGTTATGTATGTAGGGTTAATATTAGAAAAGATTAAATCAGAAATTTGAATCGATATCGTGTTTGTGGTGGAATATAATATATTTGTGGGAAAAAGTGCTTTGATACCTTAAGTTCAATATGCCGTTATTTCAGAGTTGTTGGCAGATAGATAACTCCTACCATCCTGTTGATACACAGCGAAAAAAACTTCACAGACTGCTACTTTTTCTACGACAGTGCCTGCAAAATAAAACGATAGCAGCTGCCAATATCGCCATGAGCCATCAGCATTAGGTCACCAAGTGATGTGCAACAGGTGGTTGGAAGGCCGATGTGAAGATTTTCATTGGAAGGAGCGGCACATGTTGATTGGGAAACGGCGGGACCATACTCCCTGTTTCTGGGAAAACACACCGTTTGGATGCAAAAAGGCGCATTGTGTATTCAAACATAGTTCAACAAAAAGTGATAAATCCACTGAAAAGTTAGATCCAGAAGAATTAGTCAAATCACTCAATCCATATAGTGACCAACGGATTGCATATAAAGGAGCTGATAACTTATCTAGAGAGACTAACAATTCGTGGAATGAAACAATCAAAAGTTTAAACGCTGACGAAGTCGATAAACTTGTGAATAAAATTGAGACTCAAGACGCCACTGAAAACGAAATATTAAACATTAAAAGCAGTAGAATAAGTAGCAACGAGCATTACCACGTTCGAAGACCATACGGTTGTGATATTCAAGGAAGTCTATATGTATTTACACCTTGATAGCTGAATTTTTATATTATTTTATACACCCTTAGGATCTATTTTATGTCTTAATACTCGTGTACTAATATTTGATATACGAACGCGAATCTTCACTACCAAAAATTCCAGGACTTGCTTACCTCCAAATCGTCAACGAGCGCTCGTCGTCGAGGGAAAGGTACTGTAAGTACCCTCTTAACATTTTTATAATTATATATTTATTAAATTTTTTCAAAATATCAAATATATATGAAAATTAATATTTATTCCATATAGAAAATTATATTAAATATATATAAAAATTTAATTTATTGAACGATCGCATTCAATGTATCTTCCACGTAACGCAATATTGGAAACTTTGTTGAGAAGATTAAACAATCTATGTAAACGAAGAATTCAGTATGCGTTAAGATGAAGTCCTCCGAAATCATAGGCACTAAGTTCCATTTTCGGAGCTATAATAATTGTTTCCTTTAATATGAACGAATCTTAGAGTTAATGATTTCTTTTTTCGTAAGCGTACTGTCATTTGTTACCTTGTTTATCATTCATGATATTACACTATCACTTGATGTGATATTTGTGCTTAAATTCATAGACAACTATTCCTGTAAATGTTCAACAATTCGGTTGAAATTTAGTAAGATATTTCTTCTGCCTTATTGTCTTCGCTTTAACATATCCACTTATTTCAAATAGAGCTTTATCGACTTCTTCATATCGTTGCCAGTCAAATGAAATGAATCATTAAAAAAAAAAGATTATGTTGGTTCATTCCCAATCTATTTGTGTATTATTTAAATTCTTTAGAAATAACATAAAGTCAAGCACGAAAATATAGCCATATAAGTTGTTAATATGAAATAGTATAAAACAAATCTCCAATCCAAACAGATAATTCCGAAAATAAAAAAAAAAAACCGTTTTTTTTAAAAAAGGAAATAAAGATTAATTTCGTATAAATCCATGTAAAAATTTTTTGAAACATACTGTATGGAAAGTGAAAGAATAGCATCTACAAGAGCTAACCACAATAATTATAATAATACAGGAAATTGGAGTAAAATGAATTTTCTTCTAATTTTAATCCTCTTTTAATATCAATTTCCCTCTTTCGATGGTTAAATGCTTTTCAATATAGTGTCATAAATTGCTGTGCTGATTGCCATAGAACAATCATACTATAGAAATATATCAATTTTGTTGCATTAACGTTGTTCGAATAAAAACAAAATGATGAATTAAACGGTAAAAATCGGTCTTTCCCTTCCGGTCTTTTCCAATCGGGTATAGGACCCGGTACGGTGGCAGGCTTTCACCCTAAAATATGAGCCAGCCGCCGGGTACAGCTTAATTCCTTCTTTTGTTTCAGGTGACTTTATGGGTTGAGTGGCCCAAGCCAAGTGCCTTTTTATGGCATAGAGTTATGCAATTCAATTGTATAATTCTATGACATAAATTGGTCACCGGGGTACTCCCCTTCTGATGGGAAAGTTCATATAATTCAAGTTGTATGAGTTTTCCACTCAGAAGAGGAATACCTGGCCACTTCAACAATTTAACATTGGGTTTATTCCGGTTGGGTGGGCATGAAGGGGCTCCACCACCACCCGGTTGCCCCTCTTTCATTTGTGGGCCCTGAATGTATTTGGGTAAAGACGAGGTCACCCCAAATTAGTCTTTCTTGTCAGGTTGCACTTGTTCTCGTAACAAGTCATAATTCCTTCGTGGAGGTTATCTACAAATTTGCGACTTCGGTCGTCCTCGTGTGATCTCTGCAAGCAATTCGTGAATGCGAAATGTTTTGTAGTGAGTCCTCGTGCCGGGGAAACGAACCCGCCCCACGACACTGCAATGCTAGCCTGCCAGCGCATTCACGCGTCTCCGGACGAGGGCATTCTCGGCAGGAACCAACACCTTCCTCTGCCGAGGCAGCAGAACATCGCTGCAGTCCTTTACGGACATTATGGAAACTCCTATTCACTGGCGCCCAACGTGGGGCCCGAAACGCCCGGCTGTATCATCAGTCGTGAGCACGAGACAGTCCATCGTCTCTAGGTGTCCCCACTAGGTGTTAGAATTATTGGCGGGTAGATAACTCCCGAGGGTTTTTGCACTAACCGTGCCCCAGCAACTTAATAACTTTCGAACGTGTGTTGTCTTTGGACATCAATATCGTTTGGTCCTGCTTTTGATTTATACTTTGGTGGTTTACCACCATTGTATAACTAGTAAGGCCAAATGATATTAGAGTCCCTTTTTGCGTTCGGAGGCTATTATCCCAACATCTTTTTGCGGAGGATTCTGATCCGCTCCCCAAACCAGCGGTGCCTAAGTGTCTTAAATTGCATGGATCTTGATTTCATGTGATTGGCTGATTAGCTAATCCATGACAAGACACGCGCTGCTTGTGGATTAGAATCCCACCCTGGGCTGACAAGTTGTAACTTGAGAAGTTTGCTAATGAGGGATCACTTCTGAACCCTGATTTTCATGGTGCCACAAGAGAGTGTCCCTGAAACGTTTTAGAAGGATTGTGCCATGGTGTCCATACTTGGGAGGAAGGACGGAAAGAAAAGACCGAGTATTTTTTTTGAAAACTAAATTAATTAAACCTTTTCATACCTTGCGGGTTTTTTTTGTGAGGTTCTTTTTATAGTTCGCCACTGACGGCCACTTTAAGGATTTTATACGTTACATTTGTTGAATAATTTTTATCTATATATATATATATAACATATACATATATTTATTTAGATATATTTTTTTTTCCCTTTATATATAGCTATAGTTCTGTTTTTTTTTTCTTTGCTAATCAAAATTACATTAGGAATGCCCACCAAGAGAACGCCAGAGAGGAGGAAGTTAAGGTCGGATGCTGGACCAGCCCTCTTGTGCTCCATATGTCACGAGGACATGGATGAAACCACAAGCCAGAGGTTGCAATGCGGACACAGGCTACACCAGCTGTGTTTGGCCCAACTGCGGCAAACCTCATCCACGTGCCCGCTCTGTCGTCAGCCTTTAGAAATCGCACAGCCAGCAACAGAACGACCTCAGTCCTCCAGTACAAGTGGAGCTGTCCCCAAGAGCGGACCCCTTCCATCCACGACAAGGAGTGCACGAGAGGAAGACTACAGTGCTGAAGCAGTTCCGCCTGCAGAAGAAGCGGGACCCACTGTGGCGGTGGAAGCCACAGTTTTACAAGATCTAATGGCACTCATGCAGGACATGTCCACCCGGTTAGCCTCGCTAGAAAGCCAGAGAGAGAACCCCGCACCACCCAGGCCAAGAACTCCTCCTATGTGGTAGTCGGACCCACATCCATGGGATTTCCCGGTAGACTCGCGGCGTGATCCCGAACGGATCCGGCCAGGTGCAGCCATGAATCCGT
This sequence comes from Odontomyia ornata, assembly GCA_963969285.1. Taxonomy (NCBI): domain Eukaryota; kingdom Metazoa; phylum Arthropoda; class Insecta; order Diptera; family Stratiomyidae; genus Odontomyia; species Odontomyia ornata. The sequence goes on along the minus strand of OZ017738.1, from coordinate 271,456,066 downwards.
TGGCTCCAGTTTACCGGCCCCGATTGAGCCAAGCACCGCCACCTAATCAAGCTCCCGGGATTCCGCCGGACCAACGCTTCCTTCCACACGATATGTATCGGCTGAAGCCGACACAAGTCCCCAGCATCATCCAGGGATGGAATCTACATTTCAGTGGGGAACCCAATACTATAATGGTGGAAGTCTTCATAAGTCGGGTGGAGTCGCTGATTGAGCAGATGCTAGCAGGAGACCGCACAGCGCTCGCAGGATACTTGCCAATGCTGCTTAGGGGAGCAGCACTGGAGACATATTGGCGAATACATTCAGCTCCACCATCCATACGCTGGTCACGGTTGAAGGAGGTACTCCGCATGGAATACCCTACGGTCGACATGGACGAATTAGTCCTGGACAAGATGAATGCTAGATGGCAGCGTCCGGACGAGTCCTTCCATCAATATCGAGCCGATATCCTTCGGTTGAATGACCAGCTGTCAGAGCCATTGTCTTCTACCCAAATTCTGCGCCTGCTAAAGCGCAATCTAAGACCGGAGATTCGTCGGCATATCGTGAACTCCGATCCACAGAGTATGGAGGCTCTGCTGAGAAATGTGCGTCGTATAGAAGGGTTTGAGGAAGACCTACGGGACCGGCCATACTTACTAACCAGGACGGGTCCTCGACAAGGAATCGCGGAATTGGCCCCAGATTATACCACCATAGATCTGGAGGAAGATTTGGACCCAGACCATCTTGCTGTAGCAGCAGTGGGAAGTCTTACGACCTGCTGGAATCGCCACCAAACCGGACACCGGTTCATTTCATGCCGAGCAGAACGTAAGGTTTTCTGCTACGGTTGCGGTAAGCCGGACACTTACTTCCCGGACTGTTCTGAATGTTCTGCGCGAAAAAACGGCCAAAAGAGTACCCGACCACCTCAGCGGTACTCGAAACCCCAGCAGTAGCTCCTCAGTCAGCGGCTCACCCCAACAAACCTGACGTTAACCCACCAGCCATGACCATTACGACTGCGGATGTTCACTCTCTTCCGGAGACCTCACCAACGACAATATTAAAACGACCATCGCAGTCACTGCCAGAAGAACCGCGGCAGCCTCAAGTACGCACTCTAAAACCTTATCATGTTAGACTGCAGGAATATCGGGTGGCTCGAGAGCGAATATTTGCTTCCGAAGTAGTCACTTCCCGTCCGTGCACGACAAAATGGTCAACCCGTCGTTGGCGGAATTTCCGCAAGAGAGTGCGCATCTGCCGTCAAACCTTAAACTCTTGTAACATCTCGGAGGTTGCTGAGAATGCGATCCGACCTTATTATCCAATTAAAGTGTTGGGTGAGACCGTGTTTGCATTGATCGACACGGGTGCCAGCATCAGTTGTCTTGCCTCGAGCTTTGGCTCGAAGTGCTCCAAGACTATCCGAACTTGACTAAATCCTGGCGCACTGAAATTAGTACAGCTGATGGCACCAAACACCCTATACGAAGTAAACTAACCACACCCGTGACGTTCAGGGGTCAGACGAAGGATATTACGTTCTACATTATCCCGTCTTTGACTCAGAATGTATATCTTGGTGTCGATTTCGTCCTTCGCTTTGGACTGGCCTCCGATTTATTCACCGATTTGTCTTTAAAAACCAGAAATGTCAACGAAATCATTTCTACTCCCGATAGGCATGACCTGACGCCTAACCAACGGCAACGCCTGGAAGCATCCATTGCTGCTTTCCCATCGTACGCTACCCAAGGCCTTGGCCGCACCACCCTAGTCTCACACGCCATCGACGTTGGCGAAAGTAAACCGATTAAACAGAGACACTACGCCATCTCACCGGCCATGGAGAAATTGGTGTATGCGGAACTAGATAGGATGCTCGAGTTGGGGGTCACAGAGGAGTCCCAAAGTGCTTGGTCATCACCGGTAACCTTGGTTGTGAAGCCAGGTAAAGTCCGCCTCTGTCTTGATGCCCGTAAGGTAAACGCGGTTACCATCAAGGACGCGCACCCTCTTCCACTCATCGATGGAATACTAGGGAGACTGCCGAAAGCCAATTATATCACCAGTCTCGACCTAAAAGACGCCTTCTGGCAAATTCCACTCGATGAGGGCTCGAGGGACAAGACCGCCTTCACAGTGCCTGGACGACCATTATATCAGTTCGTCACAATGTTATGCTATATACAACGTCGTCAATTGTCTAAGCTCCACCAAGTGTATACGGCCAAGCACATACGCCCATTGTCATTAAAACATGTACTTGTCGACCAACGGCAAGCGTAAAGTCTTCATAATCCATACCATTAGCGACGACGACCATGTACATAAGAAGCTTCGGGGTGTGCTTATAGAATTATCGACAAGCTACGCCCATTGTCGTCAAAGTATGTACTTTTCGACCAACGGCAAGCGTAAAGACTTCATAATTCGATCTGCATAAACCACAACATTAGCGACGACAACGACCATGTACATAAGAAGCTTCGGGGTGTGCTTATAGAAATATCGACAAGCTACGCCAAGTGTTATACTGCATAAGCCATAACATTAGCGGCGACAACAACCATGTACATGAGAAGCTTCGGGGTGTGTTTCCAGCGGAGTGACACTGTGCTAAACCCTGCCTTCAAACCATTTATTAAATTCGCCGCAAAGCTTCACCATGCGAGTTGGTGAGAAGTGTGCGGAGGAAGAAGTTTACGTGGAACGAGAACGCACGTTTCAACTACTCAGCGAATTTAGGGCGAATTGAGGCCGCAAGAATCGTTTAAAAGACAATTGATCGAGCGAGAAACGGCGAGTAGTAACAACAGCGGTTACGGTTTTGTACGCGAAGTGTATTCCGCCGCGAAGTGATCAGCGAGGCCAGAAAGTGCATCTAGTTCCGGTGCAATTGCAGGAAATCATCACATCAGTTAGATGGTGAGGTGTAGGCTTGAGCCGCGAACCTCATTCGGCTTGGATGCGTTTTTACGCTGCGTAGCCACCATCGACTAACCCCCACTTTCTTCATTCCATCCTCCGTCCGTGTAGACACCGTAGGGATAGGTGATAAATAAATAACTAAGAGGTGTAAATGTAACCAATTTAAAATAGCAACATGAATAAAACTTAAAACTTTCAACATGTAATTCTATTTCTTTTTGTTGATCTGGTATTAAATGGACAGAGTAGCAGGTAAGTGGTGTAGAGTGAGTTCTTTCCCCGGGAGCCTTGATGATGTATATTGGATACACATCAAATGTGCTCCCAGTTCATACCAGTATACATAGGGTATACTGGTTGTGTAACAAAATTGGCGCAGCCGGTAGGATATCGGTTTTGCAGAGACCACAGTGTAGTGCGCTGTGTAGCAAATTTAAATGGGCTGTAAAATCTATTCACCCAGCCGATATCTCAAACCATTCAACTCCTGTAAGACACCATTGCTACTCATACTGTCCATCAAACTAGATCAGCTTTCCTAAAAAAAAAATCAACTAATAATTTTAATCATTTAAAAAACAAAAATATAGTATCAATATCCGCACATCATAAGAATACTACTAATACAGTGCATAAAACTAAATCAACCTTCTTAAAACGAAAAAAAAATCAAATAATTATTTCAATCATTTAAATAACAAAAAGAAAGTATGAAACTTTACCAGTCTTCCTAAAAAAATATAGGATCATGTTAATCGTTTAAACAACAAAAATATAATATCAGTTTAACGCTACCCATACTGGTCATCTACCCAGATCACTCTTTAATCGAAACAAACAATCCTATTGATCATTTAATAACTAAAACATAATATCAACATTCAAATATAATAATATTTCTACTCATGATATCCATCAAATAAGACCAGTCCCAAAATCAAATAGTTATCTTGAACATTTAATTCTTCATTCATTTACTCCCCCATTCATATATCTTAAATCTCATCTTTCTTATCTGAAAGTCATTCAAACTAACTCCTAACTCATTCAAACCCAACGTTCAATTTATAGAAGATATAAAGTTTCAATAAACTAACATGCAAAACACAAAACATTACAAGTAAATATTAAACACAAATAAGCAAAACGAAAACTTAATAGCGAGAAACAAACGCGTGCCCATTGTTATCGAAATATGATACCACTTATCACTCCAACTGCTTGGACAATACGCGTACCCACATATGCATATTAAAGTCTTATCTCTTGAATTGAATGAGCATTCGAATTAACTGAAGCATAATTAAAAGAGCAAACAAAAACAAACATTTAACTGCAAATTGAATAGATAGACATCTGGGCAATATTTTTAAATGCAATAACATTGAAGAGCAAACTGAATTAATTAACTGCGCTACATAAATACAAAGAATAATTCGCATGAGAACGGCAATTTCCCAACGCAAATAAACATGAAACTAAGTTACACTGAAACAATTTAAGTATGGGAAATTTGAAACAGCAGAATTTTAGAACATTACAATAATGCAAACGATTTTACCCCAAAACCAATTATCTCTTTCAAGTTCCACTGCAATTCACTCTCAAACCAAATTTACATCCAGCACTAAATGTGCCATTTCATAATATAAAGGAAACAGGAAAAGTGGCAGTCAAGTCAGTAAAACCCCGGCAAAACTATCAGCAGACACGCTTTGTCGATGTCTAAATTGCACGATCACTGGAATGAAAACCAGTTGATTACACAACAGCCTCTGAGTCGTCAACGTAAACTGTCGGCGGACACGCTATTTTTAGTAAATCCCTAAAGAAATACATAATAGCCTCTGAGCTGCCCGATTTCAACTTTCGGCAGACACGCTACATATAGTATTAAGTCATATGCAAAAGAGACATCAATTTACCATCCAGTCGTAGCCTCTGAGCTGTTGATCCAAAAGGGTTTACAACACGCTATCAATCATGTACCCTTTAAATAAGCCACTACGTTTCCTTGCACAATAAATACCTTATATAACTGCTAACTGTTAGAAAAAAAAGTCACAAATAAAGCTCCTGTAGAAAGCGCAAGACAATTCAAAGCCCACCCTTTTACTTTATATATGGCGACAATATCAAATAGCGTCTTAGGAGATGTCTTTAAGTTGCTTTAAACAATCAAGATCGAGATCAAAAATTTATTCACGGCTAATGAAGTGACCTCGCACGGCACTGTACTGTCTTCCAGTAAGGTCCAGGACAGCATTATGCCAAACTAAGTAGACACACACTAGGGAAAAATTAGACGGAACACATATAGGGTCTTGAATGAAGGTCGAAACTATATGTTCCCAAGCCCATATAGTGTTAGTGTCTCTCCTTTTAATTTCAATTTAATGAAACAGATCATCATCATTCACAACTCATACAATATTTCTATACTTAACAAAAAACCTTCATAATAAATAGTAGATTCCAACTTATAAATAATCCTCATCTATTTACACATACTGCTGAATACATTTCTAATAACCCTCCCTTTTTACAACTACAAATGAATAAAAAGTATGTAATTTGCAACGATAATTAAATGCATATACCTCAAAAGCTCTTCCTCCTACACAATCGTATAGCATAGATGAATTAAAAGCCCTGCCCACTATGAAATGCATTAAGCCGACTTAATTAAAAACAAATGCTCTTCAAGGCAATTACCAGCCAACCACGAATAAGTACATACATATCATATACGTCACATACTTCCTAGCAATCAGCGCATGTAAAAGCTACAATACATGGCTTCATTCAATTATCTCATGCATCATTGCAGAAGCAATGCTAATCATATCTTCAAAGCTCGTTAGCGGCGAGCAAAAACAATCACATAAACCTTCAATCCATGACTCCCATTCCCATTAACAACATTAATCATGCATATTAAGGGGAAAGTTTTTTTATCACACTCACTATGGTCTCTTGCGACGACTCGCCAGATCCAATTCGCACATATGTGGTGATAAGCGCAGTACATTATTCCCTGATAACGAACTTCAATGATCGTGCGAACTGTTCAGCCCAAAGCTTTATAATTATCACACCATATGAAGCAAGTAAGCGAGCGTACTCGACAAAATTCCCAATCCCGATGGAAACCCATGGGGAAGCTTTGATAAGGTAGCATTCGCCGCCACCACAATGAAAGTTTTTCGCTCGGCTGAAATAAGTCCGAAGCTAATTAAGCGATTGGAGTGAACAATCTTATCAACCATACGAGTATGAGCGAATAGAATGCCGTCAAGCTTGACGTTCTATCCCTACTAAATATCCACACATTCCATCCCATTAAAAATTAATTCATAACGTTCCGCCTACATACTAACAAAAAAAAAATTCCCACTAAACTATTGGCACAATAATTAATATGTACTACTTTGGCCCTTTGGCCTGTGTAACGCGCCGCAAACGATGACTCGGTTGATGGACAAGGTCATCCCACCTCACCTAAAACACCAAGTGTTCGTGTACCTTGATGACCTGTTACTCATCATGGAAACGTTCGATCAACACCTCCTACTTCTACAAGAAGTAGCCCTGCACATCAGTAAGGCGAGACTCACCATCAACGTACAGAAAAGTAAGTTTGTCATGAAAGAAGTCCGATACCTAGGACATGTCATAGGACATGGCACTATCAAAACGGATCCAGACAAAACTCGTGCGATTGATGAGTTCCCCTTACCAAAAACTGTGAAGCAGCTACGACGTTTCCTTGGTGTGTGCGGTTGGTACCGAAGGTTTGTTCGGAATTATGCAACAGTTTCAGCGCCCCTGTCAGACATGTTGCGGAAAGGGAAGTTCGTTTGGACCGAACTCAGCCGAAAGGCATTTGAAGAGCTTAAACAAGCCCTCACATCAGCTCCTGTCTTGCACAGCCCCGACTTCACGAAGCCCTTCTCCATTCATTGTGACGCAAGTCAACATGGAGTAGGAGCCGTGCTGGTGCAATTGACCGACAAAGGAGAGGAAGCTCCCATCGCCTTCATGTCCAATAAGCTGAATTCGGCCCAAAGAAACTATACTGTTTCCGAGCAAGGATGTTTGGCAGCGGTAATGGCTGTGAAGAAATTCTGAGCTTACATCGAGGGCCACCAATTCGAGATCATCACGGACCACGCGTCACTACAATGGTTGATGAACCAGGCAGATTTAAGTGGACGCCTAGCCAGATGGGCTCTTAAACTGCAAGGGTTCAAGTTCTCCATCAAACATCGGAAAGGAACCCAGAACATCGTACCCGACACTCTCTCACGGATGTTTTCCCCAGAGGGAGCCGAATTAACAATAACTGACGAGGACCCCATCGAAATAGATTTGGACAGCCCACATTTCGAATCAGATAGCTACAAAGAGTTGAGGCAAACCATAGCGACCCAACAAACACAGCTGCCTGATTTGAAGGTAATAGACGGCTATGTGTATAGACGAAATGAATACGCCACTGGTGATCCATGGCAGGACGAAGAGTCTTGGAAACTCTGGGTACCGGAGGAAATTACACAACATCTGATCCTCCGCGCACATGACCATCCTTTAAGTGCCCACGGAGGTTACGGTCGGACGTTACGGCGACTCAAGAAATACTTCTTTTGGCCTGAAATGGCATCCCAGGTCAAAGACTACGTGAGCGCCTGTGAGACCTGTAAAGGCACCAAAGCGCCCAACCAGCCTCTTCGACCTCCTATGGGTCAACTCAACGTTCCAGAACGCGTGTTCCAGCGTCTATACATCGATCTACTCGGTCCATATCCTCGGTCGTCAATGGGACACATCGGAGCTATAGTCGTTCTAGATCAGCTCTCAAAATTCCCAATGGTGGAACCTATCCGTAAATTCACAACTCCATCGATCGTGAAATTCTTAGAGAACCGGGTATTCCATGTGTTCGGTGTTCCAGAGAGTGTGTACTCAGATAATGGAGTACAGTTCCGGTCTCGGCAGTTGAAGAGCCTACTTGAGCAGTATGGCGTTGAACACCAACTGACGCCCATATACTCTCCTCAGTCCAACGCATCAGAACGCTTGAACCGCACCCTATTGGCCGCGATCCGTTCCTACGTCCACCCATCTCAAAAGGATTGGGATCGTCGATTGTCTGCCATCACATGCGCCCTGCGATCCTCGTATCATTCTGTCACCGGTGTCGCCCCTTACTTTGCCGCCTTTGGACAGCACATGATTTGCCACGGTAAATCATACCGGCTGTTACGGCAATTAAAGTGTTTGGGGGACCCTGTCGTTGCGCTGGAGCCCCACGAACGTTTAGGAGACCTCCGCCAACAAATCGGACGGAAGATTAAGGCCGCAGATAGTGCAAATGAAGCGCAGTGTAATCTCCGGTCACGATCTGCTAATTTCAAAGAAGGAGATGAAGTTTTCCGGCGAAATTTCCGCGAAAGCGATGCCGCGGGGCATTACAACGCTAAGCTGGACAGGCGATTCTTGAAAAGCCGCATAAAGAAGATAATGGGACCTAACCGTTACTTGATAACGGATCCATCGGGAAAAGAAGTGGGGATATACCACGCGAAAGACCTGCGCCGATAGATAATTAGTCACGTCTGTTTGTCCGTCCGCATATATTTTCAAAAAAAAAAAAAAAACGCACAAGGGTTGTATACTTCCGGGCAAACATAAACATAAGTCAGTCCGTCCGTCTGTCAATTGTGGTTTTCTTTTATTGTCCGTCATCTCTAGTCCCGACGCCGAAGCCAACCCATGATACACAGAAATATCCTTCAGCTCCTTTTTCGCAATCCGCATTGCCTTGGGATCGCGAGAAAATTAGCTGCCCTGTAGTAACCGAGGAGCTATGGCTCTAAAAGCAGCGCTGACATAGGCACACAGCACGAACACAATTTAATAAGGATTCAGTCGATTCAGTCACCTTCTCCATCGCAACACTCGCTCTTTTTTTTTTTCGCATGAAAAATAAGTGAAAAAATTTCGTTTGTACTTAACACCCGGGAAACAAAATTCTAAAACTGTTTAATATTTTAATGTGTAGTGATTTTATTTCAATATCTTTTGAATATAATTTAACTAGCGGTGTAATGCGGTATGCAAATGCTTAGAACGAAACGGTTAACCCCTTAAATTATATGAACGATAAAATCATTGTATCATTTAAACCCCACAAAATTTGTCAAATTTTACCCATTCCAACCATAATATTAATTCAAAATTGTTTTGTTTGTCGGTAATTAGCGCGTGCCTGTCTTATTCTTTCGATTTATTTCCCTCTTAATTACGCCTAATAATTATAAACATAAATTGCTTTCAATTGATAATTTAAGCGAATCTACAAGAGACGACTTAAAATTTTAAAAACAACCGAAACGAGTGTGCATTATCACCACCGCATGTTCACCCATAGATGGCATTATTCAACGAAACTTTTGCTGTTTCGTTGCTCGATGGCTCGGCCCCGCCATGTTAGTTCGTAGTTGCACAAGATCCTCGTGAGAGGAAGGCGAGTGAACGCCGAAAAGTACGCTTGGTGGCCATTGTAGTGTCGTGAATTCCCTTAATTTCAAAGTGTGAAGTTATAGTGGAAATAGGTACATCAGCGAAGGAAATGTTTTAAAACCACAACAAAATCGTGGTGGATGTAAGTTAAACGTAATTTTCAAAATTCATACAGTGCTAGTTAACCCTAGATACATAACGTTTTGTATATTTTCGCGTAGTCTGCGACTCAGATCAGGAGCTTGACAATCGTTTAGCTTGCAACACGTGCAGTCTGAGAAACTATATCTTTATTGTGTTTCATCGAAGATTCATAAATAAATTTTGATAAAATATGCCTGTAATGTCAGAAACTGATTCTGAAATGAGTCAAGACCGATATGAAAATGAATCTGATGATTCCGACGCAAGTGAGCAAGAGGAAAATGACAGTGATGAAGAAGAAGATGATAGCGATGAAGAGGAAGCCTCTGACGATATGGATGAGAGTTCTTTCTTAGATCGCGAAGCTGAAGAGGCTTATTCTGATGAAGATGAAGATGAGTGGTTTTAGTGAGGTTAAGTGTCTATGGTTCTGTTGATGCGGGCTAGTTTGCGGGTTTTTTGTCTTAAAAAAAAAAAAAAATGGCGTTTGCTAGCAAGAAAATGAATCTCGATTTGTTCTATAAGATGTTTAAAGCGGAATATGAAACTTCAGTGCGTAATATTGAAATGTGCAAGGAAAAGGCGGACCATCTATACGAATATGTTCGGCGACAGTGGGAATCAACAACTGCCATGCAAACTTGTCTTGAAAATTATGACAAAGTTTTAACGGATTTAGTGCATATGTCGGACAAATTACGCAAATTTAATATACAACTGGAGTTGGAATCGTTTCAAAAGCTGAAAGAACAATCCCAGGAAGAAAAATTTACATATCCATCTCCAAAATGCTTGAAATATAATATTGGATATGAATCTGAATGCGTGATCACTTATATAAAAGATGCGAAAAAACAAACTGTTTTATGTAACTGAAACGGGAGAAAACAGCAGCACTGAGCAAATAGTGAGAAAAATGCAATCATATCTCCAAGATAATCCAAGAGAGTATGAATTGACATCTAAGAATGGGGAAGTATTTGGTCTTCACTTAGAAGGTTACATGTTCCGCGCTGTCAAAGAGAATGGAAATTCTGATAAATTCTCCAAATTCAAGGCGTACTTAATAGATGTTGGTGAAATTGTAACAATCAACGAATCTATGCAGATGTATGTTTTACCAATTGACTATCAAGAGCTACCCGCACAAGCAGTTCTTTGCAAATTAGAACAACTGAACATAAACGATGTCAATCCTAGTGATTATCTTAATCAAAGCCTTTACGTAAAACACCGATTTCGAATAACGGATAAGGACAGGACAATGTTGTTTGTAAATTTGTACGCAGATACAAACCCATTTAGAAATAAAATGCTGAGCGATAGAGACAATTCAGTGAAACAAGATAAGCCAGTACCAGAATTAACCAATCCTTTTAAAAGGTATTTATGTTTGAAAACAAAAATTGGTCGTTGTCAAATTGATTTTTCAGACATTAACAGAAGACAATCTGTTTTGAATGTTTCCATTGAAAATAGTGTAATAATTAATGATGCTTCTTTATTTAATGATGCAAGGAGCAGCAGTCATGGCAGTGAATATCAGGGATCTTTAAAGTCTAACAATTCTGATAATGGCACTGCAATGAATGGTTTTGATTATAACAGAAACAATGAACTTGTTAAAACAGTGAATTTTAATAATGGTTTTGATATGAATTACATGACTCGGGTGTTAAACGAAACCATGAAAAATCACAAGTTAATAAATGCTCCTATAGAGTATCAAACCCCTCTAAACGGTGTGAGCAATTTAACGGAAGACCAACGAAAGATATTGTCCGAAGAGCCGCTCAATACTTCAAACGCAATGAAAGCTGTCATGGGATATGAGCCAAAAGATGATAAAAGAATATGCAGTTTTTACAATCCGGCAACGAAATCGTGTTTTAAGGGAGCCAAATGTAGAATGGAGCATGTTGAAAAATTAAAGAAGGTTGGACTAGAGATCAAGCAACAACTATTGTTGACATTGCCAATCAAATTGTTTACCCGCGAGTCGGGGAGCAGATAACAATAATTCCAACGCATATTATTAATGTCGAAAACTTTTTTGGTCAAGTAGTTAAACTCGAAACACGTTTATGAACCAACGTTACAAGAATTAATATATAAAATGAATTCTCCCGAAAAGACACAGCTTTATCGACCATTGAAATCAATGCCAGTTCTTTTAAGCTGGTGATAGCCAAATACACGGACGGATTTTGGTATCGTGCAAAAAAATTTAAATGTTATGGACGACGATACCGTCAAGGTATTTTATGTTGATTATGGGAATTCTCGTGTTGTATCCATTAACGATGTACGTATGTGGGACCGACAATTCGAATTTCTACCATTCCAAGCAATTTGCTGCAAAATAGCTGGTATAGCAGAGAAGCGCAACAAATCCTTAGAAGCAGCGGAACAACTGCGCAAAATGATTCTTAACTTAGCAATTAAAGCTCAGGTTTTAAACAATATTGGCCAGTTGGATTTACAGCTGTGGGATGTTTATAACAATGATGTTGCTGAAGAATTGATTTCTATGAAACTTGTTGATAAAAAAGAGACGCAAATCATAAGAACGAATCAAATTCTTCCTGCTTAATAGAACGTCTAACAAATAAAGTTCATATTTTAATTTTTAATATATATGATATTATGCAAAGATAAATGATAAGAAAAATGTTTATATATAATATATATATACCAGAGCGGATGTAATTTTGATCTCTAAATTATCCACGTAGTCACCTTGCACATCATCTATACTCAAAGTATCCACCTTCTCACTACAGACATCGACAGTTCTGGTTTTTCCTCCAAAAATTCGCGCGATGTATAAGGTGTTAGGAAAGAGGCAGATAAAAACGTTTCGCGTGTGGGTCGTTTTGACTCACGTTATGTATGTAGGGTTAATATTAGAAAAGATTAAATCAGAAATTTGAATCGATATCGTGTTTGTGGTGGAATATAATATATTTGTGGGAAAAAGTGCTTTGATACCTTAAGTTCAATATGCCGTTATTTCAGAGTTGTTGGCAGATAGATAACTCCTACCATCCTGTTGATACACAGCGAAAAAAACTTCACAGACTGCTACTTTTTCTACGACAGTGCCTGTAAAAAAAAAACGATAGTAGCTGCCAATATCGCCATGAGCCATCAGCATTAGGTCACCAAGTGATGTGCAACAGGTGGTTGGAAGGCCGATGTGAAGATTTTCGTTGGAAGGAGCGGCACATGTTGATTGGGAAACGGCGGGACCATACTCCCTGTTTCTGGGAAAACACACCGTTTGGATGCAAAAAGGCGCATTGTGTATTCAAACATAGTTCAACAAAGAGTGATAAATCCACTGAAAAGTTAGATCCAGAACCAACGGATTGCATATAAAGGAGCTGATAACTTATCTAGAGAGACTAACAATTCGTGGAATGAAACAATCAAAAGTTTAAACGCTGAGGAAGTCGATAAACTTGTGAATAAAATTGAGACTCAAGACGCCACTGAAAACGAAATATTAAACATTAAAAGCAGTAGAATAAGTGGCAACGAGCATTACCACGTTCGAAGACCATACGGTTGTGATATTCAAGGAAGTCTATATGTATTTACACCTTGATAGCTGAATTTTTATATGATTTTATACACCCTTAGGATCTATTTTATGTCTTAATACTCGTGTACTAATATTTGATATACGAACGCGAATCTTCACTACCAAAAATTCCAGGACTTGCTTACCTCCAAATCGTCAACGAGCGCTCGTCGTCGAGGGAAAGTTACTGTAAGTACCCTCTTAACATTTTTATAATTATATATTTATTAAATTTTTTCAAAATATCAAATATATATGAAAATTAATATTTATTCCATATAGAAAATTATATTAAATATATATAAAAATTTAATTTATTGAACGATCGCATTCAATGTATCTTCCACGTAACGCAATATTGGAAACTTTGTTGAGAAGATTAAACAATCTATGTAAACGAAGAATTCAGTATGCGTTAAGATGAAGTCCTCCGAAATCATAGGCACTAAGTTCCATTTTCGGAGCTATAATAATTGTTTCCTTTAATATGAACGAATCTTAAAGTTAATGATTTCTTTTTTCGTAAGCGTACTGTCATTTGTTACCTTGTTTATCATTCATGATATTACACTATCACTTGATGTGATATTTGTGCTTAAATTCATAGACAACTATTCCTGTAAATGTTCAACAATTCGGTTGAAATTTAGTAAGATATTTCTTCTGCCTTATTGTCTTCGCTTTAACATATCCACTTATTTCAAATAGAGCTTTATCGACTTCTTCATATCGTTGCCAGTCAAATGAAATGAATCATTAAAAAAAAAAGATTATGTTGGTTCATTCCCAATCTATTTGTGTATTATTTAAATTCTTTAGAAATAACATAAAGTCAAGCACGAAAATATAGCCATATAAGTTGTTAATATGAAATAGTATAAAACAAATCTCCAATCCAAACAGATAATTCCGAAAATAAAAAAAAAAACCGTTTTTTTTAAAAAAGGAAATAAAGATTAATTTCGTATAAATCCATGTAAAAATTTTTTGAAACATACTGTATGGAAAGTGAAAGAATAGCATCTACAAGAGCTAACCACAATAATTATAATAATACAGGAAATTGGAGTAAAATGAATTTTCTTCTAATTTTAATCCTCTTTTAATATCAATTTCCCTCTTTCGATGGTTAAATGCTTTTCAATATAGTGTCATAAATTGCTGTGCTGATTGCCATAGAACAATCATACTATAGAAATATATCAATTTTGTTGCATTAACGTTGTTCGAATAAAAACAAAATGATGAATTAAACGGTAAAAATCGGTCTTTCCCTTCCGGTCTTTTCCAATCGGGTATAGGACCCGGTACGGTGGCAGGCTTTCACCCTAAAATATGAGCCAGCCGCCGGGTACAGCTTAATTCCTTCTTTTGTTTCAGGTGACTTTATGGGTTGAGTGGCCCAAGCCAAGTGCCTTTTTATGGCATAGAGTTATGCAATTCAATTGTATAATTCTATGACATAAATTGGTCACCGGGGTACTCCCCTTCTGATGGGAAAGTTCATATAATTCAAGTTGTATGAGTTTTCCACTCAGAAGAGGAATACCTGGCCACTTCAACAATTTAACATTGGATTTATTCCGGTTGGGTGGGCATGAAGGGGCTCCACCACCACCCAGTTGCCCCTCTTTCATTTGTGGGCCCTGAATGTATTTGGGTAAAGACGAGGTCACCCCAAATTAGTCTTTCTTGTCAGGTTGCACTTGTTCTCGTAACAAGTCATAATTCCTTCGTGGAGGTTATCTACAAATTTGCGACTTCGGTCGTCCTCGTGTGATCTCTGCAAGCAATTCGTGAATGCGAAATGTTTTGTAGTGAGTCCTCGTGCCGGGGAAATGAACCCGCCCCACGACACCGCAATGCTAGCCTGCCAGCGCATTCACGCGTCTCCGGACGAGGGCATTCTCGGCAGGAACCAACACCTTCCTCTGCCGAGGCAGCAGAGCATCGCTGCAGTCCTTTACGGACATTATGGAAACTCCTATTCACTACAAATGGTGCCCAACGTGGGGCCCGAAACACCCGGCTGTATCATCAGTCGTGAGCACGAGACAGTCCATCGTCTCTAGGTGTCCCCACTAGGTGTTAGAATTATTGGCGGGTAGATAGCTCCCGAGGGTTTTTGCACTAACCGTGCCCCAGCAACTTAATAACTTTCGAACGTGTGTTGTCTTTGGACATCAATATCGTTTGGTCCTGCTTTTGATTTATACTTTGGTGGTTTACCACCATTGTATAACTAGTAAGGCCAAATGATATTAGAGTCCCTTTTTGTGTTCGGAGGTTATTATCCCAACATCTTTTTGCGGAGGATTCTGATCCGCTCCCCAAACCAGCGGTGCCTAAGTGTCTTAAATTACATGGATCTTGATTTCATTTGATTGGCTGATTAGCTAATCCATGACAAGACACGCGCTGCTTGTGGATTAGAATCCCACCCTGGGCTGACAAGTTGTAACTTGAGAAGTTTGCTAATGAGGGATCACTTCTGAACCCTGATTTTCATGGTGCCACAAGAGAGTGTCCCTGAAACGTTTTAGAAGTATTGTGCCATGGTGTCCATACTTGGGAGGAAGGACGGAAAGAAAAGACCGAGTATTTTTTTTGAAAACTAAATTAATTAAACCTTTTCATACCTTGCGGGTTTTTTTTGTGAGGTTCTTTTTATAGTTCGCCACTGACGGCCACTTTAAGGATTTTATACGTTACATTTGTTGAATAATTTTTATCTATATATATATATAACATATACATATATTTATTTAGATATATTTTTTTTTTCCCTTTATATATAGCTATAGTTCTGTTTTTTTTTTCTTTGCTAATCAAAATTACATTAGGAATACCCACCAAGAGAACGCCAGAGAGGAGGAAGTTAAGGTCGGATGCCGGACCAGCCCTCTTGTGCTCCATATGTCACGAGGACATGGATGAAACCACAAGCCAGAGGTTGCAATGCGGACACAGGCTACACCAGCTGTGTTTGGCCCAACTGCGGCAAACCTCATCCACGTGCCCGCTCTGTCGTCAGCCTTTAGAAATCGCACAGCCAGCAACAGAACGACCTCAGTCCTCCAGTGCAAGTGGAGCTGTCCCCAAGAGCGGACCCCTTCCATCCACGACAAGGAGTGCACGAGAGGAAGACTACAGTGCTGAAGCAGTTCCGCCTGCAGAAGAAGCGGGACCCACTGTGGCGGTGGAAGCCACAGTTTTACAAGATCTAATGGCACTAATGCAGGACATGTCCACCCGGTTAGCCTCGCTAGAAAGCCAGAGAGAGAACCCCGCACCACCCAGGCCAAGAACTCCTCCTATGTGGTAGTCGGACCCACATCCGTGGGATTTCCCGGTAGACTCGCGGCGTGATCCCGAACGGATCCGGCCAGGTGCAGCCATGAATCCGTTGGCTCCAGTTTACCGGCCCCGATTGAGCCAAGCACCGCCACCTAATCAAGCTCCCGGGATTCCGCCGGACCAACGCTTCCTTCCACACGATATGTATCGGCTGAAGCCGACACAAATCCCCAGCATCATCCAGGGATGGAATCTACATTTCAGTGGGGAACCCAATACTATAATGGTGGAAGTCTTCATAAGTCGGGTGGAGTCGCTGATTGAGCAGATGCTAGCAGGAGACCGCACAGCGCTCGCAGGATACTTGCCAATGCTGCTTAGGGGAGCAGCACTGGAGACATATTGGCGAATACATTCAGCTCCACCATCCATACGCTGGTCACAGTTGAAGGAGGTACTCCGCATGGAATACCCTACGGTCGACATGGACGAATTAGTCCTGGACAAGATGAATGCTAGATGGCAGCGTCCGGACGAGTCCTTCCATCAATATCGAGCCGATATCCTTCGGTTGAATGACCAGCTGTCAGAGCCATTGTCTTCTACCCAAATTCTGCGCCTGCTAAAGCGCAATCTAAGACCGGAGATTTGTCGGCATATCGTGAACTCCGATCCACAGAGTATGGAGGCCCTGCTGAGAAATGTGCGTCGTATAGAAGGGTTTGAGGAAGACCTACGGGACCGGCCATACTTACTAACCAGGACGGGTCCTCGACGAGGAATCGCGGAATTGGCCCCAGATTATACCACCATAGATCTGGAGGAAGATTTGGACCCAGACCATCTTGCTGTAGCAGCAGTGGGAAGTCTTACGACCTGCTGGAATCGCCACCAAACCGGACACCGGTTCATTTCATGCCGAGCAGAATGTAAGGTTTTCTGCTACGGTTGCGGTAAGCCGGACACTTACTTCCCGGACTGTTCTGAATGTGCCGCGCGAAAAAACGGCCAAAAGAGTACCCGACCACCTCAGCGGTACTCGAAACCCCAGCAGTAGCTCCTCAGTCAGCGGCTCACCCCAACAAACCTGACGTTAACCCACCAGCCATGACCATTACGACTGCGGATGTTCACTCTCTTCCGGAGACCTCACCAACGACAATATTAAAACGACCATCGCAGTCACTGCCAGGAGAACCGCGGCAGCCTCAAGTACGCACTCTAAAACCTTATCATGTTAGACTGCAGGAATATCGGGTGGCTCGAGAGCGAATATTTGCTTCCGAAGTAGTCACTTCCCGTCCGTGCACGACAAAATGGTCAACCCGTCGTTGGCGGAATTTCCGCAAGAGAGTGCGCATCTGCCGTCAAACCTTAAACTCTTGTAACATCTCGGAGGTTGCTGAGAATGCGATCCGACCTTATTATCCAATTAAAATGTTGGGTGAGACCGTGTTTGCATTGATCGACACGGGTGCCAGCATCAGTTGTCTTGCCTCGAGCTTTGGCTCGAAGTGCTCCAAGACTATCCGAACTTGACTAAATCCTGGCGCACTGAAATTAGTACAGCTGATGGCACCAAACACCCTATACGAAGTAAACTAACCACACCCGTGACGTTCAGGGGTCAGACGAAGGATATTACGTTCTACATTATCCCGTCTTTGACTCAGAATGTATATCTTGGTGTCGATTTCGTCCTTCGCTTTGGACTGGCCTCCGATTTATTCACCGATTTGTCTTTAAAAACCAGAAATGTCAACGAAATCATTTCTACTCCCGATAGGCATGACCTGACGCCTAACCAACGGCAACGCCTGGAAGCATCCATTGCTGCTTTCCCATCGTACGCTACCCAAGGCCTTGGCCGCACCACCCTAGTCTCACACGCCATCGACGTTGGCGAAAGTAAACCGATTAAACAGAGACACTACGCCATCTCACCGGCCATGGAGAAATTGGTGTATGCGGAACTAGATAGGATGCTCGAGTTGGGGGTCATAGAGGAGTCCCAAAGTGCTTGGTCATCACCGGTAACCTTGGTTGTGAAGCCAGGTAAAGTCCGCCTCTGTCTTGATGCCCGTAAGGTAAACGCGGTTACCATCAAGGACGCGTACCCTCTTCCACTCATCGATGGAATACTAGGGAGACTGCCGAAAGCCAATTATATCACCAGTCTCGACCTAAAAGACGCCTTCTGGCAAATTCCACTCGATGAGGGCTCGAGGGACAAGACCGCCTTCACAGTGCCTGGACGACCATTATATCAGTTCGTCGCAATGCCCTTTGGCCTGTGTAACGCGCCGCAAACGATGACTCGGTTGATGGACAAGGTCATCCCACCTCACCTAAAACACCAAGTGTTCGTGTACCTTGATGACCTGTTGCTCATCATGGAAACGTTCGATCAACACCTCCTACTTCTACAAGAAGTAGCCCTGCACATCAGTAAGGCGGGACTCACCATCAACGTACAGAAAAGTAAGTTTGTCATGAAAGAAGTCCGATACCTAGGACATGTCATAGGACATGGCACTATCAAAACGGATCCAGACAAAACTCGTGCGATTGATGAGTTCCCCTTACCAAAAACTGTGAAGCAGCTACGACGTTTCCTTGGTGTGTGCGGTTGGTACCGAAGGTTTGTTCGGAATTATGCAACAGTTTCAGTGCCCCTGTCAGACATGTTGCGGAAAGGGAAGTTCGTTTGGACCGAACTCAGCCGAAAGGCATTTGAAGAGCTTAAACAAGCCCTCACATCAGCTCCTGTCTTGCACAGCCCCGACTTCACGAAGCCCTTCTCCATTCATTGTGACGCAAGTCAACATGGAGTAGGAGCCGTGCTGGTGCAATTGACCGACAAAGGAGAGGAAGCTCCCATCGCCTTCATGTCCAATAAGCTGAATTCGGCCCAAAGAAACTATACTGTTTCCGAGCAAGGATGTTTGGCAGCGGTAATGGCTGTGAAGAAATTCTGAGCTTACATCGAGGGCCACCAATTCGAGATCATCACGGACCACGCGTCACTACAATGGTTGATGAACCAGGCAGATTTAAGTGGACGCCTAGCCAGATGGGCTCTTAAACTGCAAGGGTTCAAGTTCTCCATCAAACATCGGAAAGGAACCCAGAACATCGTACCCGACACTCTCTCACGGATGTTTTCCCCAGAGGGAGCCGAATTAACAATAACTGACGAGGACCCCATCGAAATAGATTTGGACAGCCCACATTTCGAATCAGATAGCTACAAAGAGTTGAGGCAAACCATAGCGACCCAACAAACACAGCTGCCTGATTTGAAGGTAATAGACGGCTATGTGTATAGACGAAATGAATACGCCACTGGTGATCCATGGCAGGACGAAGAGTCTTGGAAACTCTGGGTACCGGAGGAAATTACACAACATCTGATCCTCCGCGCACATGACCATCCTTTAAGTGCCCACGGAGGTTACGGTCGGACGTTACGGCGACTCAAGAAATACTTCTTTTGGCCTGAAATGGCATCCCAGGTCAAAGACTACGTGAGCGCCTGTGAGACCTGTAAAGGCACCAAAGCGCCCAACCAGCCTCTTCGACCTCCTATGGGTCAACTCAACGTTCCAGAACGCGTGTTCCAGCGTCTATACATCGATCTACTCGGTCCATATCCTCGGTCGTCAATGGGACACATCGGAGCTATAGTCGTTCTAGATCAGCTCTCAAAATTCCCAATGGTGGAACCTATCCGTAAATTCACAACTCCATCGATCGTGAAATTCTTAGAGAACCGGGTATTCCATGTGTTCGGTGTTCCAGAGAGTGTGTACTCAGATAATGGAGTACAGTTCCGGTCTCGGCAGTTGAAGAGCCTACTTGAGCAGTATGGCGTTGAACACCAACTGACGCCCATATACTCTCCTCAGTCCAACGCATCAGAACGGTTGAACCGCACCCTATTGGCCGCGATCCGTTCCTACGTCCACCCATCTCAAAAGGATTGGGATCGTCGATTGTCTGCCATCACATGCGCCCTGCGATCCTCGTATCATTCTGTCACCGGTGTCGCCCCTTACTTTGCCGCCTTTGGACAGCACATGATTTGCCACGGTAAATCATACCGGCTGTTACGGCAATTAAAGTGTTTGGGGGACCCTGTCGTTGCGCTGGAGCCCCACGAACGTTTAGGAGACCTCCGCCAACAAATCGGACGGAAGATTAAGGCCGCAGATAGTGCAAATGAAGCGCAGTACAATCTCCGGTCACGATCTGCTAATTTCAAAGAAGGAGATGAAGTTTTCCGGCGAAATTTCCGCCAAAGTGACGCCGCGGGGCATTACAACGCCAAGCTGGACGAGCGATTCTTGAAAAGCCGCATAAAGAAGATAATGGGACCTAACCGTTACTTGATAATGGATCCATCGGGAAAAGAAGTGGGGATATACCACGCGAAAGACCTGCGCCGATAGATAATTAGTCACGTCTGTTTGTCCGTCCGCATATATTTTCAAAAAAAAAAAAATGCACAAGGGTTGTATACTTCCGGGCAAACATAAACATAAGTCAGTCCGTCCGTCTGTCAATTGTGGTTTTCTTTTATTGTCCGTCATCTCTAGTCCCGACGCCGAAGCCAACCCATGATACACAGAAATATCCTTCAGCTCCTTTTTCGCAATCCGCATTGCCTTGGGATCGCGAGAAAATTAGCTGCCCTGTAGTAACCGAGGAGCTATGGCTCTAAAAGCAGCGCTGACATAGGCACACAGCACGAACACAATTTAATAAGGATTCAGTCGATTCAGTCACCTTCCCCATCGCAACACTCGCTCTTTTTTTTTTTCGCATGAAAAATAAGTGAAAAAATTTCGGTTGGACTTAACACCCGGGAAACAAAATTCTAAAACTGTTTAATATTTTAATGTGTAGTGATTTTATTTCAATATCTTTTGAATATAATTTAACTAATTGCGGTGTAACGCGGTATGCAAATGCTTAGAACGAAACGGTTAACCCCTTAAATTATATGAACGATAAAATCATTGTATCATTTAAACCCCACAAAATTTGTCAAATTTTACCCATTCCAACCATAATATTAATTCAAAATTGTTTTGTTTGTCGGTAATTAGCGCGTGCCTGTCTTATTCTTTCGATTTATTTCCCTCTTAATTACGCCTAATAATTATAAACATAAATTGCTTTCAATTGATAATTTAAGCGAATCTACAAGAGACGACTTAAAATTTTAAAAACAACCGAAACGAGTGTGCATTATCACCACCGCATGTTCACCCATAGATGGCATTATTCAACGAAACTTTTGCTGTTTCGTTGCTCGATGGCTCGGCCCCGCCATGTTAGTTCGTAGTTGCACAAGATCCTCGTGAGAGGAAGGCGAGTGAACGCCGAAAAGTACGCTTGGTGGCCATTGTAGTGTCGTGAATTCCCTTAATTTCAAAGTGTGAAGTTATAGTGGAAATAGGTACATCAGCGAAGGAAATGTTTTAAAACCACAACAAAATCGTGGTGGATGTAAGTTAAACGTAATTTTCAAAATTCATACAGTGCTAGTTAACCCTAGATACATAACGTTTTGTATATTTTCGCGTAGTCTGCGACTCAGATCAGGAGCTTGACAATCGTTTAGCGTGCAACACGTGCAGTCTGAGAAACTATATCTTTATTGTGTTTCATCGAAGATTTATAAATAAATTTTGATAAAATATGCCTGTAATGTCAGAAACTGATTCTGAAATGAGTCAAGACCGATATGAAAATGAATCTGATGATTCCGACGCAAGTGAGCAAGAGGAAAATGACAGTGATGAAGAAGAAGATGATAGCGATGAAGAGGAAGCCTCTGACGATATGGATGAGAGTTCTTTCTTAGATCGCGAAGCTGAAGAGGCTTATTCTGATGAAGATGAAGATGAAGATGAGTGGTTTTAGTGAGGTTAAGTGTCTATGGTTCTGTTGATGCGGGCTAGTTTGCGGGTTTTTGTCTTAAAAAAAAAAAAAAAAATGGCGTTTGCTAGCAAGAAAATGAATCTCGATTTGTTCTATAAGATGTTTAAAGCGGAATATGAAACTTCAGTGCGTAATATTGAAATGTGCAAGGAAAAGGCGGACCATCTATACGAACATGTTCGGCGACAGT
This sequence comes from Odontomyia ornata, assembly GCA_963969285.1. Taxonomy (NCBI): domain Eukaryota; kingdom Metazoa; phylum Arthropoda; class Insecta; order Diptera; family Stratiomyidae; genus Odontomyia; species Odontomyia ornata. Next base: position 271,433,450 of record OZ017738.1, on the reverse strand, counting down.
GGGAATCAACAACTGACATGCAAACTTGTCTTGAAAATTATGACAAAGTTTTAACGGATTTAGTGCATATGTCGGACAAATTACGCAAATTTAATATACAACTGGAGTTGGAATCGTTTCAAAAGCTGAAAGAACAATCCCAGGAAGAAAAATTTACATATCCATCTCCAAAATGCTTGAAATATAATATTGGATATGAATCTGAATGCGTGATCACTTATATAAAAGATGCGAAAAAACAAACTGTTTTATGTAACTGAAACGGGAGAAAACAGCAGCACTGAGCAAATAGTGAGAAAAATGCAATCATATCTCCAAGATAATCCAAGAGAGTATGAATTGACACCTAAGAATGGGGAAGTATTTGGTCTTCACTTAGAAGGTTACATGTTCCGCGCTGTCAAAGAGAATGGAAATTCTGATAAATTCTCCAAATTCAAGGCGTACTTAATAGATGTTGGTGAAATTGTAACAATCAACGAATCTATGCAGATGTATGTTTTACCAATTGACTATCAAGAGCTACCCGCACAAGCAGTTCTTTGCAAATTAGAACAACTGAACATAAACGATGTCAATCCTAGTGATTATCTTAATCAAAGCCTTTACGTAAAACACCGATTTCGAATAACGGATAAGGACAGGACAATGTTGTTTGTAAATTTGTACGCAGATACAAACCCATTTAGAAATAAAATGATGAGCGATAGAGACAATTCAGTGAAACAAGATAAGCCAGTACCAGAATTAACCAATCCTTTTAAAAGGTATTTATGTTTGAAAACAAAAATTGGTCGTTGTCAAATTGATTTTTCAGACATTAACAGAAGACAATCTGTTTCGAATGTTTCCATTGAAAATAGTGTAATAATTAATGATGCTTCTTTATTTAATGATGCAAGGAGCAGCAGTCATGGCAGTGAATATCAGGGATCTTTAAAGTCTAACAATTCTGATAATGGCACTGCAATGAATGGTTTTGATTATAACAGAAACAATGAACTTGTTAAAACAGTGAATTTTAATAATGGTTTTGATATGAATTACATGACTCGGGTGTTAAACGAAACTATGAAAAATCACAAGTTAATAAATGCTCCTATAGAGTATTAAACCCCTCTAAACGGTGTGAGCAATTTAACGGAAGACCAACGAAAGATATTGTCCGAAGAGCCGCTCAATACTTCAAACGCAATGAAAGCTGTCATGGGATATGAGCCAAAAGATGATAAAAGAATATGCAGTTTTTACAATCCGGCAACGAAATCGTGTTTTAAGGGAGCCAAATGTAGAATGGAGCATGTTGAAAAATTAAAGAAGGTTGGACTAGAGATCAAGCAACAACTATTGTTGACATTGCCAATCAAATTGTTTACCCGCGAGTCGGGGAGCAGATAACAATAATTCCAACGCATATTATTAATGTCGAAAACTTTTTTGGTCAAGTAGTTAAACTCGAAACACGTTTATGAACCAACGTTACAAGAATTAATATATAAAATGAATTCTCCCGAAAAGACACAGCTTTATCGACCATTGAAATCAATGCCAGTTCTTTTGAGCTGGTGATAGCCAAATACACGGACGGATTTTGGTATCGTGCAAAAAAATTTAAATGTTATGGACGACGATACCGTCAAGGTATTTTATGTTGATTATGGGAATTCTCGTGTTGTATCCATTAACGATGTACGTATGTGGGACCGACAATTCGAATTTCTACCATTCCAAGCAATTTGCTGCAAAATAGCTGGTATAGCAGAGAAGCGCAACAAATCCTTAGAAGCAGCGGAACAACTGCGCAAAATGATTCTTAACTTAGCAATTAAAGCTCAGGTTTTAAACAATATTGGCCAGTTGGATTTACAGCTGTGGGATGTTTATAACAATGATGTTGCTGAAGAATTGATTTCTATGAAACTTGTTGATAAAAAAGAGACGCAAATCATAAGAACGAATCAAATTCTTCCTGCTTAATAGAACGTCTAACAAATAAAGTTCATATTTTAATTTTTAATATATATGATATTATGCAAAGATAAATGATAAGAAAAATGTTTATATATAATATATATATACCAGAGCGGATGTAATTTTGATCTCTAAATTATCCACGTAGTCACCTTGCACATCATCTATACTCAAAGTATCCACCTTCTCACTACAGACATCGACAGTTCTGGTTTTTCCTCCAAAAATTCGCGCGATGTATAAGGTGTTAGGAAAGAGGCAGATAAAAACGTTTCGCGTGTGGGTCGTTTTGACTCACGTTATGTATGTAGGGTTAATATTAGAAAAGATTAAATCAGAAATTTGAATCGATATCGTGTTTGTGGTGGAATATAATATATTTGTGGGAAAAAGTGCTTTGATACCTTAAGTTCAATATGCCGTTATTTCAGAGTTGTTGGCAGATAGATAACTCCTACCATCCTGTTGATACACAGCGAAAAAAACTTCACAGACTGCTACTTTTTCTACGACAGTGCCTGTAAAAAAAACGATAGCAGCTGCCAATATCGCCATGAGCCATCAGCATTAGGTCACCAAGTGATGTGCAACAGGTGGTTGGAAGGCCGATGTGAAGATTTTCGTTGGAAGGAGCGGCACATGTTGATTGGGAAACGGCGGGACCATACTCCCTGTTTCTGGGAAAACACACCGTTCGGATGCAAAAAGGCGCATTGTGTATTCAAACATAGTTCAACAAAGAGTGATAAATCCACTGAAAAGTTAGATCCAGAAGAATTAGTCAAATCACTCAATCCATATAGTGACCAACGGATTGCATATAAAGGAGCTGATAACTTATCTAGAGAGACTAACAATTCGTGGAATGAAACAATCAAAAGTTTAAACGCTGAGGAAGTCGATAAACTTGTGAATAAAATTGAGACTCAAGACGCCACTGAAAACGAAATATTAAACATTAAAAGCAGTAGAATAAGTAGCAACGAGCATTACCACGTTCGAAGACCATACGGTTGTGATATTCAAGGAAGTCTATATGTATTTACACCTTGATAGCTGAATTTTTATATGATTTTATACACCCTTAGGATCTATTTTATGTCTTAATACTCGTGTACTAATATTTGATATACGAACGCGAATCTTCACTACCAAAAATTCCAGGACTTGCTTACCTCCAAATCGTCAACGAGCGCTCGTCGTCGAGGGAAAGGTACTGTAAGTACCCTCTTAACATTTTTATAATTATATATTTATTAAATTTTTTCAAAATATCAAATATATATGAAAATTAATATTTATTCCATATAGAAAATTATATTAAATATATATAAAAATTTAATTTATTGAACGATCGCATTCAATGTATCTTCCACGTAACGCAATATTGGAAACTTTGTTGAGAAGATTAAACAATCTATGTAAACGAAGAATTCAGTATGCGTTAAGATGAAGTCCTCCGAAATCATAGGCACTAAGTTCCATTTTCGGAGCTATAATAATTGTTTCCTTTAATATGAACGAATCTTAAAGTTAATGATTTCTTTTTTCGTAAGCGTACTGTCATTTGTTACCTTGTTTATCATTCATGATATTACACTATCACTTGATGTGATATTTGTGCTTAAATTCATAGACAACTATTCCTGTAAATGTTCAACAATTCGGTTGAAATTTAGTAAGATATTTCTTCTGCCTTATTGTCTTCGCTTTAACATATCCACTTATTTCAAATAGAGCTTTATCGACTTCTTCATATCGTTGCCAGTCAAATGAAATGAATCATTAAAAAAAAAAAGATTATGTTGGTTCATTCCCAATCTATTTGTGTATTATTTAAATTCTTTAGAAATAACATAAAGTCAAGCACGAAAATATAGCCATATAAGTTGTTAATATGAAATAGTATAAAACAAATCTCCAATCCAAACAGATAATCCCGAAAATAAAAAAAAAACCGTTTTTTTTAAAAAAGGAAATAATGATTAATTTCGTATAAATCCATGTAAAAATTTTTTGAAACATACTGTATGGAAAGTGAAAGAATAGCATCTACAAGAGCTAACCACAATAATTATAATAATACAGGAAATTGGAGTAAAATGAATTTTCTTCTAATTTTAATCTTCTTTTAATATCAATTTCCCTCTTTCGATGGTTAAATGCTTTTCAATATAGTGTCATAAATTGCTGTGCTGATTGCCAAAGAACAATCATACTATAGAAATATATCAATTTGGTTGCATTAACGTTGTTCGAATAAAAACAAAATGATGAATTAAACGGTAAAAATCGGTCTTTCCCTTCCGGTCTTTTCCAATCGGGTATAGGACCCGGTACGATGGCAGGCTTCCACCCTAAAATATGAGCCAGCCGCCGGGTACAGCTTAATTCCTTCTTTTGTTTCAGGTGACTTTATGGGTTGAGTGGCCCAAGCCAAGTGCCTTTTTATGGCATAGAGTTATGCAATTCAATTGTATAATTCTATGACATAAATTGGTCGCCGGGGTACTCGCCTTCTGATGGGAAAGTTCATATAATTCAAGTTGTATGAGTTTTCCACTCAGAAGAGGAATACCTGGCCACTTCAACAATTTAACATTGGATTTATTCCGGTTGGGTGGGCATGAAGGGGCTCCACCACCACCCGGTTGCCCCTCTTTCATTTGTGGGCCCTGAATGTATTTGGGTAAAGACGAGGTCACCCCAAATTAGTCTTTCTTGTCAGGTTGCACTTGTTCTCGTAACAAGTCATAATTCCTTCGTGGAGGTTATCTACAAATTTGCGACTTCGGTCGTCCTCGTGTGATCTCTGCAAGCAATTCGTGAATGCGAAATGTTTTGTAGTGAGTCCTCGTGCCGGGGAAACGAACCCGCCCCACGACACCGCAATGCTAGCCTGCCAGCGCATTCACGCGTCTCCGGACGAGGGCATTCTCGGCAGGAACCAACACCTTCCTCTGCCGAGGCAGCAGAACATCGCTGCAGTCCTTTACGGACATTATGGAAACTCCTATTCACTACAATATGATTAACAAGGTCAAAATACTTGAACCCATACATCATTTATATGGCTGCCTATATTCTACACATGACCCTTTTACGTCTCAAGTACCCTCCGTAGCGTTTTTCTTATCGCATGCATCCATATGTGGCATATATTCTTGAAGATTTTTTTTGTTTGTGATATGGAGTGAGTTGCTCTTTCCATGTTAGGGAAAGGCTCTTAATACTTGTGATGAAATTTTATTGGATAATAATAGGACATTGCTTCTAGTGATCTTATTGACAAGAATGTTAGCGATTTTTTGAGATAAGTGAGATAAGTGCATAGTGATAATTAGAGTATGGCTTATGAGACACCGCTTGTGGTGATCCCTATGATGGGAACAGTGGGTAGTGTATGCAGTGGGTAGTGTATGTGTGCTATTAGGTATTGGTCAATAGATATAAAACTTTAAGATGAGATTTTTGTATGTTAGAAGCAATGTATGTATGGAATGTGTTGAGGAATAAGATCATTATGGACGATAACTTATGGTGCACTTTGGTTTTTGTAGCTGTTGATATTTTAGATGTGTAGAAAAGTGCATTGAGTATATGATCTAGAGTGTATCATAATTTTTTTTGGTGAGAATTAATGATGTTTCGTATATAGACTAGAAATACGTTTGAGAATTGTATAAAAAGGCTTGAAGAAAATTTAGAACGTTATTGTGGTTTCAACGCAAAATATGTGCGCTTTAGATTTCCAGTGAAAATTTTGCCTTGTAGTGGGGTATACTTGCCTTTAACGGCAAGTATTGTTTTATATCTCTGCCTTGTAGTGGCAGAGAAGTGTATTTGCTTGCCGCGGCAAAACAAACAAGTTTTGTATCAAAACAGAAATATTGGCTCTTCGGATGCCATCAGCTTAGGGCTTGCGTTGACATAGCTAAAACCCTGATCTACGATGAAGTTAAAACCCTAACCTACAATACAAGCAAATATTCTTTTAAATTTCTGCCTTCTAGTGGCATATTGTTCAAACAGTTCTTAGTAATCTCCAAAGATTACTAATAGTAGAGATATAGGCTGCACGAGACCGTAAAGAACCAGCGCCAAATACGCGGCAACCCAAATGTTGCTATGGGCAGGAGATTTAATATTCTTTTTTTATATGTTTACATAGTGAAATCTATTCTTTTTCAGAAAACATTAACAAAATCCACAAATTGGTTATGAAAGATCACAAATTGAAGGTGCACGAGCTAGCTGACATTATAAATATATCAGATCAAAGTGTTTTTACTATTTTAAACGAACATTTGGGTATGCGAAAACTCTGCGTAAGGTGAGTGCCATGTGATCTCACAGTCAACCAAAAACAATAACGCATTGATGCTTCAGAGGAGTATTTGGCGCTGTTGAATTGCAATTAAATTGAATTCTATATGTGACAATGGATGAAACACGGCTTCATTTTTACCCATAGGAATCCAAAAGACAGCCAGCTGAGTGAACAGAAGTTGACAAACCGAATCCAAGGCGAGCAAAGACGCAAAATACGGCCAGTAAGGTGATGGCATCTGTATTTTGGGATGCGAACGGAATAATATTCATCGATTATCTCCAAAAAGGAACCACCATCATTGGCGACTACTACTGTGCACTTTTGGATCGATTGAAGGCATTTGCAAAAGAAATAAGTTGCGTAGACTGACCTACGCTCATGTCAGAAGGGTTTTGTACTTAACTTATAAAATGCAGTCACTAGCAACGAATAGAAGCAAGAAACATGTCAACGATGATTTTTTTGGAGAAAATATGAAATTCGAAGTTCATAATATTATTGACAAAGTTGAACGAATTTTGACTTCTGAGGTGTTTGTTATTATTATCCTCACAAATACCTCCCTTGATAATTTTTTCAGTTAGTTACATCACTGATGTCCAGCCGCGAGGGAGGAAACACATTTTTCATGTTCCCCTCCTGTGCCCCCACTGAAGCAAAAACTGTCAGTTTAAGAACTGTTTTGAAAAGCTCTCATAAAGAACTTTCATTTGATACTCATATCGGCTACTATTCGATCTTTGTGAAACTTTCAGGACAGGCCAGCCTCATAAATTTTATTGAATTTAAAGGTGCCGTTAAGATTTTATTCAAGAGAACGTAAAATCAATAAATCAAACTATTACTAACAAAGTTGAGTAATTTTTGATTTCTCACGTATTTGTTGTTGTTGTACTCATATTTTCATGATTTTTTTCATATTTTTCATATTTTTCATACGAAAGTTGTCCAATCATGAGGGGGGAGAGGTACGCAAAAAGTTCGTACATTTCCCCTGCGCCCCCCCCCCCCACGGTACTTATAAGGCAATTTTATGACTTGTTTGGAAAAGATCTCATTAAGACCGTTCCAATGACACCCTACTCGACTACCAAGGTGAAAATTTTCTTTGAAGGATCATCTCCCTATATGGGGAGACCCCCTTACACCCCTTTTGAAAAATTTTCCACACCAAAACTTTCAAGAAGTCACCACTTCTCACCTTTCCACAAAGTGTCATTGCCGAGCTTCTATAGTTTCGGAGAAAAAGTGCTGTGACATACGGACCGACGGACAAACGGACACAGGTCGTGATTGCAATAGGGTTTTGTGTTTTAGTACAAAACCCAAAAAAGAGTGTTGTTACACCAAAAAAATGCACCGTGTCAGAAATCGATGAAAACGATGGCAAAATTGAATGAATTGGGCTTCGAATTGCTTACCCACCCATTGTATTCTCCAGATTTAGCCCCCAGTGACTTTTCCCTATTCTCAGGTCTCAAGAAAATGCTTGCTGGAAAGAAACAAGTCCAATGATGAAGGAATCACTGAAACAGAGGCCTATTTTGATGAGAAAGAGAAATTGTACTTTAAAAGCGGTATCGAAAAGTTGGAAAATCTCTATACTCGAAGATAACTAACGTATGTTGAATAATAAAATTTGAGCTTAGTCATAATTTTGTTTTTTTCTTACTTATCCTATGGACTTATTGAATAACCACGTGGGAAATTGATTAAGAATTATTCATATAAAGTTGGTTTTCACTGTCTTATTGAATTGAGTTAGTATAGGGTTATCCATATTACGCTTGGGAAAGTAAAGCTAAAAAGAAACACATCAAACATTCAGATGGAAACAAAATTTTTTTATTTAATATAAAGATTGAATCTTGCCATTATACATGGAACACAACATCATTCAAATGTCCTCGACGGGTTCTCTTACAGGCACATTTCCGGCAATATCTCGGCCATAACTTCACGAATATTGGTTTTCAATTGCTCAAGATTTTGAGGATTGTTTGCGTAAACACGATCTTTCGCAAAGCCCCATAAAAAAATCCAAAGGTGCTACGTCGCAGGATATTGCGGTCCAATTGACATCACTCAATCTCGAAATTACGCGTCCTGGAAATTTCTCTCGCAAAAGTGCTCGATTAGCCTGTGTTGTGTGGCTTGTGGCTCCGTCCTGTTGGAACCACATATTCTCCAGATCATAATCTTGAATTTATCTCCAAAAATAATCGGTGGATATCTGTCCACAGCGGTCAGAATTGACTGTAATGGCTCTTCCTTGATCGTTTTCAAGAAAATACGGGCCAATAACACCACCAGACCATAATGCACACCAAATTGTCTCTTTTTCTGGATGCAAAGGCTTTTCTGCGATCACCTGAGGATTTTGAGAGCCCCATATGCAGCCATTCTGTTTATTTACGTAACCACTGAGCGAAAAATGATCCTCTTCACTAAAGAACATTTTGTTCGAAAAATCGTTATCAATGGCTTGTTGTTCAATCACCCGAACCGAATACATTCTACGTTGTGTATGGTCTTGAGGCTTAAGTTCTTGAGTGAGTTGGGTTTTGTACGGACGGAGATGCAAATCCAAATGCATAATCCACCACAATGAGCCGTTAGACAAGCCCAAATGTTGAGCACGTAGAGGAATCGACAAATTCGGGTCTTCCTCCACACTGTGAGCAAGGACAGCGACATTTTCAGTAGAAAAAATGTTTCGATGATGCACAAGCCTTGCAATATCAATAACCGATCCAGTCTCTTCAAATTTTCTCACTGTGTTCGAAATTGTTTGCTGTGTAGGTCGATTATGTCGACCGTAATCGGCTCGTAAAGCTCTAAATGTTGATACAGCAGAATTACCATTTTTATAATAAAATTTAATAATTTTAACGTGTTTTTCGACTGTTAAACGATCCATATTTCTAAATGGCAAACCTTGAATTAAAAAAAACATGCTTTGGATGACATTTAATTCTGACAGAAGTCAAATGGCAGAGTTATACTTTCCCTACCACGAAATGGATAACCCTGTATTTAAGCATACAGCGTAAGATGGCTGTATCCGTGCATAAAGCCTTGTAATGAAAATATAACAATAGTCATAATACCTGGGATGTTGAAGTGAGTTAACCAAACTACTAACCAAAATGAGAAATTAAGCATTGAAGACTTTTAAAAATATGAGAGTCATTGTTTTAAAGTTCTTACTAGTGCTCAACTTCAAGAGCTTACAGCTATAAAAGTCAATTTAAAACTTTTTAACATTTTTATAAAATTTGATTTAACTAGGCAGAATGGTATAAGTGATTTGAAATCATTCAATACAAAAAATGTTGTCATTACCAGGGGTTGTAATCTTGAGTACGTTTATAAAGATTTGCGCTGCCGTCTTGAAAAAAAGTGAGGAATTTCAAGAGAGGGTACTGGGTGGGTATTCCAACAAATCCTCTATATACAGGTTAGCATAAATAAGTATACATCTTTTCATGGAGGATCTTATTTAGCTCTACCAAAAAAGGTGTTATCGAAAAAAGCATGCGTAAATGTAGAAAATTTTGATGATGCATGTTTTGCATGGTCTATCGATTCTGCTCTTCATCCCGCAAAGAAATATTCTGACCATGTAAGCACTACTCAACTCTTTTGAACTGGGTAGGTATTACGTTCCCTATTTTATTCAAAGAGATTCTCATTTTTGAGAAATAAAATAGTGTGAGCGTAAGTGCCTTTGGCTGGAAAAAAGGCTCAATCGTGGGTCCATTCTATTTATCCAAAAACAGGCAAGCCTCTAAAAAACATATAAGCCTACTTTATGTGGAAAATGAAAGAGGTACCATACGACATGATTGCTGGATAAACAATTTGGGTAAACAGAGCTACGCTCATGTCAGAAGGGTTTTGTACCCAACTTCTCAGAAATGCAGTCACCAGCAATGAATAACGTCAAGAAGTATGTCAAAGAGATGTGCATGAACAAAGGAAAATCCATTTTTTTCTACTTTCAACGGTCGCCATTTTGTTGCAAACTGGCAAAAATCACTCAAATCATGAATTCTAAAAATATTACTGTTATTGACCTTATTGGAAAATTTCAAGAAGATCAAGTCAAAACTGCAGTGACTGATTAGATGGAAAGTCCATAAAATACCAAAATCATGTGTTATTGTTGTTGTAATTGGAGAAATTTCAAACGGCTATAACTTCCGTGTATAATTCGACTCTCATCAAACTTACAAAGTTAAAGAACCCTTAGTAGTACTACGTAAATATCGAATTTCGTTCAGTTTAAGGCTACCGATGCGATTTTATTGGGTAAAATGCGAAATTCGAATATCATACTATTATTAACAAACTTAAGCGAATTTCGACTTCTAAGGTATTTGTTGTTGTTGTACTCATAAACACCTACCACCATATTTTTTTCAGATTTTTCGGATCACAGGTGCCCAATCGCGAGGGGGGAGACCCAAATTTTTCGTGTATTTCCCCTCCCTGCGCGTCCCTCGTAGCAAAAAGTATCAAATTAAGACCTATTTTGAAAAGTTCTCATCAAGATTTTTCATTTGATACCCATATCGGCTGCCTTTCATGAAATTTTTTTTTCGGGGGCCACTCCTCTATATGGGGAGACCCCCCCTTAAAAACCTTATAACATTTTTTGTAGTTGAACTTTAAAGAGAGCATCACTTTACACCTGCACACAAAATTTGATGTTTCTAGCTTCAGTAGTTTGCGAGATATAGTGCTGTGACACACGGACGGACGGATGGACGGACGGACGGACGGACAGACGGACAGACAGGTCGCGATTTTAGTAGGGTTTTGTAAAATTATTTTACAAAACCCTTAAAAATTGAAGTCGACTTGTGCATATAGTGGAATGACTAAACATTGTGGTATATCTTACCTCTGATGGGTACCTTATTAAATTTACCAGCGTTGAGCGACACAATTAGCACATCAAACATGATTTATAATTTTACCATCAGACGAGGAAAAAATATGAAGTTTAAAACAATAGGAAGGCAGATCACATTTCTATTTATAGTCGATGCTGATTTTGAAGCATTACTGCAGCCAATAGAGTCATGTTTCACAGACCCTTATAGTTCATTTACAGAGAGCACCCACATTCATGCACCATAAAGCCTTTCATATCATATAAAGTGCAGCTATGATCCATACTTGAATAAATTAGAAATTTTCAGAGGCAGCGATTGCCTTAAGATTTTCCTAAGTAGTTTGCAGGAAGACGTAAACATATATTTAGGATCTTAAAGGTGAACTAGCCCATGCAATTGTCCCACGCGGAAGAAGAGGAATTTTTAAACGCAGTATCTTGCCATATTTGTGATGAAAAATTTGACTCAGAAACAAGGAAAGTAAAATTTCATTGATATTGACAGGAGTCTTTAGAGGTGCAGCTTGCAACAAATGTAATATTCGATATACAGTCTCCCATTTTATACCTATATAGTATTCCATAATCTTAGTGGATATGATGCTGATTTCATATTTCAGACCTTTGGAGGAGATTCCGATAACATTGAAGTTATTCCTAAAAATAAGGAAAAATATATTAGATTTTCCAAATACATGAGGGTTGATGATGAAACAATATCGTTAAGATTTATTGATTCTTATCGTTTCATGGGCTGTAGTTTATATAAGCTGGCTAAAAATTTAGATTCTGATAAATTTCTTGAGACTAAAAGGTATCATTTAGACTATAGTTTGTTCACCCTCGTGATAAGAAAGGGGGTTTTCCCATATGAGTATATCAATTCCTCCGCCAAGCTTGATGAAACATACTTGCCAGCCAAATCATTGTCTAACAGTACACTAGAAAATAGTGGTATCAGTGATGAAGAGTGTGTATGGAAAAAATTCAATTGTCAAATACTGAGTCAGTACTCTGATGTTTATTTAATAACAGATGTGCTTCAGTTAATAGATTTATTTGAAGAATTTAGAAATGTATGCCAGCAAATCTTTGGGCTAGATCCAGCTCATTATTTTACGGCCCCTTCACTCAGCTGGGAAAGCATGCTCAAAAGCACTAAAATTGAGCTTGAATTGCAAACAGATATAGATATGTACAATTTCGCGAAGCAAGGGATTAGAGGAGGACTTGTCAATGCACTAAAAAATATTAAAGGCAAACAATAAATATATAACTTTATACAACCCTGATCTTGAAAGAAACTTTATTCTGTTTATTGATGCAAAGAACCTATACGGTTGGTCAATGAGTCAATATTTACCCATTAACCGTTTTCGCTGACTAATCAATGGGGAAATCCAATGCTTAGATATTCTGAATTTTGAGGACACTGCACCTAAGGGTTTCATTTTATCCGTTGATTTAGACTATCCACAAGACCTCCATGAGCTACACAACGATCTTCAATCTTGCCCCGAAAGTCGGATCCCACCCCTTGAACGTCAAAATGCAAAAAACTGATCGCAACCGAATCAAATAAACGTAATTACATTATCCACTATCGAAATTTAATACAATGTTTCCGTACAGGGCTAAAGTACATGGTTCAATAGAGTTTAGTCAATCACCGTGGTTAAAAAAATACAATATATAGACTTAAATACTGAAATGCGTACTAAGGCAACAAATGATTTTGAAAAAGATTTCTACAAATTGATAAACAATAGTGTATTTGGAAAAACCATGGAAAATGTGAATAATTATGTAAATGTTAAGGTCTTAACTCATTGGGAAAATGTCGAAAAAAAGAAAAAATCTCATTACTACATTAGTGGACCTAATTTCCATAGTTGTAAAATAATAAATGAGAATTTAGTTCTTATTTAAATGGATAGCATCAATGTTAAATATAATAAGCCAATTTATATCGGCATGGTAATTCTAGATGTAGCAAAAACTTTGATGTATGATTTTCATTTTAGTTTTATCCAAATTAAGCACAATAGTCGGGTACAACTTTTATACATGGATACAGACTCGTTTATCTATAATATAGAAACTAAAGACATTTATGATGATATTAAGAATAATATAAATTTATTTGATACCAGTAATTACCCGAAAAATAATTTATATAACATTCCTCATGTCAATCAAAATGTATTAGGTAAATTTAAAGATGAAAGTCCCATCGATCCCATAGCAGAGGTTATTGAAACAAAAGTCTTATTGGCATAAATAATGAAATTGAGCCATCAGACTTTATGAAATATGTAGAGGATATGAAAGTCAAATTATTTAATAAAATGTATACATTAAGATGTAATAAGCACCTTATTTATACTAGATTAGTCAATAAAATAAGTCTTTCGGGAAATGATGATACGCGTTTCTTAATTCCAAACTCCTATTATACTTTAGCTTGGGGCAATCATATGATAAATTCATCGTTTTTAGTTCATAAGAAAACACACAGTATATTATCATGTAAGCAATTTTATTATAATATGTTTGTTACAATAAATCATTTTTGTTAATACATAAATTATGGTCTTTTAAAAATTATAACCATTTCACAAAATTTTGTTATGTTTTGTCTTCAATGCCTTGTCGACTAGGAAATCGTTCACATATTCTATTCAGTTGCTTGTGGCCTGTTTATCTATCTGGCGTACTTATTAGTGATCCTTTCAGCTAGTAAGATGTCTATTAAGCTGTCCATTTAGCTGATAAAGCCCATTTTTTAGCTGATACCCTATCTGTTTAGCCGATATGCTGTCTGTTGAGCTATCCGTTTAGTGGGTAGAGCCGTCTGTTAGCTGATAAGCTGTCTATGTAGCTGTCTGTTTAGCTGCCCTGTCTGTTCAGCTGATATGCACAAAGATGAGTCAAGGTTGACGACTCTACTGCTTCACTATCGCGAACAACAACAGTGTTTTCCGCAGAACGAACTGGGTGAGCATGCACAGGTGTGATCACATTTCCTACAGACCAGGTTTGCTGAACTTTGCGCACAATTTTCTCGATTGTGAACACATTTGGTCGACTATGCTGACCAAAAAAATCACGAAGTGCACGAAATGCATTTTGATTTGAACGCCCATTTTCGTTAAAGCCTTTAACAACTTTAACGCGCTCCTCAATTGTGCACCTCTCAATGGTTGAATTTTTCAAATACTGAAACAAAGAAATGTCACATTAAATTGGGCGAAAAACTTGACGTTAAGGTGTGACTTTTAATAACCGGAATTGTACAAATTAATCACCGGAATTTTTTAACGAAATTTGATGCTTTATTGTGGAAAAATCTTACAATATATTTTTTTCAAAGTATTGTCCATCGGAAGGTACAAAATTTTGCCGTCTTTCAGGCAATTTATGAATTCCACCCCAAAAAAATTGCGCCAGCTTGGCGGCCAAAATAGTGAAGCGTATTCCGGTGAGGGCGTTTTGCATCGAGCGAGATAAATGAAAGTCAGATGGAGCAAGGTCCGGAATATAAGGCGGGTGGGCCAAAACTTCCCATTCATTATTTTCCAAATAGTTTTTCACGGGTTTCGCAGCATGCGGACGAGCGTTGTCGTGATGAACAATTATAGCATCGTGTCTGGTCGCATATTCCGGGCATTTTTCGATGATGGAACGCTTCAAATGTATTAATTGTATTTGGTACAGGTCACCTGTGATTATCTGGCCCGATTTCAACAAATCATAATATAATGGCCCCTTCTAATCCCACCAAATATACAGCATAGCCTTGGCGTCATGGATATTTGGCTACGCCGTTGATTTGGCTTCACGTACTTTTTGCGCTTGAGATTGTTATAGTGGATCCATTTTGCATTCCTAGTCACGATCCGATGCAAAAATGATTTCTTTTTATGGCGCACAAGCAGGATTTCAGACATATAGAAGCACCGTTCAACGTCTCTCGGCTTCAACTCATATGGGACCCAATTACCTTGGTTCTGAATGTATCCGACGGCTTTCAAACGTTTTGAAATGGCTTGCTGAGTCACTTTCAACAATTCGGCAAGTTTATCTTGCGTTTGACATGAATCCTCATCGAGTAGCCTCTCCAATTCTTCGTTTTCAAACTTTTTTGGCTGCCCTGGGTATTCTTAGTCTTTGATGTCAAAATCGCCACTTTTGAAGCGTTGAAACCATTCAAAATACTGTGTTTCTGCTAAAGCATCGCCGCCATAAACTTTTACAAGCAAACGATGACTTTCCGCAGCAGTTTTCTTTGCATAAAAATGATTCAACAGAACCTCCCGCAAATGATGTCTTTTTCTCCAATTTTCGAAGTTATTCATCGTCAAAAATAATAATGATGCATACAAGATAAAATTGTTTTGTTGACTGATTTTGATAGCTGCCAAATGTACCTTCAAAATGACATATGTATATAAAAAGTTCGAGCTTAGTAGCGTCAAATTCCGGTTATTATATATATATATATATATATATATATATATATATATATATATATATATATATATATATATATATATCTATATATATATATATATATATATATATATATTTATATATAAATATATATATATATACATATATCTATATATATATATACATATATATTTATTTATATTTATACGTATCCAAATATGTTTAAATATATCTATATATATATATATATATATATATATATATATATATATATATATATATATATATATATATGTATATATATATATATATATAGATATATATATATATACATATATATATATATATATATATATATATATATATATATAGATATATATATGTGAGTACATATATATATGTATATATATATATAGGTATATATATATATATATATATATATATATATATATATATATATATATATAGATATATATATATATATATATATATATATATATATATATATATATATATATATATACTCGTATATATATATATATATATATATATATATATATATATATATATATATATATATATATATATATGTATGTATACAAGTTGTTTTCTAAAATAAACGAGACTGAGCTTAAATAGAAACGACAGGAGCTTTGTTCTGAGAAGTTTGAGTTTATTTATTCAAAATAGTCTCTCCTGGCCTCAATACACTGTTTTGCGCAATCCGAGAGCTTTTTGAAAGAGGGTTTCAGGTCATTGAAAGGAATGTCCTTCAGGCTGTCGGTACAAGCCTTTTGGATGCCTTTTACGGACGCAAATCCTTTTCTATTTATGGCCAAATGTAATTTTCCGAATAGACAGAACTCACAGAGAGCCATATCAGGCAAATACGGTGAGTGATTGATGATCAAAATGCGATTTCTAGTCACAACATCAGTCACAAGCGTGAATTGAATTCTGAGCATTTTTGGTAATCAGTTAACTTATGCAGAACAAAACGCGCACAGACCTTTCGTAGACCCAAATGATCAGTTAAAATGCGATAAATCGATGTTCTAGAGATATTCAACTCTGTTCCATGAATTTCAATGATGATTTCGGCTCATTTTTGATAAATTCACGCACAATTTCGATGAAATTTTCGGTGATCACTGATTTTGGGCGGCCCGTATGTTCATCGTCACGACCATCTATGAAATGTCTGAAACACTCATGAACTCTGGCATGAGATAGACAACCATCGCGATAAACTTTTACCTCCAATTCAAATTTGATATAAGCTATTTGTTTGAAACTCATTTTTGTACCGATGACACAAACATACTGTCACTGTAGACGCAATAACTTCGCTCCCACTGAACCTAATGCCACCAAACTTTATAAATGGCGCCACACGAGTCTCGTTTATTTTTGAATGCAGCTTGGATATATATATATATATATATATATATATATATATATATATATATATATATATATATATATATATATATATATACATATATATATATATATATATATATATATATATGTATATATATATATAAATATATATATATATATATATATACATATATATATATATATATATATATATATATATATATATATATATATATATATATATATATATATATATATATATATATATATATATGTAGTGTTACATCTCCAAACAATTCCGCGAGCTACTGTCGCAATTGTTGTCGCAACTATTGATAACATCACGATCAATAAACGAATGTACTCGAAAGCACAAGAATCAACCAAGCATGATCAATATCTGAAAGTGACGCCACTGTGGCATATTCAGAATTGCTCAAATATTCCAGGCAATTCTCGCCAGCATATTCGCCAATATATGAGAAATGGATTGAATGACTAGAGACCCTTTATAAAGCCAAGCTGAATGAATGGCAGGTGACAGTAAAACCGCGATAGTAAAACTGCGACAGTGTGGGGTGCGAATTAAAAGCGATATTGATTGGTAGTGAAGACAGTTGTAATATAAGTTTATAGACAAGTGAAAAACAACATTTTAATTAATTTTTGTGAAATATTGAAATTGATGATTGTAAATAAACTCTCTTAACTTAATTTGAACGACAGTGCGTTTTCACTCTTCTGGAGCTTTGAAATTATCGGCCGCGAACCATAACACGCGGTAGTGGTGTCGAGTTGTGAGAAAGAAAACTTCGAAAGTGAAAACTTTTCAACATTTTTAAATTATATAATAGTGAAATTTAACGTGAAAACTGGTAGAAAAATAAGCCAAAACAATAAAAATGTCACGAAGCTTACAACTAAAAATTAATGAATTGACTATGTCGGAGCTTAAGGGGGAGTTGGAAAAGCGAAATCTGGCTACCCAAGGTACAAAGGCCATACTAATTGCACGCTTGCGTGACGCGATTGAATCGGAAGTCGTGAATCTGGATTTGACTGAGCCCTCAGATGCAAAAAACACGCAGAAGGTGAGAAGCAAAAACACCAAAATCAAAGGAACCAGAAAATGCGCTGATACAAATGTTGATGCTGATGCAGCAAGAGCAGCGACAACAGTCATCCAGTTTAACTGCGAAGCTAAATGAACAATCAGTGAAGCTACATGAACAATCAACGCAGCTAAATGAAAAGTCATCCAATTTAACTACGAAGTTAAATGAACAATAAGTGCAATGAAGCTAAATGAACAATCGGCGAAGCTGCACCAATAAGCGATCGAGATCAAGGCAGATTTGGTAAAACAGTCAACCGAAATAAAAGCGGAGCTCGGAAGTCTGAACAAGCAAATTATGTGCGTCGAGGAAAAGGTTTACCCAGTCGAGGAGAGAATCAACCGTGAGATCAGCCAGGTCGAGGAGAGAATCAACCATGATATTAGCCAGGTTGAGGAGAGAATCAGCCATGAGATGGAAAAAATGAAAAAGGGATTGGAAGCAGTGAGTCAGTAGTAACCATCTCAACAGCTTCACTGATAACCTCAGCGCAAAGCACATCCAGAAATGTAAAAGCACCAAGATTCGACGGACAAATGGTCTGGAGTATTTACAAAACACAGTTTGAAGCCACCACTCGGACAAATCACTGGAATGAGTAGGAGCAAGCAACTGCACTAACTCTTACTCTAACAGGCCCAGCTGCCAAGCTTTTGCAGACTATCCCCGTTGAGTTGCACTCAAACTCGACTGCAATAATGAGTGCACTTGACATACATTATAGAGACGATCATCTGAAGCAGATTTACCGGTCACAGCTACGGCATCGGATGCAGAAGTCTGGTGAAACCTTACAGCAGCTGGTGCACGACATTGAGCGACCTGCTCTTTTGGCTTACCCAGCCTACGACCCAGAACATTGAGATGACGCTGCAACAGAGCATTCATCAGTGCATTAAAGGACCCGAAATTGCAACGAGCCATGCGTTCAGCTCAAAAGCAAACGGTTAAGGACGCATTGGCTTATAGTCTGAACTTTGAGGCAGCGAAAAATATGACTCATACCACTGGCCGGGCTCGGGAGGTAATGGCAGATGAGTGCAGGTGTGAGCGCGTGGAAATTGAGTGAGAGCCGCATGTAAATAGTGCGCCTAGATGCTGGGATTGCGGAGAGAAGGCTGCAAAGAGACTGCAAGAAGCGAAGAAAACCGAGCTGTTGTTCAGGGTGTGCAACTAGGAGAAGATCCAGACCGTGTCAGGAGCCCAGAATGGAAGGCCTTCAACTGAGGGGTCGGGGAACATGTAAGAGCCAACTTCATGGGGGAGAGGTTGGCTAGGAAGATCGACGTTCCCAGCAACATCATCACCGTGTCAAGACTATATCGTGGAGAAGCAGACTTCTGCCTCCCAAGTTAAGTTGATGGAGAGCATTGCACCATAACAATCGACTCTAGTGCAACTCGGTCGATTATCCGGCCAGACCTAGTGGGGCAACAACTACTCCACAAGAGCAGGATTTTTTCATTACGGAGAGCCACGGGAGAAACTGCACCTGCCCATGGAGAGGTCAACCTCCAGATACAGTTGGGAGACCTTGCGTTCACACATAATTTTCTGGTCGCGAAAATTATGGATGACTGCATCCTTGGAATGAATTTTCTGCGACCACATGGAATCACGTTGGATTTAGGCAAACGGGTATTGAAATGGCGGAATGTCAAAGTGTTGATGGAGGATCCAAGCATCCAAATTCCCAAGATGAATGTGGTAGTATGTACCTGCACTAATGTACCGAATTTTTCCGAAAGCATTGTATGGGCCAAGCTTGATGGTGATTCTGTAGACCACCGATCTTATCTGATAGAGTCAATGAAGACGTCCGCATTGCACAGTTTGATTGTAGGACGAAGCCTTGTAAGATCTATAAGGAACGGATATGTGCCGGTTAGAATCCTTAACGCATCACCTCTTTGGAAGCCACTTACGACAATCATTGTGAAAGAAGGCAAGATGAAGACAAAGCCCTCGAATTTACGTCTGCAATATTTAAGCAGACCAAATTGCCAGTGCAGCTATTCAAGCGAGCCTCTGATCTGGTCACCAAGTACAGTGACATCTTGTCAACAAGCCCAGATGACCAAGGCTGAACGAGTATGGTAACTCACGTCATATATACATAGGAAGCCAGGCCGATCCGACAAGCACCGAGATGTCTTCCTATAGCCAAACAAGGAGAAGTGAGCGCACTCATCTCGGACATATAAAAACAAGGCGTTATTGGAACTTTTTTCAGTCCATGGGCCGCACCAGTAGTTCTAGTAAAGAAAAAAGATGGTACCACTCATTTTTGTGTCGACTTTAAGCTATATATATGTTAAGTTTTTGTTTTTTTGGTTGTTGGATGTCCGTTTGTGCTGTTTTATCTCGTTTCTGTTTTCGTCTAAGAGTGTGGTCCAGTACTGAGAAAATTGCGTCGGTATTGGTAACAAGTTGTTCGTTGATAATGTTACCGTCTGTTTTTCTATGTCTCGGTCCTTTGCTTTGTTTGTGTAGCGATTTAATAGAGTTTGTCATAGCGTCAGGCTCATGTGCGTGGTTTTGTAGGTGCATCGCATAATTGGAGTCTGCCTTGTTGTGTAAGAAAGATCGTAAGTGCTCTTTGTATCTTGTCGTTAGTTTTTGTGTTGTTTGTATATGCCGCTGTTTTTGTATATTGACGTGTCATTCAGTTTCGGTTTCAGTTTGTTTCGAATGTTGTTATTCGTTTTGAATGCAGTTTCCAATTTGTATTTCCTAAAGAAGTTTGATAATTTGTATGTCTCTTTGCCTACGTATGTTAACAAAACCCACTGTTGGTCGGTCTTATGAGTTTCAGTCGGTTGGCGTTCTTGTTTATGTTTGTACTGTGTGACAAGTTTGTCAATGTTGCATTATTTGTATCCGTTATAATGAGCTATTCTGTAAATGTTGTTTAGTTCGTTGTCACAGTTAAGTCCATATAGTTGAGTTGTCCATTTGTGTCTTTTTCCATAGTGTAATTTATATTCGGGTGAATTTCATTCATAATAGAGGCCACGAAAAAGTTCTACAGGTACCTATATAGCCAGAAATTTGTTCTTCGAACGGATCATGCATCGCTGAGATGGCTCCTTAACTTCAAAAACCCTCAGGGACAAGTTGTGAGATGGATCGAAAGGTTGCAGTCTACCGACTGCAAAATCGTGTTAAGTAAGGCCAAAAGTGCCAATAGCTCAATGTCTTGGGATAACTGCTGTATGGTTTCGCCAGACTTCAGCATCCGATGCCGTAGCTGTGACTGATGAATCTGCATCAGATGATCGACTCCATAACGCATGTCAAGCACATTCATTATGGCAGCCGAGTTTGAGTGCAACTCAACGGGGATATTCTGCAAAAGCTCGGTAGCTGGGCCTATTAGAGCTAGAATAAGTGCAGTTGCTTGTTCCTGCTCATTCCAGTGCTTTGTCCGGGTGGCGGCTTCAAACTGTGTTTTGTAAGTACTCCAGACCATTTGTCCGTCGAATCTTGGTGCTTTTACATTTCTGAATGTGCTTTGCGCTGAGGTTATAAGCGGGGCTGGTGAAATGGTTATTTCTGACTCACTGCTTCCAAGTAATTTTTCATTTTTTTGACCGGGTAAACCTTTTCCTCGACGCATTTAATTTGGTTGGTCAGACTACCGATCCCCACTTTTACTTCGGTTGACTCTTTCTCCAGCTTCTGTGTCATGTCTGCCTTGATTTCAAATGCTTGTTGGTCCAGCTTCTTTTCTAGCTTCGCAGCTAAACTGGAAGACTGTCCATTTAGCTTAATTCGATAGCTTTGTCGCTGCTCTTGCTGCATCAGTGCATTTTCTGATTCCTTTGATTTTGATGTTTCTGCTTCTCTCTTAAGCTCCGACATGGTCAATTCATTAATTTAGCTTTGTGGTTTTTTTATTATTTCGGATTTTTTCCCCTCCAGTTTCCACGTTACGTTGCACTATTGTGCAGAAAATAATGTTCTTAAGTTTTCACTTTCAAAATTTTCATTCTCACTTCTGACACCACTGTCGTGTGAAAGGTTCGCTCCTCCTTAGTCAACCTGAACGCCTGAGACTCCTCTCTGGCGCCCATATTGACGATAAGCTTAGTAAGGGCGCTCCATCAACAAATTCTGACACATGACTCCTGACGTCAAATCATCCCGCAACAATTGCGGCAGTGGCTCGCAGAATTGTTGGGACATGTAATAAGATATATATATATATATATATATATATATATATATATATATATATATATATATAAATATATATATAAATATATCTATATATATATATATGTATATATATATATATATATATATATATATATATATATATATATATATATATATATATATATACATAGATATATATATATATATATATATATATATATATATATATATATATATATATATATATATATATATATATATTTATATATTTATATATATATATATATATATATATATATATTTATATATATATATATATATATATATATATATATATATATATATATATATATATATATATATATATATATATATATATATATATATATACTCGTAGATATATATGCAGGGCAGTGCAAAGTTAAACTTATGCAAATGGCATCGTATGTGAATCATATTTGATGTTTGTAAACTAGACAGCTATAATATACAAACAGACAAGCAATGGATCGTTATACTCCGCAAGAGCGTGGAATATTATATTGATTTAATTGTGACGAATTTGTATCGAAAATTATCATGAGTTACGGGGCGCATTTCTACTTTAGTGCTTCAGTTAATGAAGAAAATCTTCATTTCTTGGGCGCTAAAAAGCCATTACATATTAGTACACTCGGAGTCACTGTGTGGTGCGGCGTTTACGAGGGAAGAGTGATTGGGCCGTATTTTTTTAAGGACGCTATCTACAATGCGATCCCTGTTACGGGAAAATGCTACAAGTCCATGATAAATGGCTTCTTACAGCCAGGATTCCATGAGCTAGGCTTTCTACAAGACGGTGCAATCGCACACTCAACACGAGTCACACTGGATATTGTAAACGAAGCGTTTACTGGTCCGGTAATCTCCCATTTTAGATTTAACATCCCAGACTTCTTTCTTTGGGGCTACTTGAAATCATGGGTTTATACCAACAAGCCTCAGACAAATGCAGAGCTTAGGAAAAATATTCAACCGGTATGCGAACAGTTATCACCAGAAATCTTGCGGAAAGTTATGGAAAATGCGATAAAACGGGTACAAATGTGTATCAATACTGGCGACAGCCACTTGATGTATAGAATCTTTTTCACTAAACAAAAACATTGTAAAGATCAAAATAAAGATTTCCATCACTCAAAATCATTTATTTTATTTAGTAAAAAGTTATTTGTAAACAAAATTGGATGATTAATTTTGCGCCACCTTGTATATACACTGCGTGACAAATTGTTAGGTTCAACCATCTTTTCTTGCAGGCATCGGTAAAATATTGACTATCTACTTAACTGATATTATTTTTCGAAACTATGGAATGTCAGAAATAAAACAGACGATTCTAACCCACTAAGAACTTTTTCTTTAAATTACAGTAATTAATTTGTTTCAAAAAATCACTTGTAAGTGCGACAATTACTCAGGTTCAGGGACGATTTTACAGTTTTCAATAATGTTTCCGCTGAAAATATTCCAGTCAAGTATTACGGAGAACAAATCCTAAAAGCAGCTGCATTTATTTTCATTTAATAACATGTATTTTCGCCATTTTTAGGATTTTGTAAAATAATTTTACAAAACCCTACTAGTTTCGCGACCAG
>OZ017738.1:271029495-271404495 GCA_963969285.1 Odontomyia ornata | reverse complement strand
TGCACTGATTTTTGCTCTAAGAGGCCCAGCCGCCGAGCTTTTGCAGACGATCCCCGTTGAATTGCACTCAAACCCAAATGCTATAATGAATGCGCTCGACATGCGTTATGGAGCACTTTTGGCTTACCCAGCCTACGACCCAGAACATCGAGATGATGCAGCGACAGAAGCATTCATCAGCGCACTAAAGGACCCGGAATTGCAACAAGCCGTGCGCTTAGCTCAAAAGCAAACGGTTAAGGACGCATTGGCTTACAGTCTGAACTTTGAGGCAGCGAAAAATGTGACTCGTACCACTTCCCGGGTTTGTGAGGTAGTGAAAGATGAGTGCAGGTGTGAGTGCGTGGAAATTGAGCGAGACCAGCATGTAAATAGTGCACCTAGATGCTGGAATTGCGGAGAGAAGGGGCACCTGCAAAGAGACTGCAAGAAGCGAAGAAAACCGAGCTATTGTCCAGGGTGTGCGGCTAGGAGGAGATCCAGACCGAGTCAGGAGCCCAAAATGGAAGCCTCACAAACAGAGGGGTCGGGAAACATGTAAGAGCCAACTTCGTGGGGCAGAGGTTGGCTTGGAGGATCAATGTCCCCAGCACCACCATCGCCGTGTCAAGACTACATTGTGGAGGAGCGGACTTATGCCTTCCGGGTCAAGTTGAAGGAGAAAACTGCACCATAACAATCGACACTGGCGCAACATGAATGATTATCCGACCAGACCTAGTTAGACAGCAACTTCTTCACAAAGGAAGAATTTTCTCACTACGGGCAGCAACGGGAGAAACTGCACCTGTTCATGGATAGGTCAACCCTCAGATACAGTTGGGAGACCTTGTGTCCCAACATAATTTTCTGGTCGCGAACATTATGGATGACTGCATTCTCGGAATGGATTTTCTGCGACCACATGGAATCACGTTGGACTTGGGCAAACGTGTATTGAAATGGCAGAATGTCGAAGTACTGATGGAGGATCCCAGCGTCCAAATTCCCAAGATGAATGTAGTGGTATGTACTGAGGCTGATATACCGAACTCTTCCGAAAGCATTGTATGGGCCAAGCTTGATGGTGATTCTGGAGACCACCGATCCTATCTGATAGAGCCAACGAAGACGTCCGCATTGCGCAGTTTGATTGTTGGACGAAGCCTTGTAAGATCTTAAAGGAAAGGATACGTGCCGGTAAGAGTCCGTAACACCGCAGACTCAACCACGAGCATCAAAGCGGGAGAAGTCATCGGCAGCTGCCAGCCTGTTTCCACCGTCACCTCTTTGGAAGCCACTCACGACAATCATTGGAAAAGGAGGCAAGACGCAGACAAAGCCCGGGAATTTACGTCTGCAATATTGAAGCAAGTCAAATTGCCAGTGCAGCTATTCAAGCGAGCCTCTGATCTGGTCACCAAGTACAGTGACATCTTCTCAACAAGCCCGGATGACCAAGGTCGAACGAGTATGGTAACTCACGTCATAGATACACAGGGAGCCAAGCCGATTCGGCAAGCATCAAGACGTCTTCCTATAGCCAAACAAGGAGAAGTGAGCGCGCTGATCTCGGACATGGAAAAACAAGGCGTTATTGAACGTTCTGTCAGTCCATGGGCCGCGCCAGTAGTTCCAGTAAAGAAAAAAGATGGCAGCACTCGCTTTTGTGTCGACTATAGGCAGCTTAACGACGTCACTAAGAAAGATAGTTACCCGCTCCCACGCATCCATGACATCATGGACACTTTAGCCGACGTAAAATGGTTTTCTACACTCGATCTCAAGAATGGCTACTACCGGCAGGTAGAAATCGACAAGAAGTACCGAGAGAAGACCCCATTTTCAATTGGGACCGGATTGTGGCAGTTTGTGGTGATGCCATGTGGGCTTTGCAATGCTCCAGCCACTTTCGAGCACCTGATGGAGTACGTGCTACGTGGCTTCACCTGGAAAACCTGCTTGGTGTACCTAGATGACATCATCGTCATCGGGAGAACGTTCGAAGAGCATGTGCGGAACTTCGAAGAAGTTTTCTCCCGATTGCGACTGGCAAATTTGAAACTTAGTCCCGACAAGTGTACCCTTCTCGCAGCTGAAGTAAAATACCTGGGACACGTCGTATCAGCAGAAAGGGTCAAAACAGACCCCGAGAAAATTGAAGCTGTGAAAAGCTGGCCAACACCAAACAACAAGCGCCAACTATGAAGTTTTCTGGGTTTGGCAACCTACTTTCGAAGATTCGTCAAAACTTTGCCAAAATAGCTAAGTGTCTCCATCAGTTAAGGGAGAAAAATCATCCGTATGTCTGGAATGAATAATGCCAGGTAGCCTTTGAGACCTTGAAGGAGAAGCTGTGTGAATCACCCGTGCTGGCATATCCGAAACCCGGTAAAATGTTTGTAGTTGACACCGATGCGAGCAACGGCGGTATTGGAGCTGTACTCTCCCAGCAGATCAATGGCGAAGAAAGAGTCCTTTCGTATTACAGTCGAGTTCTTTCAAAAAGTGAGAGGAACTACTGCGTGACCAGGAAGGAGCTATTGGCTATAATAGTGGTCACCAAGCAGTTCCACAAGTACCTATATGGCCAGAAATTTGTCCTTCGAACGGACCATGCATCACTGAGATGGCTGCTCAACTTCAAAAACCCCGAGGGACAAGTTGCGAGATGGATCGAAAGTCCAGCTAACTGCAAGCATTGCCGACGGATTGAGGAAAAGGAACCGCCCGTTGATCTGCGATTGATAACGGCCGAATTCGATGAAAGTTGGTCACCGGAGGAGATTCGAAACGCCTAGTTAGCCGATGAAGACATCGGACCATTGCTCATATGGAAGGAGACGACTGGACAACCTGAGTGGAAAGACGTGTCAATGCATGGAACAACCCTGAAAAGCGATTGGGCACAATGGAAACGGGAAACGGTGGATGGCAGCTCCTCTAGGATGCAAACTTTACTACCCAAAAGCCGAATCCAAAATGTGATTAAGGAAATGTATGAAGGACACTCGGGAGGCCACTTTGGTGTTAACAAGACCTTGGCGACGTTGCGGAAAAGGTTCTTGTGGCTCCACGCTTGAGAAGACGGAGAGGACTGGTGTCGCAGGTGCACAGTTTGTGCTTCCGTCGAAGGCCAAAAGCGACGACTGAGAGGACAAATGCAAACCTATAACGTGGGGGTATCGTTTCAAAGGATTGCTGTTGACATCGCAGGACCCTTTCCTGAATCCGAATGGGGAAATCGATACACGCTGGTTGCAGCCGATTATTTCAGCAAGTGGCCCGAGGTCTACCCCATTCCCAACCAGGAAGCAACTACTGTAGCCGAACAGCTAGTGTTAAATTGGGTCAGTAGGTACGGCGTACCTTGTGAACTACATTCAGATCAAGGTCGAAACTTCAAATCACTAGTTTTTGGCGAGATGTGCGAGCTGCTGGGAATACGGAAAACGGGGACAACACCGCTGCATCCCCAACTCGGTGGAATGGTCGAACGTTTCAACGGCACGCTCAATAAACACCTAGCCAAGATGGTTGACGAGAACCAAAGGGACTGGGACCGACACATTCCATTATTTTTGATGGCGCACAGAGCTGCCGAACATGCATCGACGGGCCAAGCCCCAGCCAAAGCCATTTTTGGAAAGAATTTTCGTCTGCCAGCTGATATAAAGTTCGGGACACCCCCCGAGAAACCCCAAACGATCTCAGAGCACGCAAGTGAGCTAAGACAACGGTTGAACCAGATACATCGGACAGTGCGAAAACACCTCGAATCGGCTACTGACCGCATGAAGACGAGGTATGATCTAAAGACTAATTCTACTGGCTTCCAGCAAGATGAATTGGTGTGGCTATATAACCCGCAACGGTGAAAGGGTAGGTCTCCAAAGTTGCAACATAATTGGGAGGGACCATACTGAGTTACAAAGTGAATCAACGACGTCGTATACCGAATACAGGAGCATCGTAAGCCGAGAGCCAAAATGAAAACCGTGCATCTAGACCGTCTTGCTCCATATTACACCCAGGGAGAATTGACTACAAATGGAGACACATCTTTTCGGGGCGAAAAGAACTGAGGCGGGGGCAGTGTTACATGTACAAATAATTCTGCGAGCTACTGTCGCAATTGTTTTCACAACCATTAAGAACATCAACAAAATGAATTTACTCGAAACCACGAGAACCCACCAAGCATGATCAACATCTGAAAGTGAGTCACTCCTCCATTCATTACGCTGCTGGAATATTTCCGCTAATTCACCAATGTACGAGAACTGAGTTGAATGATTAGAGACCCTATATAAAGGCGAGCTGAATGAATGGGAGGATCACTCATTAGAACCGCGATAATGAACAAATGCTAAAAGTGTGGAGTGAGAACCGATCGAGTAATAGTAAAGTGATTTTCGTTGATTGTGAAGTGATTTTAGTGGACAGTTGAATCACAAATGTATAGACTAAGTGAGAAATAAAATTAGTGAAAGTGTTAAATTGATTATTGTTGCATTTTGAGTAAATAAACTCTATGAACTTAATTTAAAAGACATTGCGTTTTCACTTTTCCGGAACATTCAAATTATTAGCCGTGACCTAGAACACGCGACAATATATACATACATATATTTATATATATATATATATATATATATATATATATATATATATATATATATATATTTATATATATTTGTTTAAAATAATTTTACAAAACCCTACTAGTTTCGCGACCTGTCTGCACGTCTGTCCGGCCGTCCGTCCGCCCGTCCGTGTGTCACAGCACTTTTTCTCGCAAACTACTTAAGCTAGAAGCATCAAATTTTGTATGCATTTGTAAAGTGGTGCTCTCTTCGAAGTT
The DNA here is from genome assembly GCA_963969285.1 of Odontomyia ornata. Taxonomy (NCBI): domain Eukaryota; kingdom Metazoa; phylum Arthropoda; class Insecta; order Diptera; family Stratiomyidae; genus Odontomyia; species Odontomyia ornata. The sequence goes on along the minus strand of OZ017738.1, from coordinate 271,399,652 downwards.
CAGTTATAAAAAATTGTACGAGTATAAGGTATTTAAGGGGGGGTCTCCTCATATAGAGGAGTGGCCCCAAAAAAAAAGTTTCGAGAGACGCGCAAGGAGGGAACTTACACGAAAAATTTGTGTCACCCCCCCCCCCCCCCCCCCGCGATCGGAAACCTGTGATCCGAAAAAATCTGAAAAAAAGTATGGTGGTAGGTGTTTATCAGTACAACAACAACAAATACCTTAGAAGTCGAAATTCGCTCCTTTGTTAAGAATAGTGTGTTATTCGAATGTCACATTTTCCCCAATAAAATCGCATCGGTAGCCTTAAACTGAACGAAATTCGATATTTACGTAGTCCTAATAAGGGTTCTTAAACTTTGTATGTTTGATGAAAATCGAATGATATACATCGAAGTCATAGCCGTTTGAAATTTCTCCAATTACAACAACAATAACACATGATTTTGGTATTTTATGGACTTTCCATCTAATCAGTCACTGCAGTTTTGGCTTGATCTTCTTGAAATTTTCCAATAAGATCAATAACAGTAATATTTTTTAGAATTCATGATTTGAGTGATTTTGGTTAGTTTACAACAAAATGGCGACCGTTGAAAGTAGAAAAACAATGGATTTTCCTTTGAACGTGCACATCCCTTTTACATATTTCTTGACGTTATTCAATGCTGGTGACTGCATTTCTGAGAAGTTGGGTACAAAACCCTTCTGACATGAGCGTAGGTCTGTTTACCCAACTTGTTTAATTTCTATTCCACTTTTGATTTTTTTCTCATAGAACACAAGAACTAAATTCTGTTATCTATAATCTCAAATTTGATCAAAATTCGTAGAAAAAATGGCCACACAAGGGCCACAAAAATCTAAAAAATCGCATATTCGGACCACAACAATTTTGAAACATGAACATGGGTGATCACAGAAATGACATAATCTTTAGATTGATACGTCACATAAACCCTATGGTTCCATTTTTGTATATTAAGGAATATTGGGTGTATTGACCGATTTACTTTTATTAAGTCTAGGATTAATCATCATGTTTTTGCTTCAATGAATATCCTTTGTTGTCATTTAATTTATAATGGACTTACCATCTTAAAGCATCGCTGTCGTATCTAACTATCATATCTAATTATCGTATAACTATCGTATATAATTATTGTATCGCATTAGCGTATCACTGCCGTATATAATTATCGTATCGCATTACCGTTTCGCTATCGTTATAATTCGCGTATCTCATTCCATTAATAATTACCTTTAACATTTCTCACTAATTTTCTTGATTTCGCTACATTAATCTTATCTCTAGCTTCTAATTAATCATCACACTATCATATCTTTGGCTTTAACAAATAATTATTTCGATGACATCGTAATATATCTGATCTTTAGTTTACAGTTGACAGTTTCAGTTACCGTTCCTGCCTACATTCAAAATACAGAGCATCTCTCTTATACGGGTCCCACACAATGCGGGTGATGTACCCCTGTTGGTTGGTGAAGCTTCGCCGACGACGCAATTGATGATGCAATCCAGCGCTGAATTGAAAAATCTCAAGCCCGGAACCCGGACGAGAAAAGGACCAATGCGGGTCAAAAGTGTTCGAGGAAAAAAGTCATACTTAATCGAGTTGTCTCTGCATCAAAATTGTTAGTTGCACACTTATAAGATATTATGGTGAATGTTTTCTTAGAATATTATGAGCTCCACGACTAAGTTATACTTTCAATAGTGTTCAGTTACTGCAGAAAAATCGAAAAAATATATTTAGTGTTACAGCTTCATTCCTTTTTTGTAATCTAAGTAGCCAAAAATATCAATCTCGAGCATCCTCAATTCCTGAACGTTATAAAACAGAGCGCAAAAACCGTGACCATTAAAGATAATAATGTGCATGAGTTCCCCAATTTGTATCCTTACTAAGCGCTTCTAGCGAAGTTCCTCATGGCGCGCTTTTGTCCGAATGTAGATCTAATTGGATCAGACATTTTTAGGGATAAATGGCACGCTCTGTATCATGTGCGGACGATCTTGCTGCCGATTTCGTTATTATTGGCCGAGCCAAGCATCGAGAACCCGCTTAACACCCAAGCATCCGTGATGTGTGCCAACAAAGTGGAATATTTGAGACCACCACTTAATTATCCGCCATGTTGCGGAAGTCACCGACGATATATGCAATTCTTTGAGGCGTTTTAATTTGAATTAAAGTTTCAGAATTCCACACGATGTGCAAGAGGCGCGTTTGCACCAGCTGGATTCGAATGGGTAAGAAGATCGCTGGAATCGTGCAAATTATGGAATTAAATGTGTTTAAGGATTATACTCAAAAGGATTAACTTCTTTCTATTCAAAGTTCCGGTGCACTCAACGTATGTGGAAAATGAAATCTACGAGATCTAGTTAAAACATTTGAACTAGCTTCTATAGAATTGATCAATATATTTTCCGCAATAATTGCCTTCATTTATTTGAACATATCATACTATTCTTACTGAAAGCCCACGTTTGCTGAGCCATAATCCAATAGGCACAAACGGCTAGTTGGCCAATTTATGGAAAAGCCTGTCTGAAATACGGAGAATCCCCGAAATATATATTTCGAATTAATTGATAGGGAAGCTTCTCCTTCTTCGTAGTACTACAGCCCCTCTCTGCCCTTCATTTCCTGCAAATAGAGCCTCCAACTGTCTTGTTCTATTGACCACGTCCTTCAATTTCGAAATTCAAGCAGCGAGAACTGTCTTCATCGACTGAGTCAGATCAGCGTTTCCTCGGTCTTCCCACTGTTCTCCGGCCTTCAGTCCTTCCAACGAATACCTTTTTGGATATCCGTTGTTCAGCCATACGATTCTTATGGCCAGCCCATTGAAACTTCCGCAGTCTAACAATTGTTGAGACCTCCAGCTCGTCAAATATTTCATACAGCTCCGATTATTCGCCTCAGGACGCGTCGCTCAAGGTGCTCAACATATTTGCGGATGCTTGGATTAGGGTCCATGTTTTACACCCATAGCATAACACAGTTCTTATCACAGATTTGTATACTTGGAGTTTTGTTTTCCTATGTAGGCAGCTGGTCTTCAAGATCGTCAAAACTGAATATAATAATTTATTTGCGGCCTATACTCTTCGGCGTATTTCGTCTCTTTCGTTAGCTGTTCTCGTCGTTTTGGCACCTAGATACACAAATTCGCTCACATTTTTGATATTATACTCGCCAAGTGTGATACTTTGGGCGCTTGAAGTATTTTTTCTCGACTGCGTCATGAGCTTTGTTTTATTTGTAGCCCTACTACTTTTGCTTGGCTGTCGAGTTTCCAGAAGAGTTCTTTGGCAGTTGTTGATAACCGTGACAAAATGTTGATGTCGTCTGCATAGGTTACTACTTGGCTTGACTAGTGTAGTGATGACCTCGTGTATCGACAGGTAGCTTCCTTATGACGTACTCTAGAGTCAGCCCATCTCCCTGTTTTAGTCCGATTTTGGAAGTACCTGCTTGACTGTGAACAATTGGTCTATCGTCGGTCTACCTGCTCTAATACCATCTTGATACTCTCCGATAAAACTGTTGGCGTATAATTCGATTTTATTTTCTAAGATCTTTGGAAATGTTTTGTTCGCCATACAAAGCAGTGATATGCTTATATAATTTTCGCACTGTAGATTGTCACCATTTTTTGTAGATACGGAATATAATTGACGGGCTCCACTCTTTCGGCATATGTTCTAGTTACCAAATGTGCTGGATGACTTTGTGAATAGCTTCATGGACACTGCTATCACTATATTTGGTGGGCTCTACTGGAATCTCATCGATGCCCGGCACTTTATTATTCTTTTGGGCTTTGATGATCGAACAAACTTCATCCAGAATTGGTGGGGCCAATAGAAGCTCTTCGCAAACATTTAAAGGCTCCAATGTTGTGGAGCTGTGCAGAGGATTAAAGAGGTTCCTAAAATATGACCCCATCTTTTCTTAATATTGGTTTCATCAGCGATGATATTGCCGATGTCATCACGACACAGCATGGTTTTGGGCTGATAACTACGTTTAAGGTTTTTCACTACTTTTTGTGCTTGCCTTGTATTGTTGCTCGCTGAACTTACATTTATACTTCTCAATTGTTCGTCATAGTATTTTATTTTCTTCATTCTAATTATCTCATTCGCTATTCTTCTGAGATTTTTGTAGTGTCATGGTTTTTCTACCTATGTAATCTTTGCATGCCTGATTTTTTTATCAAGCACCTTCTGGGAATCACCATCGAACCAACCATTTCTCTTGCGTCGGGCTTGATATCCAATCATCTGGTATACCACGGTCTTAATGGCTTTCACTTCTATCCAGAGCTCGTTGCTCGTCTTTATGGATGCGACTGATAAGATGGGAGCTAGCTATTTGTCGAGGTCTACGTGAAATTTTTGACCACAGACGCCGTTTGGAGCCTTTCGATGACAAATTTTTGTTGCGAGCTGGTCGACATCGATAGATTAAGGAATGATCCTAGTTATAATTGGCTCCTCGGTATGTATGCTCAAGGCCCATCGTTGTTGGATCAGAACATGATGGATCTGGTTTTTTTGTGTTACCATGCCTTGAAACCGGTCATTTTATGAATGCGTCGATGTGGGAAGCAAGTCGAACGTATAACTAGATTTTTGCTACATGCAAAGTCAATCAGGCGATGGCCGTTGTCATTTGCTTTATCGTGGAGGCTATATCCTCCGGTCATTCCCCGATGAGGTAACTCATTTCCAACCTTCGCGTTGAAATCACCCAGAACTATTTTTGTATCGTTTGAGGCAATGAGTCGACCAGTCTTTCCAGGTGATGGTAGAACGTTTCCTTCGTTTCATCGTACTTTTCTTTGGTCTGAGCGTGAACATTGATCAGCCAGATTTTGAAGAATTTCGCTTTTATACGGATCGCACAAAGTCATTTATTGACTGCCATGAGATCAATAACATGCTATTTCAACTCTTTATCCATAATAAAGGCCACTCTAAATTCTCGTTTTCGGGTAGGCCTAGCACTTTTGAATATTGTGTATTATCTCGTGTTTTGAATATCGTTTTCAGTCCTGTTCGTTTCTTGGATTGCCAGTATTTTTGATTGATATTGACTGGCTTGTTGTAAAAGATTCGTAACAGTGCCAGGACAATTCAGTGTTCTGATATTTCAGGATCCAATGCCATTTTTTTGTGTTTGGGAGGTGAATGCCATTTACGCACAGAGTGTGGGATTCCAATGCTCAAAAGAATGGACTGGATTACCCACTAAACACCTCCCCCGTCAACCCGAGAACCCAGCCTGGAACCGTTTGACACATTACTTCAGGCCAGGTCTCGTTTTGTTACATCGTGAGGCGCCTTCAAGCTGGACGATCCCTTTCCTAGCGGGAGGAGAGAGGCGAAAAGGAAGTGCCAGAAAAGTGATCCCTGAGCCCCAACGCCCCCAGCTGCTGTCAGTCACTTTCATATTTTAGGACTGCCCGAGCATAATGTGCCACTTGGTTCCGTTTGTCAACCGAGTCGAGCATCACCCCAATTCACCCAAGACTGCTGTCAATCATTGAGTGAGCGCTGTCTCTCCTCACGGGCAAACATCTCCCTTGCACCCTTGTTACGGCACAGGTAAATAGCGTGGCGCTCTTTAGCAAGGAGGGCGACAGGTATCACGCCTGCAATCACTTTCACCACTGAATCAGAGACTTTCGGATACGAAGATGCACTCTTCAGTGCTCCTCTTATCTGAACCTATGCCAAACATTTTCAGTATACCTTCTTACTGAGAACATCGCCCCATACTTCTGCTCCGTACAGTAGCACTGAGCCTACAGCACTCATCAAGAAGCATCTTCTTGATGGGTCCCCTACGTTGGCCATAAGTCCAACACCATAGTCTCTTTTTCGGTCGCGAGGTCGTTGCAGTGAGTCCAATTTATTTCAAGGCCCATCTGCAGGTTTCAAAACATTGTAGGGTTTTCCAGTGACGGGTAGTTAGCTTGTCACCCAACTTCCATTCCGTTGGCATGGTGATTACATCGATTCCATTATCAGGCGCGGAAGATTCACCTTCACCCTCTTACATAGCCACAAAGGAGTTGTTAGTAGGATTTAGTAGCATAGCTGTAGATGTATTTACACTTATAAGCATTTCTTGACATTTAATGCCCCAAGGAACCTATCCCTTTGTAAGTGCGAGCTATCATGCAGGAAGTTTTGAAGTATAGTGTGATTGGATAGTGGTGGCGCAAAGCTTTATAAAATTGCAAAATTGTGTGAAGTAGAGAAGTGATTAGTGGATAGGAAGATGCATGTGATAAGTTTAAATACAAAATAATAAGAAATTACGCCGGGAGTGCTATTGTAAAGTTGTAGGAATAATATATCAACTATGTTGAAAGGAAACTCTGAAAAGAGAAGTTTTTTATTTTTGACTCGGAACATGAAAGAAAGCGTTAAAGAAGATTTTATCAGACGCACTACTGAATATTATTTTATTATATATTAAATTAAATTTATCGTTTAATTTGATTGAAGAATTATTTAAAGAAAAATATTGACTACCTGAAATATATTACATGTGAATAGTCTTGAAATGTAAGGTCACTATAGAATGGGCTTATATACTATGTATCCGTTAAAACTGTCCCTATTGATGATGATTTTGAACTTTTATAATTACTTAAACGCATGAGTTTAATCATAAACAAAGGCCTCCTTTTAGTTAACAATTTGCATACGCACATGTATGACAATAATTAGCAAATATCAAACAGAATTATTTCATTACTAGAAACTTTCATTGCACATGTATATGAGCGTGCATATAATGGATATGATATTTTCTTAATACAGTGCGTCAATGAATAATAATACTAAAATCTATCTTCCAAGATGTGGATTAAATATGCATAAGAGCATAATTTAGAAAGACAGAAAAATGTCCTACAAATATTTATTGTTGGGTCATTATGCCATTGGCTGATAAAATGACATATTGTGTAAAAGCTAAGATGAGTAATTAAACTGCCAAGGCATAAAAATAACATTAAGCAAGTTGGACGATCTCTCCTTTAGCATAAGGATTGGGAAGAAGAGAAATTGCCAGGCAAGCAGTCTCCCAACCTTTACGTCAATGACTGCTGTGAGTCCCACTTATCTCTGAGGACTGGCCGAACATATTGATCCACATGGTTCCATTTGTCAACCAATTCAAGCATGACGACAACAATACTATCTGGGGTGAGCATTTCCATCTCCTTGTAGAGATCCCTTTGTAGCCTGCCCCATTTTATGCACGCAATAAATGTGTGGCAGTAATCGTTTTCCTCTCCTGAACAAAACCGACAATCAGGGGACCGGGACTTTCCAATCTTGTGCGGGTAAAACTAAAAATGCCCATGTCCATTCAAAAGCTTGGTTGGATAGGAGTCAGTCCCACCATGCCTTTGCTTAAGCCTCAGCCTCAAATCTGGAATGAGACGCACAGCCCACCTTCCCTTCGTGCAATTCACCAAAAGAATGCTGCTGATCGTTGATTTAGTGCTGTCTACCTTCATAGGTAATTGGCTATCTTCTCCCTTTCGACTCAGGTAAATAGCCTGGCGGTCTCTTATATGGAAGGCAACAGATCACACGTTGGCGATGACTCTCACCGCCAAATCAGATATGACGATATGATATGATATGAAGATGCAAACCTCAATGCCAAGCGTTTTTGTTGCACCTCTAGACTGACACCGTCGCCCCATATTTCTGCTCCCGATAGTAGCACTAACCCCACGGTATTCATTAAGAGGCGTCTTCTTGATGGGTTTGGTCCCCCTTCATTGGCCATGAATCAACTCAGCGCTGGTATGCCTGAGGCAGCCTTCTCAACAGTTGCCTTGATTTACTCGAAGAAACTTATCCTTGAGTCAATCAGTAGCCCCAGGTACCTCACCGCTGGCTACAATATGATAAATATGTCTCCAATACTGATCATCTTTACTCTAGGGACTCTTATTTTTGTCAAGATGACCACTTTGGTTTTCTTCAGTGCTCGACTGAACTCATGAGTAGTCATCCAGTCCCTCACTTGGCGCATTAGCATAGCTAGCTTAAGTTGCGCTTCTTCAACGATGCGCCCAGCAACTAGGCTGTAAAATTGCCCAGCTAGCTGATTAACCGCAACTCATCTGGCATCTGATGTCTCGAAAGCTTGTCATAAGATACGTTCCATAGGTCTGAACTAAGGATAGATACCTGAGCAATACCTGATGTAACTTCCATCCTTCGTTAGCCCTGTGACGTATAATAAAGCAAGCTTTGGTCTTTCAGGTAGCCCCTCAGAAGCTACATTAGCTGTTCTGGGACTTAATAGGAGTTTCCCAGCACATCCACAATATCCACCGTCGATCGGATGTGAAGGCAGTCCTAGCGTTAAGTGTCACCAACAGAACAATCCGTCCCTTGTTGCGACGATGTGTCTCTTTTTTTTTGGAACACGCTCACCATATCTGCAATTGCATCAATGGTGAAGCCTCCTGCTCTAAAGCCGTAAAGCTAAGGAGATAGGTCCCCAGCAGCGTAAATTGCGTTACTGAGTCTTCCCTTGAAGCGTTTCTCAAGCACTTTTCCAGCAGTGTCTAGCATGCATAATGGAGGGTTAAAAAATGATCCGGAATTTCCCCTTCCATTGCTGATCAACACGAGCCTCGCCACCTTTCATCGTTTCAGGAAAACTTCATCGCACAGGCAAGTATTGAGTCTGCTGAGGAGTAAGTCAGGACCATGGTGATAGACAAGTTGTAACATCTGGACCTGCAGCCTTCTTTGCTTTGAATGATAGGACTGCCTTTACTACTCCCAGCCATATGAGGAGTTGGTACTCACTTAATGTTCCACCGTTCGCAGTGTCAACATAGACGGAATGGCCAGAGAAGGGTTTCCACACTACGTTTTCCATTTCTTGGGCTTTATCTATGGAAGGCGTCCGTAGAGCACCAAATTTCCACTAAACTAACTTATAGTCAAGGCCCCTCGGATTATTATTCACATTATCCACTAAATCTTCCCAGCAGTGAGTCTTGCTATTATTAATCAGTTTTTGAAAGCATTTTCTGACCAACTTATATGCTACTACGTAGCTGCCTGCTTTGCATGCCCATTGAGCCTCATGCAAAAGGTTGTGACACTCCTTTCAATTTTCAGCAATTTGATTCGATAACCAGTGCACTGGGCCTTGCCATCCTGAGGTTTTTGCCGGGCGTAGAAGTGCTGCAAATTATTGTGGTGGTGCTCAATGTTTAGTGAATTACATTTTGAGCTGCAAATTTTTCTGGGAATCATACTGCAGCGGAGCACTCACCGCGAGCGCCTCGGCGAAGCTCTCAACGTCCACCCTTTTGATGTTTCACCCAATTGTAGTAGGTCGACAAACCAAACGTCAAGAGGCAACATCACGGATCTCAAACAGAATATACTGATAATCACTGGCTGAATGTTACGTCCTGTATAGTTGCTTTACAGTCAATACGACAGAAAGTCAGCATATTTCTGGTGTTTGGTAGGACGAACGCTATTCAGGCTACCTTCCTAAGATTCATTTTCCCGTGGATCTGACAAAGTCATGCAAGACTTTATTGCTTTGGCATTCAAGTCTTCTCCACCAAGCCTGTTACATCTGCGTTCAAAACAGTATCCTCAAAAATCTTAACATTGGCTCAAAAAGATGATATTGGTTCGCTCGGGGGCAGGTACACACTAAAGAAGGTGGTTCCCTGAGTACCGAATCCACACAAAACTATCGCCCGTTCACACATCGTTGGGAGACGACATCATGGACTTCAAACAGAATATAATGATGATCACTGGGTGAGTAGTCCTGTAATATGTTCCGTTTGTGTATTCTCCGTACAAAGGACTTCAAAGCGAATGTGACGTCCGGTATGGTTCCTTAACAGTTAATACGGCAGAAAGTCGGCACATTTCCGATGTTTGGTAGGATGAACGCTATTTGGGCTGCCTTCCTAAGATTCGTAATCCCCGCGCAGCTGTTAAAGGTATGCCCGACTCGATTTCTTTAGCGTTCAAGTCTCCCCCAACCAGCACATTGCCATCTGCATCCAGGACAGCGTTCTCCAAGGCACTAAGTTTGGCTTGGTACGATGGTATCGGCTTTTCTGGCGTTTATCACCTACTAAAGAATGTGGTCCCGGAGCACTCATCCTACACAAAGCCAACTCCCGTCCACAGATCTTCTCCTGGAAATCACTTTACCAGATGGCGTAGATACCAGTTTTTTTTTCTTCGTTGTGTTGCTTCCTCGGCAGCAAGAGTCTGCATTTGTGGCACTTTTAAACTGCTCAAGCAGGTTTTAGGTAATTGAAATGCAGTGTAAGTTTACCTGCAGGATTTGGGTTTTTGAAATTCTGATTTTGCCTTGGCTGGGGCTTCCTAGAAACCCGACATTTTCCTGATTCCAACATTTGCCTAAGATTCGATTTTCGATCAACTTTCTTGCATATGGTACAGTGTGCGATAGTATTTTTATTTTATGTCCCATTTTACTGCATTTGTAGCACAGAGAACTCTTGTTGGGTCCCAGGTACCATTTTGTCATTAGCCCTCAGCACTTTGTAAGCCTTCTGCTCTTCTTCAGCCCTTAAATAGCTCCTCCGGTCATTCTTAATACGGATTGTGAGCTCTTTTAGTTGCAAGAGCCAATTCCTTACACCTTTGCTGATTTCTGGTGAGTTTCATGCTGATTTAATTCTTTTTAAATGTCTCTCGCTTTTCAAATTAGCCTCTCTTCTTGATGTCACTGGATGGCGATTGCTCCTTGTGACCTCTTGTCTTAGGTGAGGTTATCGGCTTCCGTTTCCAAGTACAATGCTTTAGACACGTTTTTGACGATAGCACTAAAATTACACAAGTGCGTTTTATTAGTCTGGCCACTCCTTTCTTTTCCTGCCATGATTATTTTGTGGACTTAAGGGTGTTTTGCTATTATTTCGGGATAGCAACCACGGCGCTCTCGAAGTTTTTTATATTTTTCCAACCACGCAAATATTTGAAAAGTCCTGCGAAATTTCCCGCTCTTTCTTTTTACAGGTGCTCCTGCGTTCGCATCACTTTTTACGCTGCACTCAAACAACACTGGAGTCCCATTCTTGACGACACTGTCCACTAATCTCCGTTTTTCATCCGTCTATGTTCTCATTGTATCTGTCCTCATTTGTGTAGTTGTTGGTACTGCTCCCTATGTGTTGTCAACATCGTAGCTGCGGCCACTGACTGCGTCGTCATTGTTGATATTCTTACTTACTTTCTTTGAATTGTTTAAATCTGTTTTTAGGTTCTTTTTATTAGAACTGTTCCATCTAGATTGGGTCCTCCCTCGGAGCTGCTATCATTGTTCGTGTGTGCAGTTGCCTTTCTGGTCACATGATTATCTTTACAATGCAGGAAGACCATGCAAGGGTTGGCACAAACCCTTTTGATGACAAGTGCTCAGAGGTACAACACTGCAAATTGAGAGTCTGGCTCAACCAAGTCTACACTACCAACCCAATGGTACGAACTTTGAACCTACTTCGAGGCCTGCTAAAGGTTTACCGGGGCGAAAATAGTTGAATTGGAGCCATTTATGTTAAGCACGAATATCACTTTGGCACTACCGTGCAATCCAAGTAGGTCCAAACCATCATGTCTTCCAGCCCAAAGCATCAACTCTAGTTTGTTGTCCAAAGTGTAGTCCTGATTCAGTCACGGTCGTTACCTGTTGTCCCAGGAGGAACCTCATAGTGACCCACATATTCACGGGTCAGTGAGGGCAGCACTCTTCAAAAAATGCCAGCGTCCAAGAGTTTTAAGGAAGGAAGGATTCAGAAAAGATGGGCATAATATTTCAAGGCCATCCTTAATCTCCGCACAGCTCCAGAATATCAGATACTATATATATTCCAGGCGAGCTTCCATTGTCCCCACTGACACTGAATAAAGTTTGTTCCACCATCAAACCCTGAAAGAATAATAAAGCACCGGGCGTGGATAAGATTCCAGTAGAGCTCGTTAGGTATGGTGGCAATGTTGTTCACGAAGCTATTTGTAAAGTCGTCTAGCATAATTGCATCGAAAACATATGCCGAACGAGTGAAATTAGCCAATTATAATCCTTATCCACAGAAAAGTGACAAACTGCAGTGCAAAAACTATATGGGCGTATCACTACTTTGTATGGCGTACAAAATATTGTCAAGTATCTTCGAAAATAAAAGTAGATCATACGCGAACAGTATTACTGAAGAGTACCAAGGGGACCTTAGAGCAGGTAGATTGGCAATAGACGAATTGCTCGCAGTCAAACAGATACTTTAGAACTGCTGAGAGTTCAACATAGACGTACACCAGATTTTCGTTGAATTTAAGCAAGCATACAATCGTTTTGATCGTAATGTACTGTCACAAATAATGCTTTGCTTTGGCATCTGTTACGTTAAGAATGTTACGCTACACTAAGCAATTCTGGTTGGAGGCCTTAGGGTCCTGGTGAGGCCATGGAAATGGGGTTGGTAAGCGCCTCTCATCAACCCCAGTATTGTCCCTAGGAGCCAATTTGTGAGCTTAAGGCTCCCCGAAATAGTCCCATCACTAAAATAAACACTGATGGCCTAATTAAATAAAACGACAAGATTCACTGTTTCAAAATTGATTCTTTTTCTTATACTACTTAGATAAAAGAATACAATTCAGTTTCACTTTCCCTTCCCCAGTATGCACTTCCAATTATTATTTTTCAAACTCTTCTCGGTTGTTTTCCCTGTTTTTCGGATTTGTTTTCCTCTCTCCTAGGCCTGAGATAATTGATTGGTCTGTACAATCAGAGTCATCTGTCGTTAGATGTAAGACGGAGCCATTTACTGAAATAAATCGCTAGTAACCACGCAACGGCACCAATCTTGGAAGGATTTTACTCCCTTGTAATTTTAACACTTGCACTTATTCACTAAGTCGCCAGTGAAATCATCAAACTCCCGCAATAAGACACTATCCCTTCACTTCTTTCTGGCACTAATTAAGCACTTTCGCGATTGCTTTACTTGACTTGACTTGCGATTGCTTTACCCCAATGGATGTTGGGCGCCAAAATATTGCGTTGAATATGTTACGCAACACCAAGCAATTCCAGTGGGGGCTTTGGAGTCCCGGCTAGCCTGCGGAGATAGGGTAGGAAAGTGCCACTCACCAACCCTAGTATTGCCCCCAAGAGCCAATTGGTAAGCTTGAGGCTCCCTAGAATGGCCCCTTCACTAGAATAACTACTGATGGCCTTTACCCGGCTCGTTGAAGTGCCTATCACCACTTTCACTGAAGGGAAAAATACCAACTACGCAAATTCGGGATCCCCAACAGAGAGAATTTATTTCTGCACTAGCTTTCACTAAAGAAAATCGACTGAACAGATCAAATTTCCCGACGGGAAGGATTCTTATGCACTCCAGGTGTAACCTACGCCTTCAACCAACACTGCGCGCTCCACGCGCGAATACACTAACTGAAACACTTTTGCAAAGCACGAAAATTTCGTATGAAAGAATTAAATTAAAAATAATTACAAGTATCATGCAATGTTAATATTTATAAACTCAAATTCCTTACACTTACAAAATTTTCCTTAATCCCTACGTTGGAGGCCCCGTCAATGTTCAAAATCCTCGCACTTTAACCCGCTCACTACCTGAATAAATTTTTTCCTTGTTGCCTGGTGCGAATTTCCCTACGTTGCTTGATTAGATTCTTCGACGCTCCTTCCTTCTGATATTTGCACCTGTTAACTCGTTGCGATCCCTCTATTCTGCATGTTCTTCCTTCTTCGCTGTCCACATATCCGTAAAAGAGGCCGCTTCCACCGTCGCTGGCTCTTTTATCACCTTGTCGCAACGGCACTTCAACTTGAGTTAAAGAACACAAGTTCGAGACCACAACATTCACCACGGCTGCTCAACCTTACAGCGTTTACCTCGGATGCAAACCCAGATTTTCTTGGAGGCCATCTTTCTTTCGCGCACAGCCCTGCATTATCGATAACAACCAAATCGATTTTTTTTGGTTGAATGAGATTTCAACTAATTGTGTCCACGAAGGGACATTTCGGTGTGTCAGGCGATAAGACAGAGGATTTCGTAAGTACATATTAATTTAATTTGAAATCGTGTTTTAGTAACTGCGAACCCATCGATCATCAAATTTTCTCGTTTCCAGCAATTCTTCCGTTGTGTCTTTCATACCACCGCTTTTTTTTGTGGTAGGGAGGTGAATGCTATTTATGCACAGAGTGTGGGACTCCCATGCGCGACTGGACTACCCACTAAACACCTCCCCTGTCAACCTAAGAACCTAGCCTGGAACCGTTTGACACATTACTTCGGGCCAGGTCTTGTTTTGTTACGCCGTGGGGCGCCTTCCAGCTGGGGAGTCCCTTTTCTAGCGGGAAGGGAGAGGGGAAGAGGAAATGCCAGAAGAGCGATCCCCCAGCCCCAGCGCCCCCGGCTGCTGTGAGTCCCTTTTATATTTTAGGACTGCCCGAGCATAATGTGCCACCTGGTTCCATTTGTCAACCGATTCGAGCATCACCGCAACTATATTATCCGGGGTGAGCTCTCCCGTCTCCCTGTAGAGTTCCCTCCGTAGCCTGACCCATTTTGTGCACTAAAAAAAATGTGTGACAGGCATTGTCATCCTCTCCTGGGCAAAATCGACAATCGGGAGACCGTGACTTACCGATCTTGTGCAGGTAAGACTGAAAACACCCGTGTCCGCTCAAAAACTGGGTCAGATAGAAGTCAGTCTCACCATGCCTTTGATTTAGCCATGGTCTTACATCCGGGATGAGGCGCGCAGTCCACCTTCCCTTCGTGCAATCCACCCAAGACCGCTGCCAATCGTTGAGCGAGCGCTGTCTCTCCTCGCGGACAACTATCTCCCTCGCATCCTCGTTTCGGCGCAGGTAAATAGCGCGGCGCTCTCTAGCAAGGAGGGCGACAGGTATCACGCCTGCAATCACTCTCACCACCGAGTCAGAGACTGTTGGTTACGAAGATGTAATTCTCAGTGCTCCTCTTCTCTATACCTGTGCCACACGTTTTCGGTGTACCTCTTTGCTGAGAGCGTCGCCCATACCTCTGCTCCGAACAGTAGCACTGACCCTACAGCACTCATCAAGAGGCGTCTTCTTGATGGGCTGGGTCCTCCTACGTTGGCTATAAGTCGACTCAGGCCCGATATTCCCGAAGCAGCCTTCTCAGCCGTTGCCCTGATTTGCTCAGAGAAACTCATCTTCGAGTCGATCAGTAGCCCCAGGTACTTCACGGCTGGCTTCGATTGGATTTGTATGTCTCCAATACTGATCATGCTTACTCTAGGGATTCTCTTTTTTGTCAAGATGACCACTTCGGTTTTCTCCAGTGCTAAACTGAGCCCGCGAGCAGTCATCCAGTCCCTCACTCGGCGCATTAGCATACCTAGCCTAAGTTGCGCTTGTTCAACGGTGCATCCAGCAACCAGAGCCGCAACATCATCCGCATAGCCGACCAGGCGTGACTCATCTGGCATCTCAAGTCTCAGTAGCCCGTCGTACGACACGTTCCACAGGTCCGGACCAAGGATAGATCCCTGGGCAACACCCAATGTAATTTCCATCCTTCGTTGGCCCTGAGTCGTGTCGTAGAGCAGGCTTTGGTCCTTCAGGTAGTTCCTCAAAAGCCGCATTAGATATTCTGGAACTTGAAAAGAATTTTCCAGCGTGTCCAGAATATCCACCCACCTAGCGGAGTTGAAGGCATTCCTGACGTCGAGTGTCACCAACAGGACGATCCGTCGCTTGGTGCGACTTTATGCCTCTGCGTTTTGGACCACGTTCACCACCTCTGCAACCGCATCAATGGTAGAACGTCCTGCTCTAAAGCCGTACTGCCGAGGAGATAGGTACCCAGCAGCACGAATCGCGTCAGTGAGTCTTCCCTTGATGAGTTTCTCTAGCACTTTCCCAGCCGTGTCTAGCATACATAACGGGCGGTATGCAGACGGCGATTCGGGATTTTCCTCCCCCTTGCTGATCAGCACGAGCCTCGCCACCTTCCATCGTACCGGCAAAAACCCCATCCCGAAGGCACGCGTTGAATGTGCTGAGCAGTAAATCAGGACAATGGTGATAGATGAGCCGCAACACCTCAGCTGGAACACCATCTGGACCTGGAGCCTTCCTCGCTTTCAATGAGTGGACTGCCTCCTCCAGTTCCAGCTGTGTGAAGAGTGGGCACTCTACTGCTGTTTCACCATGGACAGCGTCAACACGGACGGGATGGGCGGGGAAGAGTCCCCGCACTATCACGTCCATCTTTTCTGCGTCATGTATACAAGGCCTCCGTTGGCCACCAAGTTTCCCCATGACCAGCTTGTAGCCAAGGCCCCACGGATCCTTGTTCATATTGTCCACTAGGTCCTGCCAGCAGCGAGCCTTGCTACTGTTGATCCGTTTGCGAAGGCATTTCCTGGCCGACTTATATGCTGCCACCTGGTTGCATGCCTCGTCACGGTTCCGCGCCTGTTGAGCCTCACGCCGAAGCTTGTGACCCTCCCTCCGCTTTTCAGCGATTTGAGTTGACCACCATTACACTGGGGGCTTGCCGTGCCGGGGTCTTCGACGGGGCATAGAAGCGTCGCAATGATGCTTATAGTAGAGTCTTGAGCTGCCAGTTCTTCCGTCCCTTCCGAAGCTCCCTGCAGCGGCTCACTTGCTGTGAGAACCTTGAGGAACCTCTCGACGTCCATTCTTCCAATGTTCCATCCAGTTGTAGAAGGCCGAGAGCACGGACTTCCTTGTTGCCTGGTGCAAATTTTCCCACGTTGCTTGATTAGATTCTTCGACGCTCCTTCCTTCTGATACTTGCACCTGTTAACTCGTTGCGATCCCTCTATTCTGCATGTTCTTCCTTCTTCGCTGTCCACATATCCGTAAAAGAGGCCGCTTCCACCGTCGCTGGCTCTTTTATCACCTTGTCGCAATGGCACTTCAACTTGAGTTAAAGAACACAAGTTCAAGACCACAACATTCACCACGGCTGCTCAACCTTACAGCGTTTCCCTCGGACGCAAACCCAGTTTTCTTGGAGGCCATCTTTCTTTCGCACACAGCCCTGCATTATCGATAACAACCAAATCGATTTGTTTTGGTTGAATGAGATTTCAACTAATTGTGTCCGCGAAGGGACATTTCGGTGTGTCAGGCGATAAGACCGAGGATTTCGTAAGTACATATTAATTTAATTTGAAATCGTATTTTAATAACTGGGAACCCGTTAATCATCAAATATTCTCGTTTCCAGCAATTCTTCCGTTGTGTCTTTCATATCACCATTAGTATCGCGATAATACTTATAGCTTAACAAATCCCTAGCGTGCGCTGCCAGCGGTGTGACATGACGGGCGATAATTTCATCAAGATCTTCATATTCATTATCTTCAATCCAAAGACTTTGTCCCAAACTGAAGGCATTCTCCTTGCCCTTCTCACGCACATCAATGTGATGATAAATATCCTTGCACACCTACCACGTTACTGTTAAGTGGTCCGCCCCTTTAATCGAAGGTCTTATGATGGCTTCACCTTGATCCATGCCCTCCATTATTTTGACTAACTCCAAAGAAGACTATTGTGGAAAGCCGGATGCACTATAAGTCGTTTTACATATCGCTGTCGAGCCTTCTTGTTTTCTTGCCTTCATCATCTTTTCGATTGTCTTTGTCCTCTTGATCTTGATCATGGTACGGATCTTTGCGCGGATGCTCTCGTTGACAATTTTGTCGATGTCGTTGTTGGTAATGAGTTTGAAACAACTGAATGCAATTTGGATTGTGAGCATTCATTTTGTGATTGTGTCCATACTTTTGCAAATTTGAATGTCTAATATGACTTGTCCACATTGTCATTGCATTCGCTAGAAAGTCCTCTTTGTCGTTTTCATCATTTTCAACATCGTTACATCAATGGGATCGCAGTCTTCTTCATCTACTGAGTTGTATCGGCGATGATGATCTCCACTGTGACATGTAAGACTTAGAAATGTACCACCCATTGGCGATTCATCCTTAAGCCAAATGTGTTCCAGACACTCAAATGTGGAGAGATGATCATCTGGTTTAATTCTTCCTTTAATTTTGATGAAATCAATAGCTTTCTGTAAAACCTCCTTAAATAATTCATCTGAAAATGTTGGCGAACATTGTGAACTATTCAAAAATGTCTTTTGTTTTCTAGCGCCACAAAATTGTGTACATCCAGTCAATAATACATCGGCCAATACATACATCGGCCAATACATCGATCGACCATACATCAGTTTGTAATGATAATGGATCATATTGTAGTTCTCCAGGTGCGATATAATCGGGTGTGTTAAGAATTTCATGAATTTTGCTGCCATTGCTCGTCGTGAGAGTGGAGTTGAAGCCCAGTAGCGAAGAAAATCTGCTTCCGTTTTGTTACTTAATACCTATCCCTACTCAACACTAATAATTTACATTGTTTATTCTAACATTGCCTTAGTCCTTCCTACCAGTACTTCAGCACGTGGGATGGTTCCTTGGTTATATTCGAACTAAAATGTTGGAGTGCAAGTCCTTCCCTTCCAGGAGTGGTTCCGGGTTTTTGTTTCTTTTGTTAAATTTTATATTTCGTAACAATTTTCCTCTACCTGAAGTGGGTTTACCCAAAATCTACTATTTCAATACATTATCTTTTTTGATTGGAAGTTGGTTAGCCATTTCAAGAAAGATGAGTTTACTCTTACTCACCCGGATTCTTCTTGATTTACTCAAAATTTAAAACCCTAGCTGTGGTAGAATCTAGGGTTCAATTCGTGTTACGTTTTCCTTTCAATTGTTCTAACCAAATTGTATACCGTAGCAAGGAACCAATGAATTCCTGAATTTTGGCATGTTTTCACGTATTTATACGAGTAATACCAAAATAATCCTGATATTCAACTACTACTTGCGCTGACTGCACAGCGCGGTGCTGCAAGTAGAATCAGTCACCCTGCCGACAATATGCTTTGAGTAGATGAAAGCCTCGCAGCTCTACGCAAAGAAAAGGATAGAGGCTACTGAAAATAACAACCAATTATTGGAAATATCACTAATAATAAACCAAAAAAGGAGGAAATTGTTCCACTTGTCCTTATTGTACTACAACCCCTGCCAAACTTGTTTTTGCCTACTTCCCAGCTCTCTGAAACTCACGTTTGCTTACCTGCTGCTAATACCCATCACCATGTTATATGCTAAGCGACGAATCATAATTTAAGCTATTATGCCTACCACTACTAACTTCTCTAGACTCTTGTTCTTATACTTCATACTTCACTGCATGTATCTGACTTGAATCCAAAGCTGACCGATTTGCAATATCTTGATTTTAGCCTCATCACCTTCGACAAACGACTCCGGAAGTCATGGAGGAAGTGACTTAAAAAAAAGTAACAAGGAAAGAAGAAAAATAGCTCTGGTAATTATCTTGTTTTTCTTTGACAGGGTACTAGCTCCTACCACTGTCATTCACTTTATCGACCTTTGGCAGTTTACTCCACTCATTGAGCCTACATCTAAACCCTAAACTAATTAAACAAGATTCCCATCCAAGCCTCCTCGATTACCCTGTTTAACCTTCATGCCATGAGAAATCATAGGTGCAATAATCTGATTCTACTCTCTTAATAGTCAATCAATCATATGGGGACGTACCACCAAAGCAAGGACGAACCGTACCGCCACAAT
The DNA here is from genome assembly GCA_963969285.1 of Odontomyia ornata. Taxonomy (NCBI): domain Eukaryota; kingdom Metazoa; phylum Arthropoda; class Insecta; order Diptera; family Stratiomyidae; genus Odontomyia; species Odontomyia ornata. The sequence goes on along the minus strand of OZ017738.1, from coordinate 271,379,818 downwards.
AAAAAAATCTCCGTTGGCAGTACCAGCCGGAAAGGTAAATTTCTCGTATGTAGCGTATGGTTTCTAAAAAGAAATTGGCTTATCTACTACTGGACTTCTTACTGCAATTTTTGTAGCACTACATGGGTATTTATTAACAGAAAGGATCTGCCGCCGTTCGTATTTGGAGACCTTTCATAAAGGCGCAAATATTTTGCTAATTAAATTGAGTTGCACACGTATGGATCACATATTGAAAATCGGCGGGTAATAAATTGTTATAAACATATTTATACTCGTTTCACCCTTCTCACACTTGCTGTTTATACATTTGACAGTGGTTATCAAACAAAGGTGATAACTTTTTGGCTTAATAGCTCAAATAGTTAATTTCAAACGATTTCCATAAAAGTTTAATCAGCACTTGCATTGCCATTAATATATACATTTTCGATTCTTTTCTGAACCATCAGGGGCCGTCATTTTGAATTTTTATTGAAAACGGCTGCTAAAATTATTAAGCTGTAAATTTTCGAATTTTTTTATTTTTCATCCGATTTGCATAATTAAATTAAATTAACTTGCCTTAATAACTTATAATTTCAAGTTTTATCGGAAGCTGTTGAGAAACTTGGCTGCTAGAGGGCTACAGAAATAAAAAAAATGTTTATGTCACCCTCCTGTATGGGGAGACAAGAGGCACCACTTTTGACCTGCGTAGAAAATTTCCTCATTCTAGTTCATGTAGTTTGCGAGAAAACTTGTGACACACGAACAAACGGACGGACAGATAGACAAGTCGCGATTTTATAATTTTTTAGAGTATAGTTAAAAATATTTTACAATATTAAAAAAATATTCTGATTTATAAATACGTTCAAGATAAGTCATTTAAAACGTTTCCATGAAAAAAATTCATGATTTCAGTTGCTATTAAAATAGCGAATTGCGCTTGCTCCTGACCTTTGAGGGCTGCCATTTTGAATGCATGCATTTGATTTTTGACAATTTTAAATCTTTGTGGGCTAGGACCTCATCAATCAATGTGCCAAATCTCGTTTAAATTGGAGTTTCACTCTAGACAGGCAAAATAATTCAATTTTTAGTGAAAATGGCAGCTTAATAATATTGGGTTTTAAATTTTCGACTTTTTTATTTTTCATTCAATTTTAACAATTTTCTGCATAATACAAGAACATAGTACACAGATCCATAATCTCAAGTTTCATCAGAATCCACTGGAAAATGCGACCGCTAGAGGGCCACAAAAACCTGAAAAAAAACGCATATTTAAAACGCCGCCATTTTGAAATTTGTGCATGCATGATCACCAAAATATCAAAGACTGTAGATCTTAGTAATGGCTATCTTGAAACCAAGTTTCATATTGCGACTTTTAGAAGCCTTTGAAGTTTTGAGTTTCAACTGGCCGCCATTTTGTTTTTTGTGACCTGACATCCAGTTTGTTCCTATAATTCTTTAGATACTTATAATTTCTATCTAAATGCCGAATTTCATGAAAATCTGTTGAAAGCTTTGACCACTATTACAACAACAAAAAATTTGGCACGTTTTCCGACATTTGAGCGGCCGCCATTTTGTTTCTGCTGTACCGACTTTGGATTTTTTATTGTGAGATTCATCACATACATCAGTGAAGCTTTGTACCAAATTTCATACAAATCAGAGCTATACTTTGGTCAGAACAGAAATCACGATTTTTCGTCTAAAACGGCCGCCATTTTGTTTTTGCCCAGCCGATATAGCTGGTTCACGAACTTAACTGAGATATTAACCCAATACACCTTTTCTGGAAATTTTGGTGAAAATTGGAGCAAAATTGCAACCTCTAGCGTGGTCACAAATTTCGTTATATCCCATATATATATATATATATATATATATATATATATATATATATATATATATATATATATATATATATATATATATATATATATATATATATATCTGATGCTCTCGGCAATAGGTAAATTTCCCTCGAGAAATTTACCTAAAAGGTAACACAACTTCAAGAGGACTTAATGGTTCGCTGTCGATCCCTCTTCAAAGGTAACTCTTTCATTTTCTTTTCCATATCTTCTCTTTGAGATGTTCATTTAGATTTTAATTGAATCTTGACTGGATACCTATTTACATCCCTAACTTCCACTATTCCGTTACTATGAGGTGAGAGCCCGCTTTAGACGTGCTATGCCACATAAGATTTCAGATCTCTAGCGTACCAAAGACCCGCTTCATTTCCTTCTCGGTTGACCAGCCGATAAATAGACGCTGACTCCTGCCTTTGGATTCTAAAACACCCTAAATATTCTGGTGCCAGCTTTGCGGAAAAGTAATTCGCGGCATCCGACTGAGCGAAATTTCGTCTCCAAACCATATCGTTTACCTGGAATGGTGGAGTCCACTTTCGAAGGTTGTATGTTTGTGAACTTTACTCCACCACCTTTCTCATGCGTTCCTTAATTTTTTCATGCATTTTAGCCATTAACTCCCTCGTAACCTTGGATAAGTTTGAACCTCCTCTTCCTCTATTGGGTGAAGGTCTTCCCTCGAAAGTCCTGCGAAATTTCCCGCTCTTCCTTTTTAAGGATGCTCCTGCGTTCGCATCATTTCTAACCTGCACTCAAACACCGTCTTTGCTGTCATTGTATTTGTCCTCATTTGTGTAGTTGTTGGTACTGCTCCCCATGTGTTGTTAACATTGTAGCTACGGCCCCTGACTGCGTCGTCATTGTTGTTATTCTTACTTACTTTCTTTGAATTTTTTTAATCTGTTTTTACGTTCTTTTTATTAGAACTGTTCCATCTTGATTGGGTCCTCCATCGGAGCTGCTATCTTTGTTGGTGTGTGCAGTTGCCTTTCTGGTCACGTGGTTATCTTTACAATGTAAGAAGACCATGCAAGGGTTGGCACAAACCCTTTTGATGACAAGTGCTCAGAGGTACAACAGTGCAAATCGAGAGTCTGGCTCGAGCAAATCCACACCACTAACCCAATGGTGAGAACTTTTAACCAACTTCGAGGCATGCTAAAGGTTTACCCGGGCGATGATATTTAAATTGGAGCCCTTTATGTTAAGAACGAATATCACTTTGGCACTACCGTGCAATGCAACTAGGTCCAAACCATCATGTCTTCCAGCCCAAAGCATCAACTCTAGTTCGTTGTCCAAAGTGTAGTCCTGATTCAGTCACGGTCGTTACCTGTTGTCCCAGGAGGAACGTCATGGTGACCGACATATTCACGGGTCAGTGAGGGCAGCGCTCTTCAAAGAATGCTAGCCTCCAAGAGTTTTAAGGAAGGAAGGATTCAGAAAAGATGGGCAAAATATTTCAAGGCCGTCCTTAATCTCCGCACAGCTCCAGAACATCAGAGACTATATATATTCCAGGAGAACTTCCATTGTCCCCACTGACACTGAATAAAGCTTGTTCCATCATCAAAACCTGAAAGAGTAATAAAGCACCGGGCGTGGATAAGATTCCAGTAGAGCTTGCTAATATTTTTTTTTCTTAATCCTAATTATCTTATTTGCTACTCTTCTGAGATTTTCATAGGGTCCTGAGGCGAATAATCGGAGCAAAGCTAGACGTGACCAATGGTGAATGCGATACAACCATGAGCTTTTTGAAATTTTTGGCGAACCAGACGTCTCCAGGATTGTAAGACTGCGGAATCTGCAATGGGCTGGACACATGAATCGTAGGGACGAACAACGGATACCCAAGAAGGTAGAAGACAGTTCATCGCTGCTCTGATTTTGAAATTGGAAGATGCAGTCACCGGACCGAGACAGTTGGAGGTGCTGTTTGCAGGAAGCGAAGGCCCGAAAAAGGCTGTATTGCTAAGAAGAAGAAAAAGAGCTCGTTAGGTATGGTGGCAACGTTGTGCACGAAGCTATTTGTAAAGTCATCTAGCACATTTGGCAACGTAAACATATGCCAAGCGAGTGAAATTAGCCAATTACAATCCTTATCCACAGAAAAAGTGACAAACTGCAGTGCAAAAACTATAGAGGCGTATCACTGCTTTGTACGGCGTACAAAATATTGCCAAATATCTTCGAAAATAAAAGTAGATCATACGCGAACAGTATTACTGGAGAGTACCAAGGGGACTTTAGAGCAGGTAGATCGGTAATAGACGAATTGCTCACAGTAAAACAGATACTTTAGAACTGCTGAGAGTTCAACATAGACGTACACCAGATTTTCGTTGAATGTAAGCAAGCATACAATAGTATTGATCGTAATGTACTGTCGCAAATAATGCTTTGCTTTGGCATCTGTTACGTTAAATACGTTACGCTACACCAAGCAATTCCGGTTGGAGGCCTTAGGGTCCCGGTGAGCCCATGGAAATGGGGTCGGAAAGCACCTATCACCAACCCCAGTATTGTGCCTAGGAGCCAATTTGCGAGCTTAAGGCTCCCCGGAATAGTCCCTTCACTAAAATAAACACTGATGGCCTAATTAAATAAAACGACAAGATTCACTGTTTCAAAATTGATTCTTTTTCTTATACTACTTAGATAAAAGAATACAATTCAGTTTCACTTTCCCTTCCCCAGTATGCACTTCCAATAATTATTTTTCAAACTCTTCTCGGTTGATTTACCTGTTTTTCGGATTTGTTTTCCTCTCTCCTAGGCCTGAGGTAATTGATTGGTCTGTACAATCAGAATCATTTGTCGTTCAATGTAAGACGGAGCCATTTACTGAAATAAATCGCTAGTAACCACGCAATGGCACCAATCTTGGAAGGATTTTACTCCCTTGAAATTTCAACACTTGAACTTATACACTAAGTCGCTAGTAAAATCATCAAACTCCCGCAAGAAGACACTATCCCTTCACCTCTTTCACTAAGTCGCTAGTGAAATTATCAAACTCCCGCAATAAGACACTTTCTCTTCACTTCTTTCTGGCACTAATTAAGCACTTTCGTGATAAACTTTACTTGATTTGACTAGCGATGCCAAAATATTGCGTTAAAATGTTACGCTACACCAAGCGATTCCGGTTGGGGGCTTTGGGATCCCGGCTTGCCCGTGAAGACAGGGAAGGAAAGTGCCACCCGCCAACCCTGGTATTTTCCCCAAGAGCCAATTGGTGAGCTTGAGGCTCCCCGGAATGGCCCCTTCACTAAAATAACCACTGATGGCCTTTACCTGGCTCATCGAGCCGCCTATCACCATTTTCACTGAAGGAAATAACACCAACAACGCAAATTCGGGATCCCCGACAGAGAGAATTCTTTTTCGCACTAGCTTCCACTATAGAAAATCGACTGAACAGATTGAAATGCCTGACGAGAAGGATTCTTATGCACTACAGGTGTAATCTATGCCTTCCATCAACCCTGCGCGCTTCACGCGCGAATACGCTGACTGAAACACTTTTGCAAAACACGAAAATTTCGTATAAAAAAATTAAATGATAATTCAAAGACAATTGCAAGTATCATGCAATGTTATTATTCATAAACTCAAATTCCTTACACTTACAAAATTTTCCTTAATCTCTACCTTGGAGGCCCCGTCAATGTTCAAAATCCCAAAAAACCCAAGTTCGAGGCCGCAACATTCACCACGACTGCTCAACCTTACAGCTTTTACCTCGGAGGCAAACCCAGTTTTTCTTGGTGGCCATCTTTCTTTCGCGCACAGTCCTGCATTATAGATAACAACCATATCGAATTGTTTTGGTTGAAGTGTCATATCATGTCTATGAGCACGGATATTTACTTCCATCACGAAATATTTCCAAATAAATCGGGTCTTAGTGGTCTTTTTCTTGACTGGTGCCATAATTGTGTTCCCGAAGGGGCATTTCGGTGTGTCAGGCGATAAGACCGAGGATTTCGTAAGTACATATTAATTTAATTTGAAATCGTATTTTAATAACTGGGAACCCGTTAATCATCAAATATTCTCGTTTCCAGCAATTCTTCCATTGTGTCTTTCATATCACCATTAGTCTCGCGATAATACTTATAGCTTAACAAATCCCTAGCGTGCACTGCCAGCGGTGTGACATGACGGGCGATAATTTCATCAAGATCTTCATATTCATTATCTTCAATCCAAAGACTTTGTCCCAAACTGAAGGCATTCTCCTTGCCCTTCTCACGCACATCAATGTGATGATAAATATCCTTGCACACCTACCACGTTACTGTTAAGTGGTCCGCCCCTTTAATTGAAGGCCTTATGATGGCTTCACCTTGATCCATGCCCTCCATTATTTTGATTATTTCCAAAGAAGACTATTGTGGAAAGCCGGATGTACTGTAAGTCTGTTTACATATCACTGTCGAGCCTTATTGTTTTCTTGCCTTCATCATCTTTTCGATTGTCTTTGTCCTCCTGATCTTGATCATAGTACGGATCTTTGCGCGGATGCTCTCGTCGACAATTTTGTCGATGTCGTTGTTGGTAATGAGTTTGATACAACTGAATGCAATTTGGATTGTGTGCTAAATTTCCCATTCATTTTGTGATTGTGTCCATACTTTTGCAAATTTGAAAGTCAAATATGATTTGTCTACATTGTCGTTGCATTCGCTAGAAAGTCCTCTTTGTCGTTTTCATCATTTTCAACATCATTATCATGCACTAGACCATTGCTGCTGCTGCTTTGGCGATTTAATGTGGATGAATTGTATTTGTAATGGCTTCGATCGGTGTCAATTACATAATCGGATGATATATAATTGCTGTAACCTTCACTAGACAACCATTTATTGTTGGTGTTATTGTTGTAGTTGTGGGCGATGATTTGAAATCATTTGGGTGGTAATCAGCAAATCCATTTGTTTTCTTCACGTCAATGGGATCGCAGTCTTGTTCATCTACTGAGTCGTATCGGCGATGATGATCTCCACTGTGACGTGTAACACTTAGAAATGTACTACCCAAATGTGTTCTAGACACTCAAATGCGGAGAGACGATCATCTGATTTAATTCTTACTGTACTTTTGATGAAATCGATAGGTTTCTGTGAAACTTCCTTAAATAATTCATTTGTAAATGTTAGCGAACATTGTGAACCATTCAAAAATGTCTACTGTATTGTATCGCCACCAAATGGTGTACATCCAATCAATAATACATAGGCCAATACATCAATTGACCATACATCAAGTTGCAGTGATAATAGAAGATATTGTAGCACTCCAGGTGCGACATAATCGGGTGTGCCAAGAATTTCACAAATTTTACTGCCATTGCTCGTCGTGAGAGTGGAGTTGAAGCTCGGTAGCGAAGAAAAGCGGCTTTCTTTTTTGACTTAATATCTAGCCCTACTTAGCGCTAACAATTTACATTGTTTATACTAACATTACCTTAGTCCTTCTCACCAGTACTTCAGTGCATGGAGTAGTTTCTTGGTAATATTCCGACTAAAATTTTGGAGTTGTTGCACATTACCAGTACACCCTATGCATACTGGCATGCGCTGAGAGCTTGATATGATGTGTATCCTATATACACATCAAGGCTCCCGGGGAAAGAGAGATATTCCTGTATAATATTTACCTGCTACTTTATACTGGTCAATTAGATCAGTAAAAGGATGGTCGTTTGTTTAATGATTTAAGTTTTATTTCCTTCTTTGTTTGCTTATATAATTACACGTTCAGTTGACTATATTAATATTAATAACATATTTTGCTATTGAGTTGTTTTAATAATTGATTTATTACAGAGGCTTATAAAGTTCGAGCATTAATGGAGCTTGTAAAATTTTTGCGATTTATATTTCCTTTGATTATATTTGTTAGTGGAAAAAAAACGAATCAATTAATTATGTTTTAACTGTTGCTCGGGCTGACGCCTTGAGCACGCAGTTATATTAACGAATCAATTGATTAATAACCCAACTACCCCGGGCACAAAGCCTTGGGACGCTAATACTCGGGATAACGCCTTGAGTATGCAGTCAGATTAATAAATCAATCAATTATTAGTTCAACTGCAGGTCCCGGGCATAACTGCCTTGGGGCGCTTATACTCGGGCGGATGCCTTGAGTGCTATACGATTATGTAGCTTTTAAGATATATGCCTTTAATCGATATTTGATTGGTTGAAACTGTCTATTGTACACTCGTGTATTCATATGAGATAGTACAAAGGAACTTTATTTGAAGTATACCGCTCTGTCTTTTAAATATATGTAAAAAGCTGCAAACTATTGATAAATCAAAGACAACGTGTAATTTGAAGTTTTTTTATTAAATATAGAAACGATGGGTATGCTATAATGAATGTTATTGAGAAAATAAAATTAGAAGGAAAGGTCTTAAGCTTGAAAGTTATGGTATAACTTCGAATGATTTCAGCAAACTGTTAAGTTAAAAATATCTTGCGTGAAGGAGTATTTTAAAAGGTGGTCGAAATAAAACTATCACTTTATGTTGGGCATGGGAGCATATAGTTTCGGCCTTCATTTAAGACCCTATATATTCCGTCAAATTTCTCCCTAGTGAGTGTCTGTTTGATTTAGCGTAACGCTATCCCAGACTTTGCTGGAATCAGCTGTACGTTAAAATTGTTGATCTCGATCTCGAGGATGCGTGTAAAATGGAGGGGTTGGAAATAGGTGTGCTGTTAAACAGAAATATTACGTTAAAAATATCTTGTGAGCAAGAGTCGAAACAAAACTATCACTATATGTTGGGCAAAGGAGCATATAGTTTCGGCCTCCATTTAAGACCCTATATGTTCTGTTGAATTTCTCTCTAGTGAGTATATGTTCGGTTAGGCGTAACGCTATCCCCGACTTTGCTGGAGAACAGTACAGTGCCATGCGAGGTCATTTCATTAGCCGTTCGTTAAAATTGTTGATCTCTATCTTGAGGATACGTGTAATATGTAAGGGTGGGAAACGGGTGGGTTTTACATTTTTTGCGTTATCCACAGGAGTATAAATGGTGAGTTATTTGGTAGTTAGCAGTTCGAATGTATTTATTGAGCAGGAAAACGTAGTGACTAGTGGCAGCCATTTTAGTTCAACAGCACAGAGGCTCCGATTGGTTGGTATATTCTCTTAATATTAAATGTAGCGTGTCTGCCGACAGGTGAAGTCGGGCAGCTTAGAAGCTTTTGTTTATTTCTATAGTGACACAACTAAAAATAGCGTGTACGCTGACAACTAAGGTCCACGGCGCAGAGGCTATTGTCGCTTTCCTTACCGACTTTTAATTAAAAATAGCGTGTCCATTGACAGCTTCAGTCTATGGCTCAGAGGCTATTATGAGTTTCTGTTGTGCCTTATAACTAAAAATAGCGTGTCCGCTGACAAGTAGGGTCCACGGCTCAGAGGCTATTGTCGGTTTTCTTACCGACTTGAAGTTAAAAATAGCGTGTTCACCGACAGCTTTGGTTAACGGCTCAGAGGCTATTGTAATCATGTAACATAGACATGGTTTCTGATCAACAGCTCAGAGGCTATCTTTTCTTTTACTTAGACTAAAGGCTGAGTGACTGCTGACTGTTTTGTTTTGAAGGGACCACATTTGTGGCTGTCGACAGTGGGTTTTTGTGGGACCACTCAACTTATTGGGTTTTCCTTTTTATTTATAAAAGCTTGCTGGGATTTATCGGCTTGACTGCCACTAGTTTCCTTTTTATTACTGCTAATACTATGAAATTGCAAATTGAGTGCGGAATTCATATTTTGTCATTCGCGGAAAATAAACGGGAATCGAAGGAGATAATATGTTTAAGGGTAAATTTGTTTGTATTAAGTTGGCCTATATTGTATTGGGTTATAATAATTAAAAGTCGTTTGTTTCACAGTTCCTTCACTTGGATTATTTCAATGAAACTTGAAACTATTTTAGTTTCTTGTTAAGCATTTTTATTGAAAAATTTTTTCTTGTATGTAAATTTGTAAATTCGTTTCACGCGGTTTGTTTATTTTGTTTGTACTTAAATTTAATTACAATAGAAATTACTGTCTACACGTCTACTCATTAATTTATTTATGTTGATCAACTGCATATTTTTCTATGGAATCAATTCATGAAACGTAAGCGTGTAGCGACTAAAGATTGTACCGATCACTTGATTTCATTAAATGCTCTCGGGAAATTATTTGAATGCTAGATCAATTTAAAGATAAGACCTGAATATTCATCTGTATTCGCGGTATTGTTATTATTTTTGTTTCGGTTGTTTGAGCGATAAAATATGTTATGTTGACATAACAATGGACAAGCGTTTGTTTGCTCGTTATTTATTTTTTCATTTTGCTTGCTTGTAGTTAATGTTTACTTCTACTGTTTGTTGTTTTGCATGTTAGTCAATTGGAACATTATATCTTTGATAAGTTTCACGTTAAATTATGTTTGAATTGTTTAGAAGTTTATTTGGATGATTTAGTATACACAAGACTAGATTTTGAAATTGGTGTAAGCAGCAATGGTATCATACAGGAATTGAGTGGTTTCGGATATAAGCTGGGAGTAAAGATTTTCATCCCATTTAATCTTGCTACACAATGCGCTACATTGTAGTGTTCGCAAAACCGATATCCTACCGGCTGCGACAATTTGTTACACAATACCAGTACACCCTATGTATACTGGCATGCGCTGGGAGCTTGATATGATATGTATCCTATAGACACATCAAGGCTCCCCGGCTGCAGAGAGGGATTTCACTGTTATACTACTTACATGCTACTGGTCAATGTAATATTTTAGACATGAATTTTTCTAAGGTGATAAATTTATTAAAGAACTATTTAATGAGGTTTACATGAATCTGCATATCAATAAATTTAGAATATAAATTGAGCAGTTAATTTCTATTTACCATTTAAAAGATCAAAGTTCAAGCGTGATGTTTTTGTTTAATGCCATCTCTCTGTGACTTGTGCAACCACAAAGCTAAAGCTTTCGTTTGATTTGCAATGTGTGTAACCAATTCGTTCCACTGGGCGGTACGTTCGATTGCGAAGTCTTGTGTGTATATGTTTGATACTTAATACGAGTATGGATACACAACCACTTCTACTAATCCATGATACGATGACGCGGCCACAGATGCTTCAGTTACAATTCGTAGCTTTTCGTATATGTATGTTGTCATTTACAGTACATAGAGAGGAATGACAGAACGCGAACCGAGCAAGTATGGACTGTGGCTCCCGTAACAGAGTGCAAGGAATCCTTCCCTTCCAGGAATGGCTCCAGGGGCTTATCTTTTGTTAAATTTTATATTTCATAACACATCCCAGTCAAATTTGTGCATCTTACCAAAATGACAATAACGTCAACAATCTAGTCATATGCTAGAGTCTGCTGGTAAGCATCGACCCAAAAAGTTTTTGGGAAGAACAATGTAGTTCTTTCGCTTATGTTAGCAAACTAGAACTCCCTAAACAATTTGCTTTAACTTCTGAAGGGTTTGGATTTTTCCCATGAGTCTGAGTCTCAAGTTTCTCAGTCTCATGATAAAGACGACACTTTGCGGATGCTTATAAATGAACTACTTTATCATCTACGATCCTAAAATTTGATATTCTAGGTATCCTAAGTGGTCCCGTTAGCAATGCCAAGCTTCAAGTATGCAGATTTTAAAGTTTCCGAGTTGTACTGGTATGGAGGTTAAAAGCAGCTCCCGTAAACGTACAACCTGGCATGTCTTCAAACTTGGCGGACACACCACCGTGTGTCTAACTTCGAAAGACGAGTGCATGTCAATTGCTTTCTGGCACAGTATGCTTGGTTTATAAATTAAAAATTCTCCGCATTTCACTTTGAACTTAAATCGTATGTACGAATTTTCTCCTCAAAATGACGTGCGCGTTAAGTTAAGTGAAGTCAAAAGCGCTTTATTCAGTACTGATAATTATAAATTTTAAAAGAACAAAAAGCAATTTCCAAACAATAACAACACAAAAACTTAACGGTCCAAATGGCTCTCTAAATTTATACGTTATCAGTTAAATACATTTGATAAAAAAACATACTCGTAGCAAAGTCAAACTAATTAAGATTATTACATATTTTATGATTCGATTGGAAAAAGGAAAAAAAAACCAACTAACACTATTCCATTTTTTTTATAATTTTAACATTCTACGTTTAGCACTTGTTGCGTGTAAACGTGTTTTTAATTCGCTCCTGTCAAGAATTTTTATACATTAAAATAAATTTTAAAAGCGTCAGTTAGAAAATAAGTTTAGACAAAAACATTACATCGTCGAGCTATTCGAACAATTTATCGAGTATCTGGATTTTACCTGCGAGAAATTTTCAAAAAAGAAGAAACGTTTTATTCACCGGGGGGATGGAGGAGCCCGACGGCTTCCCACTGCTGGGGGACCCCGAGCCAGGCATTTCTAAAATGACAAACGATAAAATCATAAACCGGAAAAACGAACAAGACAGCTGTGAGCATGGCAAGCGTATTACGCTTTCAAGTGAGGAGTACGAAAAAGTAACCAGGGAAAACGCAAGGGTTACTAAGCAAAAGGATCTGTTGAAACTTCTTTTACAAAGTTTGGAGGATATGGTCTGGACATTATCAAATGCGAACAAAACAAAAGTGATGAAGCCACAGAATACGTCCGGCAAAGGAGAAGGGATAACAACGAAGAAGAATGAGAAAAAGGAAACAACAACAAGCAAGACCAATGAAAAAACAGTACCAACGCAGAAGACTTAAATATATAAAGCAAAATTGCAAGATACGAGCAAGAGATCAATCCATGATGCTGAAAATATCCTTAAGCGCAGGAGGAGCGAACGACAGCGCCAATTATTCTGCAGTGCTGTCTGCGATGAATGACGAAATGGACATCGAGATGGAGTGCCATGGTAGCATAGGTAATATTGATAGCAGTAATAGTTCCGTTGAATATTTAAAATCAAAAAATAAGGAGAAGAAGAAGCCAACCGGTTTGTCTGCTGGTTCTCCTATTAAAAATAATAAGGTAAATGAGAAACTTCCTCTAATTAACGTTTTTGGGCAGCGTGGAGGAGATATGGTTCGGTTATTGGCAGCCGAACATAAAACCGATAACTTTGAAATCAAGAGAGTGACCGCTGATAAACTCACAATCAAGACAAAGACACTGGCTGATTTTAAACTGGAAAAAGATGCTCTTAATAGTGTCAAAGCTCCGTACTTCGTAAACACGCCAAAGGCGGCAAAACATCAGACCTTCCTGTTAAAGGGCTTGGACTGTGGGGAGAATACAGTTGATCTTCTTGAAATGTCGCAGAAAACAGCACCAGCTGTTAAGTTCATCAGTGTGAAAAATTTTGCTACAAGGAGACCAAATGTTGAAGGCAAAATATTCCCATTTTATTTGGTCCAAGTTTCTACCGATAGCAGTCCGAGTGCCCTCCAACAGGTAAGGTACTTAAACTTTAGAGTTGTGAGGTGGGAACGCCTCTGAAAAACTGAGGTCCACCAGTGTTACCCGTGCCTTGAAGTCACTAGTGATGAGATAAATCTTCTCGATAGGGCTGGTATCGAAATTGATAGTACGACTCCGGGTAGAAATGGAAACAGGATTATATGTGAGGGATTAGATAAACTTGCCCTGATTGGAACCCATTTTGAATTGGGTCATCTTCCAAGCTCTGAGAGAGGAAAGAAATTTTTTCAGAGGTCGTTGAAGTAAAAGTTTCCGACTTCAAATCAAGCCTGAACGGCCAACCAATTCTTCATTTCAATGGAACATTGACATCTGACCTCGTACCGAGCTTATTGATTATTTTGTCAGCTATGAAGACTTGTGTTTCATATTTCGCAGGATAAACAACAAGAAATCTTGTGGTACTGATGGTGTTCCAAATGTAGTTCTCCGACATTTGCATGAGGCTGCTATTAGGAATTGTTTCATATTTTCCAAATGAGTGGAAAAAGGCTAACGTATTTCCGATCTTGAAGAAAGGAGAAGAATCTTCATGCCCTAAAAGCTATCGCCCAATCAGCTCGCTGCGTAACATCAGCAAGGTGTTTGAAGTGATACTCAACAGAGCATTAAACGCCCACATTGAGGAATATGAGCTGATGCCGGATTGCCAATTTGGTTTTCGTGCCAGGCATTCGACCACATATGCAATAACGAAAGTAACCTCAGACATCCGTTGGCAACCAAATGATAGACAAAAAGTTGGAGCATGTCTCATTGATATGGAGAAAGCCTTCGATACGGTGTGGTTAGATGGACTAGTATTTAAACTCCTTCAAGACAAGTTCCCCAGACACCTTGTCGCCATGATGTGGAATATGTTATACGAGAAATCATTTGTTGTAACTGATGGTAGTCTGACAACAATGCGCAAATTCAAGGTTTTGAATTGTCTACAGCAGGGAACAGTTACTGCACCTCTGCTTTTCTCAATATTCATTCGCAAGTTATTGAACGGTTTTGATTTTAACGTCTCGCATACGCGATCATTGGTAGCGTTTGCTGATGATCTGACCATCTATACGGCAGACCGAAAAGCCACAATACTATACACTGACAATTGGCGAATGAAAACCAATGCGCAGAAGTGTGAAACAATCTTGTTTTGGACAACGCTGCAAGGGGTCAGTCAAGACCTGAAACGTAATTGGAAAGATTTCCACATCATGGCTGGCGAGGGTAGTCTAGAACGAGTTCCACATAAATCCTGTGTTCGACACCTCGGTGTTTATCTCAATCAGTATCTGTACTATACTGAACATGTGAAAATTATGCTCATTAAGGCACTTAAAAATAGTCATGGCCCTACGAAGACCCTTTCATTCCAAAAACATTGATCAAAATGTCAAAATTATCTGTTACAGACCCTGGTAAGACCAGTTTTGACATATGGATGTCAGATCTGGTACAACCAGAGTGCTAGGACTATGGAAAAATTAAGAGTTTTCCAAAGGAAATGCCTTCGTGTTTGAACAGAAAGCCTGAGATGGATTGGAAACATTATATATCGAATAGAAGAATTTATCAAACTGTTCAAGTAACAAGAGTCGATATCTTCATATTGAAACTTCTGCGGAATCATATCGCAAGATCGGTGACCGTGAGCGAAAACCCTTGAATTTCACAGCCGTTCCACCCTACAGACGGGTATATTGTGGCTTGCCTCGCTACTGGCTTCAATCCTCCAGAAGCACTCGTGTATTTGGACATGAATCGATATGTTTTTGATTCTGACGGCGTCCCAGTCATATATCACATATATAGATGGGCCACCCATAAGAAGATAAAATATCCTCCGAGTTTGAGTTCACGAGACCAACAATTCCAATGGACATACTCATTTGCTAGATTCGTTGAAGCTGATCGAGTTGAGACGGTGCAATCTAGGTATTGGTGGCTGAATGACAATGTCTAAATTATTCGTGTTTATTTTTCATTTTTGGTGTTTTTGTTGCATAGTTTTCGAGTTTCAGCTCGTTATTGCTACATTTAGTATTGTTGTTTATTTCTGTTAAAAATTGGGTATAGGTTAGGTATAGGTTGTGTTTATTGTATTATGTTAGAGATAAGATTAAACGCTTAGGTTAGGAATATTGTGATAGAATTTTTTAGTATAAGATACGGTTTTTGATTGAATTTCATTAGAGTTAGGTTAAAACGTATTAGGTGTAGGATGTAAGTTCACTGTTGTGTTTAAATTATAAATAATTTTAGGATAGTGTTGGTTGGTTGTTCTCCTTTTTCCAATTGAATTGCATAATATGTATTAATATTAATTAATATGAATTGCTATAGCCCAGGTCTTGTCCCTTCTGACTACCATTTGTTCCGATCGATGCAGAACGCCCTCACTGGAATACGGTTCACATCAGAGCAGGATATTAAAAATTGGCTTGATTCATTCTTGGCTGCCAAGCCGACGCAGTTCTTTTGGGATGGGATCCACAAATTGCCAGAAAGATGGAAAAAGGTCATAGCTTCAGATGGGCAATATTTTAAATAATGCTATTGTACACTTTTTTTCTTAAATAAACGTTCAAATTTTGAAAAAAAAAACCACATGAATTAACTTATAGCATGAATTAAGTCCCAATAATAAACACAACATATATCTAATCTATCCCTAACTTTTAATACAAACAAGCGATAACAATAAACGTAGCAATAATGAGCTGAAACTCAAAAAGGAAGTAACGAAAAACACAAAAACTGAAAATAAACACGAGTAATTTAAACATTGTCATTCAGCCACCAATCCCTAAACTGCCCCGTCTCAGCTCGACCAGCTTGAACGAATCTGCCAAATTAGTATCTCTATTGGAATTATTGGTCTCGTGAACTCAAATTTGGAGGATATTTTATCTTCTTATCGGTGGCCTATCTATATATGTGGTATATGATTGGGATACCGTCAGAACTAAAAACATATCAATGCGTGTCCAAATACATGAATGCTTCTGGAGGAACGAAGCCAGTAGTGAGGCAACCGCTGTGAAATTCAAGGGTTTTCAGTTACAGATCTTGCAATATGATTCCGAAGAAGTTTCAATAAGGAGATATCGACTCTTGTCACTTCAGCAGTTTGATAAATTCTTCTATTCGGTATATAATGGTTCCAATCCATCGCAGGCTTTCTGTACGAACCAGTACATGCACGAAGACATTTCCTTTCGAAAACTCAACCTCGTCGAGCTATTCGAACAATTTATCAAGTATCGGATTTTACCTGCGAGAAAGTTTTAAAAAAAGAAGAAGAGGAGCGAGCGACAGCGCCAATTATTATGCAGTGCTGTCTGCGATGAATGACGAAATGGACATCGAGATGGAGTGCCATGATAGCATAGGTAATATTGATAGTAATAATAATTTCGTTGAATATTTAAAATCAAAAAATAAGGAGAAGAAGAAGAAGCCAACCGGTTTGTTTGCTGGTTCTCCTATTAAAAAAAAAAAGGTAAATGAGAAACTTCCTCCAATTAACGTTTTTGGGCAGCGTGAAGGAGATATGGTACGGTTATTGGCAGCTGAACATAAAATCGATAACTTTGAAATTAAGAGAGTGACCGCTGATAAACTCACAATCAAGACAAAGACACTGGCTGATTTCAAACTGGCGAAAGATGCTCTTAATAGTGTCAAAGCTCCCCACTTCACATACACGCCAAAGGCGGAAAAAATCAGACCTTCCTGTTAAAGGGCTTGGACTGTGGGGAGAATACAGTTGATCTTCTTGAAATGTCACAGGAAACAGCACCAGCTGTTAAGTGGAATGCAAAATATTACCATTTTATTTCGTCCAAATTTCTACCGATAGCAGTCCGAGTGCTCTCCAACAGGTAAGGTACTTAAACTTAAGAGTTGTGAGGTCGGAACGCCTCTAAAAAACTGAGGTCAACCAGTGTTACATATGCCAAAGATTCGGTCTTTCGGCTGCCAATTGTGTTATGCACTATCGTTGTGTTAAATGCAAAGATATTCACGTCTCCTGGTGAATGCAAATTGGCTCAGATGGGGCCAAAAGAAAAATTATACTGTGTATATTGCGGTATTTTTGGTCATCCTGCGTCATTTCGAGGATGCCCTCGGTATTAAGATGCAAGATTTAAATTTCCCCCAAATCAAACCAAACTAAATCACAAACTCCCAACTTTGTCAAACCCGGGGTTTCATTTGCACTTCCTCCTAGAGGACCAGCAGACAACAATGTAAATAAAACAAATAATTTAAGTGGTAATCATGAGCTGCTTTTCAAAATCCACCAACAGCTTGAATCTCTTTCAGATAGAATTAATAAACAAGAACAAAAAAGCAAAATTTCGTTTTTCGACGTTCAAGCCAACATGCTTCAAAATAGTTTGTCATCCGGTCACATTCCCATGGATAGGATTCGTCTCATCTCGACCAACGTCAACTCCATTGTTACTATACATCGGCGTGATTATCTTCTTGAATTCATTGTTAAGCAAAAGCCTGACATCATGCTTCTAACTGAAACCCATCTCAATTCATGGTACTCCATGACATTCAAGGATTTTGAATTCGTAAGAAACGATGGGGAAATGGGTGATGGGGGAGGTGGCACCGGGATATTGGTTCGAAGACCCTATTGTTTCCAAAATATTGAAAAAGTCAAATTCAAAAGCTTTGAATCTCTCAAAGTGTCCGTTATCAAAATCTCACTGCCAGGTGGGGATAACCTCTTCGTTATCTCTGCCTTTTCAACTGGTGGAACTGTTGTCAAGCTGAACAGGAACTCAATTCCTTGTTTGAAATACTCGAATCGAACAGGCTGCATATTTATTATATTCTTGCTGGAGACCTGAACGCCAAGCATACATCATGGCTGAACGCCACCAATAATCCTAGAGGTGTATTCTTGAAATCGTAGATAATAGAGAATCAAATTGATTACAGATGCAATCCATATGGGTCGGAGTTCCCAACGCACTCTAGGACAAATTCATATTTTGACCTCTGCATTGCTGACGCAAGACTTGAATTTAGTTTTAATAGTCCTCAACGGAAAATGCAGGTGATTTCTTATGATAGCGACCATAACGCAATCGTAATGTAAATCAATCATCAAAAGGATGATTTCTTCATCAATCCGCTCCAACACGAAAATCATCGGTTGAACTTCAAAAAAACAGAGTGGGGAAAGTTTCAAAAGAAGTTTAATCGGGAGTATCAGAAGCAGTGTATCCCTTCTGATGATGGTTACTCTTGTTCAATAGTTCCTAATGACAGAAATCTAACCAACGATGAAATAGATCTCTATTTGTCGAAGTTAGAGAAACTGACGTTGGAAACGATTGAGAAAGTAGTTCCCAAGCTTAAACATCGAAACAATATGGAAGGATATAAAACGCCAACCATCGCAAGGTTGAAAAGATTGAAAAGCCTTCTTCTCACAAGCGGCAACAATATTTATTGACGATTTTCGGACTACAACCATCCCTCGTTGGCTTTATTGAGATTACACCTGAAAAATGTCCGGAATTTAATCCGGTCATACTTCAGGAGTGAGGTCAGCAATCAATGGGCAGAAAAATTGAGAAGTATTAGCCCACAGGACCCAAATGACGATTTCGTGAAAGTGAATGGCATATTCCGCAAAAAGTCTCGAGTGAAGGTATCGACTCTTGAAGTCACTAGTGATGAGATAAATCTTCTCGATAGGACGGACTGGTATCGAAATTGATAGTACGACTCCGGGTAGAAATGGAAACAGGATTATATGTGAGGGATTAGATAAACTTGCCCTGATTGGAACCCATTTTGAATTGGTTCATCTTCCAAGCCCTGAGAGAGGGAATGAAATTTTTTCAGAGGTCGTTGAAGTAAAAGTTTCCGACTTCAAATCAAACCTGAACGGCCGACCAATTCTTCATTTCAACGAAACATTGACATCTGACCTCGTACCGAGCTTATTGATTATTTTGTCAGCTATGAAGGCTTGTGTTTCATATTTCGCAGGATAAACAACAAGAAATCATGTTGTACTGATGGTATTCCAAATGTAGTTCTCCGACATTTGCCTGAGGCTGCCATTGGGAAAAAGACTAAGGTGTTTCCGATCTTGAAGAAAGGAGAAGAATCTTCATGCCCTAAAAGCTATCGCCCAATCAGCTAGCTGCGTAACATCAGCAAGGTGTTTGAAGTGATACTCAACAGAGCATTAAACGCCCACATTGAGGAATATGAGTTGATGCCGGATTGCCAATTTGGTTTTCGTGCCAGGCATTTGACCACACATGCAATAACGAAAGTAACCTCAGGCATCTATTTGCGACCAAATGATAGACAAAGTGTTGCAACATGTCTCATTGATATGGAGAAAGCCTTCGATACGGTGTGGTTAGATGGACTAGTATTTAGACTCCTTCAAGACAAGTTCCCCAGACACCTTGTCGCCATGATGTGCAATATGTTATACGGGAAATCATTTGTTGTAACTGATGGAGATCTGACAACAATGCGCAAATTCAA
Source organism: Odontomyia ornata (assembly GCA_963969285.1). Classification (NCBI taxonomy): domain Eukaryota; kingdom Metazoa; phylum Arthropoda; class Insecta; order Diptera; family Stratiomyidae; genus Odontomyia; species Odontomyia ornata. The sequence goes on along the minus strand of OZ017738.1, from coordinate 271,359,890 downwards.
GGTCTTGAATGGTCTACAGCAGGGGGCAGTTGCTGCACCTCTGCTCTTCTCAATATTCATTCGCAAGTTATTGAACGGCTTTGATTTTAACGTCTCGCACACGCGATCATTGGTAGCGTTTGCTGATGACCTGACCATCTTTGCGGCTGACCGAAAAGCCACAATACTATACACTGACAATTGGCGACTGAAAATCAATGCGCAGAAGTCTGAAACAATCTTGTTTTGGACAACGCTGCAAGGGGTCAGTCAAGACCTGAAACGTAATTGGAAAGATTTCCACATCATGGCTGGCGAGGGTAGTCTAGAACGAGTTCCACATAAATCCTGTGTTCGATACCTCGGTGTTTATCTCAATCAGTATCTGTACTATACTGAACATGTGAAAATTTATTCCAAAAACATTGATCAAAAAGCCAAAATTATCTGTTACAAGACCCTGGTTAGACCAGTTTTGACATATGGATGTCAGACCTGGTACAACCAGAGTGCTAGTACTATGGAAAAATTAAGAGCTTTCCAAAGGAAATGTCTTCGTGCATGTTTTGGTTTGTACAGAAAGCCTGAGACGGATTGGAAACATTATATATCGAAAAGAAGAATTTATCAAACTGTTCAAGTAACAAGAGTCGATATCTTCATATTGAAACTTCTTCGGAATCATATCGCAAGATCGGTGACCGTGAGTGAAAACCCTTGAATTTCACAGCCGTTCCACCCTACAGACGGGTATATTGTGGCTTGCCTCGCTACTGGCTTCAATCCTCCAGAAGCACTCGTGTATTTGGACATGAATCGATATGTTTTTGATTCTGACGGCGTCCCAGTCATATATCGCATATATAGATGGGCCACCCATAAGAAGATAAAATATCCTCCGAGTTTGAGCCCACGAGACCAATAATTTCAATGGACATACTCATTTGCTAGATTCGTTGAAGCTGATCGAGTTGAGACGGTGCAATCTAGGTATTGGTGGCTGAATGACAATGTCTAAATTATTCGTGTTTATTTTTCATTTTTGGTGTTTTTGTTGCATAGTTTTCGAGTTTCAGCTCGTTATTGCTACATTTAGTATTGTTGTTTATTTCTGTTAAAAATTGGGTATAGGTTAGGTATAGGTTGTGTTTATTGTATTATGTTAGAGATAAGATTAAACGCTTAGGTTAGGAATATTGTGATAGAATTTTTTAGTATAAGATACGGTTTTTGATTGAATTTCATTAGAATAAGGTTGAAACATATTAGGAGTAGGATATAAGTTCACTGTTGTGTTTAAATCATAAATAATTTTAGGATAGTGTTGGTTGGTTTTTTCTCCTTTTTCCAATTGAATTGCATAATATGTATTAATCTTAATTAATATGAATTGCTATAGCCCAGACCTTGTCCCTTCTGACTACCATTTGTTCCGATCGATGCAGAACGCCCTCACTGGAATACGGTACATATCAGAGCAGGATATTAAAAATTGGCTTGATTCATTCTTGGCTGCCAAGCCGACGCAGTTCTTTTGGGATGGGATCCACAAATTGCCAGAAAGATGGAAAAAGGTCATAGCTTCAGATGGGCAATATTTTAAATAATGCTATTGTACACTTTTTTTCTTAAATAAATGTTCAAATTTAAAAAAAAAACCGCAAGAATTAAGTTATAGCATGAACAAAGTCCCAATAATAAACACAACATATATCTAATCTATCCCTAACTTTTAATACAGAGCATGAAGCGCCCACATTGAGGAATATGAGCTGATACCGAATAGCCAATTTGGTTTTCATGCCAGGCATTCGACCACACATGCAACAACGAAAGTAACCTCAGACATCTGTTGGCAACTAAATGATAGACAATGTGTTGGAGCATGTCTCATTGATATGGAGAAAGCCTTGGATACGGTGTGTTTAGATAGACTAGTTTTTAAACTCCTTAAGGACAAGTTCCCCAGACACCTTGTCGCCATGATGTGCAATATATTATACAGGAAATCATTTGTTGTAACTGATGGTAGTCTGACAACAATGCGCAAATTCAAGGTCTTGAATGGTTTACAGCAGGGAACAGTTACTGCACCTCTGCTCTTCTCAATATTCATTCGCAAGTTATTGAACGGCTTTGATTTAACGTCTCGCACACGCGATCATTGGTAGCGTTTGCTGATGATCTGACCATCTATACGGCAGACCGAAAAGCCAAAAAATTTTCATTGATGTACAGCTATACACTGACAATTGGCGAGTGAAAACCGATGCGCAGAAGTGCGAAACAATCTTGTTTTGGACAACTCTGCAAGGGGTCAGTCAAAACCTGAAACGTAATTGGAAAAATTTCCACATCATGGCTGGCGAGGGTAGTCTAGAACGAGTTCCACATAAATCCTGTGCTCGATACTTCGATGTTTATCTGAATCAGTATCTGTACTTTACTGAACATGTGAAAATTATGCTCATTAAGGCACTAAAAATAGTCATGGCCCTACGAAGACTCTTTTATTCCAAAAACATTGATCAAAATGTCAAAATTATCTGTTACAAGACCCTAGTTAGACCAGTTTTGACATATGGATGTCAGATCTGGTACAACCAGAGTGCTAGTACTGTGGAAAAATTAAGAGTTTTCCAAAGGAAATGTCTTCGTGCATGTATTGGTTTGTACAGAAAGCCTGAGATGGATTGGAAACATTATATATCGAATAGAAGAATTTATCAAACTGTTCAAGTAACAAGAGTCGATATCTTCATATTGAAACTTCTGCGGAATCATATCGCAAGATCGGTGACCGTGAGCGAAAACCCTTGAATTTCACAGCCGTTCCACCCTACAGACGGGTATATTGTGGCTTGCCTCGCTACTGGCTTCAATCCTCCAGAAGCATTCGTGTATTTGGACATGAATCGATATGTTTTTGATTCTGACGGCGTCCCGGTCATATATCACATATAAAGACGGGCCACCGATAAGAAGATAAAATATCCTCCGAGTTTGAGTTCACGAGACCGACAATTCCAATGGAGATACTCATTTTCTAGATTCGTTGAAGCTGATCGAGTTGAGACGGTGCAATCTAGATATTGGTGGCTGAATGACAATGTCTAAATTATTCGTGTTTATTTTTCATGTTTGGTGTTTTTTGTTGCATAGTTTTCGAGTTTCAGCTCGTATCGCTACATTTAGTATTGTTGTTTATTTGTGTTAAAAATTAGGTATAGGTTAGGTATATGTTGTGCTTATTATATTATGTTAGAGATAAGATTAAACGCTTAGGTTAGGAATATTGTAATAGAATTTTTTAGTATAAGATACAGTTTTTGATTGAATTTTTATCAGAATTAGGTTAAAACATATTAGGAGTAGGATATAAGTTCACTGTTGTGTTTAAATTATAAATAATTATAGGATAGTTATGGTTAGTTTTTTCTCCTTTTTCGAATTGAATTACATAATATGTATTAATCTTAATTAATATGAATTGCTGTAGTCTTTTTTTAATGAAATGTGTTTAATGATAACGTATAGATTTAGAGACCCATTTGATCCATTATGTTTTTTGTATGTTTAATGGTTGGAATTTGCTTTATATTCTTTGAAAATTTATATCGATTAGTATTGAATAAAGTGCATTTAACTTTGACTTGACTTTATAATTTTAACACAACAGTGAACTTGAATCCGACACCTGATATTTTATAACCTAATTCTAATAAAATTCAAACAAAAATTTTATCTTATGCTTAAATCACAATATTGCTAACCTTAGCGTTTGACCTTATCTCTAAAACTTATATACAATAATAAACAAAGCTTATATCTAATCTATCCCTAACTTTTAATACAAACAAGCAATAACAATAAACGTAGCAATAATGAGCTGAAACAGAAAAATGAAGTAACGAAAAACACAAAGACTGAAAATAGACTCGAGTAATTTAAACATTGTCATTCAGCCACCAGTCCCTAAACTGCCCCGTCTCAGCTCGACCAGCTTGAACGAATCTGCCAAATGAGTATCTCCATTGGAATTATTGGTCTCGTGAACTCAAATTCGGAGGATATTTTATCTTCTTATCGGTGGCCCGTCTATATATGTGGTATATGATTGGGATACCGTCAGAACTAAAAACATATCAATGGATGTCCAAACACATGAATGCTTCTGGAGGAACGAAGCCAGTAGTGAGGCAACCGCTGTGAAATTCAAGGGTTTTCAGTTACAGATCTTGCGATATGATTCCGAAGAGGTTTCAATAAGAAGATATCGACTCTTGTCACTTCAGCAGTTTGATAAATTCTTCTATTCGATATACAATGTTTTCAATCCATCGCAGGCTTTCTGTACGAACCAGTACATACACGAAGACATTTCCTTTCGAAAACTCTTAATCCTTCCAATGGACTAGCACTCTGATTGTATCAGGTCTGACACCCGTATATCGAAACTGGTCTAACCAGGGACTTGTAACGAATAACTTTAACCTTTTGATCATGTATCTGGAATGGAAGATTCTTTGTGCGGCAATGACTGCTTTTTGTGCCTTACTGAGCATGATTGTGACATGTTCAGAATAGCACAAATACTAAATAAGATGAACACCGAGGTATCGAGCACAGGATTTTTGTGGAACCCATTCTGAGCTACCCTCGCCAGCCATGATGTGGAAATTTTTCCAATTTGTAGTAATCGAGCAGTCACACAAGCAGACTGCCCGAAAACCTTCCCAACCCTTAACCGAAATTAATTTCAGAGTTCGACAAAAGAAAAAAATGAGAGGTTTCATTTTATCCATTCATAATTGTAATTTATAAAATTTTTTTTGTCTTATTATTATAAAACGTAATTTTATTTAATTTTCCTTTATATCAAATTTAAACTTTACCCTTTAATTGTATTCGTTATGAATTTTAAGTTTTATTACTATTTGAAATCTTTTTCATTTTTCTTTTACTGCGGCTAATTTTGTTTTCGAGCAGTCACAATATCAAACTGCTCGAAAACCCTCCTATCTCCTATCAAAATTGCAATTTATAGCAACTGGCACAATTGGGTTGCGAAGAGTAAACGGATCGGTGAATTTCAATGGTGGCACGTACAGTTCTATTTTAACGTTCACGGGAATAAAGATAGTATCGCCGAGAGGCAAGTTGCGCGTTGATAAATAGGGCTTTGTGTATCATTCGGAGGTGGAGGGCAACAGGTGTCTTGTAGGTATAAGTGGTGCAGTCGCCAACACAGCGAGTGACATCGACGAAAAAAATCAGGTAAATGGTCCCAAGAAAGAAAAAAGTTTGATATCAAAAGAACGATTTTCAGTAATAATTGAGAGCGAAGAATTTTGATGGTCGAAGAAACGGTTCAGCGGAGTAGGTCCCGCGTTAAGGCTGTGCGGCCTAAGCCTGTCTACCTGTGGACTGTAGCGGTGTGCAAAAATGGTTCAGATGACATTGTGCTGAATACAGCAAATATGCTGCATTAATTTCAAAGCCCGAAATTACTGGGCGAGCCCTACTACGGGTTACTGATAATTCCTTGCAAAGAATGGGAATTACGGATAATCGGGATCAGAGGCCATTTGGCGGGAAATCGGTAAGCAACAACTAAAAATCGATATAGTGGAAAATTCCAATCGAGCCCGAAAGGACTGCCTGCCGCAGTTGATGTTAGTTACAAGATATTGAAGCGGTATTTATGCGTTTGGGAAGGAATTTAGATCGCAAAATTATTTAATAAACTCTAAAACTTAAGTAACATCCAGAGTGAAGGTTTGTTTCAAATAATTAAAACTAGTAGATGCGCGGTGGGTGTTTGCGAGATTAGATTCACGTCCTGTTCGGTTTGATGTCATAACAGTAAACCCCTGAATTAGTTTTTTGGTGTCGAATAAACTTTTAGCCCATTGTAAACAATTGGGTTTTTCGAGATGAAGTCATGAAGCATACTACTACGTTTGCGTGTGGTTTAATAGCACGATTTTTAAGATACCGAAAGGAGCATTAAGAGAAAAGATAGTTAAGTATAAGAGTGAAATAAAGTAATGAGAAATTTTCGAAGTATAGCCTACATTCCGAAATAAACAGTTTTTCAGTGAAGAACTAATCAGACTAGATTTCCTAGGGAAAACAAGAGCAAGTGTTGTAATCGCCGCGAGAATCGCAATGACCCGTGCCGTACCCAAGTGGAAAGTGAGTGAACATTCCTTCCCCGGTGGAGCGTTTGTGAAATTGGCAACCGAAAAAGAAACGGACTCGTACGAATTTTCAGAACTCATTCTTTTGGCGGGTGGTTCGAAAAACAAAACCAGCTTCTGACTGGAAGTAATATGAGTAAAATTATCAAACAAAATTGTACAGGTCTAGATCAGCAGGTTGTTGGTCTGGATTAGAAAGGCGGAAGAGCCAATAACGGAAGCCCTGTCAATAATTCTTTGCCTAATTCAAATAATACTGATCTTTATGTACAACCTCATTTGAAAAGAGGCCTCAATAATAATTCGCAAACGTCAATTAGTAATGATCGTGATTATCGCGATAGCAGAGACTTTACAAATGATAGAAAAGAGGATCATAGAGGTGATTGAGATTTTTGTGGCAGCAATAGTGATTTTTGTGGAGGGAGCAAGTCTAGAAAGTTCAACAATCGAGGCCAGCTTGTAGATCATGGAGCTGACTTTGCAAATTATCCAAGACGACGTAACGAAGAAAATTATCAAAACGGTGACGCACTTTATACGAAACGTGGTAAAGACTGTTACCGCGGCGGCAATGCAGGACCGCGGGGTGGATCAAAGGGAAGTGGAAAGGCAGAAAGACGACTAGACACGACCACTCTAATGAAGGTGATTTTCATGCACAATCCAGACGTCGGGATATATCTTGATCAGTATTTGCAAGGTCGGTCTCTGTTATTATACTTTATGTCGTACTAAGCAATATTAAGCATTGAGATGTTTAAAACCTACCCCAAAATAAGGATATTTGTTCAAATCACATGTTATTGATTTTAAAGCAGTCAATGAACGGTTCTGTGCGATCCGTATAAAAGCGAAATTCTTGAAAATCTGGCTGATGAATGTTCACGCCCCGACTGAAGAAAAAGACGAAGACACGAAGGAAACGTTCTACAATCACCTGGAAAGACTGGTCGACTCATTGCCTACAAACGACACAAAAATTATTTTGGGTGATTTTAACGCTAAGGTTGGCAATGAGCTATCTCGTTGTGCCTGATTGACTTTGTATGTAGCAGAAATCTAGTCATACGTTCGACTTGCTTCCCACATCGACGCATTCATAAAATGACCTGGGTATCACCGGATGGCAACACACAAAACCAGATCGATCATGTTCTGATCCAACAACGTTGGGCTTCGAGCATACTTGACGTCCGTACATACCGAGGAGCCAATTGTAACGCAGATCATTACTTGATCATACTAACCTATCGATGTCGTATGTCAAAGGCAAATTCAGCGAAGACCAGCCTGCCACGAAAATTTGACATCGAAAGGCTCCAAACGGCGTCTGTGGCCAAAAATTTCACGGAGACTCTCGACAACCGGCTGGCTCGACAACCAGCTGCTCAGCATCAGACGCATCGTTAAAGACGAGCAACGAGCTCTGGATGCAAGTGAAAGTGGCTATCAGAACCGTGGCAGAACAGACGATCGGACATCAAGCCCGGCGCAAGAGGAATGATTGGTTCGATGATGAGTGCCAGAATGCGTTAGATAAAAATCATCAGGCGTACAAAGAATACGTAGGTAGGAAAATCAGGACGAAGAGAGAACACTATGAAAATCTCAGAAGAGTAGCGAATAAGACAATTAGGATTAAGAAAAGAAAATACTATGACGACCAATTGAGAAGTATAGATGTAAGTTTAGCGAGCAATAACACAAGACAAGCATACAAAGTAGTGAAAAGCCAGAAACGTGGTTATCAGCCCAAAGCCACGCTCTGTCGTGATGACAGCGGCAATATAATCGCTGATGAAATCAAGATTAAGGAAAGATGGGTAGCATATTTCAAGAACCTCCTTAATCCTCCACACAGCTCCAGAGCATTGGAGCCTATAGATGTCAGCGGAGAGCTTCCATTGGCCTCACCAACTCTGAATGAAGTTTGTTCCACCATCAAAGCCCAGAAGAATAATGAAGTGCCAAGCATTGATGAGATTCCAGAGGAGCTCATCAAATATGGTGGCAGTTGTATTCATCAAGCTTTTCACAAAGTCATCCAGTACATTTGGCAACAAGAACATATGCCGAAAGAGTGGAGCCAATCAATTATATTCCCTATCCACAAAAAAGGGGGCAAGCTACAGTGCGAAAATTATAGACGCATATCACTACTGTGTACGGCGTATAAAATATTTTCTAAAATCTTAGAAAATAAAATCGGATCATACGCCAACAGTATTATTGGGGAGTATCAAAATACTGGGAGTTCAACATAGACGTACACCAAATTTTCGTTGACTTCAAGCAAGCATACGACAGTATTGATCGTAAAGTACTGTACCAAATAATGCTCGGTTTTGGCATCCCAGCTAAATTGGTCCGTCTTACCAAAATGACAATGACGTCGACAACCTTCCCAGTCCGCATCAATAACCAACTCACCGATGCCTTTGACACAAATATTGGACTAAAGCAGGGAGATGGGCTGGCCCCATTGCTATTTGATTTGGCTCTAGAGTATGTCATACGGAAGCTACCGGTCGATACGCGAGGTACATTGCTATACAAGTCGAGCCAGGTAGTGGCATATGCGGACGACATCAACATTCTGTCACGGTCACTAACAACTGACAAAGAACTCTTCCTGAAACTCGACAGCAAAGCGAAACTAGTAGGGCTACAAATCAACGAAAATAAAACAAAGCTCATGACGCAGTCAAGGAAAAATACTCCAAATACACAAAATAACATACTTGGCGAATACAGTATCGAAAATGTTAGCGAATTTGTGTATTTAGGCGCCAAAATAACAAAAACGGGCAATGAAAGAGACGAAATACGCCGAAGAATACAGCTCGCAAATTAAATATTTTATTCAGTATTGACGATCTTGAAGACCAGCTGCATACACAGAAAAACAAAGCTCCAAGTATACAAATCTGTGATAAGACCTGTGTTATGCTGTGTGTGTGAAACATGTACCCTAATCAAAGCATCCGCAAATATATTAAACGCCTTTTAGCGACGGATCGTGAGGTGAATAATCGGAGCGAAGCTATTCGGGGACCGATGGCGAATTCGATACAACCATGAGCTATATGACAAACCGGAGGTCTCAAGGATTGTAAGAATGCGGAAGCTGCAATGGGCTGGACACATGAATTGTATGGACGAACAACGGATACCCAAGAAGGTATTCGTTGGGAGAACTGAAGGCCGAAGGCCAGTGGGGAAACCGAGGAAACGCTAGTCTGACTCGGTCGGCGAAGACAGTTCATCGCTACTCGGATTTCGGAAGTGGATGACGTGGTCAATGGACCGAGACAGTTGGAGGCGCTGTATGCAGGAAGCGAAGGCCCGAAAGGGGCTGTAGTGCTTAGAAGAAGATTTTTGATCTACAAGCGATTCTTAAAGAAATATATATTAATAGGTGAATATTTATTTGTAAAATTATTATTAATTGGAATAAGCTTTGAAACGGAATTTATTGTTATTTGCTCGCTAGGCTTTTTAATTTTTAACGAGCGTATTGTTTTTGCTGACCTTCATACGCAGGTCATATCTCAAGTCAAAATAGGAAGGCATTTCCTATGCTTTCGTTATAGTAGCATAATGTAATCAATTACGTATGGAACCTTGTTATCGCACGATTGATTTATATGAATCTGCCTGAAAACTTCAGAGCGATTAATTTGCATGTTTTTATTTGTCTGTATTTAATAATTCTTATTCTTGAACTTACATGTGTTTCAAATATCTGCACTTTGTTCGTTTTCGTTACCGGGTATTTAAATGAGCAAACCGATTGGTTTAGTTTTGAAAACTCAACTTTATATTCATACATATATTAGTCAGTTCTTGAAAGTGAGCACTTTTAAAATTCATGAAAAATTTTGGATTGGTAGTATAATGAAAACCATGAATTACAAAATGAACAACGTCGGTCTTTTCATTTTGGATCTTTTGGACCGGGTATAGGACCCGGCACGGTGGAAGGTTTTTTTCGCAGAAAAATTAGCTTGCCATCGGGCGCGCTCCAAACACTTTTTAGTTTCAGGGACTCTTGTAGGTTGAGTGGCCTCTAGTCAAGGTGCCTTTTTATAGCATAGGGTTATGTCATCCGATTGCATAACTCTATGACATATATTGGTCACCGGTATATTTCATTTCTGATGGGAAGGCTCATGCAAGGTATGTTTGTATGAGCTTTCCACTCAGAAGGGAAATATGTGGCCGCTGCAACGTTTTTGGATCTTGATCTGGTTAGGCGGGTGCGAGGGGGCACCACCACCATCTGGTTGCCCCACTCTTGTTTGTGGGCCATGAGAATCGTCGGATAATGACGAGGTTTCCCTAAGTCCGTCTGTTTTAGGTTAGTTCGACTTGTTCTCTGGAACAAGCAATTTTCCTCTTTGTAGTTACCTACATTTTTCAACTTCGGTCGACCTGTTCTGAGACCCGAGAATTCGTGAATGCGAAATTCTTTTGTAGTGGGTCCTTATGCTGGGGGAACAAACCCTCCCCACGACAACGCAATACTAGCCTGCCAGCGCATTCACGCGTCTCCAGACAAGGCCAATTTCAGCTGACATCACTATCTTCTTTCGCCGAGGCAGCAGACCATCGCTGCAGTCATTTACGGACATTTTACATCTATTAATCACTACAAATTACGTTTCAGATCTTTATGGACCCCCTGCAGCGTTCTTTGAAACAGGATTGTTTCGCACTTCTGCGCATTAATTCTCACTTGCCAATTGCCAGTGTAGAGATGCACATCATTGAACATTTCTTGAAGATTGATCTGAACCATTGTAGCTTTTCAGTCTGCCGTATAAATGGTCAGATCATCAGCAAACGCTGCCAATGATCGTGTTGGCGAGACGTTTAAATCAAAGCCGTTCAATAGCTTGCGAATGAATATTAAAAAGAGCAAAGGTGCAGTTACTGTTCTCTGCTATAGACCATTCAAGACCTTAAATTCGCGCATTATTGTCAGATTTCCATCAGTTACAACAAATGATTTCCCGTATAACATATTGTACATCATGGCAACAAGGTGTCTGGGCAACCTGTCCTGAAGGAGTTTGAAAACTTGTCCATCTAACAACACGGTATCGAAAGCTTTCTCCCTATTAATGAGACACGCTCTAACACATTCTCGGTTGCATAGTTCTCAACAGATGTCTGAGGTTACTTTCGCTATTGCTTGGTTGAATGCCTAGTATGAAAACCATATTGACAATTCGGCCTCAACTCATATTTCTCAATGTGGGCGTTTCAAACACCTTGCTGATGTTAGGCAGCAAGCTGATTGGGCGATATCTTTTAGGGCATGAAGATTCTTTTCCTTTTTTCAAGATTGGAAATACCTTAGCCTTTTTCCACACATTAGGAAATATAAATTACTCAACGTGTTGTTGCACAATATGCAATAGCTCCTAATAGAAACCTCAGGTGAACCTTGGAGAACTACATTTGGAATACCGTCTGTTCCACATGATTTCTTTTTGTTTATCCGGCGAAATATGTAACATAAGTCTTCATACCTGACAAAATAATCAATAAAATTCAAGCTCGGTATGAGGTCAGATGTTAATGTTTCATTGAAATGTAGAATTGGTTGGCCTTTCAGGCTTAATTTTAAGTTGGAAACTTTTGCTTCAACGACCTCTGAAAAAATTTTATTCCCTCTCTCAGGGTTTGGTATATAAACCAATTCAGAATGGGTTCCAATCAGAGCAAGTTTATGCAAGCTATCACATATAATCCTGTTTCCATTTCTATCCGGAGTCGTACTATCAATTTCGATACCAGCCCTATCGAGAAGATTTATCTCATCACTAGTGACTTCAAGTTTCGATACATACACTTGAAACTTCTTACGGAATATAATACTGACTTTCGCAAAAACACAATCTGGGTCCTGTGGACTAGTACCCCTCAGTTTTTCCGCCCATTGATTGCTAACCACTATCCTGAAGTATGAACTGATTAAGTTCCGGACATTTTTCAGGTGTGATTTCAACAAAGCCAACGAGGGATGGTTGTAGTTCAAAAATCACCGATAAATATTGTTGACGCGAGTGAAAAGAAGGTTTTTCAACCTTTTCAACCTTGCGATGGTTGGCGTTTCATATCCTTCCATATTGTTCCAATGTTTAATCTTGGGAACTACTATCTCAAGCTTTTTTAACGTCAGTTTCTCTAACTTCGACAAATAGAGATCTATTTCATCGTTAGTTAAAGTCCTGTCATTGGGGATCATTGAGCAAGAGTTGCCATAATCAGAAGGAGGACTTTTCTTCTGGTACTCTCTCCAGTCTGTTTTTTTTTTCAAATTCAACCGATGATTTTCATATTGAACTGGAATGATGGAGACATCATCCTTTTGATGATTGATTTCGATTAGGGTTGCGTTTTGGTCGCTATCATAAGAAATCACCTGCAGTTTCTGTTGAGGACTATTAAAGCTGAATTCAAATCTTGCGTCAGCAACGCAGAGGCGCAAATGTAAATTCGACCTAAGGTATGTTGGGAACTCCAACCCACTAAGACTGCACCTGCATTCAATTCCGTTCTCTGTTATCCACGATTTCAGGAACACACTTCTTGGATTATTGGTGGCGTTCAGGCATGATGTATACTTAGCATTTAGCCCCCCAACAAGAATATAATAACTATGCAACCTGTTCAATTCGAGTATTTCAAACAAGGAATGGAGCTCCTCCTTGAACTTGAGAACATTTCAACCAGTTGCATAGGCAGAAATAACGAAGAGGTTATCCCCACCTGGTAGTGAGATTTTGATAACGGACATTTCAAGAGATTCAAAATTTTTGAATTTAAGTTTTTCAATATTTTGGAAACAATAGGCTCTTCGAATCAATATCCCGGTGCCACCTCCCCCATCGCCTATCACCCTATCGTTTCTTACGAATTCAAAGTCCTTAAATGTCATAGAGTGAGTTTCAGTGAGAAGCATGATGTCAGGCTTTTGCTTGACAAGGAATCCCAAGTGACAGTCACGTCGATGTAGGTGTACAATGGAGTTGACGTTGATCGAGATGAGATGAATCCTATCCATGGGAATGTGACTGGATGACGAGTTATTTTGAGGCATTTAAAAGCCCTTAATGCTGAAAAACAAAGTTAACTTTAGAATCTAGCAGCAGGTGCAAAGGACACAGCAGGCTTCACAAGGTTGGTAGGTATCACTTGACTTGACTTTATTTTGGAATAAATTTTATCTTTGAACCTTGATACCGGGGGCATCTTCGATATGATGCTGGATGACCAAAGACACTGCAGTTCACGCAACATAATTTTTCTTTGGCTCTGCCGGAGCCAATTCGCACTTGTCAAGAAAGTGGACAGCTTCACGCTTTAGACATCTACACATTATGGCGCAATTGCCAGCTGAATGCCAGAATCTTTGGCACCTGAGGCACTGGTTGATATCACTTTTTTGGAAGCTTTCCCTCCTCACCGCACGGAAGTTCAATTACTTATTTTTTTAGGGCATTTAAACTGCTTTTGCTGGAAATTCGGCAAGTTTTTACGGTCGACAATCGATCTCTTTGTTGCAAAGCCTTTAACAGAAATAAATTCTATTTCTGGTGCAACTTCTTGAAGCACCTGAAGGGGATTGACTGTGTCCTCTCCACAGATCAGACCCTTCAATAAAAAGATCTAGTTTTTCCCTACTTTTTGTGGTGTATGTAAAATGCAGAACATCTCCAGAATTCAACGCGCATTTTGCTGCCTGAAAATCAACCAAAGACTTAGTTCTAATAGTCAGTGTATCGGCATTGCCTCTCTTTATCTCAAATTCATTGAATTTATTTTCGACTGCCAAAAGTTTTTCCATATCTTTACCTGTTTGCCCAAATACATTGATTGGTGGGACTTTTTGTTTCTTTTGATTAACATTGACAGACGGACCAACAGACAAAACTTTTAGTTATTTCTCCCTTCTTTTAATTTTTAAACACTCGATAAATCCATTATCAGGTTTAGCAATAAAATGTTCAGAAGTTTTGTTACTTGTATCCTCTTCAGTACTCATGGAATCTTCAAGTCTAGCTAGCGCTGCATAACAGTTCGTGTTGACGTTTGCTCCGCCTGCGCTGAGGACATCCTCTTGATCAGGTTTTGTTTCGGTTTCTTATATTTCTTTTCTTCAGTTGCTTTTGATTTTACTTCTTTTTCTTTCTTGGTGGTTTCTTTTGCTTTGTTGAACGTCAATTTCCCAACTAGTTCTTCTAGTGATTGGATCCAAAGTCGGAGCTCGTCGTTCTCCCTCTCTCTCTGAACATTCTCGTTAGCTTTGATTAACTGCTCGATCTCGATGACTGATAAGATTTTTGGTTTTTCTTGGCTCTTATCGAACCTTCGCTTTAGCTTTTTTCGCCCGTCATCGTTGGCAATGGACACGATCGTTCAGTTTGGTGGCTAAAGCCATCAGGCTCTTCCATTTCGTTGTTTCAGCAGCGATTCTAGAGGAAATGTTCTTAAATGTATTTCCGCTTTTTGATACTTCTTCAGGAAAGAAAAGTCAGGTATTCGATAAATGTTCGATTGATTCAACGGCGATGGTTTTCAATTAAAAAAATAAATTTCAACTGACTATTGTGAAAAATTAATTAATTTTTAAAATATTTGTAATCGAATTCATTTTCGCCTTCACAAAATACTCCAACTGAAAATAGAAAAAGACAGCTTCCTTTTAATTTTGTGTATTATTTTTATTCTCGAAATCGATTTTCGACCGTAATCGTTCGGTCTTCTTCAGCGAAGACCGAACGATTACGGTCGAAAATCGATTTCGAGAATAAAAATAATACACAAAATTAAAAGGAAGCTGTCTTTTTCTATTTTCAGTAATTTTTAAAGTTAATAACAGGAGCGATTAAAAACACGTCTACATGCAACGAGCGCTAGAAATAGAATATGACGTACGCGTTTGCACAAGTTAGAGTAATTGATTACCCATATTGATTTGAACAAAAAATGAAATCAAAGAATCCTTTTGGATGTTTTGTAGATAATAACTAATAATTTAAACTATGTTTATTTTGAATAAGTTCAATTAAATATCAAAATTGATGTTTTTTTTCAATAAATGAATACTATCAATGAGTAATTATGAAACTATTATAAAAAATTACGTTTCCATAATGAAAATTGCTAGCGTCATTGTGGCTACTGGTTAACGGATGTATTTTAATATATGCGTTACCACTTCAGTTCAACTTAAACTAACAATATTGACAAATTTAATTTTTGGTGTAAGAATGTTTAAATTTCGACTATACTGTAAGCCATTAAGTTTATAGAATTATGTATTTAAATTTGTTTTATGTTTGGTGGTAAAACGTTAAAGGTATATTTTTTACTTCATTTTACCTACCTTTTTTCTATTCGTTATCTAGATGCGACAGCCTAAGTTGGCTTAATCATCATTATGATTCTGCAAACTCGTTTGTCGGTTGATAATTTTTAGTAAAAATCTGCTTTTAGCTTCCTCATCGAGTCTACAGTCTTCCCACTGGATGTCTATCTTGCGTTCTACTCTAATGTGTTTTTAGGTAGCCGGTTTTCTTCTTATCCTTCTTTATACATGATCCACATATCGCAATTTGCGTAACTTTAAATATGTATAGTAGATACAGGTAGTTCTTCAAATAATTTATAGAACTCATCGTTGTAACGTAGTCTCCACTATGTTCTTATTTTCACTGGGTCGAAGATTTTGTGAAGTGCTTTGCTACAAACATGTGCGCTGCCTTTTCGGAATCACTTGTCAAGGTTAATGTTTGACTTTTATATAGCAGCACAGGATTGACTAGTTATTTGTACTATAAATACTCAGCTTAGTTTATTTGTTTTGGACCTTAAAATGGGAAGTACGGAGTAATAGGCTTTATTTGCGGTATTTATATTGCATCTAGCTAGTTTTGTATCGAGAGGTGGCCGAAGTTAAAAAAAATAATTTATTTGTTCACATACTCACTCAAAAACCTTTTAGTTCAAATCAAACAAACCAAACTTTATTTTAACTGAATTTACGAGTATGTACATGTGTGCGTTTAATTAATATATCAAAACGACTGGGGCGAGGTCATGTATCAAGGGAACTTAAATAATTAAATTATGTTGACACCATGTCTGCGATTAGACATGTGTCGTTTATGAAATTCTATCATTGAATTTTCCTGAAATGCAACGTTTGCAGTAAATTCTCTATGGAAATATTATTTTTAAAGGGGGTTTTCGGTTATCGTATACATGACTTCTCCCCTCTTTGAGTGAGAATTCTCCTGAATTCTATGAATGTTTTCTTTTAAAATTTGTAATGAATGTAACATGCTTTTATTCCTTTTCGAAATTGCAAAAATCTTTTCGAAATCACAAAATAAATGAAATGATTCCAAAGGTAAAATAATTAATATTTGAATGTATTTTTAAATGGTTTATATGTTTAACGCTTTCCATATTTTTCAAGACTATGTGCAGTTAAAAGTTTGTTCATCAATGTAAAAATATCTATCAACGAATTTTTTATTATTGTTGCTGAATGTTTTATTTAAAATTTTTACCCTACAATTATATATGACTAACAAGTAATTTCCCTTTAATGTTTATTTTTCTATCGTCACATACAGGCTCTGCATAAAAAGTAACCGGACTGAGCCTGCCCCGCGCCGTCAAAGCGTCTGCTAACCGGTATCTGGTGCTGTAGTGGTGGTGAGAGTCTAGGTTAAGGGAACCGGGCTGCAGCAGTTGCCTCGAAGCGCTTGGAGAGATAGAATCGAGCGACAGCGGAGTGCGTGTTCAGTTACGTCGTCGGAGTGAAAATGGAGCGTACGATCGAGCAACCTGTTAGCAAACCGAACCAGAGTTTTTTAACCACGTTATTACAGGAGACGAGACGTGGGTTTTCGAAAACGATCCTGAGACAAAGCGGCAGAGTTCGGAGTGGCACACACCGGCGTCACCACGACCGAAAAAAGCGCGCATGAGCAAATCGAAGGTGAAGTCGATGCTCATTGCTTTCTTTGACGTATAAGGCATTGTTCACAAAGAGTTTGTGCCACCCGGCCAAACTGTAAACGGCCAGTACTACAGAGAGGTGCTCCGTTGACTTACCGCCCGGGTTCACCGAGTCCGTCCGGAGATTGCCGATTCGTGGATCCTCCATCACGACAATGCTCCGTCGCACACCTGCCTGCTCGTCACCGAGCAGTTGGCCAAACAGTCGAGGGCAACGTTGCCACAGGCTCCTTACAGCCCGGATATGGCACCAGCGGACTTCTTTCTGTTCCCCAAGATCAAGAGACACCTTAAGGGGACACGGCTCGGGACTCTGGAAAACGTTCAACGTGCTACGACGAGGACTCTAGACAGCATCGAGGTTGCCGACTTCCAGGGAACGTTCGGGGATTGTGAAATCCGGTATCAGCGTGTTATCGACTCCAATGAGGACTACTTTGAAGATTTCTAAATAAAAATTGTACATATTTTGCCCATAAAAAATTTCCTGAGGGCAGTCCGGTTACTTATTATTAAGGCCCTGTACGTTTAATATTTCTTGGTTTTTTAAATCTTTACATATTATTGTATTTTCGTCTATTTTTCTTATTTCACTTTCTTCATTCTTTATTAATTTACAATTACTATTTGTAATACAATTATCTAAAGGTTTAAGCTCAGTTAAATACAAAGTTTCTTCATCATAATGGTATTTAGTTTCATTAATTTCAATGACAAATTGGTCTTTAAGGTCGATTTCCAGATTGTCTTTATTAGGCATTGCAATTTTTTCTTTATAATCAATTAATTTATAGGAATCTAGAATTTTAATCGCAAGAACAATTGTATTACCGTTATGTTTTAAAAGTCCTGTACGTACGTTTTTTAGTTTGTAAAAATCTAGTTTTGTTTCTTTGATTTCGATTGCAGTCAATAAACTAGGATGGATAATGCCGTGTCTGATCAGTCCTATGTTATCTATAAGTTGATTTAGTTTCTCTTTTAATATTTTGATTTTGAATATTTGATTCAATTTAAGCTGATGTATAATAATATTGTTTTCGTTTTCAGTTGTTTCTTGATAAGTTTTAACTATCCTATTTCTGTCTGACTCGATAATATTCTTCAAGTTTGTAATGGATTCATTTAGAAAGGAATTTATCTCGATTTGTTTGTTCAAATTAGTAATATCTTCTTCTTGATTTTTATTAATTGTTTGGTCAGATATGATCTGCCGAACTTCATCACTCATCGTCCCAAAAAGAAATTTTTGCGCTGTGCCTACTAAGTTGATAAGGCCTCTACGTTGTCTACCCCTGGGATTTATAGCGAATAATTTTGCGTGGAGATCTTCTAACTCATTTTAATGAACAAATCATTTATAATTCCTTATATTTGCAAGTTTTCTTCAAATGTGTCTATTATTGATTTAATCTCGTCAACTTTTACGATGTGTAAAATAGTCCTAGTCGTAGTTATTAATTCCGTTTATCCCAAGTTTACCGTTGTGTATCCGTTTTTTGCCTCGATTGGATTCAGTAAGAGTGTCTCAGCGGCCGACTGATCGAATGCAAAAATGCTGATAAGTATTGCAATTAGGATCTGTAAATTATTTAATTAAGTTTCGCTTGAACTATTTCGATATTCATTTTCTGTCGAAAGTAAGACATTTCTCTTGTGAAAAATTAAATTCCTGATTTCTACTCATATATTCTGCGAATATGCAACTGAACACTCCGCAATTACTGCTATTGTTTTGTCATGGAGTACTCTTTACATGTTTCTTAACGAATTTTGTCGTGTCTAAAGGCTGATTTAATTTAACAAGTAATTCTTCGGCTATATAATTTTCTAAAGCAGACAAAGTAATAGAATTTTCATGGCCTAGTGAGTCATCGTATTTTATGGAATTATCTTTTTATTACGGCTAAACATCAATGGTTCTTTTGAAAGTGTACTGGAACTAATATTATATCGAAAGAAAATAGATTAACTCGCCTTGTCCATTTACGAACTGCATTATAGCCGGCTTCCAATAAGCGTGGTAGGGGGAATGTATTCATAGCATAGGTTTTCGGCATGAATTCAGAATTTTCTATTTCACTACGTTCGGCTATCAATCTTAGGTAAACATTAATTATGTTATCATTTAGCCAGTTTAAGTCTTTCAATGTCTGTATGTCGCCTCGTCTTATATTTAAATTAAATTTGGAAACTAAAACTTCCTCTTTAGGTCCTTTCTGAATTGCGTTTTCTTAGATTAATTTTTGGCCTTCATTGAAGCTTTCAACCTTTACATTAATATTTGGCTTTTTAGGGTTTTGTAACCAGTCTGTCCGTCCGTCCGTCCGTGTGTCACAGCAGTTTTTCTCGGAAACTACTTAAGCTAGAAACATCAAATTTTGTATGTAGGTGTAAAGTGGTGACCTCTTTAAATTTCAACTACAAAAAAATTTTATGAGGTATTTAAGGGGGGTCTCCTCATATAGGAGAGTGACCCCCCGAAAAAAAATCTCATTGAAGGTTGCCGATATGGGTATCAAATCAAAGGTCTTGATGAGAACTTTTCAAAACAGGTCTTAGTTTGGCAAAATTTGCTTTGAGGGGTGCACAGGGAGGGAAAATACACGAAAAATTTGTGTCCCCCCCCCCCCCTCGCGATTGGACACCTGTGATCCGAAAAATCTGGAAAAAATCAGGAATGTAGGCCTTGGTGAGTACAACAACAATAAATACGTGAGAAGTCGCAATTCACTCAACTTTGTGAGTAATAGTATGATTTATCGATTTTATGTTTTCTTGAATAAAATCTTAACGGTACCCTTAAATTCTATTCTATTCAGTACGTAGATGTTTATTTGTTAGATTGATCTATGCTGAAAGTTTCATAAAAATTGAATCATATTTAGCGAAGTTATAGTGGTTTGAATTTTCCTGTATTACTATGGAACAATATGCGCTGCATTTATTACTATGGCAACATACGGCTATGGAACAACATGCGCTTTTTACCGACTCAGACACTACAGTTTTGCTAGGATTTGTATGAAAATTTCAGAAATGATAGGTGTCATGTATATATCTCCTAGCAAAAGGGTTTTGTAACCATTCTACGATTCGAAAAGATTGGCCATTAATCGATGATAACAGTACAGGAGAGTGGCCCCTAAAAAAAATTCATCAAACGTAGCCCATATGAGTATGAAATAAAAATTTTCATGGGAGCTTTTCAAAACAGTTGTTAAACTGTCAGTTTTTGTTTCAGTGGGGGCACAGGGGGGGGGGGGATACATGAAAATGTGTTTCCTCCGTCGCGGCTAGACATCTGAAATAATTATCAAGGGAGATATTTATGAGTTTAAGAATACCAAAAACCTCAGAAGTCGAAATTCGTTCAACTTTGTTAATAATATTATGATCTTCGTATTTCATATTTTCTCCAATAAAATCGTCTTTGACATGTTTCTTAATTTGATTCGATCTGGTGACTGCATTTTTTAAATTGAATACAAAACCCTTCTGACATGAGCGTAGGTCTGTTTACCCAACTTTTTTATATTTGTTGGGTGGATGTTATCTGACTTTGAATCTCTATATTTAGGAAGATGCTTAAGTCTTGCGGCTTTATAGTTTCTTATAAATCATGTAGTGCGAGTTTCCTCATAATCTTCTCAAGTTTCATTTAATTTATCCAAATATTTGTTTTTCGCTTCCTCGATATTTGTTTTTATTTTCTCTAAATTGAGTTGACCATGTTGTACTTCTTTAGGGATGCATTTAATAGTTGAGTGATATCTTTCGTTATAGTTTCTTATTGCTCTTTGAATGGTACTACTCACAAAAATTATTGTTTTGTCAATGGTTAGAGTTCTCGATTTTTCTAATATAGTATTATGTTGCCTTTCAACATGGGCTAGACCCGTATGGCTGTGAGGTTTCGTTAAACGTAAAGTAATGTCTTCGGATCGCAAGAAGTCTTTGTCACTGAAGCCACTGAACTCATTTCCAGCTACTATTTTCTTCACCTTCCCAATTTTGGCAAAGTGATCTTCTAGTTTTTCTATGATTGTGATGTGATTTCTATCAGGGAGGTGATAGGCTGCCACAAATTTAGAAAATTTATCGGTAATTGTCATGAAACTATTCTTAATTATTATAAATATATCCACGTGTATAATACGAGGTGTGCTCAAAAAATATCGCGAATTGTTTTTTTTCAAAAATTATTTATTTATTCATGAATATCTATTTTGTCCCCTTCAAAGTAGTCCCCATGAGATATTATACACTTGTGCCAACGGTTTTTCCAATCTTCGAAGCACTTCAAAAAATCATTTTTTTTAATCTTGTTCAGCTCCTCCTTCGATGCCGTCTTTATCTCGTCAAGCGTAGCGTAACGTCGTCCTTTCATGGGCCTCTTCAGTTTAGGAAACAAGAAAAAGTCACAGGGGGCCAGATCTGGGGAATACGGTGGCTGCGGCATCATTAGTGTGTTGTTTTTGGCCAAAAAGTCGCGCACAAGCAACGATGTGTGAGCAGGGGCGTTATCGTGGTGCAAAAGCCAATTTTTGTTCTCCCACAAATCCGGGCGTTTCTGGCGGATTGCTTTGCACAAATTGCGCATTACTTGCAGGTAATATTCCTTATTGACCGTTCTTCCCTGTGGCAAGAACTCATGATGCACCACGCCCCTGCAATCGAAGAAAACTGTCAGCAAAACTTTCACATTCGACCGAACTTGGCGCGCTTTTTTCGGTCTTGGTTCATGCGGCAGCTTCCATTGAGATGATTGAGCTTTGGTTTCCACGTCATAACCATAAACCCACAATTCGTCACCAGTTATGACCCTCTGGAGCAAATTTGGTTCGTCGCGGACAGAGTTTAACATCTCATTAGCAATGTTCATGCGTTGCTGTTTTTGGTCGCAATTGAGCAATTTTGGTACGAATTTCGCGGCGACCCGTCTCATGCCCAAATCGTTGATAAAAATCGAATGGCACGAGCCAATCGATATGTTTAGGTCCTCAGCAACTTCTCTAACGGTGATTCGACGATTGGCCAATACCATTTTCTCCACTTCATTAATTTTTTCGTCTGTTGTTGAAGTGCTCGGGCGTCCGGCACGCTCTTCGTCGTTCACATCTTCTCGGCCTTCTAAAAACATTTTGTACCACCGATAAACGTTGCTTTGGTCCAAGGTAGCTTCTCCGTATGCCACAGTCAACATTCGGAATGCATCCGCGCACTTAATTTCGTTTTTCACACAAAATTTGATACACGTTCTTTGATCCATTTTTTTGAATAAGTAAAAATCGAAGACGATTGAAAACACGTGCAAGTAAAGCAGCTATCACCAACTAAGTGAGCATTCAAAATGGCCGAGCTTGTCGGCATAAGTGACAGACATGAGTACCAACATAACGCCACAAAAAAATCGAAATTCGAATATACGTAACCCGCGAAAAATCAAAATTCGCGATACTTTTTGAACACACCTCGTATCATTAATATCAGATGGAGTCTCAGTGAGTTTGAATTTTGGCTTAATGGGACGTCGGTTGTACTTCACTCGTTGGTAAACTTCGCACTGGCTTATCACAATGGCTATTATTTCTAAGAATTTCGGAAAATATATTGTATTCTTAAGTGGGGCGTAAGATTCTTGTATTCCGGAGTGAATACTATCTCTTACATGGTAAAATTAAACTTGTTTAACAGCTTCAGTTTCTGTAGCGATATCTTTTGCTCGCAATGAGCATCTGATAAACCTTATTTAGCGGTCATTAGAAAACAATTCTTGAATTTTTTGTTGTACAATATAATATTTATGATCATTCAATTCTATGTAAATACCTATTTTACCCTTACCCTATATTTTAAGGATATCGCTTAAATTTTCAAAGTCGTGTTCTGATATGTATATTATTCGTTTACCGTGAATAATTTCCAGCACAATTGTTTTATTATTTGTTATAAAAAATTGCGTTTTATATTTATTTACAATCTCATTTTTTATAGAGATGTGGTACAAGAGTTGCTCTTAGGCAGAGTGAATTGTAGCCAAATCTGAGCTTTCACCGTTTTCCATATTGAAAATTCCCAGATCCGAATATGAATGTACTTCATTAGTGTCTTTTTGTGAATCGTCCTCATTGGTTTCTTGGTTTTTAATTCTACTAAGGAAATCAGCGACTTGGTTCCTTCCGTTTTAAGTATTCTACGTCTAATTGATATTCACTCAATTTTAATAGCCAACGCTGATGGCGTAGAAATAAATCTTTTCCTTTATATTTTGTTTGCAAATATTTTATAGGCTGATGGTCCATGAAAATGATGAACTTGTTCCCATATAAATAAGGCTTGAAATAATTAACGGACCACATAATAGCCAAGAACTCCTTATCAATCGCCGAGTCTAGTTTTGTTCGTGACAGTTTAAGGTGAGTGATGCAAAACAAATACGGTGTCCCTTTTGTGATAGGACCGCGCCTATCGAGTATTTGGACGCAGGTGTTGTTAGCTGGAACTGTCTGTCGAACTCGAGAAATCGAAAAATAGGGTTTGAACTGATCAATGTTTTCAGTTTTTCAAAGTTAATTTTAACATCCTTCTTCAGGTATTTTGTTAGATGCTGAGCAACTTTTGCATAGTCCCGGATAAACTTTCTATAATACCCTGTTGCTCGTAAGAAACTTCTTAGATCTTTTTCTGTTTTTGGAAGCTGCAATTTTTGAATTGAAAAGACTTTTTCTGGATTGGGTTTAATGCCTTCAGTAGTGACAATATGCCGTAAAAATGAGGTTTCTTTTTGCATGAACGAACATTTGTCAACTTAAACTTTTAGTTGATGTTTTTCTAGAGTTTTAAATATTTGGATTAAAGATTTTATGTGATTTTCTAGAAATGTACTGAATATGGTATGTCATCAAGATACACTACGCAACTTTTGTTGATGTAATTACGGAGGACATTGTTCATCAAACGCTGAAAAGTTGCCGGAGCATTTTTCAGCCCAAATGACATTCTAAAAAATTCGTACAAGCCATGCGGTATCACAAATGCTGTTTTGTGACGGTCTTCCTTACTCACCAATATTTGGTGATATCCCAAACTTTTAAGAATTTCGTATAGTTTTCCTCTTTCTTCAGAATTTAAATGGTATTATTTTAAACGATTAAGAGAATCTGGTTCTAATGTTTCTAGATAAGAAATTTCGTGAAAAGAAAAAGGGTTGTTCATAAATTTAATAGATTGTCCATTGAGTGTAATCGTCTTTTCTTCAAAATCGATAAGAGTACCTAAATTTCTAAGTAGGTCACTTTCTATAATGAATTCCCATTTTCTTCTATTTAAAACTTTTACTTTCCATCTGACCAAAGCATTATTTGGAGCTTTAAACACTGTTGGAGATGGGGTGTGGGCTTCAAATTCAAAAGTGTCTTTTCCCGTTATTGTGTAAAAAGAGATTGGATTAGTTTTTATTTTAGGAAAGATTTGTATTGATTCATCGATAAGACTGAAAGAGGATCCTGTATCCACTAAGGCTATAAATTGATGATTTTCAATATTAATTTTGATAAGGGGTGGGTTATCCGAGGCTTCGTTTTTTCCCATACGATTAACCTCTGGACTCGTGTTAAAGTCACCTTCTAGATTATTTTCATTGTATTTTTCCCTATCTGTAAATTTTTGGGAACCTTGAATATTATCAACCTCCAAAGGTTCGGTATAGAATTTTTTTTTTGTGGGTGAGAATTTTGCCCATTGCCAGTTGTATAATTTTGTTGCCTATAATTATTGGAGGTACTAGATTGTTTTTTAAAGTCCCGTCTACCAGAATTTTGGTTATTAGTGTTGTAATCGTTCGCTCCCCTATATTGATTGCTAGAATTTTGTAGATACTGATTATAATTTTTTTTTGTTCTTAGAAACAATTTCTGAAATTTGTTGTGTGTATTGTGAGGTATTGGTTTACTGTTATCAGAATCGTGTCTTTGTTTGTTGTGATCATACATTATAGGTGATGAGTTTTGATTAAATTTAGAAAAATTTTTGCTATTTTTAATGCGAAATTCTGGCCTAATGCAGGAATCTTCAAATCTCCTCTCTTTTATAATTGCTAATATTTGATTAATATTTTGATGCTCGTATATCTTTTCACACAAAATTCCTTGCGTCATCTCCTTCACTGTATTTACTAGCAAGGAATTGGCACTACTTAAATCTACATGCAATGAAAGCTTTAACTCGTCTGATTTAATTTAAATTTTTTGTATATTAAATGCAAGATCACTTACATTATTGACTTTCAAGTTATATATTATCCTGTGAATATCTGCCGGTTCCATATCTGGTCGATAAAGCTGCTTGAGTGCTTGTTTGATCTCTTCCCAATTGTCTTTTCCTTCCATATTGATTATGCCTTCCTTCGGTTCTCCCTGAATTTTCTCGTAAATGATGATTCTTGTGGCAGTTTTTCTGGCTACTTCACTCGGGATTTCTCCGAGGCAGTATTCCGTACTGGCAATAAAAGTGTTTATGATTACGTCGGATGTGCCCGTGAAATTCGCCATATAACGAATTTCCTTCTTCTTTTCTAATTGAAGTCGTCTCAGTGCATCCACTAATTGGGCGATTTGATTGCCGACCACAAAAAGCACTAAGTCTTTTATTATTGTTCATTCACATGCACTTTTAAACTGTTCTGCTAATAGTCACTATTTCGTTTGCGTTTATTTTGTTTTGGGAATATGAGCAGCCGCACTCGTAAGTTTGAGAATCGTTTTAGGCTTAATTGATCCCCCAAAACAGATAATTCTTTTATATCACGATAATTAAGTTCGTATTAATAGTGACTAGCTGACTCACAATTCTTTGATTGAGGTCAGAGGTGAATCCTTCTAAGTTTCTGCCTAGGGCTTTTCAATACCCTTATTTTTTTTATTTTCACGATTACTTTTGATCACGGATGCCAAACCTTTTCATAATCACGTTTACCGACTGCGCCAGTTTAAAAAAAAAATAATTTATTTGTTCACTAATTCACTCAAACACCTTTTAGTTCAAACTAAACAAACCAAACTTTATTTTAACTGAATTTACGAGTATGTACATGCGTGTGCTTAATTAGTATATCAAAACGACTGGGGCGAGGCCATGTATCGAGGGAACTTAAATAATTAAATTTTGCTAACACCATGTCTGTGATTAGACACGTGTCATTTATGAAATTCTATCATTGCATTTTCCTGAATTAGGTAAATTCAAAGTTTGCAGTAAATTTTCTATGGAAATATTATTTTTAAAGGGATTTACGGTTACCGTATACATGACTAGCTTCCTCCTTTTTGGCAGCTCGTTTATTTGGGTTGGCTCCACGGTGTACAGAGTCATCCACGTTTTCAAGCTTATAGTCTCTTACGGTCAGATTTCGTCAGACTGGAGGTTATTTCTCGTTCAATTCATGAATTCAGTTTTAGTTTCATTAACTTGCAGACTAATTCGGTTACCTACAGATTCAAGGCTATTAAATGCTCCTTTGGCATCTGAGATCAATTGTGCTATAATATTTTACGTCATCAGCACATGCTTCCAACTACGTGAATTAAATATCAGTGTATGAGAGGTTTCTGTGGTTGTCTTTCCGATGATATATTCCAGCGCAATACTTAAGAACCTTGAGTTAAGTCTATCCCCTTTTGTAAAACCTGCTACCATTTTGCAGCTGTTCGTGGGTTTGCTGTTTACATTGACCTGGGAGTTTGTCTTTAGCATCATTATTTTTTTGGGGATTGGGAGGTGAATACAATTTATCGACTGAGTGTGTGGGTGACTGTGCTACCCACTAAATGCCTCCTTTTTCAACCTGACAACGTTGCCTGGAAATGATCAAAATATTATTTCAGACCAGGTCTTGTTTTGTAACTCCGTAAGGTGCTTCAAACTAGGGCTTTTGTCTTGCAGCTCCCCAATGTCCCCGACTGCTGTGCTTTTTGTTTTTTAAGGCTGCCTAAACATAATATGCCACATAGTTCTATTTGTATACTGATCCAAGCATTAAGGAGACCATAATCCCCGGGATTAGCTGTTATGTTTACTTAAAGAGGCCTTGTTGCACCTTGCTACATTTCTTGTCTGCAAAAAATCTGTGGAAGGCATCATTTTTCTCGCCTGGGCGAAATCTGCAAGCAAGACTTTATGCTAGTAAAACTGAAAACACCCATGGCAGCTAAAAACTTGGGTCGGCTAGAAGTCAGTCTCACTACGCCTTCTATTTAGCCACGGTCTCCGATCCGGGATGAGCGACACAGCTTATTTACCCTTCGTGCAATTCACCCAAGACTGCTGCCAATCATTGAGTGAGTACTGTCTCTCTTCATACGCATTTGTCTGTCTTGTGTCTTTGTTTCAACGTAGGCAGATAATGCTTTCTAACAATAACTCTCCTTGACGAATCATAAACTGTTGGATATGAAGCTGTAATCCTCAGTAGTCCTCTTTTTTGTACTCGTGCTATCTTCTTGATGGGTTAGATTCGCCTACGTTGGCCATAATCCGACTCAAAGCCAATACATCTAAAGTGGTCATCTCAGCATTTGCCCTGATTTGTTCAGAGAAGTTCATATTTGAATCAATCAGTAGCGCCTTATATTTCACCATTGCATTGGTTCGATTAGTATATTTCTAATATTGATCTTACTCTAGGGACTCCTTTCTTTGTCAAATGATCACTTTTCCGCAGGAGGGTCCAAAGGAAAACTGTTAGTGCCAAGCATTCTTTGGGGAGTGTCGCCCCCACTGACCTGGGGATATGGAGGTCATCGTGAGGTTCCCCCTGACTCTGACTGAATCTGAATTACGCTTTCAAAAAAGGGCTGGGATTGTTGCTTTGGACTAGAAGATATGATGGTTTAGACCGAATTGCTTTGCACGGTAGCGCCGAAAAAACACTTGTGCATGGACGGCTCCAATCCAACTATTATACCATCACTGTCTCGGTAAGCTTTTGGCAGGCCTTGAATTACGTCTGAAGTTCACACCATTGGGTTCGTGGTGTAGACTTGGTTAAGACGAACTTTCGATTAGCGCTGGTCTGACTTTGAGCACATGTCATCATAAGGGCTTGTGCAAAACGTTGCATGGCCTCTTTGCTCTGTGGATAACCATGGAATCAAAAAAGGGGTTACACACGCGAACAAAACTATTGGCACCGGGGGGGGGAAGCCAATCAAACTGAAGCAATTGTAACTAAAAACGTAATAAAATATTTAAAAAAAAACGCTTAAAAACGAAACGTGACTCAGTCAGTGGCTGCCGCTACGATATTAACGGCTTATCGGAAGCGGTACTACCAACGACGAATAAAATCAGGTGCAGCAAAAACATGATGCAAACACAAGAGTATCCATAAAAGAAGAGCGAGAAATTCTGCAGGGTGCCCCAGATACTTACGTGATGAAAGAAATATAAAGAACATCGAGAATTTGACAATGAATGCTATGACAAGAACCAAAGCGATCGAAGCAAGGGTCCTAAGTCAGGATATCTTCTCCCAAGAAATGAGGTCAAAAAGTACAATCGCTGTACAATGACATCAAGAAGAAAGGCTGATTTGAAAGCAAGGGGTATTCTAAAATATATAAAGTCAGCATGTTACTCGCCAAAAAATCAGCAAAGTAGTATAAAATGGGCTACTTGAGCTAGAGGAGCCCCTACACCACGTAAGGCATTATCAGTTGAAAGCTGGAGAGGACCAGAAAGCCAAAGACATGGTAGATGGATCCAACATCAAACACCAATAAAAGAATGGTGTCTAGTTCGATCGAAGAAGATCAGGAGGAAAGAAAGAAGGAAGAAGCTCTTAATGGGTGCGAAACGCTAGATTAGGGGTTGCATCTAGTCCTGATTAAAGAAATAAAGAAAACCGCAAAGGACCTGGTTCAAAATGTACCAGAAAATAAAATTATCCAGCATGAAATAAGACCTGACGCAAAATAGGAGAGAAAAAATCCACAATGAACCCTCAAACAGAAGGCACTGCTGGCAAAACCCCCAGATGGTCAATCCAACGCGGAAGTGTTGTGGAATATCAAATGAAAAATAAATCCCAAAGACCAACACTGCTAATAACAAGTTGGGTAGACAGACCTACACTCATGTCAGAAGGGTTTTGTACTCAACTTACAAAATGCAGTAACCAGCAACAAATAAAATCAACAAACATGTCAAAGACGATTTTTTTGGAGAAAATGTGAAATTCCAGGATCATACTATTATCAACAAAGTTGAACGAATTTTGACTTCTAAGGTATTTGTATTTTTATACCCATAAATATCTCCCTCGATAATTTTTTTCAGATTTTTAGATCACAGGTGTCCATTCACGAGGGAGGAAACACATTTTTCATGTATTTCCCCCCTGTGCCCCCATTGAAGCAAAAACTGTCAGTTTAAGAACTGTTTTAAAATGCTCCCATAAAGAACTTTCATTTGATACTCATATCGGGTACGTTTGATGAAATTTTTTTTCAGGGGCCACTCCCCTGTACTGTAATCATAGATTCATGGCCAATTTCTTGGAATCCTAGAATGCTTACAAATCCCTTTTGTTAGGAACTCTCTCCTGCCTCTTCGACTTGTTTCACCTATGAGTATTAATCGCAGGAACTCATCTTCAGGCATTCATTAAATTGAATTAAGTGTTGAGAGCATGCACCTTAAACGTTGAAGTTGGGAAAAAATAACTCAAAATTATTCAATCTTCGCATTTAAAACAGCCACCATTTTTTTACGAAGACTAATACCACTAACTGAACCGATTTTCAAAGATATTCATGATACCTATCCTTCCTGAAATTCTCATGCAAGCCCTAACAAAGCTGTAGTGTCTAAGTCGGTAAAAAGCGCATATCATTCCATAGCCATATGTTTCCATAGCAATACAGCGCATATTGTTCCATAGTAATACAGGAAAATTTAAATCGCTATAACTTCATTAAATACCATTCGATCTTTATGAAAAGATCAATCTTATTAATAGTCATCTTTTTGCTGAGTTTTATTGAATTTACGGGTACCGTTAAGATTTTATTCAAGAAAACGTAAAATCGATAAATCATACTGTTACTAACAAAATTGAGTGAATTTCGACTTTTCACGTATTTGTTTTTGTTGTACTCATTAAGGCCTACATTCATGATTTTTTTCGGATGGAAAGTGTCCAATTGCGAGGGGGGGTACGCAAAAAGTTTTGTACATTTCCCCTTGCCCCCTTGGTACAGATAAGGCAATTTTAAGACTTGTTTTGAAAAGATCTCATTAAGACCTTTCCAATGACACCCTACCCGACCACCAATGGTGAAAATAATTGTTTGAGAGGTCACCTCCCTATATGGGGAGACCCCCCTTATTCCCCTTTGAAAAATTTTTCCACCCTTGAACTTACAAGAAGTCGCCACTTCTGACTTTTCTACAAAGTTTCATTGCTGTAGCTTCTATAGTTTCGGAGAAAAAGTGCTGTGACATACAGACGGACGGACGGACGGGCGGACAGACGGAGACAGGTCGTGATTGCAATAGGGTTTTGTATTTTAGTACAAAACCCTAAAAAGTCAATCGAATTGGCCGAGCCATATACTAGTTGAATTCGGAGCAGTCACCGAAAGCAAAGAAGCATTCTGGGATGCAGTAACGAAAGTCCTCGGCAAAATTGCAACTGTAGCCTCACTTGATATGATAGCAACGATGGAAATAAAAGATGTTGACTGTGTTACAGACTTGGTTGAGGTGGAAGAGACCATCAAAAAGGAGTTTTTTAGCATGGGCAGGATCAAACTGATGCTGACACAAGAAAACAATAGGGGACAACGCATGGCGATCATTGACTTGACTCGGAAAAATGCTGAACAAGGGTAAAATAAGAATGGGGTAGGTTATGTGCAGAATGTGGGAAGGAGCATGCCTTGGCTATCTTCATACCGCACAAGTATGCAAACGGCCCAATACGAGTTCGCTTTGCTACAAATGCGCTAAAATTGGGCGTTAAACAAAGGGTGTACCAAGGAGGAACACAGTATCCTTTACAAGGATGCTGATCTAACACCGGATTTTGGGCACATCTTGGGATCAGGAAAATTTCTGGTTTCGCAAGAAGCCCAAGCCAAGGCAAAGAAAGGGGCTCGATGACCCGTATGCTGCAGCTGAATCTACAGTGAGCTCAAACATCCAAAACATGCTTGAGCAGTTTGCAACGGACATGAAAGCTGACTTTGCTGTCGAGTGAGCAACACCATGATAAAAGTTCTGCGTCCTGGTATCCTGACAAAGCATATACTACCACCATCTGGGTTCGGAACAGTTATTTGCTGGCGAAGGGCTGTTAACGGCAGGATGGCTTCATGTTGGTTGAGTGCTCAAGAACCACCTATTTTAGTGTGCCCCTAATGCCAAACGAACCGATATAATCTTTCCAAATCAAGCTTAATCTCCTAAAAGGACGCTATCTAGAAAGCACATGGAAACGTGCTCCTTGGCGAAGACATGAATGCTAAAGCAATCGAGTCGGGTATGCTTCAAACAGATTCACAGGGAAAACAAATCTTAGGATTCACGGCCAGGACAGCGCTTGTCGTACTAAACACCGGAATTATCCTGTATAGGCTGTGAAAAAAACCACATCGAAGGTGACGTTTGCCTCGAAGTCCATAGTACGGGGGGTACACAGTTGGAGAACATTAGAGGACTACCTTGCCATTGATAATCGAAACTGGTAGCTCAAGACATGTGAACTCAAAAATGAGCATCACCATGATAGCTTGCAGCGCTTCTATGCCCCATCGAAAACCTTAGCATGGCAAGCTCCCAGTATACTGGACGTACAACCGGATGACAGACTGTACGTCTGCAAAAAATGCTTTCCCGAATTAATTAACAGTAAGGCTCACCGCTTGCAAGATCTAGTGCATAATGTGAACAAGGATCCATCGGCCCTGGCTACAAGTTCTTTATGAGAATTATGTGAAAAACATGGACGAGATAGTGTGGGCACTTTTCCTCACCCATTCCGTCCATGTTGACCCTTCCGAGGGAAAAACAGCAATCGAGCTCCCACTCTTCACACAGCCGAAACTTAAAAAGGCAGTCCTCTCATTGAAAGCAAGGAAGGATCCAGGTCCAGATGATGTTCAAGCTGAGGTGTTGCAACTTGTCTATCAGGATTGTCCTGATTTACTGCTCAGCACATTCAACGCTTGCCTATGTGATGTGGTTTTCCCGATGTAATAGAAGCTGGCAAGGCTCGTGCTGGTGAGCAAGTGGACGGAAAGACAGATCGCTGTTTGCATATTTTAAGGATCTCCGTAATAGATGCATTGTGAATTCAAACAATTATGTACATTTAGCAAATATTTGAGCATGGTAGACTCTAGTACATTTTTCGTTTTTGTAGATTCAAAATCTGGCAATGCTGTTTTTATAAGCAATATAATATTAAGTATAGTTTGTAAGCAATCAAGTTATATTACTTTCCATATGTACAGTTATGTTAAAATAGTAATTAAGTGGATGTAATTTCAATAAAACTCTCTTTCATTCTCGACACGCTGGTTGTTTTACTGTGTAGAGAATATCCTTTTACTGAGGGCATGCAAACGCTCGCTTGGGATTATCTAGTTACGGTAGATACAAACAAGAAGGCGTTCTACTCTTGTGTTTGTATTCTACAAAATTAATAAAAGTATAATATATAAAAATCCTCGTGGCGGGAAACAAGCAGGAAGGCGTCCAACGCTTGTGCTTGTTTCTTCAGAATAAAAACATTTCATCAGGTATTCATTTCATGGCGATCCTGCATATTATTACAATATCATCCGTTATGCATTACATGCTAGACACGGCTAGGAAATTGCTTGAGAAAGTTAGCAAGAGGGGAGCGACTGACGCAAGTTTTTCTGCCGGGAACGTATCTCCCCGGCTGTCCGACTTTAGAGCAGGAGGCTGGACTAGTAATGCGATTGCATATGTGGTGAGCATGGTCTCAAAGGCAGAGGCATAAAGCCACACGAAGTGGCGGATCTTTCTGTTGGTGACACTTAGCGCTTGAATAGCCTTCACCTCCTTCAGATGGGTGGATATTCTGGATATACTGGAAAATCCTTTTCATGTTCAAGAATATCGAAAGAAGCTTCTGAGGTACTACTGGAAGGACCAAATTCTGCGTTTTAACATGACACAGGGTCAACAAAGGCTGAGTGTTACATCGGATATTGCCCGATCCAGAATAGAACGTATTTACGGCTATTGAGACTGTAGATCCCAGGTAAGTTGCGCTTGGTCAGTTATATGAACTATGTTGCAGCTCTAGTCACTGCATGAACCATTGAAGTAGCGCAACTTAAGCTAGGTATGCTAATGCGTCGAGTTAGTGACTGGATGACTGCTTGTGAGTTCAGCCTAGCACTGGACAAAACCGAAGGGATCATTTTGACAAAAATGAGAATACCTGTAAGGATGATCAGTTTTGGAGACATACTAATCGGGTTAGCAATTGGATGCACTTGCAAACGCATGGACAAAATTAGGTTGTGGCTGTACTTACAACAATCAAGTGATTGCAGAATAATTAACCGGTAAAGGAAGCCCGATAAAGGACCTCATTAGACAAATCGATTCAAAACTAATCTGTGAGAAATTTATACTCACTTAATTCCCTGAACCCTTGACCAATGGAGGCAAGAATCCATCAGCAAATATCACGAAGCTATCTGGCAACTAAGATACTACACATCATTTCGCGCAAACTGCATTAGACGATTAATTTTATAATCCATTTGCCACTGTCTCGTGTTCAAATAAATTTATCATCAAACAACGAATAGTATTGTCAGACGGTGCCTATTGACCGCAATATTTTCGACGATATGCACGTTAAATGAATACAACCGAACGACCCTTTTTCAATTTTGTTTGTCACTTTTTCGGCACGTTAATTTAGTGTGAAGCAATTCATGATTAAAATCTACTTAATTGGCATTTCAGAAATATATCTAATCCATACAATTGGTTGACAATCTCAAAGCTATTCAATGTTCAAACACCAAAATAAAAGATTACGCACCCTGTATAGCGATGCTTCTATAATTTTCACACCTTAACTTGTCTCCTTTTATGGGTACAAGATCGATTACACTTTTTGTCAATTTTCTGTTCACTCCTTTTCTGGTCATATTCTGCATGTTAGACGGTGAAGAGGTTACTTTGATGTGGACCACATCTGAGGCAGTTCTGCTGGTATCCCATCTATTTGTAGCCGAGCAGCCACCAAACATATCGACAACAACAATGTTGCACTGGTCAATAAACGTGTAAAACATACTTGTGCGCGATTATATTTTATCGCGCGCTACTACGAGTATGTTGCTGTTCAACGCTCACCACGTGCGTTGATTGACCAGACAAACCTGCACGCTTGTGCGCGATATTTTATCGCATATTGACGAAAATAATGTTGCACTTGTCAACCAACGTGCACACTTGTGGCGGATGATACCTTATCGTGTGCAACTATGTTGCTGTTCTATGCTGATCACGCGCGTTCATTGACCAACCAAACATGCAGGCTTGTGCGCGATAAGGTTTCATCGGGCACAAGTGGCATCAGCATTTTTCGTCCATAAAACTCTTCGACAGGAAAATCTTTCACTCCTTTGGTTTGTTTGACGCGAACGATGACGCACCGTAAAAAATATATATTGTTGTAAATTATAATATAAAATCTATATATATATATATATATATATATATATATATATATATATATATACATATATAATATAAAATATAAATTTTCGTATAGGAGCAACTCGGTATTTCCACACCACGAAACATCATCCCTTTATTTTCAGGGAGCCTTATCTTTCCTGAGGTCACGTACAGCTGCCTTTACTTCATCTTTGGTTTGTGGAAAAACTAGGACATCTTGTTCTGCTTCTAGATTATTCATCATCATCGCCAGTGGCGTGACACTTTAAGCCAGGATTAATCTCATCCAAACATCACAGTTCTGCGACCTTGTCCGCCAGTTGATCACTACCAGCAAGGATCTGCTGTCAACTTCTACAAATAAACGTGGATTGTTCTTTGTTTCGCAGTGGTGCAGATTTTTTGGAACTCTTTGCATTCAAAAGTCTTCACTACCTTTTCAAATTCGCT
This sequence comes from Odontomyia ornata, assembly GCA_963969285.1. Lineage (NCBI taxonomy): Eukaryota > Metazoa > Arthropoda > Insecta > Diptera > Stratiomyidae > Odontomyia > Odontomyia ornata. The sequence goes on along the minus strand of OZ017738.1, from coordinate 271,324,476 downwards.
TGCGCGGGTCCAAATTTCACTTCTATATAACAGCACAAGTTTGACTAGTAATTTTTAAACACGAAGCTTATTTTGCCTATGTACAACTCTAGATATTAGAGTGAAAAGTACAATGTGAAAGGCGATCTCATCTTTCAAGGCACCCCTTCTATTCAAGATGGCTCCAAGATTAGCAAAACAATCCAATCTTTCTAGGTTATAGTCACCTCCAGTCAGGTTCTGTCGAGCTGGAGTATTCTTCCTTGTTTGGGTCATGAACCTAGTTTTCGTCTCATGAGCTCATAGGCCGATTTGGTTTGTTACAGATTCTAGGCTCGGGAATGCTCTTTGGCATCTGAGATTAAACGTGCCATAACATTGACGTCATCAGTATATGCTACCAATAGTGTGACTTGAACATTAGTGTAACCAAGGTTTCAGCAGATGTCTTCCTGATGACGTGTTTCAGTGCAGTGCATTCCAAGTTGCTATCAAATACGTCCTTGATTGCCTTCTCAGTATCTTCTATAGGTGCATGATAGTTCACTAGCCAGAGATTAATGAATTTGGTCTTGATATGGATTGCACAGATCTTTTCCTTAACGGGTTTGTAATTAGTGACAATTTTCTAAATGTGTTGTCCAAAATGAAAACCACGACATGCATTTGCACATCAGATGTATATTCATACCACGCCATCTGGTTTCTTGCACTTCCAAAATGTTGATTCTTTATTTCCTTTAGAAGTTATCGCAGTGCAATTGGTATCTTCAGTTATTGTACATTCCAATTTCCAAAAAAAAAGACCCTTATCCGTTGCGATAGTCATTACTGTTTGTCAAATCTGATGAGAAGCTATTATCCTGATTTTTTGACAAGTAAATATTAAATGCAGCATTTTCTGCGCGTCGAGTTAATGGGTTTTTGGCCCATGAAAGATTTTTTCCTGTTTTTCTTTGTACCGTATAATATGTTTGTTAATGTCACATTATTGGTATCCATTATTAGTAGCTTTTCTATGAATGTCATTTACCTCGTTGAAGTTGTTAGTGGGCGTCACGGGGATGGAGTGGAGTCTCTGTAGTGTTTATATGTATGCTACTAGTTTATGTTGATTCATTGTGGTTGGTTTTTGTACATTTTGTAGTGTGTTTGTTCCCGTGTCATGGTATGGTCCATATAGTTGATTTGTCTATTTTTATTTATTTTTCTATGATTAAATTTTTAATTGATTGTTTTCTATATATACAGATAAGTAGATTGTCTTGTTTATTTTCTTGTGAATCAATAATGATGAAAAAGTCATCCGGATATCGTTAGTAAAATATTACATTGAATCTTCCGACTATTTTGGGTAAAAAGACTTCTCCCAGACATTGAATGTTCCATACCTAAACCAACCTTGGCAACATATTTGTCATTATTGAGCCAAAAAAAGTTTTGATTTATAAGATTGAGCAGTTGTTTTGTGAATCGTTGGCTGTCATTGGATGAAAATTTTTCATCGAAGCATGGTCTGTTTTTCACCATCGGGTAAAGACGTAGAGGTTGGTGATGTCTAGAGATAGAAGTCGCCAAGTTTTAGCCAATGTTAGAGAGGTGGCGGTGTTCGCTAGATCACAACTTTTCTTTGATGGGTATTTGTCGTCAAGATGCATGACATCACCATTGTCTATATGTGCATAGTTATGCCATAGTTATGCCATAGTGAACGGTTCTGGTAGGATAGATGGCACTACGATGTCGATTTTAGCATTCTGTATGAGAGTTTCTCTCGACCAATGTGTCTTCAATCAATGTATATCGCTTTAGTGAGCTTCGATGTACCGTTGACTAATTATTATATTTATTTTGGAAGAAATTGAGTTTTACCATCGCCAATTGCAACGTGGTAAATGTTAAGCAAATTGTAAGTTATTTCGTAGGTTCTATTTATGAAGATTAAAGTCGAAATATGAATGAGTGAATGAATGAACTTTTATAATTTCAATTTATTTTCATTTATTGCTTGATTTTCAGATAAGAATCACATGCTTGTGTAAATATTCTTTGCAAATGAAATAACTGGTTCATTTAATAATTTAATCTTTTATAAATTAACTTGCCATATCTGAATGCTTAAAATGTTGAAAAGTATTTTCTAGGACACAAATGAATATTAAGCTTCTGAATTGGATATGTTGTGTGAGAAATCGAAATGTTAAAGAGAAGACAAATAGTTTGCAAAGGTAGTTAAATAGTAGTCGATTTATTCTTATTTTTAAGACTCCTAGATGTTGAAAAGACCTGTTTTTTTCATCCTTGTCAATAGTTTTCTCACGAAATATATTTACTTCTTCTTCTTCGTAGCATTGCTGCCTTTCTTTGGCCTTCTCTTCCTGCCAATAGTGCCAACAACTGTCTCAGCCCATCGATGGCGTCTTCCAATTTCGAAATCGGAGCAGCGATGAACTGTCTTCATCGCCCGAGCCAGACCAGCATTTCCTCGATTTCCTCACTGGTCTCCGGCCTTCGGTTCTACCAACAAATACCTCTTTGGGTAACCATTGTTTGTCAATACGATTCATGTGTCCAGCCCATTGTAGCTTCCGCAGTCTGACCATCGTTGAGACGTCAGGTTCGTCAAAAATTTCATACAACTTATGGTTGCATCGAATTCGCCATTGGTCCCCATCTAGCTTCACTCCGATTATTCGCTTCAATATATTTGCGGATACTTGGGTTAGGGTCCGTGTTTCACATCCATAGCATATCACAGGTTTTATCATAGATTGAACTGAATTAAATATTCTGTTTGTGAGCTGTATGCTTCGGCGTATTTTGTCTCTTTCATTGCTGGTTTTTGTTAATTTGAGGCCTAAGTACACAAATTCGTTCACATTTTTGATACTGTATTCATGTTTATGCCTTCAAGTAAATTCATGACTCGAGAAATATGCACTGTACACAAAGTTTGATTTTCATAAAACAAGAATCTTAAAATCATTCTATAGAAGATATGATAAAGGAAAATAAACGCATTCTTTGTAAAATGTGTACATATATATTCCTTTTGTGCTCGCTAATTAAAATTCTGGAAGAATTCTTCTAAGGAATAGAGTTAATCAATGCCTGAAATCAGAACATTTTCAATTCAATAATTTATATAAGTGATTGGTATTATACATATCGATTGAAAGGAGTTGATACGATTTCGTGTGGATTAGATTCCTTGGATTCCTGAGATAAACGATTTGAAAGCTCTGTGAACTCGTCGCTACTAAATACTTATGTTTTAAAATCCGCAACTACATTCTGCTATATGTATCTGATAGCCCTGAAAATTCGAACCTTTTGTCCTTTTACTGGCATTATTTTCTATCTTGACTGTTAAAACTTTAAAACTATCGGAAATGTAGTGCTAAAAAATAATATTTATTTTCACTGTGAGGTTGTTCAATGGAACATCATAAAACGAGTGCGTAATTCTCCCAACAGTGTAGTTTCAGCCCTTTATAAACTAACTGACATGCATCTAAATCCCAGCAACTTTGATAAAATGTCAGTTAAACTTACCACAGAAGTTCTAAGTAATTTTGTTTCGGCTGCTACAGCAGTTTCAGTGGAACTTGGTTAGTTTACACTGGATGAAGAAGAAGAGAAGATTACAATCAGATCAGCACTGGAAATTTTATTTTTAGGCTAAATAAACTATTTGAAAAATTAAATAGCGTAACAAAATTTTCCAAAAATACCAACAGGACTTCCATTTCCAAGGAAAGTTCTCATGTACTTGAAAACTTGATAAAGAGTAGGGAATATACTCACACCATCAATGTTTTTGAGGAACCAGAAAATGTTCTGCCTGGACTATTTAATAACATCACACTTAAACCAAGATCTTTAAGAGAACATGATTTAAATGCGTCGATGTTTTAAAGCCACATATGAAATAAATCCATCAGATTGCAGACTTTATAGAAATCTGAAACAGATTGTATTTCAAAATGTTACTCTATCTGATTTTTTCAACTACAGCAACTCAACTTCAAAAACATTAACATATAAGAAGTTTTTCCAAATTCAGAGAACTCAATAGACTTGAATACCTATCCTAATGAAGAAAATAATGAAATACAACTGTCTGTATGAAGAGGTACGATATGATATCACACTATTGGAACATGAAAACACATCAAATTCTTCGTTGAAATTGATAGAAAACTCCAGACTCCATTTTTAGTGTTTTTAAAATAATTTTACAAGACCCTACTAGTTTCGCGACCAGTCTGTCCGTCTGTCCATCTGTCCGTCCGTCCGTCCGTCCGTGTGTTACAGCACTTTTTCTCGGAAACTACTTAAGCTAGAAACATCAAATTTTGTGTGTAGGTGTGAAGTGGTGATCTCTTCAAAATCCAACTACAAAAAAATTTTATGAGGTATTTAAGGGGGGTCTCCTCATATAGGAGTGTGACTCCCCCAAAAAAAAAAATCTCATTGAAGGCTGCCGATATGGATATCAAATGAAAGGTCTTGATGAGAACTTTTCTAAACAGGTCTTAGTTTGGCAAAATTTGCTTCGAGGGGCACACAGGGAGGGGAAATACACGAGAAATGTGTGTCCCCCCCCTCGCGATTGGACACCTGTGATCCGAAAAATCTGAAAAAAATCAAGAATGTAGGTCTTGGTGAGTACAGCAACAATAAATACGTGAGAAGTCGCAATTCACTCAACTTTGTTAATAATAGTATGGTTTATGGATTTTATGTTTTCTTGAATAAAATCTTAATGGTACCCTTAAATTCAATGAAATTCAATACTTAGATGTCTATTTATAAGATTGATCTATCCTGAAAGTTTCATAAACATTGAATCATATTTTGCGAAGTTATAGCGGTTTGAATTTTCCTGTATTACTATGGAACAATATGCGCTGCATTTATTACTATGGAAACATATGGCTATGGAACAACATGCGCTTTTTACCGACTAACACACTACAGCTTTGCTAGGATTTGCATGAAAATTTCAGGCATGATAGGTGTCATGAATATCTTTGAGAATCGGTTCAGCTAGTGGTATCAGTAATCGTAAAACAAAAAAGTGGCTGTTTTCAATGCGAAGATTGAATAATTTTGAGTTATTTTTCCCAACTTCAACGTTTAAGATGCATGCTTTGAACACTTGATTCAATTTAATGAATGACTGAAGATATTGAATTTCATTGAATTTAAGGGTACCATTGAGATTTTATTCAAGAAAACATAAAATCCATAAATCATACTATTACTAACAAAGTTGAGTGAATTGCGACTTCTCACGTATTTGTTGTTGTTGTACTCACCAAGACCTACATTCTTGATTTTTTTCAGATTTTTCGGATCACAGGTGTCCAATCGCGAGGGGGGGGACACACATTTTTCGTGTATTTCCCCTCCCTGTGCGCCCCTCGAAGCAAATTTTGCCAAACTAAGACCTGTTTAGAAAAGTTCTCATCAAGACCTTTCATTTGATACCCATATCGGCAACCTTGAATGAAATTTTTTTTTCGGGGAGTCACACTCCTATATGGGGAGACCCCCCTTAAATACCTTATAAAATTTTTTTGTAGTTGAATTTTGAAGAGATCACCACTTTACACCTACACACAAAATTTGATGTTTCTAGCTTAAGTAGTTTCCGAGAAAAAGTGCTGTGACACACGGACGGACGGACGGACGGACAGACGGACAGACGGACAGACTGGTCGCGAAACTAGTAGGGTCTTGTAAAATTATTTTACAAAACCCTAAAAAGTGGCTGTTTTCAATGCGAAGATTGAATAATTTTGAGTTATTTTTCCCAACTTCAACGTTTAAGGTGCATGCTTTGAACACTTGATTCAATTTAATGAGTGACTGAAGATGAGTACCTACAATTAATGCTAATAAGTGAAACAAGTCAAGGAGGTGGGAGAGAGCTCCTAGCAAAAGGGTTTTGTAACCATTCTAGGATTCGGAAAAATTGGCCATTAATCGATGATAACAATACAGGAGAGTGGCCGCTGAAAAAAAAATTCATCAAACATAGCCGATATGAGTATGAAATGGAAGTTTTCATGGGAGCTTTTCAAAACAGTTGTTAACTGTCAGTTTTTGCTTCAGTGGGAGCACAGGGGGGAAATACATGAAAAATGTGTTTCCACCGTCGCATATGGAGACTGAAATAATTATCAAGGGAGATATTTATGAGTATAACAATACCAAAAACCTCAGAAATCGAAATTTCTTCAACTTTGTTAATAATAGTATGATCTTCGTATTTCATATTTTCTCCAATAAAATCGTCTTTGACATGTTTCTTGATTTGATTCGATCTGGTGACTGCATTTTGTAAATTGAATACAAAACCCTTCTGACATGAGCGTAGGTCTGTTTACCGAACTTGTTATGGATATTTTGCAAAAAGGCTTGTCAAATAATTCAAATGCACACCATGAAAGAATAATATGATACAGGGAGATCCTACGCCAACAGATGAATCAAAGCTTACGTTGATAAAAATGAAAGCACTTGGCCGTTCACCTGGAAATACATTCGGCAAACTGGAAATACATTCGGCAAACTGGAAATACATTCGGTATCAAAAATATTCGAAACAGTCTTTAACTTGATTTTCAAAGAATTTAAGCTGAAGTTTCCTGAGATCAAGCATAAAAGAGACTTGCTTGCTAGTTTATTACTTTCTATTTGTGTCCACGTTAGATGTTGGGGGGAATGTGAACATAAGGAAGCAAATATTCGGTATATTATTGTATCATTAATACGCATCAATCTGGAACATATAAATAAAATCCTTCCTAAAGGTAAAAAAATCGCCCAATAAGTATTTTAAATGGCTTTGAATAAATCACTAACACGTGTTAGTATTATCAAATGAACATCAATCTATGAAATCCCTTCGTGAAAGCATAAAATTTGGACTGTTTTTAGTGGATCATCACTTTTTCTTTGTAGAACTACTGCCACTCTTGTGCCTTTGCTTTGTTTGCAAATAGAAGGTAATGACGTCGCAAGTGCATGTAAAATTACAACAACAACAACGAGTGTTCGACTGGTTATTAAAAAAATATTTGGAGTCATCGACGAATAATCTACATACGTGGCTTCTCGGATATAAAAAAACAGCAATATATGAGGATAAGTAAAATCACAGAGCTCACAGAGTCGAAGCCGTTTGATCTCAATGCGACAGGATAGTCCAATGTCAATTATTGTGAAAAACCAAGAAATTTGAGCTGCTGCAGAATTTGCCATTTGTCGGCGATGTTGCTGTGCTAATATTACGCATATATCTTGCCATGGTATTCGTTTTAATTTGTTCATTATATCTTGCTAGATTTTACTGTAGCTGCTGTTTCGTGTTAATATTGTCTACTCCTATTCATTAGTTAAAAATGTGTTTTTGTAGCTTAACTTAAAACTGATTTTTCGGAATACCACTAAATGATGTTCAATCCTTTTAACTCCGTTAGCCAAGAAAAGAAGTAACTGTCTTGATAATTAAAGCCTTTTTTTATTGTTGCACTCTCTTATTTATTTCACATATTTACATAGACATATTTAAACTTTGTTTTCTTTTTCAATTGAATAGAGAATAAACTTGTTGACATTTGCATTGAAACAATTATCGGTCGGGTTTTTTGCATTTTTCATATTTAACCACAACTGTTGAACAAAAACGCAACAGAAAAAAAAATCCCGTTGGCAGCAGCAGTTGGAAACGCAAATTTTCCGTAGGTAGCCTAAGTTTTAAAAACAAATAATAATTTGATTGGCCGCCACTTTGAAAGTCAAAACTGTTCAAAGAAAATATCCTGCTGTATAAATACTTTCAATTCAAGCCATTTTAAATGTTTCCATAAAGAATATTAAACATTTCAGTTGCTACTAAAATAGCGAATTGCACTTATATTCTGACCTTTGGGGGCCCCCATTTTGAATTTATGCATTTTATTTAGGATTAATTTAAAATATATATGCCTTGAAGTCTCATCAATCACTGTCCCAAGTTCCGTTCAAATCGGAGTTTGACTGTAGATAAGGCAAAAACATCAAATTTTTTTAGTGAGAATTATGTTTCAACTTATTAATTTTTCGTCCAATTTTAATAATACAAGAACTGAACTCACTGATCCATAATCTCAACTTTTACCAGAATCTATTGAAAAACGTGGCTGTTAGAGGGCCACAAAAATAGAAAAAATTCGAATATTTGAACCACCTCCGTTTTGAAACTTTCTTATGGATGATCACCAAAACTACATAATTTTCAAATCTTGATCATTTACTACTTGAAAATTATACCAACTTAATTAAAATCGTGACTTCAAGAAGCCTTTGAAATTTCAATTTTAAACTAGACGACATTTTATTTTTTGATATTTGACTTCCAATCTTTTTCATTGTTCTTTAGACTGTTATAGTTTTAACCGCACCGCCAAATTTCCTTGATATTGATTGAATGGTTTAGTCACAAGGACCAGAGCAAATTTTGCACGTTTTTTGACTCAATAGCCGCCACCACTTTGTTTCAGCTGGTTCGATTTTAAAGTTTTTTGTGAGATTCATCACATATTTCATTGAATCTTTGTACCAAATTTTGTTCAAATCGGACCTATACTTTTGTCAAAACAGAAATCACGATTTTTCGCCGAGGATAGCCGCCATCTTGTTTTGGCCCAGCGAATTTAGCTAGTTTACAAACTCAGTCCAGATATTTACTCAATACACCTTCCCTGGAAATTATTCGCAAATTGAAGCAACATTGTGACCTATAGTAGCTTCGTTATACTCTACATATATATATATATATATATATATATATATATATATATATATATAGATATATATATATATATATATATATATACATATATATATATATATATATATATATATATATATATATATATATATATATATATATACATATATATATATATATATATATATATATATATATATATATATATATATATATATATATATATATATATATATATATTGTCGCGTGTTATTGGTTCGCGGCCTATAATTTTAACGTTCCGGGAAAGTGAAAACGCAATGTCTTTTAGTTTAAGTTAAAAGAGTTTATTTAATTAAATAAAATGCACAATAATCAGTTAACACTTGCACTAATTTTAATTTTCACTATTACAAAAAATCTAACACTTGTCCATAAATTTCTTATCGCAATTGTCTTCTAAATCACTTCGCACTCAAACAATCAATCGTCTTTACTTCGCGTTCCACTATATCGCAGTTTTCTATCGCGGTTGTAATGAATGAATCCCCCCATTCATTCAGCTCGCCTTTATATAGGGTCTCTACCTATTCACCCATTTCTCGTACATTATCGAATGTTCTACCGAGAGGTACCTGGTAGATTCGAGCAAATTCATGAATGGAGTGACGTCACTTGCAGATGTTGATCATGCTTGTTGGGTTCTCGTGGGTTCGAGTAAATTCATTTGTTGACGTTGATTATGAAAACAATTGCGACAGCAGCTCGCAGAATTATTTGTACATGTAACACTGCCCCCACCTCACTTCTTTTCGCCCCGAAAAGGTGTGTCGCTATTTGTAGTCAATTCTCCCTGGGTGTAATATGGGGCAAGACGGTCCAGATGCACGATTTTCATTTTGGCTCTCGGCTTACGATGTTCCTGTATTCGGTATACGACGTCGTTGATTCGCTTTGTAACTCGGTATGGTCCCTCCCAATTATGCTGCAGCTTTGGAGACCTACCCTTTCGCCGTTGCGGGTTATAAAGCCACACCAAGTCATCTTGCTGGAAGCCAGTAGAATTAGCCTTTAGATCATACCTGGTCTTCATGCGGTCAGTAGCCGATTCGAGGTGTTTTCGCACTGTCCGATGTATCTGGTTCAACCGTTGTCTTAGATCACTTGCGTACTCCGAGACCGTTTGGGGTTTCTCAGGGGGTGTTCCGAACTTTATATCGGCTAGCAAATGAAAAGTCTTTCCAAAAATGACTTTGACTGGGGCTTGGCCCGTTGACGCATGTTCAGCGGCTCTATACGCCATTAAAAATAGTGGGATATATCGGTCCCAGTCCCTTTGGTTCTCGTCAACCATTTTGGCAAGGTGTTTATTGAGCGTGCCGTTGAAACGTTCGACCATTCCATCGGATTGGGGATGCAGCGGTGTTGTCCTCGTTTTCCGTATTCCGAGCAGCTCGCACATCTCGCCAAAAACTAGTGACTCAAAGTTTCGGCCTTGATCCGAATGTAGTTCGCAAGGCACGCCGTACCCAATTTAACACTAGCTGTTCAGCTACAGTAGTTGCTTCCTGGTTGGGAATGGGGTAGACCTCGGGCCACTTGCTGAAATAATCGGCTACAACCAGCGTGTATCGATTTCCCCATTCGGATTCAGGAAAGGGTCCTGCGATGTCAACAGCAATCCTTTCGAATGGCACGCCTACGTTACAGGTTTGCATTTGTCCTCTCTGTCGTCGCTTTGGGCCTTTGACGGAAGCGCAAATTGTGCATCTGCGACACCAGTCCTCTACGTCTTCTCGCGCGTGGAGCCAGTAAAACCTTTCCCGCAATTTCGCTAAGGTCTTGTTAACACCAAGGTGGCCTCCCGAGGATCCTTCATGCATTTCCTTAACCACATCGTGGATTCGGCTTTTGGGTAGTATAGTTTGCATCCTATAGGAGCTGCCATCCACCGTTTCCCATTTCCGCTTGAGTATGCCACCCTCTACCTGAAGGGAGTTCCATTGTGCCCAATAGCTTTTCAGGGTTGCGCCATGCGTTGAAACTCAGGTCGCCCAGTCGTCTCCTTCCATACGAGCAATGGTCCGATGTCTTCATCGGCTAGCTGGGCATTTCGAATCTCCTCCGATGACCAACCTTCATCGAATTCGGCCGTTATCAGTCGCAGATCAACGGGCGGTTCCTTTTCCTCAATCCGTCGGCAATGCTTGCAGTTAGCTGGACATGGGCGACGAGATAGGGCGTCAGCATTTCCATGAACTCCGCCCTTTCGATGAACAATTTCGTAGTCGTATGACTGCAATGTTTCGATCCATCTCGCAACTTGTCCCTCGGGGTTTTTGAAGTTAAATAGCCATCTTAGCGATGCATGGTCCATTCGAAGAACAAATTTCTGGCCATATAGGTACTTGTGGAACTGCTTGGTGGCCTCTATTATAGCCAATAGCTCCTTCCTGGTCACACAGTAGTTCCTCTCACTTTTTGAAAGAACTCGACTGTAATACGAGAGGACTCTTTCTTTGCCATTGATCTGCTGGGAGAGTACAGCTTCAATACCGCCGTTGCTTGCATCGGTGTCAACTACAAACATTTTTCCGGGTTTCGGATACGCCAGTACGGGTGATTCACATAGCGTTTCCTTCAGGGTCTCAAAGGCTGTCTGGCATTGTTCATTCTAGACATACGGACGATTTTTCTCGGTTAGCTGATGGAGACACTTAGCTATTTTGGCAAAGTCTTTGACGAATCTTCGATAGTAGGTTGCCAGACCCAGGAAACTTCGTAGTTGGCGCTTGTTGTTTGGTGTTGGCCAGCTTTTCACGGCTTCAATTTTCTCAGGGTCTGTTTTGACCCGACCCCTTCTGCTGATACGACATGTCCCAGGTATTTTACTTCAGCTGCGAAAAGGGTACACTTGTCCGGACTAAGTTTCAAATTTGCCAGTCGCAGTCGGGAGAAAACCTCTTCTAAGTTCCGCACATGCTCTTCGAACGCTCTCCCGATGACGATGATGCCATCTAGGTACACCAAGAAGGTTTTCCAGGTTAGACCACGTAGCACGTATTCCATCAAGCGTTCGAAAGTGGCTGGAGCATTGCAAAGCCCAAACGGCATCACCACAAATTGCCACAATCCGGTCCCAACTGAAAATGCGGTCTTCTCTCGGTCCTTCTGGTCGATTTCTACCTGCCAGTAGCCACTCTTGAGATCGAGTGTAGAAAACCATTTTGCGTCGGCTAAAGTGTCCATGATGTCATCGATGCGTGGGAGCGGGTAACTATCTTTCTTAGTGACTTCGTTGAGCTGCCTATAGTCGACACAAAAACGAGTGCTGCCATCCTTTTTCTTTACTAGAACTACAGGCGCGGCCCATGGACTTAGAGAACGTTCAATAGCGCCTTGTTTTTCCATTTCCGAAATAAGCGCGCTCACTTCTCCTTGTTTGGCTATAGGGAGGCGTCTGGGTGCTTGTCGAATCGGCTTGGCTCCCTGTGTATCTATGACGTGAGTTACCAAACACGTTCGGCCTTGGTCATCCGGGCTTGTTGAGAAGATGTCACTGTACTTGGTGACCAGATCAGAGGCTCGTTTGAATAGCTGCACTGGCAACATGACCTGGTTCAACATTGCAGACGTTGATTCCCGGGCTTTGTCTGTGTCTTGCCTCTTTTTGCAATGATGGTTGTGAGTAGCTTCCAAAGAGGTGATGGTGGAAACAGGCTGGCAGCTGCCGATGACTTCTCCCGCTTTGATGCTCGTGGTTGAATCTGCGGTGTTAAGGACTCTAACCGGCACATATCCGTTCCTTAAAGGTCTTACAAGGCTTCGTCCTACAATCAAACTGCGCAATGCGGACGTCTTCGTTGGCTCTATCAGATAAGATCGGTGGTCTCCAGAATCACCATCAAGCTTGGCCCATACAATGCTTTCGGAAGAATTCGGTACATCAGTGTCAGTACATACCACTACATTCATCTTGGGGATTTGGACGCTGGGATCCCCCATCAGTACTTCGACATTCTGCCATTTTAATACACGTTTGCCCAAGTCCAACGTGATTCCATGTGGTCGCAGAAAATCCATTCCGAGAATGCAGTCATCCATAATGTTCGCGATCAAAAAATTATGTCGGAACACAAGGTCTCCCAACTGTATCTGGAGGTTGACCTCTCCATGAACAGGTGCAGTTTCTCCCGTAGCTGTCCGTAGTGAGACAATTCTGCCCTTGTGAAGTTGTTTCCGTCTAACTAGGTCTGGTTGGATAATCGATCGGGTTGCACCAGTGTCGATTGTTATGGTGCATTGTTCTCCGTCAATTTGACCCGGAAGGCATAAGTCCGCTCCTCCACGATGTAGTCTTGACACGGTGATGGTGGTGCTGGGGGCGTCGATTCTCCTAGCCAACCTCTGCCCCACGAAGTTGGCTCTTACATGTTTCCCGACCCCTCTGTTTGTGAGGCTTCCATTTTGGGCTCCTGACTCGGTCTGGATCTCCTCCTAGCTGCAAACCCTGGACAATAGCTCGGTTTTCTTCGCTTCTTGCAGTCTCTTTGTAAGTGCCCCTTCTCTCCGCAATTCCAGCATCTAGGCGCACCATTCACATGCGGGTCTCGCTCAATTTCCACGCGTTCACACCTGCACTCGTCTGTCACTACCTCACGAACCCGGGCAGTGGTACGAGTCACATTTTTCGCTGCCTCAAAGTTCAGACTGTAAGCCAATGCGTCCTTAACCGTTTGCTTTGCAGCTAAACGCACGGCTTGTTGCAATTCCGGGTCCTTTAGTGCGCTGATGAATGCTTCTGTCGCTGCATCATCTCGATGTTCTGGGTCGTAGGCTGGGTAAGCCAAAAGTGCTAGTCGCTCAATGTCTTGGACTAGCTGCTGTAGGGTTTCGCCAGACTTCTGCACCCGATGCCTTAGCTGTGACCGATAAATCCGCTTTAGATGATCATCTCCATAACGCATGTCGAGCGCATTCATTATAGCATTCGAGTTTGAGTGCAATTCAACGGGGATCGTCTGCAACAGCTCGGCAGCTGGGCCTCTTAGAGCAAGAATCAATGCAGTTGCTCGTTCCTACTCATTCCAGTGATTTATGCGAGCGGCTGCTTCAAACTGGGTTTTGTAAATAGTCCAGACCGTTTGCCCATCGAATATTGGTGCTGGTACATTTCTAGATGAGCTTTGCGCTGCGGTTATAATTGGGGCTGGTGGGGCGGTTACTACTGCCTTTGCTGCTTCCAATTCCTTTTTCATGTTTTCCATCTCATTGTTGATTCTCTCCTCGACCTGGCTGACCTTTTCCTCGACCTGGTAAACCTTTTCCTCGACCTGGTCAACCTTTTCCTCGACGCCTTTAATTTGCTTGTTGAGACTACCGAGCTCCGCTTTTATTTCGGTTGACTGTTTTTCCAGCTTCTGTGTGATGTCTGCCTTGATGTCTGCTTTGATTTCGATTGCTTGTTGGTCCAGCTTCGCTGATTGTTCGTTTAGCTTCGCAGCTAAACTGGATGTCTGTTCATTTAGCTGCGCTGATTGTTCGCTTAGCTTCGTTGATTGTTCATTTAACTTCGCAGCTAAACTGTATGTCTGTTCATTTAGCTGCGCTGATTGTTCATCTAGCTTCGCAGTCAGACTCGATGACATCAGCATTAACATTTGCATTAGCGCATTTTCTGGCTCCTTCGATTTTGGTGTTTCTATTTCTCCACCTTCTGCGCCTTTTTTCACATCTGAGAACTCACCCGAATCCAGATTCACGCCTTCCGACTCGATCGCGTCACGCAAGCGTGCAATCAGTGTGGCCTTTGTACCTTGCGTAGCCAGGTTTCGCTGTTCCAACTCTTCCTTAAGCTCCGACATGGTCAATTCATTAATTTTTAAGTTTAAGCTTCGTGGCATTTTTAATGTTTCTTTAAATTTTACTATTGTGCACTATAAAAATGTTCAAATTTTCACTTTCAAAATTTTTCTTTCGCACTTCTTGACACCACTGTCGCGTGTTATTGGTTCGCGGCCTATAATTTTAACGTTCCGGGAAAGTGAAAACGCAATGTCTTTTAATTTAAGTTAAAAGAGTTTATTTAATTAAATAAAATGCACAATAATCAGTTAACACTTGCACTAATTTTAATTTTCACTATTACAAAAAAATCTAACACTTGTCCATAAATTTCTTATCGCAATTGTCTTCTAAATCACTTCGCACTCAAACAATCAATCGTCTTTACTTCGCGTTCCACTATATCGCAGTTTTCTATCGCGGTTGTAATGAATGAATCCCCCCATTCATTCAGCTCGCCTTTATATAGGGTCTCTACCTATTCACCCATTTCTCGTACATTATCGAATGTTCTACCGAGAGGTACCTGGTAGATTCGAGCAAATTAATGAATGGAGTGACGTCACTTGCAGATGTTGATCATGCTTGTTGGGTCCTCGTGGGTTCGAGTAAATTCATTTGTTGACGTTGATTATGAAAACAATTTCGACAGCAGCTCGCAGAATTATTTGTACATGTAATTATTTGTACATGTAACAATATATATACATATATATATATATACATATATATATATATATATATATATATATATATATATATATGTGTGTGTGTATATATATATATATATATATATATATATATATATATATATATATATATATATATATCTATATATATAGATATATATTTATATATATATATATATATATATATATATATATATATATATATATATATATATATATATCTATATATTTATATATATATATATATATATATATATATATATATATCTATATATTTATATATATATATATATATATATATATATATATATATATATATATATATATATATATATATATGTTAAGTATCTTGCAACGAACGTTGCAACCTCAACTGCCTGGAGTACTTATAACCACAACGCTACACCCTATGTATAGCGTTGATACCTATAAAGGAAGCAAAGCACTGTACCTACTACCGAACGAACACCTTCCTCCAGTATAAACTAATCTTCCTTCTTTTAATGCACATTTATTTAATTTCAAATATTTGTACAAATTATTCTGGGCATGTTGGCGATTCAGGCGAAGACGTGTTTCTCGCTAATTCTTTAAGCCGCTGCTGGCTCTTAAACTCAGCCTCCAGTTGTCGGTACTGCCGCCTAAAACTTTCTCGCTCAGCCGAAGTGACCGCAACTCGTGCCAGCCTTCGCAGGTCGCTTGCTTGGCGCCGGTATGCAACTATTCGGCCGCCTCGTTGTCGCTTCTCGGGTTTAGGCTCAGGTGGTGGGCTGCAGCGCTTCGCTGTTTGAGCGCGGTATTCCTCGATCGTCAATGGTCGCGGGCCTGCCGTGGGCGATGCTTCAATAGCCTGCTCCAATGCCGGACGGTCCGTCGGCATAACAGATGATTCCCTCTGCGTGTCCGGGACTTCGAAGTTGTTGGTGTTCGCTTGTCCGCTGCTTGCCTCTGCGTGTCTGGGACTTCGAAGTTGTTGGTGTTCGCTTGTCCGCTGGTTGCCTCTTCGTGTCTGGGACTTCGAAGTTGTTGGTGTTCGCTTGTCCGCTGCTTGGCTTTCCTTTGTATGTTCAGCATGACGAGACCTTGATCGCTTTTCGCTATTCCTGGCGGAAGCCTTGGAAGTGGTATTGTTCGGGCATACGCCTTGAAGAAGCTACTCAACGATTAAGACACCATTGTTGGAACCACCAGGTTCTTTTATACTCGACGATAGCCTACTTTTAATTGATTTATTAATTATCAAGCAAAATAATGGTTTCAATTTAGTTCATTCAAACATTTCAGAACCCCAACAATCTCTTCCTCCGTAGCTGCTACAGCTATAACGCGAAAGCTCCCGTCTTTGCCACGCCCACTTTTCGCTCTTAACAGTAAGTTTCTCTTTTGAGACTCGGCTCGGTACATTAAACATGCCGAAGATTTTGTGTGTACACGCGAGTCGAGGTTTCGTGTTTCAATGCAAGTGCAAGTTAGACACACCTCTTTCATGCATGTGTAATTAATTGTGATAAGCGAAATATCAGGCAACTCGTGACTTTATCAAAGAGAGGGAGTCATGATAAGTAAAGTAGCATGCAACTAGAGAAATAGCATGCAATAAGTATATCGCATGTGACCTATAACATTACTATCCTGCCGAAAAAGATTGAGCACGAATGGCTTGGAGAGCCTAGTCGTGATAGGGTCCAGAAATGTTTCTCTTCTAGTAGTTAAATTCAAATTACATTTTCCTTGCCTATTATGTTGCTTGATAAACGTTAAATTCTTGTTTTCTTTTAAATATATCGCTTATCGACTCTGTACAAGTTCTCCTTGTACTTTTGATTTAAATTACCTTTTTTTTTGTTTTAATTTATTAATCTTATTTCTTTTAATTACATTATAGTATTCAAAATTAAGTATTCTTATGTTCAAAGTTCTTTCATATGTATACATTTTTTAATTTAATTTTATAGTGGTCTATTGCTTTGTTGATAAAGTTCCTTATTTTACTTAAACTACTTTGTTCCATCTGATTTTGATTGTATTTGAAGCTTATTTTTTTTTATCTTTTATATTCAGTTACAATTTTCTTCTTTTCCTAGACAACATTTTTCTTTCTTATAAATGTGGATAACCGGACAGATATATATTTACTTTTTAGTTTCGAATATTTTTTATATTTCATTCCTTATGTACAATACATTTTACACACGTAATAAATAAAGACATATTGAACTACAGTAACTAGTATGTATTTTTTTTCCTTTAATAAATTTCCTTTACACATTTTTTTACATCTTTGCATAGATTTACTTATTTATGGGTAATTGAATAGCCTTATATTTACAACTTAGTTTCCAATCTTTCTGATAGTACATTGTCTCGCCTTGATTTTAAATATCTTTTACTTAATCAAACTTTACATACATATTTTTTCTATTTAATAAATATAAATATTGACGTACAGTAATTAGCATGCATTTATTATTTATAAATCTTCGTTTTATTTTCTCTTTACATTATTTTTCTTTACAATCGTATTTACCTGTTTATGAGTAATTAAACAGCACTATATTTATTTCTCAGTTTCCAATATTTCTGAAATTATGTACTTTGCTTCGTTTAATTAATAATTGTCCTTTACTCAATCAAATTTACGTACATACTTAAACTTATGTTGTTACTTCTATGCGAGAAATAATTAATTAGTAATTAGCATGCACTTTAAATAATTTTTTTTTTTGCATTATGCTTCTTAATATTTTCTGATTTGCATCATTTTGTCTTCTAACTTTTATTTCATAAAGATCTTCTTCTTCTTCAATTATTTATATTTATAATAGTATATACTTCTTTCATAAAATTTCCTTTCTATATTCCTCTTGCAATTGTATTTACCTAATATTTTTGGATTAACAACATTTCATTCTTTTGAATCTCTATTTTTAAATCAATTTATCTTTTACGTTTCCCATAACGAGAAGCTTTCATGGTAAGCTTCTGGTTACGACATCATTCATCATTGATGTTTAAATTATTTATTAGTATTTTGGGTGGGGAATCGGATTGGCATGGTAATTAACATGCAAAGGATTTGGCATAGCGCCATTTTATCCGCACTTCATTGCATAGGTAATATGATCCTGGCGGACCATCCACACAATCATATGCGGATTGTCAGCACGATCGGGTACGATCATAAAAACTTCGAGTGATTGGTGCTACCTACTAAATTGAATTGTTTGGCTACCAGAAAAGCTTTTGCAGCTCATATATGGATACAGAAAAATTATTCACGGACTTTCGCTTCTATCTGCACGTATGTGCATGCATGTAGCTTGGCGACGATGCGTGCAGCTCTAGCTGCTGAACTCAATTCAGTGCACTCAATGCAGTCAGTGCGGATGCACGGCAAATTTATGCGCTGACATAGCGGTTCATTTGATATGTGGACTCCGTGGGGAATTTTTAAATTGGAAAAATTAGTATTTTTTAGTTAATATATTTTTTTTTGTCTGTTAGACTAATTGAAAGGATCGGACTGAGGAATATGTTGGGGCTACCGTGATTTTTTCTAAAACAGTTTGTGCTGGAATCTCTTTTGTTGTCATCCGCTCCTCACGAAGATTGAGGGTAATATTAGAACTTGATGGCTGACTTTTGTTGCTGTTTCCTGAATGTTTGGGCGCTTTGGATGACCTTTGACAGCGAAACAACACAAAGCGAACAATTAAATATGCTACTACCGCAAGTATAAAAAGTGCTACAATTGATGTAGATAGTTGGGTTACCTGCATATGCTTTCTACTAATTTCCTTGAATTTTATTTGGTCCAATTTAGAGTATATTTCAGTCAGGGAATGCGTCCCACTTTGAAATATCTTACTTCCATCTTTAGGTGGTACTAATTGTAGGGAATTATTAGGATGACTCACTGAAAGGGTTGAAAGATTGAGGTTAAATAGCTCGTTATCAAACTCGGGGAAGAAAGGTGGATGTTGAATTTTAAAATCATGCGTACTTTTCACCTGATGTGGTATAAGTAGCTCGTTGAATTGCATATTGCAGGGCTGAATAACAGTCAGGATCCCTTGTCAACTAAGAGTATGAGTTGTGATATTGCTGTCACACTGCACATGAACGGGTGTGATGGTTGGGAAAAAATATAGCCAACTACTAGGTTTATTCAATTTGATTAGCACATTGCGAGGAGATTCATCTATTCGAAGAGGAAAATTAACTTTTTTCTGATAGGGATTATGCAGTAACGAAATAATTTCATTTTGTGCGGGTGAGGAACGGATTATTGGGACAGTAAGGGGCATAACGTATAGGTCTCCCGGCTCAGGGTGACTAATCTTTTTAAAACTCTGCGCGTTTATAGACGTTAATAATAGGAATTGTTGTGATGGTATATGGCTTGCTATGTATGTGTAACCAATCTCGGGCACTAGCGTGTATGTTTTATTAGTGCTAACAGGAAAAATATGTATTTGCTGCAGCCGCATCCTTGGCAATTGAAATAGTAGAAGTCCTTTGACTACTATGAGTTTATCCTTTAACCGATAATAATGTAAACTTGCGAACTGAGTTCATACTTGCTCACAAAACTCCGGACAATTATTGCCGGTTTTAACGTAAACTTCCCGAAGTTTTCTGGTAGATATAAGAAGAGGATGTATTCTATTGTTATAAGTTGCTACTACGATATCTACTCGCTTCGCTGCCTTGCTTCGATTTCCAATATTTGTGCAAGCAGGGTGGTAATGAATTGATTTTTCCGTTCACTTACTAACAAAGCATTAGTTGCATTTTCAATATCGCGAATCTGCATTGCTAATTGGCGCTGCCTATCTATAACGTGTGCTAATGGTTTGTGAAGTTCCTCCAAAGAAGTCTTTACAACGCTTATTCTCTGCTTCTCCAAGTTCACCAGCTGCTCTTCGTTTTTTTCCACCTGCCGCAGCCTACTATATAGCTCCTGCTCATTTTCGTTGTCCATAGTCCCAAACAAAAAATGCATGGTTCGTTCCAAACCGTCGAATAAGGATCTTTTGGATCTTCGCGGCACCAAGGGTTCATGAAGAGTTTCGGAGCGGAGTTTTAGGTTTTCTACTAACACATGCATATGCCGGTCCTGATCCTTGCATTCTGTGTTGTTAAAAGAACAAAGTAGTTGCACCAAGTGCTCTGCTCGCTCCGCAAGGTCTATTTGCGTCCGAATTTCTCCAAGGTTTCCATTACAATGCTCCAAGAGCTATAATAACAAAGAAGTTCACCTACGTCTTCAAATAAAACTCCCGAATCGCTAACTGGTGTAATAGTGAATGGTACCGCTTCGATTCGAGCAATAACTACGACGAGGATTAAAAGTGTGGTTATCGAACGTTGCGCCATTTCTAAATGATCAAAATCGTAAAAACAAAAAAAAATGAAAATAAATATACAAAATTGTTTATTCATGATAAAGTTTTAATCTATTGTTGTGAACGTTGACCAACTTTTTGCCTATCGCAATCGTGGTGTTGACCGGTGACGTTATTTTTTTCACTATGTAAGGGCCTAACCATACCTGTACTAACTTGTGCTTTCTATTTTCATTCCTCAAGAGTACCTTATCCCCCAAATGGAAAGATACTGGCCTCATCTTTTTGTCATACTGCTCTTTAGACTTTATTTTACTCGAGAATAAGTTCTGTCGGGCTATCGAATGCATTTTTTGTAGTTTATATCTGAGGCTATAGTAATAATTCTCATGGTTATATAAAGGTTCAGGATCTTTTTTGAAGTTAGATGGTATATCTGCCGTGAAACCAAATAAACAATCTATAGGTGTCAATTTGGTACTATCGTGTACACTATTATTATACACAAACGCGGCAGTCCTTAAAAAGTGGTCCCAGGTGTTTGGATTTTCATCCACAGCTGTACGTAAGTACTCTACTAGAGGACGATGGGCCCTTTTCAGAGCTCCGTTGGATTGTGGATGGTACGCAGTGGTCTGCAGTTTCCTGACATGGAGTAATTTACAAACTTGTTTGAATAAATCGCTGGTGAAATTTGTACCCTGGTCCGTAACTACCTGTTTCGGTATTCTATACCTTGTAATAATTTCTTCAAAGAAAATCTGGGCTACAGTTTCCGCTTCCGCGTCGGGCATCGCATACCAATCAACAAATTTTGTTAGATTATCCTGGAAAGTGAGAATATGCTTATTGCCTAAAGAGGTTTCGATTAAAGGGCCTACGATGTCCAGGTATATTTTGTCGAAAGGTTTATCAGCTATGTCTGTAATGACCATGGGCATACGGTGCTGAAGACTGCTCTTCATCACTTGACACTTCTTGCATTTTTTTATATAAGACTTGATGTCTTGCAACATATGATTCCATCTAAAATGCTTCTTGAGTTTTTTAATATGTTTTTGAAACTCCCTGATGACCACCGAAAGCGGAATCATGATACTCGTGTAATACAGCCTTAACTTGCTCGGGAGTATGTAATAGAGTAATGTTATCTGGTCCTGCAGTTTCCGACTGTATACCAAGAGGACAGGCTGACTCTACTGGCAACTCATCTGTCTCGATACTAACCCGTTCTGGGTGGGCCACCGGGTGGGTTGTCTGTGAGAGAGGGAGAGAGATCAGCCGGAGGTAGCTGGATTTCTTCTTTCTGAACTTCTGAATCCTTTTTTCTGGACCGGGTGGTGACATTACACTGGCGCACCTGTTCCGTATCTTCCACTGTCTCCGCAGGAATCCTACTGAGAGCGTCAGCGTTCGTGTTATACTTACCAGGTTTGTATTCTATCCGGTAATCAAACTCTGATAGCTTGTGATGAAATCTAACCAAACGTGTAGTAGGGTCTTTTACATTGAAGACCCCTTTTAGAGGTTTATGGTCTGTAAACACCGTGAACTGCCGACCTAAAAGGTAACAGCGGAAGTTGCGTGCTGCCCATACTATTGCTAGTAGTTCCCTCTCGATGGTAGAATAATTCTGCTCTGCCTTATTTAGAGTACGGCTGGCATAGGCTATTAGTTTATCCTTACCTATCTCCCCCTGGGATAATACCGCACCCAGTGCTTCTTTACTTGCACCTGTGGTTAGGTTGAAAGGCTGACTAAAATCGGGGTAGGCTAGCAATGGTGGCTGAACCAAAGCGGTTTTAAGAAGCTGGAATGCTTCATTACACTTTTCCGTCCAGGTATATTTTACATCCTTTCTAAGCAAGTTTGTAAGGGGTTTAGCTATTTTCGAAAAGTTAGGAATGAATTTGCGGTAGTAATTTACTAAACCCAGGAAAGATTGCAACCGTTTTACAGAGGTGGGTACTGGAAAATCTCGAACCCAGCTAGTCTTGCTAGGATCTGGCCGGGCACCAGTTTGAGAACAGATATGACCCGAATAGACGACTTTGGGACGTAGGAATTCACATTTCTCTGGCTGCAACTTTAAATTGTTTTCCCTGAGGCGATAAAAAAGTCTCCCGAGTCTGCCAATATGTTCGTGTAGGTTCTTTCCGTATACTACTACATCGTCCAAATACACGAAACAATCAATACCCTGGAGGCCAGTCAAGATGTGATTCATTAACTTCTGAAAAGTAGCTGGCGCTCCCTTCAGCCCAAATGGCGTACGCTTGAATTCATAATGCCCATAGCTCGTGCTGAACGCTGTCTTGGACCGGTCCCTGGGCTGAACAAGGACTTGATGGTAGCCACTAGCTAAATCAAGTGTACTGAAATAGCGTGAATGTCCAAGTTGGTCCAGGATGTCTTCAATACGAGGCAGAGGGAATGCATCCCCTATGGTTTTATCGTTCAACCGCCTAAAGTCGACAACTACGCGCCATTTCTTCTTACCATCAACCCCAGCCTTTTTTGGCACTACCAAAAGAGGAGAGTTCCAAGGGCTTTTACTAGGCTGGACAATATCATTGTCCAACATCTCTTTTAACTGCTCGTTAATTATTTCCTTTTGGGGCTGAGCCAGCCTATACATTTTCTGGTTGATACGTGCTTGATTGGCCACCAAAGGTATTTCATGCTGAATAGCATTCGTATGTGTGAGTTTGTCGCCTGATAAGAAAAATATGTCGTTGAATTCTTGACAAAGCTGCGTTATAGCTCCCTTTTCCTCGGGACTCAGGTGCTCATATAATATCAGTTCTTTTTCAAGTTGTGAGTTTCTTTCAGTATCAGCATGCCTTGTAGAATTGATCGGAGAATGCCGGGAATTGAATTTGAAATCTGGTTCCACCGACCTGGACACAACCCCTACTCGTTCCATTTGAATTCGTGGTTTTACAATAGGAGCTACAGTAGGGCCTGTTGACCCTTTCTCTTCAGTTAACTCCTGAATATGGTATTTTGTGACTGCTTCGAGTGTCAGATCAACATGGGTTATTGTGATGGGGATAATGTTAGCGTTGAGCATGCCAATGAATACCTTGCAAGGGCTCAGCAAGGAGTTAGCTAGGAAAACTCCATCACAAACCTCTTGCGATTGACAAAGCATCTCATGGGGTAATTTTAATGGGACTTCCACTATTTGTTGGGTACGGGGGTGTAATGTGACGGCCTTCTCTAAAGTAACCCTGTGTCTGCCATCCTCCATGCCCCTAGTGGGTATTACGTCCCTTGGGCTTTGTCGTGAATCTGCGGGTACTTCAGGTGTCACGCGTGCCTGCCCCTCACTAGGGTCTGGATCCGCGCTCTTCGACACCACTTGGCAACTCCGCTGCTCCTGTGTCCCATTCCCTGGCAGGGATAATGGGAATGAAAACCCCTCAGGGTTGATTTCCGTGCGAGGAAATCGAAGAGTTTGTCCAGGACCTTCCACGTTACAGTGTTTAGCTAAAAAGTCGCTTCCCAATAACCCATCATCGACTACCCCAGGTATCTCATCCTCTACATGAAAATTGCAGAAAAGGGGAGTGGGAAAATCAAATCTTCCTAAAATAGTACCTAATGTTTCTCCTCGACCAAACGGACATTGCAGTGTTATTTTCTGACGAAAGTTAATATTTCCTGCTTTTATGGCAGATTTTTTTATTAAGCTAACCTCTGCGCCTGTGTCAATTGTGAGCCTTGTCCTAATTTCTATTCCTATATCTATGGGTAGGGACGCGGAAAACAGTTTGGATCCACCACGAGCGGTGCCCAGTTCAATTCTAATTAGAGTCGAGTCGGGGATTTTCGGCTACACTTTTTCTCGTTTCCCGCTTTAGAACTCGCCCATTTCAATTTTTGGTAACAGTCTCCCACTTGATGACCTTGCCGGCCACAGAAATCACAAATTACCGACATATGATACACTTGTGGACCATTATCTTGTTTCGGTGTGGCAGCGGTTGCATTGCAGTCTCTTAGATCATGTCCATACTTCTTACAAGTGGGGCAGAAAGGAGAGTTCTTCCGCTTTAGGCATTCGGAATACGTATGTCCAGGTTTATGGCAAAAGTTACACGTGAACTTAGATGGCTTTTTACGCACCTCTGAATGGTCTGGACTAGTTATTACCTTTTCGGCCTGCGGTTGAAAGGATGGTATAAGGGGATTAAGTGCCATGGTGGTTTGGCTGGTTGGATAGCTAAAACTGGGTTGCTCATGAATCCACTGAACATGGTGGGCTCCTTGCTGCATCTTTTCCATATCCAAGGCTTTGGGTATGAGGTCCTCAAACGTTATCTTCTCCAGTGGCAGCAGGTACTGGCGTAAGTATGGATTCGTAACTCCACCCTTGAGGGATGTTATAGCAAATTCCTCCAATTGTTGATTTAATACGTTGGCTGCTTCCTTTCCGTATTTGAGCCCTGCCGCTTCCTGACAACGCTTTAGCAGTTGCCGCAGCCGGGATGTGTAAGCAGTAAGAATCTCTATAGGAGACTGCTTGGCCGTAGTTAACCCAATAACTAACTCCTGATAAGTTTCCCGTGGTAGGTATAACCTGTTCAGGAGCTCCTCTGCTGCTTCAAGTGTTGTCGGGCAACTTGAAGAAATTAATTGATAAGCTTCACCTCGTAGCCTGGTAGGGAAAATTTGCATGAATGCAGCTTGCTCTAGTTTGTTTAAGCATTGCCAAACCTGCCTACTGCATCCTAAAAAGGTCTGCAACTCGTACACTATGGTGGGACTCGGGGCGCCAGAGAACAATGGGATCATCTGTCCCATTAGTTTGGCCACTTTCATGTAGTCGGCCATTTCGTTCGAACTCTCGTCTACTATGGATTGAGTAGCAAAAAAGGAGGTATTTCCTGATTCTAGAGAAATTTTCCAATCTTGTGAAGTGATTAATCGATCAACTGATTGCGATACGTGGTCAAAACGGCCTGTTGGGTTTTGCGAGGTTCCGCGGAACTGATTTATCTCGTTCTTAAATTCTTCCGTTTTTTCACGAAACTTGTCTATGAATTGGATCCGTTTGATATTTATTTCTTCTAAAGTTTTGGTAATACTTTGAATTGATTCCAGTTCTTGGAGGGCAGAATCTCGCAGAACCTGTGCTGTGGTTATCTGGTTCAATACGTCAAAGGACTCAGACTTACTTCTTTGAGGTTGTAATACCTTTCCGCTTCGTAGCACTACTCCGCTGGGTTTACCTGAAGGTGTCGAATGATGGAACAAATCATCAACGTTGAATGTTTTGTCAGTCATATGCTCCTTACTCTTAGAGTTTTTTTTTCACTTTCAAACTGCCTTTATACAATTTAATCAAAAATTAAATTTCCCCGTTTATTCGGTTACCTGCACCAAGAGCTCACTTTTTTATATTGCAGTCTCTGTTTTTATGTTAATTAAAATTATTTCACAGTAATTTAAATGTGATTATTAATATTTTATAACAACGGATTAGTTTAGACTGGAGTACCTCAAGGCATGTTCGTGGTAGAGTGTGCTTTTCGAAAAATAAGATGTTTAGAAACCTCACTCTCAAGAAATAATTAATATAGGTTCGAATGCCGGTTGATGTTCCCATCACTTAATTTGCCATACAGACGCTATCACTGTAATCTAAGCAAAACCGGTATCCTACCGGCTGCGCCAAAATGTTAAGTATCTTGCAACGAATGTTGCAACCTCAACTGCCTGGAGTACTTATAACCACAACGCTACACCCTATGTATAGCGTTGATACCTATAAAGGAAGCAAAGCACTGTACCTACTACCGAACGAACACTTTCCTCCAGTATAAACTAATCTTCCTTCTTTTAATGCACATTTATTTAATTTCAAATATTTGTACAAATTATTCTGGGCATGTTGGCGATTCAGGCGAAGACGTGTTTCTCGTTAATTCTTTAAGCCGCTGCTGGCTCTTGAACTCAGCCTCCAGTTGTCGGTACTGCCGCCTAAAACTTTCTCGCTCAGCCGAAGTGACCGCAACTCGTGCCAGCCTTAGCAGGTCGCTTGCTTGGCGCCGGTATGCAACTATTCGGCCGCCTCGTTGTCGCTTCTCGGGTTTAGGCTCAGGTGGTGGGCTGCAGCGCTTCGCTGTTCGAGCGCGGTATTCCTCGATCGTCAATGGTCGCGGGCCTGCCGTGGGCGATGCTTCAATAGCCTGCTCCAATGCCGGACGGTCCGTCGGCATAACAGATGATTCCCTCTGCGTGTCCGGGACTTCAAAGTTGTTGGTGTTCGCTTGTCCGCTGCTTGATATATATGTGTATATATACATATATATATATATATATATATATATATATATATATATATATATATATATATATATATATATATATATATGTATATATATATATATATATATATATATATATATATATATATATATATATATATATATATGTGGCGGCACGGGACGCCCCACCCTCAACAACTCCTTCTCGCCGCAAGCAGATCCTGCTCCTGTGGCAGATTTTCGCAGCGCATCGCGGCTGAGCAGCAGCTACAAAATCGCCGCCAGAAAATACAAAATAGCTCGTTCCGTTCTTCTCGATTCTCATAATCTGATATGACGGCACGAGCTCAACGCAAACTCTCTCTTCACTTCAATCAAGCTACGAAGCCGTCCAAATAAACTTTACGTTCTTGTTTCCGCCGAAATAAATTTTTATTAAATAAAAATCCTGAGTTTTATTACCTCGACGCAGGAACTTAAGCCAAAAGTCCTTATCAGGACTGAACGCTGATATTACAAAGAGTAAAGTCCTTATCAGGACTGAACGCTGACATTACAAAGAGTAAAGTCCTTATCAGGACTGAACGCTAAGAGTGAAGGCCCACTTACGAGGAATCCTCATCAGGGCCGCACGAGAGGGCCTACACCAAAGTGGTGACCCCGAATATCAGAAACACCTGTGGAATTGCCAACATGGTCCTTGGACGAGACGAAAATGACTCACGCATCGCCACGCAGAGCAACCTGGAGCTTCGTCAGCAACAACCCAGTCAGCCGATAACTCCAGAGGTCAACGTCATCAGCCAGTGCAAGCTGCCTCAATTCTGGCGAGCCAGTCCGGAGCTTTGGTTCTTCCAAATCGAGTCCCAGTTTAAGGTGCACAAAGTCGCATGGGACTCGCACAGGTATCATTTGACAGTCTCCGCGCTCGATCACGACACCATTGCTGATGTAGCAGATATTATCCGCGCGCCACCGGAGACCGATAAGTACAATTTGCTCAAGGCAACCATCATCTCTCGCCTCACAGACTCCCCCGACGCCCAGCTACATAAGCTTCTCACGGGTGTCGAGCTCGGGGACAGGCGACCGTCACAGTTGCTGCGTCACATGCATTCTCTAACCAGCACACGCGTCAGTGACGACGTGCTCCGGATCAAATGGTTAGACCTGCTGCCGCAACAAACACGGCGCATGTTGCTTCTGATCAAAAATCAAACGCTGGAGGAACTTGCCGCGGTTGCAGACGAGGCACACGACAAACGCCCGGCAGTAATGGCCACGTCTTTCGAGCCAGGTGTGCGCACCGCAACCCCCTCATCTGGCTGTTCGTCAACATCACCCGACCAGATCGCCGTCGAGCTGGCGGCCCTACATCTAGCGATCGCGCAGTTGACCGGTTCGACTCGTGAGGTGCTTCAGCAGCCGCACGCCAGCAACAGCACACATTATAGGCACTCCTCAACCCGGAATCGCCTCAGTCAGAGAGAACTGTCTACTACCCCAGGCCCTGCTGCGCGCTCGGGCCTTTGCTGGTATTATAGCAAACATGGGGCCCTAGCAATCCACTGCAAGCAGCCGTGCGCATTTCCCGCTCAGGCTATCCTAGGAGCAGATGCACTTAATCACGACGGGTTGTTAATTGATCTACGAAACCAGCGCCTCTTGGATGATTGCACCAACCTCTCGACAAGCTGCGTCCTCGGCTCGGCGCCACCGGTGCACAGCATCAGTGTTAGCACTATGGTCCAACCATCGACCTTAGGGCGCACCGTCGGAGGCCCGTACGAGATAATCATCGCCAAATTCAGAAGCTCTACCATCCGACCTGGTGAATTAGCCTCAATCACCGACCTCCCCATGCACCACCAAATAATAACGCAAGGCCCACCCGTCTTCGCACGACCACGTCGCCTCGCAGGAGAACGCCTTATCGCCGCAAAAGACGAGTTTGATCTCCTCTTATCACGAGGCATTATCCGACCCTCATCAAGCCAATGGGCTAGTCCATTGCACATGGTTCCCAGGAGTGGGGGCCGTTGGCGGGCTACGGGAGATTACCGTCAACTCAACGCTCGCACTCAGCCAGACCGCTACCCGCTACCTGTCATCGAGGACCTGATCCAGGAAGCGAGAGGCTCGGTTTTCTCAGTAATCGACCTCCAACGCGCTTTTTATTAGATCCCGGTCGCGCCCTAGGACGTCTGCAAGACGGTAGTTACCACGCCCTTTGGGCTCTTCAAATTCCTAGGCATGCCGCTGAGTCTACGAAATGCAGCCCAAACCATGCAGCGAACTCTAAACCACTTACTCAGAGGTTTCGATTTCGTTTGCGTGTATCAGGACGACATCCTAGTGTTTTCAACCGACCACGACCACCACCAGCATCACCTCAAGCAGCTTCTACCAACGCTGCAAAATGCGAAGCTCCAGGCCAATTGGGATAAGTGCCAAATCGGACAGGCCAAGGTGATCTTTGCCGGCTACCACGTCTGCAAAACTGGATTTCGGCCACCAGCTCCCAAGACGCAAGCCATCGGAGACTATCCAAATTCGACCGACTCCTCACAGCTAAGGCATTTTCTCGGTATGCTCAACTTTTACCGACGTTCCATGCCACACGCCGCTGAGTTTCAGGCAACGCTTTCCGAGCTCTTGAAAGGTTGCACGACCAAAAGAACACCACTCAGTTGGACACCCGAGGCTGAAGTTGCCTTCGAACTGTGCAAGCTAGGAATCGCCGAGGCAGCCACGTCAGCCTTCCTTTCCCCATCAAGTCTATTAGCCTTACGCACCGACGCTTCTAGCACCGCCATCGGGGCAGCCTTGGACCAGCAACGGGAACCCGGTACATGGATACCCCTCGGGTTCTTCTCGAGGAAGCTATCTGAGACCGAACAGCGGTATTCAACATCTGACCGTGAGCTTCTGGCGGTCCTCGCCGCCATCAAATATTTCCAGCGTATACTAGAAGGAAGGAGTTTTGTCGTATACACCGACCCCTCACTTTCGCTCTAATGCAGTGCTCGGACAAAGCCTCACCCCGCCAAAACAGACAGCTCAACTTCAGTTGCCAGTTCCACACAAGGCTCGAATATACACCGGGTCAGGAAAACATCGTCGCCAACGCGCTTTCGCGGGTGGAAATAGTAACAGTACCCACCACATTCTCCGCTCGTACCATCAGCAAAGTCCAATCCACAGACACTCAGCTGCCTCACCTCCTAGCAAACTCCCGCCTCGGGCTCCGACTGTTGACGCTAGAAGGCCAACAAATGCATGTGATCAAAATCAACGGTATCATCAAGCCCTATCTGCCAGTTACGCTCCGCCGCCAAGCCTTCAACATGGTTCACCAGCTCTCGCACCCTAGTGGGCGCGCCACCGCGAAAAGCGTTGCGCTAAAATTTTTCTGACCGAGCCTGTGAAAGGACGTGTTTCGTTGGGCTCAACAATGTGTACCGTGCCAGCAATCCAAGGTCCATCGCCACAACCGTGCCAAACTAGGCAACTTCAAGACGCCGGACGCGCGTTTCGACCATATCCATGTGGATCTGATCAAACTTCCGCTATGCGAAGGCTATGAGAACTGCCTAACCATAATCGACCGCTATACGCGCTGGCCTCAAGCAATACCAGTGCGCGATTGCAAGGCCAGTACCATCGCCAGAGCTCTACTCGACGACTGGATAACCATATTTGGCACGCCACTCCAGCTAACATCGGATCAAGGCCGCCAGTTTGAAGCCGACCTCCTTCACCAACTCAGCCGACTCCTAGGCATCAATCAGTTTCACACCACACCATATCACCCTCAAGTAGGAGTAGATGTTGCTTCAAATTTTCGGGCAATATCCACAGTTCCAAACGACACATCGTTTTGTAAAACCACACAATCATTGTTGCTAACTTTTGGTGCTGTTCTTTAATTATTTTGCTTATTCCAAATAGAATAGTATCGGGTTAGATCCAAGGACAATATGCTGTTCTTAAATAGATATATATATATATATATATATATATATATATATATATATATATATATATATATATATATATACATATATATATATATATATATATATATATATATACATATATATATATATATATATATATATATATATATATATATATATATGTATGTATATATATATATATATATATATATATATATATATATGTATATATATATATATATATATATATATATATATATATATATATATATATATATATATATATATATATATATATATATATATAAATGTATCATTCGGAAAACATGTTCATTTCAGAATGATTATTCTGCGCAAATTATTAAAATATTTTGCTAGATATGCGCATTGAATTCCAGTTAATCAGTACTTTCATATTCTTCTGTTGAATAATTTGTGATTTTTTAGAGCAAACTAATTTATTTTGTAATTGAAAATCAGTTTGCCCTAAAAAAAATCATTCGCGCATTATTAACACGTAATGTAAGAATAAAATAATAGCATGTAGAAAATACTTTGTACATACGAGGTGTGTTGAAAAATGAGGTGACTTTGTATTTAAAAAAAAATGTTTAACTTATTTGTCAATACTTATGTTGTCCCCTTTAAAGTTATCAATACACTTGTACCTGGCTATTTCCTATCCTCGAAGCACTTCTCATTTGCGCTTTTTGGTATGGCTTTGAGCTCTTCCAGCGATGTAGTCTTTATCTCCTCAATCGTTTCAAATCTCTGTCCTTTCTAGGTCTCTTCAGTTTTGGGATCAAGAAAAAGTCACATGGGGCCAAATCTAGTAAATATGGTGGTTGAGGTATGATTTTGGTGTTGTTTTGGCAAAAAAATTCTTGATCTTTAATCCATTTTTTTTTTTGATAGCGAAAATTACCGAGCACGCACGACACTTCTAACCGTCACGCCTCTCACAAATTAAATAAACATATTATATAGCTGAAACTGTAAATATATGTTTGTGACAAGTGTACCAACATAAAAGAATACGATACTAAATAAACGAAAAATCTTCCTTTTTACTTTTTCATTAAATTGCAAACGCGCGTTTCGAAAGGAACGTCTTTGCTGCTTCAGTGTTTTACTACCAGTGTTTCTTATAAACAATCTACAGTCAGTTTATGCATCTATGTTTTTTCATACCGGCTACAATTTTTCTATGCTAAATGGTCTTTTAAGAGGTTTAACAGTTATAGGTAATTACCCTAGCTACAAATGTTCCAAACTTAAACAAGTGATCCTTTAAGAGGGTGAATCGGATAAAGAATTACATGTAATTAGCAAGTTAAGAAAATGATCCTTTAGGAGAGTTTAGAGAAATAAAGTTAATTAGCATAATTAGGAACTTCACAACTTTTAAGTGGCTTATTGAGAAATTAAAGAAAATAAAGAAGATTGACAGTTACCTACGTCTATATTCATTCTTTTTTGTGGTTCGTTGTAAATATACCAGCTTCTGTATGCGTTGAGCTTCCGCTTCCACTGTTTTGACACCTCCTTCAACACTTCGACGTTGGCCTTCGTTATTTCTTGGTTTTTCTCCATTGCGTGCCTGGCCACTGTTGATTTCTTCTCTGAAAGTGCTGTATTCCTTTTTCGTGTGCTTACAACTTCCCTGATGTGTTCCTGGATCCTGGGTCCTACAAGCCGTTTTGTTTGTCCGATAAATAGTATGTTTATCCGCAATCCGTGCATGTTATCCTACATATCCCATTTTTCTCCCATATGTTCTTTGGACCTTTGACGCTTCTGAGAATTGCTTTAAGTTATGTTGTTCTGCTTGTGCCTACAATTTTGATGCCTTTATTTTTCAGGATGCGTTTGATTTTATAAAATGCTGCTGAAAAAGTTACCGCTGCTATTGTAGTGCTTTTGAGTGCCTTCGCCTGCTTAAATAATGTGGTCAGGCTGTATGTATTGTTACATTTTAATTTTTTGCTGATCATTTGTTGTATCATGGCCATATTGTAGCCATTGATATGTTCTACTTATATATACCGTAATTCCTTGTCGTATCTCTGCGCATTAAATGGTACTATGGTGAGGCGAATTTATGTTGTATGGTATGGTGAGACGAAGCAGGTATTGTTCTCTGTGTTGTCGTTGGGTTGCGGTAAAATCGAATGCAATTCCTACATTTTATTAATGATCCAGAGGTCCAGGAACGGGAACGGCACAGAAAAATTGTTTCCTGTATGAAAAAACTTAGATGTATAAACTGACTGTAGATTAATTACAAGAAACACTTTTAGAAAAGCACTGAAGAAGAAAGGACGTTCCTTTCGAAACGCGCATTTGCAATTCAATTAAAAAAGTAATATTCACCCAATAAAAAGGAAGATTTTTTTGTTTATTTAGTATCGTTAAAGCGAGGTGAAGACAGCCGAGAAAGAAAAATAAGTTGGGTAGAAAGACCTACGCTCATGTCAGAAGGTTTTTATATTCAACTTACAAAATGCAGTCACCAGCAACGAATAAAATCAAGAAACATGTCAAAGAGATTTGCTCGTTCAAAAGAAAATCCATTGTTTCTCCATTTTTAACTAATAAAAATCACTCAAATCATGAAATCTGAAAAGCATTTATGTCATCCATCACATCTGAAAATTTTAAGAAGATCAAATCAAAACTGCAGTGTCTGATTCGATGGAAAGTTCATAAAACACCAAAATAATGTGTTATTGTTGTTGTAATTGGAGAAATTTCAAATGGATATAACTTCTGTGAATATGATACGTATTTCATCAAACTTACAGAGTATTGGAATCTTGTGTAGTTTTGTAGTTGTAGTTTCTAGTTTTGTTGGGTTTAAAGGTATACATACGATTTTATTGGGGAAAATGTGAAATTCAAAGATCATATTATTATCAACAAAGTTGAACGAATTTTGACTTCTAAGCTATTTGTTGTTGTTATACGCATGAATATCTTCCTTGATAATTTTTTTAGATTTTTTAGATCACAGGTGTCCAATCCCGAGGAGAGAAAAACATTTTTCGTGTATTTCTCCCTTGTGCCCCTACTGAAGTAAAAACTGTATTGAAAAGCTCTCGCTGTACTGTAATCATCGATTCATGGCCAATTTTTTTGAACCCTAGAATGCTTACAAAGCCCTTTTGTTAGGGGCTCTCTCCTGCCTCCCCGACTTGTTTCACTTATGAGTATTAATTGTAGGTACTCATCTTCAGTCATTCATTAAATTGAATTAAGTTTTAAAAGCGTGAACCTTAAACGTTGAAGTTGGGGAAAAATAGCTCAAAATTATTCAATCTTCTCATTTAAAACAGCCACACTTTTGTTTTACGATTACTGATACCACTAGCTGAACCGATTCTCAAAGATATTCATGATGCCTATCATTCCTGAAATGTTCATGTAAATCCTAGCAAAGCTGTAGTGTCTGAGTCGGTAAAAAGCGCATATGGTTCCATAGCCATATGTTTCTATAGTAATACAGCGCATATTTTTCCAACGTAATACAGGAAAATTTAAATCGCTATAACTTCATTAAATACCATTCGATCTTATAAATGGTCATCTGTGTACTGAATTTTAAGGGTACCATTAAGATTTTATTCAAGAAAACATAAAATTGAATAATCATACTATTACTAATAAAGTTGAGTGAATTTCAACTTCTCACGTATTAATTGTTGTTGTGCTCATAAAGACCTACATTCAAGACTTGTTTTGAAAGGATCTCATTAAGACCTTTCGAATGACACCCTATTCAACTACCAATGGTGAAAAAAATTTTAAAGGGTCACCTACATATATGGAGAGACCCCCTTACACCCTCTTGAAAAATTTTTCCACCCCGAAACATTCAAGAAGTCACCACTTCTGACCTTTCCACAAAGTTTGATGACTGTAGCTTGTATAGTTTCGGAGAAAAAGTGCTGTGGCATACAGACGGACGGACAGACGGACACAGGTCGTGATTGCAATAGCGTTTTGTATTTCAGTACAAAACCCTAAAAAGTCAATCAAATTGGCCGAGCCCTAAAAAATATTGTATTAAAAAAATAAAGAACCGATAATCGAATGCACGTTGCCCGCAAAATTTGAAGAGTCACCTTACTTTATGTACACACCTCGTATATTGTTAGTATTTCTGTTAATAGTACATACTTTTAGGTATTTTTGTTAGTAAAATATTTCTTTTCATAATTTGCCTTCTTTCTAAAATTTTCACTCGAAAACTTTTATCCCAAGCAAATTCCTAAGTTCCTAGCATATTTGAATGCCCTTAAACTTTTCCCAGTAGGTTAACTAGCACCCAAAATTATAACAGAAAAGCCTTCGATGCTTTCAAAAGAAGTTTATCTTCAATTTTTCGATCAGCATCGATCGGAACATTACATATTTCTATGCGTCGGTAATGGGCATATTCTTCTTACATTCCCATTCATTCATCTTATGAATGAGCCCACGAAACCGAAAGCGCAAATCCTTCGCAAATGAATGCGATCAACATGCATACAAAGTCATGACTTTGTATTTATGAAAACATAAACAGATATAGTATACGAGTATATCTAATCAAATGATCACGTCAAAGTTTCGAAGCTCTATTTATGCCTGGTTGTGTTTTTCAATGACGATGTTTAGGGTTTCGTAAAATAATTTTAAAAAAACCCTTTAAAATCGCATCCTGTCTTTTTTTCCATCAATACGTACAGTGGCTCACAGCTTATTTGATGCACTTCAATAAATATTAAACAAACTGTTGTCCTTATGCAGATAAATAAAAATTTACAAATATTTTGATGCAGATTTTACAGTTAGTATAACTGAAATTCGAAGCACAAAAGAAAGTAAGAAAAAATGTTTCAAATGTCCCGTTAGCAGTAACGAAGCAAAATCATTTGCATAGGATAGCTCACAGCTTATTTGATGCAGTTAGTTCTTTGTATCCTAGCATTAAAAGTGCACGATTTTCACCGAATTTTTTTTGGATGTATTGTACTTAGTGCGTTTCTTATTTTATTTTTAAAAAAGTTATTTGACCTTGATAGTTTAAAAGTGGATAAATTGTGTAATATTTAAAATGGGCCGTAGGACAACACTTGAACAGCGGGAATTAGTCATTCATCATTTTAGAAATGGTGAATCTCATCGCGAAATCAGCGAAGTTGTCAATTTAAGTTCATCAACAGTTCAGCATATAATTGAAAGGTTTACCAATGAAAAAAGGTTGGAAAACAAGGGTAGAAATGCACCAAATAAAATTTTGAATGAGTCTGATGAACGGTGGATCGTCCGGAAAATAATGCATAACCCTAAGTTATCAGCTCCTAAATTGGCGAACGAAGTGTTTACTGGAATTGGTAAAGAATGCAGTGCTGAAACTATACGTCGTGTGCTAAGAAAGCATAATTTTAATGGCCGAGTTGCACGAAAGAAGCCGTTCATCAGTATCAAAAATCTACAAAGCCGCCTGAACTTTGCTACGGAGCATATTTCAAAGGATTTGGACTTTTGGAAAACCGTGATTTTCGCTGACGAGTCCAAATTCAACATATTTGGCTCAGATGTAATGGCGTACGTTTGGAGAAAGCCAAATACAGAGCTCAAAAAAGCAAATTTACATGAGACTGTTAAGCACGGCGGTGGCAGCGTAATAGTTTGGGCCTGTATGTCAGCAGCCGGAGTTGGGAAGCTAGCCTTTATTGAAGGAAACATGGACAAGATCATGTACAGTAATATCCTAAAGGAAAATCTCCTGCAAAGTGCTGACGAACTCGGAATCCGGCGTGAATTCAGATTCTACCAAGATAATGACCCTAAACATAAGTCAGAAATCGTGCAATCTTGGCTTATTTGGAATTGTCCTCATTTGATGGCTCCCCCGGCACAGTCACCCGACTTAAATGTAATTGAGAATTTATGGGCTTTTCTGGAGAAAAAAATTCGTAACCACGCAATTTACAACAAAATTGATTTAAAGAAAGCTCTTTTAGAAGAATGGAGTAAAATAACGCCAGAAATGACAGGAAAGCTGGTTGAATCTGTTCCAAATAGACTCAAAGCTGTCTTGAGCCAAAAAGGAAACCATACGAAATATTAGTGTTGAACTGGAAATCCTCTACATGGATAAATTTAAGGAAAACGTGGACTGCATCAGTTAAGCTGTGACATAAAATTTTGCCTTTAATTTTGTTTTTGTTATTTAGTTATTTAAGAATCAATTGTTGAAATAAATTAAATTGTTATTTTTAAAAAAGGGCTTTTATTTAATTTATTGCAGTTTAAATTTTTTCAATACCTTTTCAAATACAGAAGTTATAGTGCTTTTAGCTTTGAAAATGTTACTGCATCAAATAAGCTGTGAGCCACTGTATGTCACAACAATTTTTCTCGCAAACAACTTAAGCTAGAAATATCAAATTATGTACGTAAGTGTTAAATGGTGCTCTCTTCAAAGTTCAACTACACAACATTTTTAGGGTTTTGTAAAATAATTTTACAAAACCCTACTGGTTTCGCGACCAGTCTGTCCGTCTGTCCGTCCGTCCGTGTGTCACAGCAGTTTTTCTCGGAAACTACTTTAGCTAGAAATATCAAATTTTCTGTGTAGGTGTAAAGTGATGATCTCTTCAAAGTTCAACTACAAAAAAAATTTTGTAAGGTATTTAAGGGGGTCTCCCCATATAGTAGAGTGACCCCCCGAAAAAAAAATTTCATTGAAGGTAGCCGATATGGGTATCAAATGAAAGGTCTTGATGAAAAACAGGTCTTAGTTTGGCAAAATTTGCTTCGAGGGGTGCACAGGGAGGCGAAATACACGAAAAAATTGCGTCCCGCCCCTCGCGATCGGACACCTGTGATCCGAAAAATCTGAAAAAAATCAGGAATGTAGGCCTTGGTGAGTACAACAACAACAAATACGTGAGAAGTCGCAATTCACTCAACTTTATTAGTAATAGTATGATTTATCGATTTTATGTTTTCTTAAATAAAATCTTAACGGTACCCTTAAATTCGATGAAATTTAGTACGTAAATGTCTATTTATAAGATTGATCTATCCTGAAAGTTTCATAAAGATTGAATCATAATTAACGAAGTTATAGCGGTTTGAATTTTCCTGTATTACTATGGAACAATATGCGCTACATTTATTACTATGGCAACATATGGCTATGGAACAACATGCGCTTTTTACCGACTCAGACACTACAGTTTTGCTAGGATTTGCATGAAAATTTCAGGAATGAAAGGTGTCATGTATATCTTTGAGAATCGGTTCAGCAAATGCTATCAGTAATCGTAAAACGAAATAGCGGCTGTTTTAAATGCGAAGATTGAATAATTTTGAGTTATTTTTTCCCAACTTCAACGTTTAAGGTGCATGCTTTGAACACTTGATTCAATTTAATGAATAACTGAAGATGAGTACCTACAATTAATGCTCACATGTGAAACAAGTCAAGGAGGTGGGAGAGAGCTCCTATCAAAAGGGTTTTGTAACCATTCTAGGATTCGAAAAAATTGGCCATTAATCGATGATAACAGTACATGAGACTGGCCCCTGAAAAAAAAAATCATCAAACGTAGCCGATATGAGTATGAAAT
This sequence comes from Odontomyia ornata, assembly GCA_963969285.1. Lineage (NCBI taxonomy): Eukaryota > Metazoa > Arthropoda > Insecta > Diptera > Stratiomyidae > Odontomyia > Odontomyia ornata. The sequence continues at coordinate 271,285,993 of OZ017738.1, read as the reverse complement.
AAAAGTTTTCATGGGAGCTTTTCAAAACAGTTGTTTAACTATCAGTTTTTGCTTCAGTGGGAGCACAGGGGAGAAATACATGAAAAATGTGTTTCCTCCGTCTGAAATACAATAGCAATACCAAAAACCTCAGAAGTCGAAATTCGTTCAACTTTGTTAATAATAGTATGATCTTCGTATTTCATATTTTCTCCAATAAAATCGTCTTTGACATGTTTCTTGATTTGATTCGATCTGGTGACTGCATTTTGTAAATTGAATACAAAATCCTTCTGACATGAGCGTAGGTCTGTTTACCTAACTTGTTATAAGTATTTTAGGAGGGTCTCTCCATAAAAAGAGTGACCACCGAAAAAAAATATTTCATCAAAAGTAGCCGATATGGATATCAAATGAAAGGTTTTGATAAGAGCTTTTCAAAACAGGTCTCAAACTGAAATTTTTTGCTTCGAGGGGGGTAACACACGAAAAAATTGTATCCCCCTCCCTCGCGACTGGACCCTGTGATCTGAAAAGACTGGAAAAAATTGTGGAGGTTGGTGTTTATGAGCACAACAACAACAAACACCTTATAATTCAAAAATTGCTCAAGTGTGTCAATGATAGCATTATCTTCAAATTTTATATTTTCCCCGATAGAATCGTGTATGTATCCTCAAACTCAATGAAATGCAATATTTAAGTAGTCTTATAGAAGTTCCCTATATCCTGCAAGTTTAATGAAAATCGAATGAGAGACGCAGAAGTTACCGCCATTTGAAATTTTTCCAATTGCAACTACAATAACACATAATTTTGGTATTTAATGGACTTTCTATTGAATTCGACACCGCAATTTTGATTTGATCCTCTTAAAATTTTCAAATAAGTTCAGTTACATAAATATTTTTGGAAATTCATGATTTATTTGAGTGTTGTTTCTTTGTTTGTTTGCAACAAAAAGCGACCGTTGAAAATAGAGAAACAATGGATTCGCTTTTAAACGTGCACATCTCTTTGACATGTTTCTTGACTTTATTCGATGCTAGTGACTGCATTTCAGAAAAGTTGGTAACAAAATCCTTCTGACATGAGAGTAGGTCTGTCTTTCCAACTTGTTTTATATAATACACAAATCATTCAACATCAGCGCCATGAGCTTCCTGTTTGTCTGCATGTAAACTCAAATGGAAAATGTTGGCACAACTATGTGTACAACGGCAATGACATCGCAAATAATTTTTGTTCAATACTAGCACATACGCTGCCAAAGATGGTTTGGGTATGGGACATTCAAGGAGAAAGTGAAGTGTCAAAAGTGTCAGTTCTCAAGATCAGGTTCTCTGTTTTTTGTGAAGGTAAGTATAATAATAGAGTCATACCTTCTAAATCAGCTGATTTGAAGTGAAGTGATTCTAGTGTCGCTTAATCAAATAAAAGGTAAGCAGCAACTTTTAAGATTTTGCTTTTTTAGGGTTTTGTAAAATAATTTTACAAAACCCTTCTAAAATCGCGTCCTGTCTGTCCGTCTGTCCGTCTGTCTGTCTGTCCGTCCGTCCGTCCGTGTGTCACACCACTTTTTCTCGGGAACTACTTTAGCTAGAAACATCAAATTTTGTATGTAGGTGTAAAGTGGTGTTCTCTTCAAAGTTCAACTACAAAAAAATTTTTTTAAGGTAATTAAGGGGGATCTCCCCATATAGGGGAGTGACCCCCCGAAAAAAATTTAATTTAAAGTAGTCGATATGGGTATCAAATGAAAGGTCTTGATGAGAACCTTTCAAAACAAGTCTTAGTTTGGCAAAGTTTGCTTCGAGGGGCGCACAGGGAGGGGAAATACACGAAAAATTGGTGTCCCCCCCCTCACGATTGGACACCTGTGATCTGAAAAATCTGAAAAAAATCATGATAGTAGGCCTTGATGAGTACAACAACAACAAAGACGTGAGAAGTCGCAATTCACTCAACTTTGTTAGTAACAGTATGATTCACGGATTTTATGTTTTCTTGAATAATATCTTAACGGTACCCTTAAATTCAATCAAATTCAATACACAGATAACAATTTAGAAGATGGATCTATCCTGAAAGTTTCATAAAAATTGAATCATAATTAACGAAGTTATAGTGTTATGAATTTTCCTGTATTACTATGGAACAATATGCGCCGCATTTATTACTATGGCAACATATAGCTATGGAACAACACGCGCTTTTTACCGACTCAGACACTACAGTTTTGCTAGGATTTGCATGAAAATTTCAGGAATGAAAGGTATCATATATATCTTTGAGAATCGGTTCAGCTAGTGGTATCAGTAATCGTAAAACAAAATGGTGGCTGTTTTAAATGCGAAGGTCGAATAATTTTGAGTTAGTTTTTCCCAACTTCAACGTTTAAGGTGCATGCTTTGAACACTTGATTCAATTGAATGAATGACTGAAGATGACTACCCACAATTAATAACCATAAGTGAAACAAGTCAAAAAGGCGGGAGAGAGCTCCTGGCAAAAGAGCTTTGTAACCATTCTAGGATTCGAAAAGATTGGCTATTAATCGATGATAACAGTACAGGAGAGTGGCCCCTGAAAAAAAAATTCATCAAAGGTAGCCAATATGAGTATGAAATGAAATTTTTCATGGGAGCTTTTCAAAACAGTTCTTAAACTGTCAGTTTTTGCTTCGGTGGGGGCACAGGGGGGAAATACATGGAAAATGTGTTTCCTCCCTCGCGAATGGACATCTGAAATAATTATCAAAGGAGATATTTATGAGTATAACCATAACAAAAACCCTAGAAGTCGGGATTCGTTCAACTTTGTTAATAATAGTATGATCTTCGAATTTCATATTTACTCCAATAAAATTGTCTTTGACATGTTTCTTGCTTTTATTCGATCTGGTGACTGTATTTTGTAAATTGAATACAAAACCCTTCTGACATGAGCGTAGGTCTGTTTACCCAACTTGTTAATTTTACTTCGGCGACAAAAAATTACGGTACTGGGAATTCTTGCTTTGGTATACGAGTGGGATTCCCATGTAGATGAATTTAGTATAACTAATTCGGAATTTAATTTCAAAATTATATTTTTCAATTTAACTTTTTTGCATGTCCGGGTTTTTACTCATTTTCATCAATTAAAGAAAATAAAAATAGCTAAAAAGTTAACTTAAGAATATAAAGAATAAAAAATACTGGAAATCGTTGGTAATCCAACAATTTATAAATAGTAAATAATAATAAAAAGATAATAAGAATAAAATAAGAGTCAGGTTGAATAAAAAATTTAAAAAAGAGAAATTATAATGGCTACAAAACCAGCTAAGGATAAGTTTGGAAAACGTAGAAAACCTGTGGAGGATATCCATTTGGCTATGGGATGTGATAGCTTCTGCCTCAAGTGGTTCCACTTGAGGTGCATCAAAATGTCGGAAGAGAGGTACCGGACTATAATGGATATATCTGATGATGTGGTTTGGATGTGTACCGGATGTAGAACTCAGCACCAAAAGTCGAAACAAGACCAACTCTTGCAACAAATGGTTAACTTGCAAAGCCAGATTTAAGAGTTGAATTCAAATGTAAGCATTTTAATAGATAATTCGGCGTCTGCGAACAAACCTTCGTATGCTGAAATTATTAAAAATGTTTGTTCTCCTCCATTGGAGCATCGATCCAATATCACAAAAAGGGATAATAACTAAGCCTAGAAATCCCTCTTCCTCAGAAAGAACAATGATTGGTTTTAAGTCGAAGATCAGGCCAACAAAATGTAAAATTCTTTTTCAACTGATGCGGCCTATTCCTAATGGTGGGTTATCAAAACGTCAACCAATTAAAATGCTACATTGCTTTAATTTAGCAACGGAGACAATGAAGGATGAGTATGATATTGCCGAGACCAGGTTGTGACAACCTAGACTTGTCATCAATGGTTTAGAAAATCAATATTCAAATGAGGGATTAAGGAATGAGATCCAATCATCAAATCCCAGTATAGAGGAGCAAGATACAATGGAACTTGTAGATACTAAGTGGACAAGAAATGGAAGGTAGTTGCACATCGTTCATGTAAATGGAAGCATGTATAAGAGGCTTGCAAATAGATACGTTAATATAGGTTACGGATCATATTTTGTGAGGGAAGACTTTAACGTAATGAGGTGTTATAAATGTCAAAAATTCAATCACTAAACATCAAAATGTGAAGGGGAGCAAATATATGTGAAATGTGGAGGAAAGCATGACCTAAAAGACTGCAAAAACACTGTGCTCCAACTGTATTGGAAACAATAATAATGCTGATCATTCTCACAGAGCTGACTCCGTAGAGTGTCCGGAGTTTCAGCGCAGAATATTGATCGCCAGGAGGAGCACCGACTACAACTTCAATGATTGCTAATCTTTCAAATCAATTAAGTGGAACAAATTTAACACTCATGTGCTAATATAAGAAGCTTAAGACATAATTATATTCAGATTTACTTGCAGCAAAATCCTGACATAAATTTGATTATTCTCAATGAAATCTGGATTTATCCAGAAAAAACACGATTTTATAATATTGAAGGATATAATACGATATTCTCCTGCAGGCCTGGAAGAGGTGGAGGCACAGCAATATACTGTAGTGAATAAGTGTAAGTTAAAAAGTCCGTAAAGGACTGCAGCGATGTTCTGCTGCCTCGGCAGAAGAAGGTGTCGGTATCTGCCGAGAATGCCCTTGTCTGGGGACGCGTGAATGCGCTGGCAGACTAGCATTGCGATGTCGTGGGGCGGGTTCATTCCCCCAGCACAAGGACCCACTACAAAGAATTTCGCACTCACGAATTTCTGGGGTCGAACAAAACAAGGCGACCGACGTCGCAAAAAGTGCAGGTAACTACACAAGGGACAATTGACTTGTTCATGGAACAAGAGTAACAAGTAAAAAGAAGTGGAAGCAGGGTGACCTCGTCCTTACCCGGAGAGGCTCATGGCCCACCAATGAGAGAGGGGCAACCGGGTGGTGATGGAGCCCCTGCGCACCCACCCAACCGGATTAAAATCCATGATTGTTGCAGTGGCCAGGTATTCCTCTTCTGAGTGGAAAACTCATACAACTTAACTTGAGAGAAGTACCCCGGTGACCAATTTATGCCATAGAATTATGCAATTCGATTACATACCTCTATGTCATAAAGAGGCACTCTGCTTAGGCCACTCAACCCGCGCCGTCAACTGAAACAAAGAAAGATTATTAAGTACCCGGCGGCTGGCTCATGTTTTAAGGAGAAAGCATGCCACCGTACCGGGTCCTTTACCCGGTCAGAATTGTAGGAAGAGAAAGGCCGAAGAGTATCTTTTAATTCGACATTTCGTTCTGCTTTATTCACTCAATATCATAAACGAAAAGTTTTATAAAAATTTCAAAGTAAATAGTTTACTGTGATTAAAAGTGAAAGGAAATAAATTAGTTTAGCGAATTGATACAATTCACCTCAATAGATTTTTTTTTTTCAAATGACAATTATATGATTTAAACGATCTTGTGTTCACATTAGATTCTCCTTTTCTTGGCTTCATTCGATGATACCTATAATATTTGCACTATGAAAATTTAACAATCATTATTTATCTTCACATTCTATTTATCTTTTAACAAGATTTCTTCCTTTTAGAACCAATGTCGGACTGAATCGAATCTCTGCTAGGAAATCTATATTACCCGCAATATTTTTCAATTAGAATTTGGTTTTATACTTTGCGTTTGTGCTTGGCGAAAACGGCAAAAGAAATTTCTTAAAACGAGAAGCAGTTACTTTGGTAATTATACTTCAAAAAGGTACTTAATACGACATCACTCAGGTAATGCGCGGGGCCGTCATTATATATATATATATATATATATATATATATATATATATATATATATATATATATATATATATATATATATATAAAATACAATCAGAACATGCAAGAAAAAAAAAGAAAATTTTTGAACAAAATAAAGGGTACTTACCCCAAACCTCCTCCTACGAGCGCTCGACTTCGGGGCGGGTAAGCCCTGCAAATCATTTAACACTATTGTAGAATAAATTGCAAATTTTATGGTCACTCCGGAAAGAGAACACTATCGACAAGATGTTAATTATGGCCTTATTCAGATTGATCATTCAAGTAATTATTTATATAAAAATTTATTCAAAGACTGCTGCTACAATATTCGTTGAAGGAGTTGTGCCACTTGTCGATCGGTCATCCTCAGAATTGTGCGTTACAGTGGTGATCGACGAACTTTTTTTGTGTATTTCGCACATTTTCCAATCCACTCGCATCATCTGTACATTCTTTTTCAAACTGACTATTGTTTGCTGCTTCATTTGACCTCAATTTCGTTTTAATAAATTTTTATTGTGTAATAGGAGGCATCTGTTGTTATATTAGACATCACTTTCAATCTTTTGAACGAGTGGTTTGAACACTGATTAAAACACTTTGAAATTTGACAAAAAAAAAAACTCCCAATTTGCGCGTATTTTCCACAATAGTTTTCGTTCACATCAAACTCCTCTAATTCTTGTTTTCCATTACCTTGGAGGCTCATGAAACTTCTTTTTCATCACTCACAAATGAAACAACAGAAATGTACTTTGCAATGATGTCAGAAAATACAGCGAAATCACTAATATCGATTGTTTTACCCCTTTTAACGGGAGCACACTTTTAGACACAGTATAAGTAAATTTCCTGAATAGTTGTTTAATCGCACCATTCTTGGGTTCGCTGTTGTTTGCACCACTTCAACCACTATCGAAAAGCCGCTCAACAAACAAAACTTAAGCTTAAGCCCCATCAGCATTGTATTCGCGAATGGTTTTATCGAATTTGAAGAGCCATCAGCAAAGAAAATTTATATGGGTTTGTCAAAAGTTTCCAATCAATTTGCCCCGCAGCACTACCTAGTCGGATACTTCGATTTAGCCATTCCTGCCTTAATCACAGCAAACACAGTATAGCACATCAATCGTCAGTGTAATTTGGTTAATTAAATGCGGACAAAGGTCATCGATTTTTCACCAAACTTCCTTTGTTTAATTTCAATCAAGCTCACAACGTTCTCACAATCGAAATTCATCATCAGACAATCCGTATCGTCAAATGTCCTCCAAAAACAGATATTCTTTCTCTCAGGAAAACACTTTGCTATCCACAAAATGATTTCATATGTTCTTCATTTGTATTTCGATTGAGAGGCCAGCGTTCCCTCGGCTTCCCAATTAGTCTGCGGCCTTCAGTTCTCCCATCAAATACCTCTTAGGGTATCCGCTGTTCTTCCATACAATTCACGTGGCCAGCCCATTGCAGCTTCCGCAAACTTACAATCGTTGAGACCTCCGGTTCGTCAAAAATTTCATGCAGCTCATGTTCGTACAGAATTCGCCATTGGTCCCCGTCTTGCTTAGCTCCGATTAATCGCCTGAGGACCTCTCGCTCAAAGGCGTTCAATATATTTGCGGATGCTTGGGTTAGGGTTCATGTTTCAAACCCATAGCATAACACAGGCTTTATCACAGATTTGTATACTTGGAGCATTGTTTTCCTGTGTATGCAGCTGATCTTCAAGATGAATAAAATATTTTATTTGTGAGCTGTATTCTTTGGCGTATTTTGTCTCTTTCATTACCCGTTTTTTGTTATTTTGGTGCCAACGTTTTCGATACTGTATTTGCCAGGTATGATATTTTGCGTATTTGAGGTATTTTTCCTGACTGCGTCATGAGCTTTGTTTTATTTTCGTTGATTTGTAGCCCTACTAGTTTTGCTTCACTGTCGAGTTTCAGGAAGAGTTCTTTAGCAGTTTTTAATGACCGTGACAAGATATTTATGTCGTCCGCATAGGCTACTACTTGACTCGACTTGTATAGTAATGTACCTTTCGTATCGACAGGTAGCTTTCTTAGGACGTACTCCAGAGCCAAATTGAATAGCAATGGGGCCAGCCCATCTCCCTGCGTTAGTCTGATATTTGTTTCAAAAGCATCGGTGAGTTGGTTATTGATGCGGACTTGGGAGGTCATCGCCCAAGCATTCTTCAAGCATTCATATTATTTCTTTGTTATTTAAATGGTTAAAATGATTATTTGATTTTAGTTAAAGAAGATTGATCTAGTTTGATGGACAGTTTAAACTATCCAAACTAGATCAACTAACTAAACTAGATGCACAAAGATGAGAGTTTATTTTAAAGAATTATTTTCATTTCTTTGTTAATTTCGTTGTACATTTACATATTATTTAAGTTTTAATGGTTATATTGTGGGAATTTCTTTGTATTCTTTGAAATTTTAAATGAAGCGCCTTTGACTTTCACTTTGATTTGAAGTTCCTTGATATCGGCGCCACTTGTCGAGCTTGACATGTGAGCGCCAGACTGTGGAGGGAACCAAGAAGTTGAGCTAATGAATCGGGGTGGCCATACGGCGTAAATGCCAAAAAGCCAGTTGAGGTCCGTAGCTCAAGCACACACCTCACCCCTCACCATTTGGTTAGCACCACATATTGCTTAGCCAAAAATTTTAATCAAGAATGTCGCGTAGCTGAACGCACGCCACAGATTCATAAGTAAGTGGGTAGTAGCATGCACCCCATTAAATTTTAATCATCAACTGAGCTGCCAGCCTATATTCCAATTTTCCCCGAGCTTTGCCGAATATGCGAACACGTGAGCTCTCATTCTACGGAAGCTCTTCCTCTCCATGTCATCTCATTTGTATGCAAAATGAGGGAGCCAACAAACGATATTCTCCTAAGGAAAACAGATTTGCGGCGTAGCGAGGAGAGCTTTTGGGCTAATAGCAGCTTTTTCCTCTCTGAAGCTTTCGCCTGGCTCGCTCACGAGCGACAAACGTAGAAGTTAGCCGTGGTTTGGTTCGAAGAACATAAAAAAGACATTGAATCATGTAAAAAGAATAAAAAGCACCTGGCAAAATCAATGGTAGTAAGACATGCAATCAAAATGAACAATGGGATAAGTAGTCATAATCTTAAAGTAATAACACAGGTAAAAAAGATCAGTGAATTAAACATAAAGTAGATAATAAGTATATCTAATATCCCTGTCAGTAAGAGATTAAATCAAGACCTAGGTAACGCTTCCCAAAAATGATTGAAATTCACTAAAAATCAATTAGTCAGGTAACAATGAATTGTATAAAAAGTTAGGCAATAGGTAAGAGAAGTCATTTACACTCGAGATGTCCTAGAGTTCAGGATAAAATGTACATTTGTAGAAATACATGGTTTTCGGAAATTAAAAATAGAGTCTGTAATTCAAATTGTAACAACACACGTGATACTGTTTAAATAAATTTTGATGAAAATTTTAAAAATATTCTGTAAAATTGCTATGTTATCATCACTACTTAAATATTGAGGTCAGCACACTAGAAACAAAATGGTGGCAAATAAAATACATAATAGTCATCTCTTAGTTTCCCAAGCTTAATTCTTGGAAGATATGTATAAGCTAAGTTTTAATATTCAGAAGATGTTCTTTGAATTTTGAATTACTTCACAATGTTCTTCTGGTAAAAGCACTCTGCTGCTATTTTTATTAATTTTTCTTGCTTTGGATAGGAAAAAGAACCACAATTGCTGGTCCTTTCCATAAATAGCTCTTCATCTTCGGGATGCTTCTATTTTAGAAGTTATTGCTCCTTCTGAAGGAGTCACGCCTATTTTACTTTGTGTTTCTGATACTACTGATGTTTTTTTCATGATTCCAATGTTGCAGCTTTGAATTGTTGGACGTCCACTAAAACGGGCTATCCACATTGTTTTTTATTGTCCTTGGAGTAGATGTTGCTTCAAATTTTCGTGCAATATCCACAGTTCCGAACGACACATCGTTTTGTAAAACCACACAATCGTTGTTGCTAACTTTTGGTGCTGTTCTTTAATTTTTTTGCTTATTCCAAATAGGATAGTATCGGGTTAGGTTGAAGGAGTATATGTCATAGGGGTTAAGTTCACTATTTTCATGGCATTGCAGTCACTCGATACATACTGCTAGGGGCTTGCTCACTCACTACCTTATGCCATCAATATTGAGGTTTTGACCCCTCTGCACAATATGTTTTGTCCTTATCTCGTGGTCCATCCTTAGTTTTCTGCCTAGGGGCCCTCCCAAAGCATTTTAGATACCGCCAGGATATATGAATACTTGATGACGCCATATATTTTGTCTTTCCTAGATCCTTGTTGAAAGTGTTTTCAATGTCAATTTTGTCTCGTCCCAAATAAAGTAGAAATGTGTCATTAGCATAAAATGTATATTATCTTGTCAGCCCTGATGTATTTAGATTATTTGTGTATAGCAGGAACAAAGTTGACCCAAGTATTGAGCATTGGGGAACTCCGGTTTTCGTAGATGCTCGATCGCTCAGGACATTGTTCATAAAAGTTCTCTGCAATCTTCACTCCAAGTAAACCTTCAACAACTGCTTAGGACTACCCTGAATACCATACGATTCCAGTTTACGAAGCAAGAGGTCATGATCAACTGTATCAAATGCTTTTTTCAAATCCACAAAAATTGCGATGACATAATCACCTCTATCAATTCCTAGATTGATGAAACTTGTGACAGAATGTAGAGCATCCAACGTGCTCTTGTTCTTTTGAAAACCAAACTAATGTTGGCTTAAGATCGAGTTTTCAACCTTTTTTTCTTTTTTTTGTTATTTTTAATACTTGCATCAACTACTTTTTTCGTTATCCAAGTCCGTTGTCGAGGCCTGATTTTTTTCTCAATTGTAGAATTTCGCTTAGCAGCTTTGATGATATTTTTGAGGTCAATAATACTATTTGGCTTCCACTTCTTCAGTAAGTCTCGTATATTTGACTTAAAGAGCTCCTTATCTAAATATCTGAACGTTTTGTAGGTCAGCTTTGGTTTGTTCAAGGTGTGCTCTTGAATAGCTATTTTCTACATACGGTGATCCATCTCCGGCCAGTCCTTAAATGTGTATGTCATATTTCAACCACTTATAGATCATTGGTTATTATATGATCCAGATAGGTATTCGAAACTGGGCGAGTAATTCTTTTGTTATTTATGGTGGTAATCATAAATAACAAAAAATTACTCGCCCATTCGTTTCATTCCTTATAAATACTTGAATCTGGTGATTCCGTTAGTACATAAGTGTTTGTGTCCGCTACTGTGATTAAATTGTGTCCGCTACTGTGATTAAATTTTTTTCTGTGATAAAATTTTTTTCTGTTCAGAATAATGTATCTAGTACTGTACAAGAGTCTTGCGGATTCATACGATTGGGGTTGTAGTACGTCCCTAATTTTATTTTTAATCTGGATGGCGTACTTCAATTATTATAAAGTTCTATTTATCAGGCGTCACTCTCTTTGTAATAAAATTATTGTATTTTTTACGTATTGTAGTAATCGAGCAGGTAAGGTTGTGGCGGCCTTCGTTTGCCCCGAGAAAAAAGGATTTTTCACGTAGTTTTCTTTCCGTTCACGGTGTAAAAGAAATTTCTTATTAGTAAGTACAGTGTGTTGATTGAAACACGACCATTTCTTTGATAGATTTTTAATTTTAAAAGCCCACCACAGCTAAGTCCAAACAGTTGGCATCCGCTTATCGAGGCATCAAGCTTAAGTTTCTCGCATAGCAATTTAAATGCATCTGGTGGTCCATCAAATCAAGATGCATCTAAAGCAAAATGGCCATGCCCGAGATGTACTTACTTAAATTGACCACGCTCTAAACGCCGTGTACAATGCTACACAAAACGGAATGAAGATGATTGTGATATGAACACAGTAATATCACCATCGGGAGCTATAACAACGCCTACAACGATTACGCAAACTAATAATACAATAGAAGTCCATATGTGAACGCACACTGGCGAGCGTCCCTTTCAATTGATCTATGTTTGAAACGACTTAGTCAAAAATCGTCGCGGAATACCCACAAAAGAATTCATACTGGTTATTGGAGCATGCACAAACCGTTCCAGTGCACACAATGTAGTGCTGCATTTTGCCGGAAACCATATCTAGATATCCATATGAGAATTCACACGGGCGAGAGACCATTTGAATGTGATATTTGCCCGAAGAGATTTACGCGAAAATCAACATTGAATGAGCGTATGACAGCATATGATTATCTTTGTAGTTTATCATTTTTCTCGTAATTTTTTTTAATGTTGGGGTCCGAATATTTTAAAAAAAAATTAGTCAGGAAAATTGATATATTGTAGCGAAACCACAAGAGTTTAAAAAGCTAGTTAAACGCAAAATATAAAAATCCGGCGATAATTTCAAGACATCTCGGAAATGTTTGAATTAAAAAATGAATGTATTGTAGTTAAAATTGTACAAATGAGAAAATGAGTAATTTAATAAACGTTGAACAAGAAAACTTTTTAAAAAGGCATACATTAACAAACAAAAAAAAAAGTATAAAAACATCATTTTATCCCACGGGATTTTGAATCGTCGTCATCATCCCAGCACATCCCACCGTCATCTTCGCCACTATCATCCGTTTCTAATCTATCAATGATTGCATCGACGACCAACAATTCGCATGGATTGACTCTGATGGCAGTAACATCGTCAGCGATGTCATCTCAGTCGATTCTCAACCATACGACAACTGAAAATAACAGTATTTCATCCTCAGCATCGTTATCAACTGCAAATAGCATTAATTCCGGCATGCCATTGAATTTGAATACATCCACCTAGCCATCGCATTTACAATTTCTGCATGCAACAGCGAAGGATTTGAGCGGCAAAAATGGTACTAGCCGAAAGCCAGACGATCTCCACGAACAACAACAATCAATCTCAACTTCAATAGTGGCTGCGCCACAAACACATCATTCTTTTTCGTCTGCATCCATTGCTTCTGCGCCCGAAATTATTTTTACGTCCAATGCATCTACGACTACAACAATTGCGACCAAAGATAAAATGTCAACAGAAGATGGCGAACAGCCAAAATTTATTAACGTACTTAATGGCCTTCAGGGCAATGCAATGGTCAAATTCCAATGTTTGCTACTTCACCGCAAAGTTTAAGGATGCTTGGAACTGGAGGTTTGGCAACTATCGAGCTGAGCATTTCACAAGTACAATCTCAGTCTAGAAATCGTTCGACATCATCACCTACGTCAACAGCAACACCTACAACCGGTACACAATTACATAAGCTATTAGTCATGGGAACAACCGCAAGCACGTCATCGTGACCAAGTACAACCAAGGGTATGAGTGGCGGTAGCGGGAGTAGGACCGGCTGGTGTTGCTGGTGCTGTTAGGGTTCGGCCACATTGCGATTTTTCTGCCGTAACCAGCGATTTTTAGACGCAAATACGAACAAACTGCGACAAGATTTGCAAAGGAACTTCAGGCATGCGCAGAACTAATATGCTCATTTGAAGGTATGTCTTTGCCAGGAACACATGCGCTAACTCAATTGTGCGCTATGCAAGAAACTTCCGTGCACGTCAGCGTCAAATGTCCAAATGATGTGCGCCTGCGCGAGTATCACAAAAACTACCTACTAAACTGGTTTTAGTAAAAAACGTGAATTCCTGCGACTGCCGACCTGGACAAAATTGTCGAAAATCGCAGTGTGCGGGCTTCCATTTAACCATGTGTAACTTGCGACAGAAGTGCGGCTAAATTGTTGTAGTCTGATGCATCCCTTAAGGATTGTGAGGAGTCCGCTTAAAACTGCCAAGCTGTGAGGTCGGGGGTTTTTTGACTTGGATCGCGCCACAGGGAAGATGTGAAAACCGATTGCCGTATTTTCGTGGCCGCGTTTTAAAGTCGGGAATGTTTTGGAATCAAGAATATATTATACTCCGAAATTGTGCGTATGTGTCGTAAAAATTGATCGGTTTACTGCATGAAGTGTTTAGAAACACCCCGTGGAAAGTAAAAATTTGCGGTTCCATGTGTCTTCCGTTCGGCATTTGGGGAATTAGAAAGAGCATGAAAATGGAAAGTGTGATTGAGAGCGGAACACGTAAAAACGGGCGAAGAGAATCGCCGTCCTCGTCATAATCCATCTTCGTAATCGTGATAGTAAATAAATAAAGAACAAATATTTACTTTCGAGTGTGGAAGATCTCAATCGAAAGTAAATACTTGTTCTTTACTTATTTACTATCACGACAATGACGATGGATTATGACGAGTACGGCGATTCTCTTCGCCCGTTTTCACGTGTTCCGTGTTCCGCTCTCAATCACACTTTCCATTTTCATGCTCTTTCTTATTCCCCAAATGCCGAACGGAAGACACATGGAACCGCAAATTTTCACTTTCCACGGGGTGTTTCTAAACACTTCATGCAGTAAACCAATCAATTTTTACGACACATACGCACAATTTCGGAGTATAATATATTCTTGATTCCAAAACATTCCCGACTTTAAAACGCGGCCACGAAAATACGGCAATCGGTTTTCACATCTTCCCTGTGGCGCGATCCAAGTCAAAAAACCCCCGACCTCACAGCTTGGCAGTTTTAAGTGGACTCCTCACAATCCTTAACAGCACCAGCAACACCAGCCGGTCCTACTCCCGCTACCGCCACTCATACCCTTGGTTGTACTTGGTCACGATGACGTGCTTACGGTTGTTCCCATGACTAATAGCTTATGTAATTGTGTACCGGTTGTAGGTGTTGCTGTTGACGTAGGTGATGATGTCGAACGATTTCTAGACTGAGATTGTACTTGTGAAATGCTCAGCTCGATAGTTGCCAAACCTCCAGTTCCAAGCATCCTTAAACTTTGCGGTGAAGTAGCAAACATTGGAATTTGACCATTGCATTGCCCTGAAGGCCATTAAGTACGTTAATAAATTTCGGCTGTTCGCCATCTTCTGTTGACATTTTATCTTTGGTCGCAATTGTTGTAGTCGTAGATGCATTGGACGTAAAAATAATTTCGGGCGCAGAAGCAATGGATGCAGACGAAAAAGAATGATGTGTTTGTGGCGCAGCCACTATTGAAGTTGAGATTGATTGTTGTTGTTCGTGGAGATCGTCTGGCTTTCGGCTAGTACCATTTTTGCCGCTCAAATCCTTCGCTGTTGCATGCAGAAATTGTAAATGCGATGGCTAGGTGGATGTATTCAAATTCAATGGCATGCCGGAATTAATGCTATTTGCAGTTGATAACGATGCTGAGGATAAAATACTGTTGAGAATCGACTGAGATGACATCGCCGACGATGTTACTGCCGTCAGAGTCAATCCATGAGAATTGTTGGTCGTCGATGCAATCATTGATAGATTAGAAACGGATGATAGTGGCGAAGATGACGGTGGGATGTGCTGGGATGATGACGACGATTCAAAATCCCGTGGGATAAAATGATGTTTTTTATACTATTTTTTTTTGTTTGTTAATGTATGCCTTTTTAAAAAGTTTTCTTGTTCAACGTTTATTAAATTACTCATTTTCTCATTTGTACAATTTTAACTACAATACATTCATTTTTTAATTCAAACATTTCCGAGATGTCTTGAAATTATCGCCGGATTTTTATATTTTGCGTTTAACTAGCTTTTTAAACTCTTGTGGTTTCGCTACAATATATCAATTTTCCTGACTAATTTTTTTTTAAAATATTCGGACCCCAACATTAAAAAAAATTACGAGAAAAATGATAAACTACAAAGATAATCATATGCTGTCATACGCTCATTCAATGTTGATTTTCGCGTAGATCTCTTCGGGCAAATATCACATTCAAATGGTCTCTCGCCCGTGTGAATTCTCATATGGATATCTAGATATGGTTTCCGGCAAAATGCAGCACTACATTGTGTGCACTGGAACGGTTTGTGCATGCTCCAATAACCAGTATGAATTCTTTTGTGGGTATTCCGCGACGATTTTTGACTAAGTCGTTTCAAACATAGATCAATTGAAAGGGACGCTCGCCAGTGTGCGTTCGCATATGGACTTCTATTGTATTATTAGTTTGCGTAATCATTGTAGGCGTTGTTATAGCTCCCGATGGTGATATTACTGTGTTCATATCACAATCATCTTCATTCCGTTTTGTGTAGCATTGTACACGGCGTTTAGAGCGTGGTCAATTTAAGTAAGTACATCTCGGGCATGGCCATTTTGCTTTAGATGCATCTTGATTTGATGGACCACCAGATGCATTTAAATTGCTTTGCGAGAAACTTAAGCTTGATGCCTCGATAAGCGGATGCCAACTGTTTGGACTTGGCTGTGGTGGGCTTTTAAAATTAAAAATCTATCAAAGAAATGGTCGTGTTTCAATCAACACACTGTATTTACTAATAAGAAATTTCTTTTACACCGTGAGCGGAAAGAAAACTACGTGAAAAATCCTTTTTTCTCGGGGCAAACGAAGGCCGCCACAACCTTACCTGCTCGATTACTACAATACGTAAAAAATACAATAATTTTATTACAAAGAGAGTGACGCCTGATAAATAGAACTTTATAATAATTGAAGTACGCCATCCAGATTAAAAATAAAATTAGGGACGTACTACAACCCCAATTGTATGAATCCGCAAGACTCTTGTACAGTACTAGATACATTATTCTGAACAGAAAAAAATTTAATCACAGAAAAAAATTTAATCACAGTAGCGGACACAATTTAATCACAGTAGCGGACACAAACACTTATGTACTAACGGAATCACCAGATTCAAGTATTTATAAGGAATGAAACGGATGGGCGAGTAATTTTTTGTTATTTATGATTACCACCATAAATAACAAAAGAACTACTCGCCCAGTTTCGAATACCTTTCTGGATCATATAATAACCAATGATCTATAAGTGGTTGAAATATGACATACACATTTAAGGACTGGCCGGAGATGAATCACCGTATGTAGAAAATAGCTATTCAAGAGCAAACCTTGAACGAACCGAAGCTGACCTACAAAACGTTCAGATATTTAGATAAGGAGCTCTTTAAGTCAAATATACGAGACTTACTGAAGAAGTGGAAGCCAAATAGTATTATTGACCTCAAAAATATCATCAAAGCTGCTAAGCGAAATTCTACAATCGAGAAAAAAATCAGGCCTCGACAACGGACTTGGATAACGAAAAAAGTAGTTGATGCAAGTATTAAAAATAACAAAAAAAAAGAAAAAAAGGTTGAAAACTCGATCTTAAGCCAACATTAGTTTGGTTTTCAAAAGAACAAGAGCACGTTGGATGCTCTACATTCTGTCACAAGTTTCATCAATCTAGGAATTGATAGAGGTGATTATGTCATCGCAATTTTTGTGGATTTGAAAAAAGCATTTGATACAGTTGATCATGACCTCTTGCTTCGTAAACTGGAATCGTATGGTATTCAGGGTAGTCCTAAGCAGTTGTTGAAGGTTTACTTGGAGTGAAGATTGCAGAGAACTTTTATGAACAATGTCCTGAGCGATCGAGCATCTACGAAAACCGGAGTTCCCCAATGCTCAATACTTGGGTCAACTTTGTTCCTGCTATACACAAATAATCTAAATACATCAGGACTGACAAGATAATATACATTTTATGCTAATGACACATTTCTACTTTATTTGGGACGAGACAAAATTGACATTGAAAACACTTTCAACAAGGATCTAGGAAAGACAAAATATATGGCGTCATCAAGTATTCATATATCCTGGCGGTATTTAAAATGCTTTGGGAGGGCCCCTAGGCAGAAAACTAAGGATGTACTACGAGATAAGGACAAAACATATTGTGCAGAGGGGTCAAAACCTCAATATTGATGGCATAAGGTAGTGAGTGAGCAGGCCCCTAGCCGTATGTATCGAGTGACTGCAATGCCATGAAAATAGTGAACTTAACCCCTATGACATATACTCCTTCAATCTAACCCGATACTATCCTATTTGGAAAAAGCAAAAAAATTAAAGAACAGCACCAAAAGTTAGCAACAACGATTGTGTGGTTTTACAAAACGATGTGTCGTTCAGAACTGTGGATATTGCCCGAAAATTTGAAGCAACATCTACTCCAAGGACAATAAAAAACAATGTGGATAGCCCGTTTTAGTGGACGTCCAACAATTCAAAGCTGCAACATTGGAATCATGAAAGAAATATCAGTAGTATCAGAAACACAAAGTACAATAGGCGTGACTCCTTCAGAAGGAGCAATAACTTCTAAAATAGAAGCATCCCGAAGATGAAGAGCTATTTATGGAAAAGACCACCAATTGTGGTTCTTTTTCCTATCCAAAGCAAGAAAAACTAATAAAAATAACAGCAAAGTGCTTTTACCAGAAGAACATTGTGAAGTAATTCAAAATTCAAAGAACATCTTCTGAATATTAAAACTTAGCTTATACATATCTTCCAAGAATTAAGCTTGGGAAACTAAGAGATGACTATTATGTATTTTATTTGCCACCATTTTGTTTCTAGTGTGCTGACCTCAATATTTAAGTAGTGATGATAACATAGCAATTTTACAGAATATTTCTAAAATTTTCATCAAAATTTATTTAAACAGTATCACGTGTGTTGTTACAATTTGAATTACAGACTCTATTTTTAATTTCCGAAAACCATGTATTTCTACAAATGTACATTTCATCCTGAACTCTAGGACATCTCGAGTGTAAATGACTTCTCTTACCTATTGCCTAACTTTTTACACAATTCATTGTTACCTGACTAATTGATTTTTAGTGAATTTCAATCATTTTTGGGAAGCGTTACCTAGGTCTTGATTTAATCTCTTACTGACAGGGATATTAGATATACTTATTATCTACTTTATGTTTAATTCACTGATCTTTTTTACCTGTGTTATTACTTTAAGATTATGACTACTTATCCCATTGTTCATTTTGATTGCATGTCTTACTACCATTGATTTTGCTAGGTGCTTTTTATTCTTTTTAGATGATTCAATGTCTTTTTTATGTTCTTCGAACCAAACCACGGCTAACTTCTACGTTTGTCGCTCGTGAGCGAGCCAGGCGAAAGCTTCAGAGAGGAAAAAGCTGCTATTAGCCCAAAAGCTCTCCTCGCTACGCCGCAAATCTGTTTTCCTTAGGAGAATATCGTTTGTTGGCTCTCTCATTTTGCATACAAATGAGATGACACGGAGAGGAAGAGCTTCCGTAGAATGAGAGCTCACGTGTTCGCATATTCGGCAAAGCTCGGGGAAAATTGGAATATAGGCTGGCAGCTCAGTTGATGATTAAAATTTAATGGGGTGCATGCTACTACCCACTTACTTATGAATCTGTGGCGTGCGTTCAGCTACGCGACATTCTTGATTAATATTTTGGCTAAGCAATATGTGGTGCTAACCAAATGGTAAGGGGTGAGGTGTGTGCTTGAGCTGCGGACCTCAACTGGCTTTTTGGCATTTACGCTGTATGGCCACCCCGATTCATTAGCTCAACTTCTTGGTTCCCTCCACAGTCTGGCGCTCACATGTCAAGCTCGACAAGTGGCGCCGATATCAAGGAACTTCAAATCAAAGTGAAAGTCAAAGGCGCTTCATTTAAAATTTCAAAGAATACAAAGAAATTCCCACAATATAACCATTAAAACTTAAATAATATGTAAATGTACAACGAAATTAACAAAGAAATGAAAATAATTCTTTAAAATAAACTCTCATCTTTGTGCATCTAGTTTAGTTAGTTGATCTAGTTTGGATAGTTTAAACTGTCCATCAAACTAGATCAATCTTCTTTAACTAAAATCAAATAATCATTTTAATCATTTAAATAACAAAGAAATAATATGAATGCTTGAAGAATGCTTGGGCGATGACCTCCCAAGTCCGCATCAATAACCAACTCACCGATGCTTTTGAAACAAATATCAGACTAACGCAGGGAGATGGGCTGGCCCCATTGCTATTCAATTTGGCTCTGGAGTACGTCCTAAGAAAGCTACCTGTCGATACGAAAGGTACATTACTATACAAGTCGAGTCAAGTAGTAGCCTATGCGGACGACATAAATATCTTGTCACGGTCATTAAAAACTGCTAAAGAACTCTTCCTGAAACTCGACAGTGAAGCAAAACTAGTAGGGCTACAAATCAACGAAAATAAAACAAAGCTCATGACGCAGTCAGGAAAAATACCTCAAATACGCAAAATATCATACCCGGCAAATACAGTATCGAAAACGTTGGCACCAAAATAACAAAAAACGGGTAATGAAAGAGACGAAATACGCCAAAGCTGTGATAAAGCCTGTGTTATGCTATGGGTGTGAAACATGGACCCTAACCCAAGCATCCGCAAATATATTGAACGCCTTTGAGCGACAGGTCCTCAGGCGATTAATCGGAGCTAAGCAAGACGGGGACCAATGGCGAATTCTGTACAAACATGAGCTGCATGGAATTTTTGACGAACCGGAGGTCTCAACGATTGTAAGTTTGCGGAAGCTGCAATGGGCTGGCCACGTGAATTGTATGGACGAACAGCGGATACCCAAAGAGGTATTTGATGGGAGAACTGAAGGCCGCAGACTAATTGGGAAACCGAGGGAACGCTGGCCTTACTCAGTAGATGAAGACAGTTCATTGCTGCTCGGATTTCGAAATTGGAGGACGCGGTCAATGGACCGAGCCAGTAGGAGGCGCTATTTGCAGGAAGCGAAGGCCCGAGAGGAGCTTTAGTACTAAGAAGAAGAAGAAAAAGAAGAAGATTATTGATCAAACTAGATCAATCTTCTTAAAAAAATAATAAAATTATGTTAATCATTTAAATAACAAAAATATAATATAAATATTTAAATGTCATATAATATTAACCCTATTCTTGCATTCCATAAAATTTGATCAGTCTTTAAATCAAAAATCAAATAATCATATTGATCATATAATGAACAAAATTATAATATTAACATCCATAATATATGCAGAGAAACCTTCAACTAATTATCTTAATTCATTTACTCCTTCATTTATATGTCTAAAATCTAATCTTACTCATCTGAACACCCTCCAACCAAATTCCTAAGCGATTCAAATACGACGTACAATTTATACAAGGCAAAACAATAAACACTACAAGTAAACTTAAACACAACCAAGCAAACTGAAACATAAATAACGAGCAAGCAAACACGTGCCCATTGTTATGGTAATATAGGGTGATTCATAGCAAGTGTACACATGTGATTGGGCCTTAACTCTTATCACCAATTTCAGGTCCATATATTGACAGATTATGACAGTTTGGTCTTTTACAATTCTTACCATGGCATCATACACATCAGCCAAGTGTTTTATTATTGTCAATACTTTTTACAAAAGTAATAAATCGCCAGTGCAAACATTTCGCGCTCTACGTGAATTTTTTGGCCCACCCATAAATTGGCCGGGATGATGTTTCCCAGAATACTGAAGCATTAAAAAACAATATTCGAGTCAACATACGCCTAATAACGCCGGAAATGAGCGAAAATGTCATCGGAAATTACAATCATTGTTTGAACGGCACGAGGTGCACATATGCTCAAAGTAATATTTCATGTTTAATTGTAAGGGACCAAATTTTTATAATAAGTAAACATTACAGCTCAATCTTTTCAACAACTATGTTTGTTTTCGACAAAAATGTGTACACTTATTATGAATTACACTTTATAAATACCATTTATCACTGAAACAACTTAAACAATAAAAATAACAATATCGCGTACCCACATTAGTATTAAGGTTTTATCTTTCGATCGAATGAGCATTTGAATAATTCTCTGAGGGTATTTAATGAAATTAAGCAATCAGTATGACCTTAAGTCGCTATCCATTTATGTTTCACAGATTGACCACATCCTCGGTTTAAAATATGAGATATGTAAGTACAGCATCTCACAGATACTCGTAATGAGTAAGACTCAATGCGATTAAAACAACCAAAAACAAACATCTAACTACATAGCTTATTAAATAAGCATCCAGATAATAATTCTTAAATACAATTATATTAAAGAACAAATGAAATAAATAAACTGAACAAAACAAATATAAAAAATAATTTACATGGCAACAGCGATTTCCCAACGCAAAAAAAAAAAAAATTAAACTAAAATAATTACAAGTTACACTGAAACAATCTAAGTGTGTGAACTATGAAAGAATAGAATTTTAGTCATTAGAACCCAGTGCAATGCAGGCCAACTCAATGCAAACAAATTAATCCAAAAACAATTGTCCTTTATAAATTTTGCCCTATTTTACTCTCTCATATGCATCCAGCATTAAATGTCCAATTTCAATGCTTTAGCAGTGAGAAAACGGAAAAAAGTTGCAGTCAAGCTAGCAAATCTTGGCAACATTCTAAGCCAAATCTATCAATAGACAAGCTACAGTTATGTTGAAACTGTTTACAGCAGATCTGTTATTTTCTAATAATAAGTACCTGCATAAACAAATAATAGCCTCCGAGTTCCCCGACTTCAAATGTCGGCACGCAGGCTTCATGTAGTATTGTCATATGCAAAACAGACATCAATTTATCATTCAGTTGTAGCCTCTGAGCTATAGATCTAAAATCGCTTGCAAATACGCTACCAACCAAGTTTGTTTGAAGCGAGCCACTACGTTTCCCCACTCAGTAAATACATTCTTACTGCTAACTACTAAAAACTTCAACAATAAAACCCCTGCGGATAACGCAAGACAAACTAACCCACAGATTCCTCACCCGTTCACTACGCATTTAGCAACAATATCAAATTGCATTTTAGAATGCTACGATATATACATTAAGATTTTAAGCATCGTTTCCTCGAGATCGAGATCAATAATTTTATAAACAGTTAATGACGTGGCCTCGCACGGCACTGTACTATTTTCTAGTAAGGACTAGGACAGCATTGAGCCAAATCAAGCAGACACTCACTAGGGAGAAATTAGGTGGAATATATATTGGTTCCTGAATGAAGGCCAAAACTATATGTTCCCAAGCCCAACATATAGTGATAGTGTCGCTTCTACCATCTTTTACTATGTTCTTTTTCGCAAGAGATTTTCAACGCAACCTTTCTACTTAACAGTTCACTGAAGTCCATAAAAGTTTATTTCAGAGCTTTCAAGCTTGAGATCTTTCCTTTTAATTTCAATTGAACAATCTGATCTAACAGATCCATATCATTTACATCAACTCATTCAACATTTCTAAACTTCATAAAAAAACGTCATAATAAATAGCAAAGTTCGATTTATACATAATCCACAACTATTTAAACATAATTCAGAAGAAATTTTTAATAATCCCCCCTTTGTACTACCACAAATGAATGGATAAGCATATGATAGCCAATTTAAGCCAATCAAATGAAAATTAAGTGCATATACCTTCAATACTCTTCCTCCTACACAATCCCACAGCATATTTGGACTGGAAACCCTGCCCACCACAAAATGCATTGAACTAACCTAATTGAAAGCAAATAATTTTCAAGGCAATTACCAGCCAACTACGAATTAGTAGATACATATCATATACGAGTACCTCCAAGCAATCAGCGCATGTGAAAGTTACAGTATATCGCTTCATTTAATTTGCGCATTCGTCAATGCAGGAGCAATGCTAATCTTACCTTCAAAGCTCATTAGCAAAAAGCAAAAACAATCATATAAACCTTCACTCTATGACTCCCACTAACAACATTAAACATACACATTAGGAGTAAAATTTATGTCCAAAACTCATTATCTCACGCTCTATAAAGCCAAGATAGCTTATATTCAGTCTTAGGAACACAACAACAACGACTCGCAGACTATATAAATAAAAAGCTATTTTCTCCGCCAAGCTTTTTCCCAAGCCAATCAATTCCCGGGCGTAAACGATCGTAACGATAGTGCCAAACATTCATTCCCCGTTTATATATTAACTCGTTCCCAAAAAGTAACCGCTAAAGCTTCAACAATATTTACTAATGTAATTTCTCTACTAGACTATTAGCACAGTAATTTAAAGAAATAAAATCAAAAGCTTGCAAAAGGAGCTTTTTATTATAGCAGCAAAAAATTAATTTTAGGCATTAATAAACCATGAATGGTATAAATAAAATATTTTTTTTCGGAACTAAAAACAGAAAAATTAAACTATTTTGAACGTCGTCCACATCAAATTCTTACTAACGCTAACTGTTTATAATTTACTAGGGCCTGTACTGATTAAATAATAAACTAATAATAACCACTAACCAAACGAAAAGTCGAATTAATTAGTAATTACAATATTGAAAAAGAATATCCGCAAAGAAACACAATCTGATACTATTTAAGGAAAGTAAGAAGACTCGTATACCTAATGGTAGCATCAAAGTTGATACGAAATAAATAACAAGATTAAAAAATAGACATTATAGAAACCATTGAGAAAGCTAAATTATGAATAAATAAATAGATAAAATACCAATGTAATTAGCAGCAAAAAGTGCCTCAATAAATAATGTTGCGAGTGAACACATTAACATACTCGGATATATTCCCGCTTCATAACTGCAATAGTACCGAGCAAACAACACCTATGTACTCGCACTTTGCCAATGAAAATTAGCCATGGAAACACATGCGCAAGTAAATAATCGAGCAGTTAAGTGAACGAGAAAGTTCAACCCGCAACGATATTCACATCGTGAACGAACGGGGTGCTTCGAAGAGAGGTAAGCGGAAAGGAAAACCGAAAGTTCCGGCATAAACACTCTTTCGCTCAATGTCCCCAGTTTCGCTATTTTACCTCAAGAGATCTTGGGAAAGCCGAAAGCTTAAACTGAAAGCACTCTTTCGAAGTCGAAAGCTTAAGCGAAAAACACTCTCGCTCAATTTCCCCAGTTTCGCATATTCACCAGCCGAGCAAGCGAGACGAAGCAGGGAGGAAAAACTTTCGTGGAACGAGAGCGCACGTGTTCGGCTACTCAGCACCCTTAAAGAGAATTTAGGTTGAAAGCTCACGAAAGAATGGTATTTAATGTCCTTGGGCAGTCTTATACCAGTGAGTATGTATTCAAATCCAAAAGGGAGCGTGCTGTTACTCAGTTTTCATTAAGACGGTTAAAGTATTCGCGATTTAGAGTTCAGCCGAAGATATCGTCCAGTGTACAACGAAGTGGTGAGGGGTGAGGTGTTGGCTTGCGCCGCGAACCTCAATCGGCCTTTTGGCGTTTCACGCCGTATGGCCACCCCAAACCATTAACACGTCCATTTGATTCTCTGCAGGCTCAATATTGATATGTCTCCAATAATGTAATATGTAAAATGTAATGTTAAAAAAAACATGAACAGAGAAAATAAAATAATTAATAAAATAAACTTTTTGCCTTGGTTGATTTAGTGAAAATGGACAGAGTAGCAGGTAAGTGGTATTACAGTGAGTTCTTTCCCCGGGAGCCTTGATGTTGTATATAGGATACGCATCAAGTTGAGCTCCCAGTTCTTACCAGTATACATAGGGTATACTGGTTTGTAACAAAATTGGCGCAGCCGGTAGGATATCGGTTTTGCAGAGATCACAATGTAGCGCATTGTGTAGCAAATTTAAATGGACAGAGTAGCAGGTAAGTGGTGTTAACAGCGAGTTCTTTCCCCGGGAGCCTTGATGTTGTATATTGGATACGCATCAAGTTGAGCTCCCAGTTCTTACCAGTATACATAGGGTATACTGGTTTGTAACAAAATTGGCGCAGCCGGTAGGATATCGGTTTTGCAGAGACCACAGTGTTGTGCACTATGTAGCAAATTTAAATGGGCTGAAAAATCTATTCACCCAGCCGATATCTCAAACCATTCAACTCCTGTAAGACACCATTGCTACTCATACTGTCCATCAAACTAGATCAGCTCGCTTAAAAAAAATCAAATAATACTTGCAATCATTTAAAGAACAAAAATATAATATCAGTACCTAAATACAATATTGATACTGCTCATACAGTGCATGAAACTAGATTAAACTTTTCAAAAAATAAAATAATAAAAATATTGATTGTTCAAATAATAAAAATATAATATCAATATTCAAATATAGAATTGAGGAAACTCATACTTTCCATCAAACTGGATCAACCTTCTTAAAAAAAATCAAATAATAATGTTCATTATTTAAATAAAAAGAAATAATAATATCAATACTATTCAAACTGTCCACCAAACTATATCAGCTTGCTTAAAAGAAAATCAAATAATAATTGTAATCATTTAAAAACCAAAAATATAATATTGGCATCTAAATACAATATTGTTACTACACATATAGTACATAAAACTAGATTAAACTCCTCAAAAAAGAAAATAAAAGTAATATTGATTGTTCAAATAACAAAAGTATAATATCAATATTCAAATACAAAATTAAGGTTACTCATACTTACCAACAAACTAGATTAATCTTCTTAAATAAATCATCAAATAAATATTTCAATTAACTAAATAACAAAAAGAAAGTATGTATATCCAAACAAAATATTATTGATCAAACTGAATCAGTCTTCCTTTAAAATAAACTCAAATAATTATATTGATCATTCTAATAACCAAAATATGATAACAATATTCAAATGCAATATTAATCAGTCCTAAAATCAAATAGTCATATTGAACATCTAATTCTACATTCATTTACTCCTTCATTCATATATCTTAAATCTCATCTTTCTTATCTGAAGGTCATTCAAACTAACTACTAACTCGTTCAAACCCAACGTAGAATTTATAAAGATATAAAGTTTCAATCAACTAACATTCAAAACACAAAACATTACAAGTAAATATTAAACACAAATAAGCAAAACGAAAACTTAATAGTGAGCAAACAAACGCGTGCCCATTGTTATCGAAATATGATACCACTTATCACTCCAACTGCTTGGACAATACGCGTACCCACATGCATACTAAACTCTTATCTCTTGAATTGAATGAGCATTCGAATTAACTGAAGCATAATTAAAAGAGCAAAAAAACAAACATTTAACTGCAAATTGAATAGATAGACATCTGAGCAATATTTCTAAATGCAATAACATTGAAGAGCAAACTAAATAAATTAACTGCGCTACATAAATACAAAGAATAATTTACGTGAGAACGGCAATTTTCCAACGCAGATAAACATGAAAATAATTTAATTTCCAGTTACACTGAAACAATTTAAGAAAGGGAACTTTGAACCAACAGAATTTTAGGTATAAGAACAATGCAACAATGCAAACGATTTTACCACAAAACAAATTATCTCTTTCAAAATCCACTGCAATTCTATCATGCTAAGGAAACGAAAAAAGTGGCAGTCAAGTCGGTAAAACCCCGGCAAAACTCCAAACCATAACTATCAGCAGACACACTTTTTCTATGTCTAATTGCACAATCACTGGAATGAAAACCAGTAAATTTAACAACAGCTTCTGAGCCGTTGACATTAGCTGTCGACGGACACGCTATTTTTAGTTATAAGTCCCTAAGGAAACACATAGTAGCCTCTGAGCTGCCCGATTTCAACTTTCGGCAGACACGCTACATATAGTATTAAGTCATATGCAAAAGAGACATCAATTTACCATCCAGTCGTAGTCTCTGAGCTGTTGATCGAAAATGGTTTGCAATTACGCTATTAACCAAGTATTTTTTAAACAAACCACTGCGTTTCCTTTTACAATAAATACATTATAACTGCTAACTATTATAAAAGTCACAAATAAAACTCCTGTGGAAAGTGCAAGACAATTCGAAACCCACCCATTTCCCACCCTTTTACTTTATATATGGCGACAATATCAAATAGCGTCTTAGAATGCTATAATATAGGTATATTTTAAGATGCTTTAAGCAATCTTTTTCTCAAGATCGAGATCAAAAATTTAGTAACGGCTAATGAAGTGACCTCGCACGGCACTGTACTGTCTTCCAGTAAGGTCCAGGACAGCATTATGCGAAACTAAGTAGACACACGCTAGGGAAAAATTAGACGGAACACATATACATAGGGTCTTGAATGAAGACCGAAACTATATGTTCCCAAGCCCATATAGTGATTGTGTCGCTTCGATCATCTTTTACAATAATTTCTCGCAAGCTATTTTCAATGCATTGTATTTATTTAACAATTCAATAAAAGTATACACCAGAGCTCAGAATCGCTCCTTCTAATTTCAGTTTGAGAAAAAGGTCGACTTTATTTATTTGTATTGCAATTGTAAAATAATAGTTTATTGTCAAGAAAAAACAATTTAAGGTCGGAAAATATGTTCAGTATGGTTTTCAATATTATAGTAAAACGAAATAATTTATAATCCTGTAATTTACGACAGAAGCAAATTTAACACTATTCCATTATTGCATAGAATCAAATGAAATAGTAACATCTTAATGTTTGAAGCAAACAAATTATTAAACCAAACAGGATCTTAGCTCATTGTATCCAAAGAAATACTTAAGCATCATTACAGTAACTTATGATTAAATCAAACAAAACATTGTATGACATCAAACTTCAAATTACTAATGTATAATTGTAGTAGTTTATGAAAGCAACATGGATATGTAATATTTATTAATTAACATTAACTCAAGGTACCAAACAAAATAGGAAAATATGATACATAATTGTATCAAATCAAATCTTAAATTAGTAATTTTTGATTGTAGTAGTTTGCAAATACAACACTGACATTTAATACATATTAATTAGCATCAACTTATGGTACCGAACGAAATATTATTATATTAATTTATGATTGAATCAAACAAAACATTGTATAGTATCAAACCAAATATTAACTCAAATGTGGAAATTTACAATTCTAACGTTGACTTGTAACAACATATTAAGTAACGTCAATTGGATAGAATTATAACATTGGCGCGTTAGCATCTAGTAAATTACGCATAAATCAGCAGCAAAACAACGGTTAATAATAAGTTGCGAGAAGTACAGTGGACAATACCAATGGCGATAACAGCCTAATAAGTCTAAATAAACAGTTACTTAAAGTATTAAAAGTAAGGCAACCCGAAACAGAAAATTATATAAAAATTACACCAAGCCATTATGATTCAATATTGCAAACTGAAATAAATATTGAAGGAAGCAAGGAAAAGGATAGATGGATAAACGGACGGACCGGCAGGACGTGAAACTAGTCCGTTTTTGTGAAATTATTTTCACAAAGCCCTTAAAATTATGGAAGCACATGCAATAATAAATAGCTTAGAGGTTGAAATTCGTTGAACTTTGCTAATAATAGTAGGATTTTGTATTTTTATCAGTAAAAATGAATTAGTAGCATCAGATTGGATGAAATTAGGCATTTAAATAGTTCTTTAAAAGATCCTTATATTCTATGTTTCAATAAAATTTATAGAAGTTATAGCCAGTTGAATGAAAGTTTCTCTTGAATCATATCTTTCTACAATATATATCTGCTTATTGTAGGCTATGTACAAAGCCCTTCTGACATGAACGTAGTTCTGTCCAGCCTACTTATTAGTCACTGTATCTGAAATGTACTCTAGCACCTTATTAAAATTTGCTTCGCTTATTGGAACCGTCAGTAGCCTGTTTCCATGCTATGATACGCTGCCATTTTATGCTGATGTGGGTGCAGGTAATTACTAACAATTGTCCTTTGTGTAGTAGTTATCTTTCTATATATTGAAAAACGTAGCGTACGAAATTATATTTGACATGGAGTGTTTTATTCAATGGGACACGAACGGTGTAGCGAAAAATTTGATACGCTCTGTGATACCATTCAAGCCCAGGTGCATTTGCCTTCAAGTAACTCACGTAAAATAGACGGAGAATTTTTTCCTTTGTATATCGTACAGATGCTTAGACTCTGAAAGCTAGGCAGAAGGTGGAGCGCTAATAATGATCCAAAACTGTATAAGACATGAGCCTATACCACTAAACAGACCTACAATATGCTGCAGTCAAGATTAATTTCCCACTGAAATGTACGTTGGTTAGCTTATACCCACCAGAACAAATTTGGTCTACGGTAGACGTCAGAAGGCTTTTTGACCAAGTGTTTCCACCTGCTATCTTCTGCAGTGACTTCAACTCACATAATTTACTATGGGGCTCTCAAAAATAGATATAAGAGGGAACTTCATTGAGTTGATAATGGTAGATTAGATGGTATGACGTGCATAAATACTGGAGAAAAATTGCATCTTATGGCTAGGACAAAAGATGTTACCGCTGTGGACTTTACCCACCTCATCTACTTCTACAGTCTAGAGCTGGAAAGCACGTGATGATGGTTACAGTCACCACTTCCCCATATTTATTGAACTAAATAATCGTAGGAAAGAAAAAGAGCTCAGCAAAAGAAGACGGAATCATATACAAACTCGTTCAAGTTGTGTTCAGAAATGTCTGATGATACTACAGTTGAAGTAAATTTACACACCCATGCAATCCTTAATGCCACCTCAAAGGCAATTAAGGAAATTATAGGAATGCTTGAAAGAAAGCAAGTGCTTTGGTAGACAACTGAGTGCCATAAAGCCAATAGAGAAAAGCAAATAGCTTTAAACAAATTCAAATGGGTGCTAACGGAAGAGAAATCGATCGAATTCAAGCGTGAAAAATCTAATGAGCGAAAGTTGAAATAATAAGTACATTGAGATTGTGAGTAGCATAATTTTCAAGATGAGCCTCACAGAAGTATGGAAGCGTGCCTCTGTAATGAAGGGGAAGTGACATCATCAACACTTTACAACGATTGAGCTGGCTGAAAGTGATACAGAAGCTGCGAAAGTGCAATGTGAAAAAATACACTGGCTTTTATAGATGCATCTAGTTCCCGACATGATAAAATACCTCATCAATATTGAGGCACCTACAACAACAACGCAACGTCCAAATATTAAACATTCTAAATGATGTATGTGAAAATGGCATTTACAATCTCAATGGAAGCTGCAACAGTGCCAATACTGAAAAAGAATGCTAAGCGGGGAAGGTTATGCAAAATTGGTAAGCGAACGCCTGAATTGGTGCCTTGAATCGGTTCACACTATTGGATTTCAGGAAAAAACATTTGGCGATAAACCATCTTGTCCAGCTAGAAAAGCTTATTCAGAATAGCTTCACAAGAAGAGAACCTGTCACAGCGGCTTTCTTCAATTTAGAAAAGGCGTTCGAAATAATTTGGATACATAAAATAATAGAAAACCTACACCAATAAAACTTTGAAGGTAATCTATAGAAATTTGTTGCAAGTTTTTAAAAGAACAAAGGTTTAAAATAAGGATTGTAAACACATATTCACGCCTACATGGGCAGAAAAATGATACTCGCCAAGGTTCAGTTCTTAGCACAACGCTATTTTAAATCGCAGTAAATGAAATTACAGACAGGCCTTGTGTAAACGATCTAGCACTAGTCCGACCCGGATTGTATACCTGTATAAGCGATCAGGATTGGACATGCGCTCTTCAATAAGAAATTAATAACGTTATTAAGAGTGCTAAAAAATTGTTTTAAATTTCTTCAAAAATAAAAAAGTATGTGTTCGTTTCTGTATTCTTAGAAAAATACGCAATCTGTTAGAGCTTAAGCTACAAGAAAGAGATCGAATTCCTAGCGCTAATACTAGATAAGAAGCTAATATGGCATTACCATTTCCAACACCTTAAATTAAAAACTAAGAATGCAATCCAACTTCTTAGGACGCTATCTGGATAGCATTGATGAGTCAATCCTGCTCAACTTATGTTAAGCGCATTCAGAAGCGAAAAACCAAATCTTTAAATAACAGGCAAAACACAAAACACTGCGGCCAGATTAATACGTGGAGCCATCAGAACAACTCCATCAAACTATCGGAATAACATACTTAGTTCTGAAGCAGTATTTCATTAAAATTAAGCAAAACTCAAATCATGCTCTGCATAAACTTTACTCTGATCCCATCATCCCACAACTATACAATGATACGACTTGGGACAAACAAGGCCTAGTCCAGCCAGAGTCAGATTAATCAAATTGCTTCGAAAAATTCATTATCAAGCCCAAGAAAATTCTACCAGGCTTCTACCTGTGGTAAGCATTGATATTTTTCTTTCAGATGGTAAAAAATACACATCTGGTGAAGTCTATAGACAGCTTTTTCATGACTGGCAGTATCGAGAATACAAAATAATCTATGCTACATACACGGATAATGGAGTAGGTTGTGCCTGGTATAGTGATAGAGTTTTTCCAAACTTGACGCTGTCAGATAAGGCTATTATCTACACTGTTGAGCAATTGGCCATTGCGACTGCTTTGCGGATAACGACTGTATCAGCCTATGATAAAATACTTATTTACTTCGATTCCAGAAGCGTTAAAAGCGATAATGTTCATTTCAGAAGTAATAGTGCCTAAAATCAAATAAATAAACAAGTAAATTTAATTTTCAAATTAACAAGCGCTATTTATTGTATTATAATTCAATAATCCAAAAACTAGTATTTCGAAGATTAGCTGTCTTTTCCATGAGTGGAAATACAATGAAATTTTATTTTACCTTTAACCACTTTTAAAGCCCTAACGATTAGCTCCGAAACCTAGGAAGCACTTCAAGGTACCTAACAATAACAAACAAGTTGGGTAGACAGACCTACGCTCACGTCAAAATGGTTTTGTTCTTAATCTACAATATGTAAGTATATAGAATGATTTAATTCAAGAAAAACTTTCATGACATGCACAAAGAACATATTCTTGCTTTAAAAGACCGCCACTTT
The DNA here is from genome assembly GCA_963969285.1 of Odontomyia ornata. Lineage (NCBI taxonomy): Eukaryota > Metazoa > Arthropoda > Insecta > Diptera > Stratiomyidae > Odontomyia > Odontomyia ornata. The sequence continues at coordinate 271,253,232 of OZ017738.1, read as the reverse complement.
AAATAGACAAGATTCGGGCCAACGGAATCTTAAATGTTTGTTATTCATCCTATCTGAAAATTCGGAGAGGATCCAATCAAAAGAGTTATGCTTGGTTCGATGGAAAGAGCCATGTAGTTGAAAAATCAAACGCTTAAGGCCTCTGTCGATTTTGTTGAAACTTATGGAATATAAGGATCTTTTAAAAATTACTTAGATGACTGATTTCATCCAATATAACGTTACTAATACAGTTTTACTGCTAAATCCTGCTATTATTAGTAAATGTCAGCGAGTTTGAGCCGCTACATTATTTGCTATTGGATCTAACTCCATGATTTTTAGGGCTTTGTGAAATAAATTTTACAAAAACTCACTAAATTACTTTTTATGGAATTGTTTGCAGCTACATATAAATGAGTTGCATATTTTTGAATAATAATTTTTCTGAAAAATTATTAGAGAAGAAAAATGTTCGAAGAAGGTGGTTTCGACGTGTGCACTAATTTTCCTCAGGCCATCACTCTTAGATACACACCGGTGATGGCGACCACCATGCTCAGAGGTGAGGGAGTTAATTTTTAATTTTTTCTACTTATGCAAACTCAATATGTTTTTGTATCTGCAAGTTATATTCAAGGTAAATTTCTCTTGTAAGTACTTGTATTAGCTAAACTTTTTAATTGGATCATTTCAACCTTTTCACATCAACTTAATGTAAATCTATACGACAAAGCTATCGGAGCCATCCGAAATAGTGATCGATATCCGCGCGACGTTAGATAAGCTTCAAATGTAGAGCAAATTTGTCGTATAGATTTACATTAAGTTGATGTGAAAAGGGTGAAATGATCCAATTAAAAAGTTTACCAAAAACTCACTAGTTTTGCATCCTGTCGGTCCATTCGTCTGTCTGGCCGTTTATCCGTGCGTTACAGGAAGTTTCTTCAGAAACTATAGAAGCAATGGAGCTCAAACTTTGTGAAAACGTCAGAAGTGGTGGTCTCTCAAAAGTTTAGGTCTTACCAAATATTTCAAAATATTTTAAGGGGGCTCACACCTTATACCGAAGTGGCCCTTAATAAATTTTTCCATTAAATGCAGTCTTTGGCCTTTGCACTGATTTGTAAAAGTAATTTTTTGCATCACTTTTGAGCCAAAAAAAAAAACCAGGAAAACATCACTATGGTAGATCATTATGAGCACAAGGGCAAAAAATACCTTAGAAATCAAACTTCACTCAACTCGGTTAATAATAGTATGATTTGTAAATTTTACATTCCCCCCAAATCGCACCGGTGCCCTTAAAATTCTTAAAATATAAAGATACGAAATTTCATGCGAATTAAATCATAATAAAGTGATTTATTGCCATTTCAATCGTATGGAATTATAATAACAATAACACGTACTGATGGTTGAAACATATATTATATCGACCTAGGCACTCTTATTTTCTTTGGGTTTTCATGAAAATATATGTTATGTTGGCTAAATTGAGCATGTTCTATTTGCTGAACATTCAGAAAAATTATTGAATTTAGGGCAAAATGGTTACAGAGTTTCTTTAATAAGTACAACATGTACTTATGTAGCTTTTAGAAAAATTTGAACGATTTCTTATTCAAGTATTATAGATGAGCATAGACCTTTGAGCTAAGTAGACGTTCGATTTACATAGTGACTACGTAGTCCGTGTGGCTTAGTGGTTAGAGCACTAAGCCCGTAAGCCGAACATCTCTGGTCCAAGTCTCGTTGGCGTCAACGAGATTTAAATAGTTCGAGTGGTTCGGACGGACTATAAGCCTGTTCAGTTATGATACGTGCTGGTTTAAAATCAGAACGTATCGCAGCTGGTTGGACTCACACACGGCCAAAGCGTGATAATGATCATATCACCTTGTGGAGTGCCGATACATTCGATCATGACAATGAGATACTCTAACTATCTCTAAGCGAAGGCCCAAAAGGGGCTGTAGGGTTACAAAGCAGGAGAAGAAAGACGTATTGTTTTTATTTCAAATTTCACAGTAACTATTCACAGTAACATTTTCTTTATTGGATACATTCTTTTGGTGTTAATTCAAGTTTCATATTGAGTTCTTCTGGATCGCAAACCTCCTACTCTATTCAAAGCAGGAAAAGCAGCCAAAAATCTTCCCCGACCAGGAATTTTCTCTGTGACAAGTTTAAAATGTCGCAAACTGCCGCATTCAGTTCGTCAAACTCCGACAGATTCTTGCCATTAGCTGACCTTTCAGGTAGCAATGAAAGTGATCAACAACCCAATGATGAAGTAAACACTAAGGTAAAAGTCCCTCCAATAACTTATACGGATTTACCTTGCATCACGATAGACGCCATTCTTAAAGAATGGAATATAATAAATTTTTCAATCAAAACAAATGTCAATTGGTATGAGGCTTTTCCTTACAAATCTGGAAGATTACGAGACCATGGAAGAACATTTGAAAGCTAAGAAAGTGAATTATTTCACATTCCAACGGACAGATTTACGACCGCTAAAAGTAGTTTTAACAGGGTTGCATGAAATTTCCCCACAAGAGCTAAACAAGCTTAGCAAAACAGAACAAAATATTAAGTCTATTGATGACAAATTATTCAATCCTAAATAAAAAGATAGCGAAACCACTTACTATCTCTTATATCTGCAATAAGATACAAGAATGGCCTAGTTAAATAAAAACTAAAGGATCATGCACACTATTATGTGATGGAGCTTTGACACAAACAGCCGAAAAGGCCCTACACAATGTTCGAATTGTCTGCGATTTGGGCAGGGATATCTTGCTGCCATCTTTCCACAAGATACGCTATATGTAGTAGTGATCATGAATATAGCAAGTGTATGCTGAAAAACAGCGACGAAGTGAAATTCGTTGCAGCAATCGCAAAAAAGCACACTTCGCCAATTCACTTGATGGACTACATACAGCTGAAACAAAAGCTGAACAGTCGAGGGGAAAATTCGAAAAGTTCCCTAGTCCCTGCTCAGAGAACTAGGAATAGCTTTGGTTTTACCAGCACAAATTTCCCTTTGTTGATAAAAGCTCCAGCACATACATCAACCCTAAGCCAAGATAGCAGCAATGCAACATTGATAGGACACAAGTCGGGAAATTCAGCAAAGTCAGCAATCACTGCACGTGTGTTCTACACTATGGCCATTATCTTTATATACATAGTTGTACTATCATTTTTCATTTGCATTTACATGCAGACAAGTAGGAAGCTCATGGCACTGATGTCGTATGGTTCGCGTATTATATGAAAAAAATTCCCTTCGAAAAACACAACCAGGCATAAACAGAGCTTCCAAACTTCGACGTGATCATTTGAATAGATATACACGTATATATATATATATATATATATATATATATATATATATATATATATATATATATATATATATATATATATATATATATATATATATTGTCGCGTGTTATGGTTCATGGCCAATAATTTTAATGTTCCGGGAAAGTAAAAACGCAATGTCTTTTAAATTAAATTAAAAGAGTTTATTTAATTACTTGAATGTGCACAATCACTTATTTAACTGTTTCACAATTTTAATTTTCACTATAATATGCTAACTTCCATTTGTCCATAAATTTCTATCGCAATTGTCTTCTGAAATTACTTCACAATCAACGAAAATCACTTTTCTTTTACTCGATCAATATCGCTTTTCTATTCGCTCCACACTTTCGCAGTTTTTACTATTGCGGTTCTAATGAATGATCCCCCCATTCGTTCAGCTCGCCTTTATATAGGGTCTCTACCCATTCAACCCATTTCTCGTACATTGGCGAATGTTCTGCCGAGAGGTACCTGGTATATTCGAGCAGCTTAATGAGTGGAGTGACGTCACTTTCAGATGTTGATCATGCTTGGTGGGTTCTCGTGGTTTCAAGTAAATTCACTTTGTTGCTCATGAGGTTCTTAATGGTTGTGAAAACAATTGCAACAGTAGCTCGTAGAATTATTCGTGCATGTAACACTGCCCCCACCTCAGTTCTTTTCGCCCCGAAAAGATCTGTCACCAGTTGTAGTCAATTCTCCCTGGATGTAATATGGGGCAAGATGGTCCAGGTGCACGATTTTCATTTTGGCTCTTGGTTTACGATGTTCCTGTATTCGGTTTAAGACGTCGTTGATTCACTTTGCAACTCGGTAGGGTCCCTCCCAATTATGTTGCAACTTTGGAGACCTACCCTTTCGCCGTTGCGGGTTATATAGCCACACCAAGTCATCTTGCTGGAAGCCTGTGCGATTTGCCTTTAGATCATACCTGATCTTCATGCGGTCAGTAGCTGATTCGAGGTGTTTTCGCACTGTCCGATGTATCTGGTTCAAGCGTTGTCTTAGCTCACTTGCGTACTCCGAGATGGTTTAGGGTTTCTCGGGGGGTGTTCCGAACTTTATATCAGCTGGCAGACGAAAAGACTTTCCAAAAAAGGCTTTGGCTGGGGCTTGGCCCGTCGATGCATGTTCTGCAGCTCTGTACGCCATCAAAAATAGTGGGATGTGTCGATCCCAGTCCCTTTGGTTCTCGTCAACCATCTTGGCCAGGTGTTTATTGAGAGTGCCGTTGAAATGTTCGATCATTCCATCGGATTGGGGATGCAGCGGTGTTGTCCTCGTTTTCCGTATTCCCAGCAGCTCGCACATTTCGCCAAAAACTAGTGACTCAAAGTTTCGGCCTTGATCCGAATGTAGTTTGCAAGGAACGCCATACCTACTGACCCAATTTAACACTAGCTGTTCGCCTTGTTGATCATGAGGTTCTTAATGGTTGTGAAAACAATTGCAACAGCAGCTCGCAGAATTATTCGTGCATGCAACAATATATATATATATATATATATATATATATATATATATATATATATATATATATATATATATATATATATATATATATATATATATATATATATATATATATATATATACGAGTATATATATATATATATATATATATATATATATATATATATATATATATATATATATATATATATATATATGTATATATATGTTTATATTCTCATGAATATGAGGACATGACTCCTGTTTGTATGCATGTTGAAATGGATTTGCGCTTTCGGTTTGGTGGGGTCATTCATAAGATGAATGAGTGGATATGTTTGAAGGGTATTTTTCCCATTACCAATGCATAGAAATATGTATGTGATGCTTCAATCAAGAATATAAATATATATATATCTATATATAGAGTGAAACCTAGTAATTGGGTAAGAAACCTCTCTTACTAATAATCAAAATGATGTCCCGACACTTTTGCATTGAAGTATCTCTATTGCTGGGAATTTTCAAAGCCCTTTAATTGAGATTTGGTTTCATAGATATTTTCAATATTTACCTTTATAATAGGGATTTTGTAGTTCAATAGCCGGTATAAGTAAGACAATTTACCAGATTTGGATGGGTCACAACACGTTTGTTTACAAACGTTTGAGTCCCATTTGCACATATTTCGTCTCTCAGTAAGAGATTTCGTACAGTGAATACAAGTGGAAAATATGCCAAAACGTAAATGCAATTCGTTAACAGCTACGGTTAAATTTAAACTTTTATTGAATTAATATATGAAAATGGAAACTGCCACGAAGAACATTTTAAAGACTTATTAAATAATAAGGAGACAGTTCGTTCCCAGTGTATTGACGGAAAAGGAAAGCTAAAATGAGCACGATCAGCAGAGCATCTTGAACTTAAACAAGTTGGGTAGACAGACCTACGCTCATGTCAGAAGGGTTTTGTACTCAACTTACAAAATGCAGTAACCAGCAACAAATAAAACCAAGAAACATGTCAAAGACGGATTTTTTTGGAGAAAATGTGAATTTCGAAAATCATACTATTATTAACAAAGTCGAACAAATTTTGACCTCTGAGGTATTTGTTATTTTTATACCCATAAATATCTCCCTTGATATTTTTTCAGATTTTTTAGATCACAGGTGTCCATTTGCGAGGGGGCAACACATTTTTCATGTATTTCCCCCCCCCCCCCTGTGCTCCCACTGAAGCAAAAACTGTCAGTTTAAGAACGGTTTTGAAATGCTCCTATAAAGAACTTTCATTTGATACTCATATCCTCTAGGTTTGATGAAATTTTTTTTCAGGGGCCACTCCCCTGTATTGTAATCACAGATTGATGGCCAATTTTTTGGAATCCTAGAATGGTTACAAAGCCCTTTTGTTAGGAGCTCTCTCCTGCCACTTTGACTTGTTTTACATATGAGTATTAATTGTAGGTACTCATCTTCAATCAATCATTAAATTGAATCAAGTGTTGAGAGCATGCACCTTAAACGTTGAAGTTGGGAAAAAATAACTCAAAATTATTCAATCTTCGCATTTAAAACAGCCACACTTTTGTTTTACGATTACTGATACCACTAGCTGAACTGATTCTCAAAGATATTCATGATACCTATCATTCCTGAAATTTTCATGCAAATCCTAGCAAAGCTGTAGTATCTAAGTCGGTAAAAAGCGCATATTGTCCGAGAGCCATATGTTTCCATAGTAATACAGCGCATATTGTTGCATAGTAATACAGAAAATTCAAATCGCTATAACTTCGTTAAATACCATTCGATCAATCTTAAAAATATTCATCTGTGTGCTAAATTTTATTGAATTTAAAGGTACCGTTAAGATTTTATTCAAGAAAACGTAAAATCGATAAATCATATTATTACCAACAAAGTTGAGTGAATTTCGACTTCTCACGTATTTGTTTTTGTTGTGCTCATAAAGGCCTACATTCCTGATTTTTTCAGATTTTTCAGATGGAAGGTATCCAATTGTGAGGGTACATTTCCCCTTTCCCTGCCCCCCTCGGTACAGATACAGCAGTTTCAAGACTTGTTTTGCAAAGATCTCATTAAGACCTTTCAAATAACATCCTACTCGACTACCAATGGTGAAAATTTTTTTTTGAGGGGTCACCTCCCTATATGGGGAGACCCCCTTTAAACCCCTTTGAAAAATTTTTTCACCCTTGAACTTTCAAGAAGTCACCACTTTGACCTGTTCACAAAGTTTCATTGCTGTAGCTTCTATAGTTTCGGAGAAAAAATGCTGTGACATACAGACGGACAGACGGACAGACGGATACAGGTCGTGATTGCAATAGGGTTTTGTATTTCAGTACAAAACCCTAAAAATATCTCTTGACATGGATAAAGTAGGTACAGAACAAAAATATTCTTATAAGCAGCTCAATGATTAAAGAGGAAGTCCAAGAATTTTAATAAAACTTTCGAAGCCAACACCCTCCAAGCTAAGAGATTTGCAAGAAAAGCTTGGTTTTCTGTAAGCGAAATCCACCATCAGCAATTGTTTCGAAAAATCCGGCTTCAAGATGTCAGAAATGCCTGAGGCTGAGGGCATACAAGATGAAATCGAGAATAGTGAAACATGCGGTGAATGGAACTTCTTTAGAAATAGAAGAAAAAGAATAGGGTTGTGAAGATACTTTAGAAAGGGTATCAACGCGTGAGGCTGAAAAATAGTTTGAAACCTTACACAAATATTTGATCATTGACTACAATATTTTTAGATGTCAAATATCGATAATTTTGGTATATTGGATCAAATTTATACGATGGAGAAACACCTTAAAAGAACTAACATTCAAATACATACCACTGATTCCTTTCCTTCCGTTTTGTATTGTTTTGAAAATTAACTGTATAATAACAACATAGAATATGCACTATCAACCTGTATACAGGTAAATCTAGCTCTTTAAAGGAAAAACAGTACCTTTTGACCTTTTTTAGTGGAAACCTCTATTAATAAATAAATGAAAGCCACTATAAGCGATAAAATATCCAAAGTCCCTTAAGATCCCAATGATATAAGTAGATTCATTATAAGGTTTGGTTATTAATCTCAAATAAAAGGCATAAAGTCGCATTCTATAGAAAAATTTTATTGCGAATCAAAAGAACAATCTATAAGATTTACTTTTCAAAGATTATCTTGTTTATATGTTGTTGATCAAATGAAAAATACATCAGTCAAAAATTTCGAACTTAATGTTTTTAGCTGGCAATTTCACTAAAAACTTAATATTTTGGCCCTATCTAGAGTCAAACTTTGATTTGGCACATTGATTCATGAGACTCTAAGACATGAATGTTTTAAAATAATCCTAAACATAATGCACAAATTCAAAATGACGACTTCCAAAGTTCAGAAAGTTAGCGCAATTTACTATTTGAATAGCAACTGATATATTTTTCATGGAAATATATGACATTGCTTGAATTGGAACCGTTTATACAAAAGAATATTTTCTTTAAATAGTGTTTGACTTCCAAGTGGCGGCCAATAACATTATTATTTGCTTTTAAAACTTAGGCTTCTTTTCCTTAGCACTACAGCCCTTCGCGGGCCTTCGCTTTCTGCAAACAGCGCCTCCAACTGTGTCGGTCCATTGACCGCGTCCTCCGATTCCAAAATCCGAGCAGCGATGAACTGTCATAGTCCACCGAGTTAGATCAGCGTTTCCTCGGTTTCCCAACTGGCCTCCGGCCTTCAGTTCTCCGAACGAATACCTTTTTGGGTGGCCATTCTCCATCCATACGATTCATGTGGCCAGCCTAATGAAGCTTCCGCAGTCTTAAAATCGTTGAGAACTCTGGTCTGCCAAAAATTTCATACAGATCACGGTTGTATTGAATTCGCCATGGGTTCCATCTAGCTTCTCTCCGATTGTTCGCCTCCGGACCCGTCACTCAAATTCGTTCAGTATATTTGCGGATGCATGGGTTGGGGTCCATGTTTCGCACCCATAGCATAACTCAGGCTACCTACGAGAAATTTGCCTGTCCGATTGGTGGTGCCAACGGGATTTTTTTCCCTGTTGCGTTTGTGTCCACCAGTCGTGATTAAACATGTAAAATGCAATAAACCTAATCGAAAATTGTTTCAAACAAAATGACAGCAGCTTATTTTTTGTCAAATTGACAGAGAAAACACAGTTTGGATATGCATATATAAATATGTATATCAAATAAATAAATATGTATATCAAATAAATAAACAATGAAATAGCCTGTAATTATCTAGAACCTTACTTCTTTCCTTGGCTGCTGGAGTTAAGAGGATCGAACATCACTTCACGATTTTCCAAAAAAAAAAAACAGTTTTAATTTAAACTACAGTAATACATTTTCAACCAACACTTTCAATTAACGAATAGGAGTAAACTATACTATGTTAACATCGAACAGCAGGCACGGCACCATGACAAGATACATAACATCTAGTAACATTGCAATATCGACGTCAGATGGCATATTCTACAGCGGCTCGACATTAAGCCCAATTGTTTCCCCTAATTAGAAAATTACGTTAAAAATTTAGATAATACTGGCTCAAGATCGTATTGGCGCGTAACAAATCTGCTGTACTTTACTTTGCAAAGAGTTTGTGACAACATCGTTATATTTGATAAAAAAATTTGTAGTAATCGAGCAGTCATACAAGCAAACTACTCGAAAACCTTCCTATCTCCTATCCAAAATTATAATGGCAGATTTTAAAAATAAACATGCTCATGTCAGAAGGGTTTTGTACTCAACTTACAAATGCCGTAACCAGCAACGAATAAAATTAAGAAACACGTCATGTTCGAGGATCATACTATTATTAACTAAGTTGAAAGAATTTTTTAACTCTGAGGTATTTGTTAAAATTATACCCATAAATATCTTGCTTGATAATTTTTTCACATTTTTTTAGATCACGGGTGTCCATTCGCGAGGGAGAAAACATATTTTTCATTTATTTCCCCCCCCCCCCCTCTGTGCCCCCACTGAAGCAAAAACTGTCAGTTCAAGAACTGTTTTGAGAAGCTCTCATGGAGAACTTTCATTTGATACTCATATCGGCTACCTTTCATGAAATTTTTTTCAGGGGCCACTCCTCTGTACTGTAAGCATCGATTCATGGCCTATTTTTTTGAATCCTAGAATGGCTACAAAGCCCTTTTGCTAGGAGCTCTCTCCTGCCTCTTCGACTTGTTTCAATTGTATGTTGTCATCCTCATGATATCTATCATTCCTGAAACTTTCATGCAAATCTTAGCAAAGCTGTAGTGTCTAAGTCGGTAAAAAGCGCATATGGCTCCATAGCCATATGTTTCCATAGTAATACAGGGCACATTGTTCCATAGTAATACAGGAAAATTCAAATCGCTATAACTTCGTTAAATACTGAGCGATCTTTATGAAGCTTTCAGAAAAGATCAATCTTATAAATAGTCATCTGTTTGCTAAATTTTATTGAATTTAAGAGTACCATTTAGATTTTATTCAAGAAAACATAAAACCGATAAATCATACTATTACTAACAAAGTTGAGTGAATTTCGACTTCTCATGTATTTGTTGTTGTTGTACTCATTAAGGCCTACATTCATAAATTTTTTCAGGTTTTTCGGATGGAAGGTGTCCAATCGCGAGGGGGGGTACGCGAAAAGTTCGTACATTTCCCCTTCCCCTGCCCCCCTTGGTACTCATAAGGCAATTTTAAGACCTGTTTTCAAAAGGTCTCATTGAGGCCTTTCCAATGACACCCTACTCGACCACCATTGGTGACAATTTGTTTTTGAGGGGTCAACTCCCTATATGGGGAGACCCCCCTTAAACCCCTTCGAAAAATTTTTTCACCCTTGAACTTTCAAGAAGTCACCACTTCTGACCTTTCCACAAAGTTTCATGGCTGTAGCCTCTAAAGTTTCGGAGAAAAAGTGCTGTGACATACAGACGGACGGACGGACGGACGGACGGGCGGACGGACGGACAGACGGACACAGGTCGTGATTGCAATAGGGTTTTGTATTCTAGCACAAAACCCTAAAAAAAGTAATTATTTCCCTTGTCATTGCAATTGGTAGAATAATTTTTCTCCTTATTGTTATATTAAATGCAGTGATGTGCGACGTAGACTACGTGATGTCGACTACACGGTTATCGACATGTCGTCAATGTGATGTCGTTAACTGGTAATTAACGACACTTATCGACACTTATCGACACAAGGACACAACCTGGAAATAACATGCAATGTAGACAATACGATACCCAAAACATAAATATTGACCGCATAGACTGAGATGGAATCTCGAAAAATTCACCTTTGAGTTAAAAGGAAGTTGATTGTCCAATTGTTGGTAATCATTTTTCTATAGCCGACGTGTCACTACTGAAATGTTATTCAGTGTGAAATGAAGAGATTGAAGTAGGTGCTGAAAGTACAAAAACCTTTACAAAAGAAATCAAACAATGTTATTAAAACATTTTATTAATAATTTTTCTCATACACAAAAAAATGTTAGATGTACTTAATATTCAATGTCATCTTCATTTTCTAAACGAGTTAGATCTTTTATTCTTAGTGTATAATAAATATATAACAGTTTTTTTGATCGCTGGAATGTTAAACGATTTCTTGCTGAAGAGTGGACATGAGCCCAGCTCGAGAAAACTCTTTCAATTTGGGCAGAAGAAGCTGGTTTCTGCAACAATCTTATAGCAATTTTAGCTAAATTTAAATATTTGATTTCTACCATGCTCCAGAAAACAAGTGGATTTTTTATGTCTTTTGGATAAAGTCGTTGAAAAAATCCCGATTTATGGCGAAAACTATCCCACTCTTCAATGCCAGGGCCATGAAGATTTTTAAAAAGGAACTCAAAAATGGTTTGATCGTGTTCTTTGCTGAGCTTTGCATTGTCCAAAAATGGATGCAAGTAATACGCCGTCAAGGCATAAGTGTTCAAAGCTAGTTCCTGTCGTGATTTCAACTGCCTTTTAAATTCTTCAGGCAACTTCAGGTCGAGCCACATTTCAACTGCCTCTGCTGCAGAACAATTAGAAGACTGACATTTGTTGATCAAATCACAAATAGGATCCAATAAACTTATTTGGTTTTTCATATCATCCATGAATTGTGAGTCAAAAAGTAAAGCAACTATGTTGGGTTTTACTTTTGATTCCGCTGCTACCAGTTTCATGTATTGTTCATTTTTTCCAAAGCAATAATACGCATCGCGGTGCGAGCACCACCGTGTTTCACATGGCAATTTCATTCTGCTTCCACCTTTCTCAATAATTTTCTTTTCCAAATCTGGCTGTTTGAACTCTTTCAAGACGGATGAGACTTTTTGATTTAGTTCTTTATTCAGAACGTCTTTCGCTAGAAGGTTTCCTGTATGGCTGCTGCAGTTACTTTCCCATACAAAATGCTTGGTAATCTTACCCATTTTGGTCATCGCACTAGCGTTATCAGACACAACTGCATATGCATGAGAATCATATATTTTTTCGGCCAAATCAACTGATTCTGATACAATCTCAGCAAGTCTTTCGGCGGTTTCGCTTTCTCCCGTAACATCCCATGCTTCTAAAAAGGCCTGTTCGCCGTTAGCGTTATGAAGCATTGAAACTACAGTTTTTGTATTATTTGAAGAATTTTTCCAGCCATCAATTAACAAAACAGAGTCAGAGTTCATTTTTTCTTTTGCTGAAGATAAACATTTTTCATATGCGTTATCCAGTAACTTTGTTGATAACTTTTTCCGTCCTGGAATTTTGTCCACATACGCCGGTCTCATTTTTTTGACAAAATTTTTAAAATAAATTGAGTCCACAACACTCAGAGGAATGTTGCATCCAAAAAAAAATTCTGCCAATGATTCATTAATCTCCTCTTCTTCCTTTGGAGTCAATCTGTCAGCAAAGGCGGCAATAGACGAGTGACTTTGCTTTGAGTTTTGCCGCTTTCTGTTTTTGCTAGAAGATATGGATGAGTTTAATGGCAGTTGATCGCTGTTTGAATATGAGCCATATTAAAATGACGATACTGATGAGCCTGGTCTTGTTGAAGGCAAATCTGAGCTGCATGCATCAACGTTTCTGCTACCTGTATCCAATTGATTACCATTGATTCCATCTTTAAGCGATTAAATACTTGGCCTTTTTTCAAGTAGTAAGCTAAATTTAATACTTACATAAACCTACGTTAATCTCGCCTGTTTCTATAAGTGAAATGTTTTCATTTTCGTTAACGTAAAAAACGATATTTTCTTCATTTAGATTGGATGTACTCGTTTCATTTGAGATTTTGCACACATTTCTCACAAAGAGAATCAAAACCTAAGGACAATTTGCGAGAAGGAATAAAAATAGTTTCACCTGTGTGCTCTTAATCTAGCTTCCGCAGTATTCAACAAATTTTTGCAGCATATGAGGCAGTATGCTGCATGTTTATTATTAACTTTCACTATTTTATAGTTCAGCTCATCATAAGCTTTACTTTTAGGGCGGCCAGCCATTTTAAATCCTTTTTAATCCACGAATAATAAAAATTTACTTCACTTCACAATGCAAGTCAGAAGTCACACACCCACTGACATTTTGATTTGATAGATTAAAATGACATTGACGACCAATTCTTGACATTGATGATATTAACGACGTAATTGAAGACATTAACGACACCATCATGTCGAAAATTAAAAACGACACGTAAAGGAACATCATTGATTAAATGTAACTTAATATCAATTTTCCTCTATACATACTAAATTTTTAACGTTTTCTGTAATTATATTCTTCATGCGATTTAACTTTTATTGCTGGTTAAAATCTTTTTCATTTTGCGTTACTTAACCAGTTTTTCTTGAAAAAAAAGTTAAATCTGCCCATTAAAATTTAGGATGTGGAAACACTGATTTAATGCAGGCCAACGGTGTAGTACATTTTTACCAGTATGCACGGGATGGAAGAAAAGAAAAGACAAGTTTTTGGAATGGATTGAGGAGTGAATCGAGAAGTTTGTTAGTCACTTTCACGGGGGTCACGTCGTGACCCCCAAGAGAGGAGCCAAAAATAAAAAAGTTCCCGTCGCTGTGCTCGTAGTATCTGCATAAAATTTATTGGATTATTTGCAATACGTGGGCGCGAAATTAGTTTTCGATTTTCACGGCGCAGCAAGTTAAAATGTCGCGAAATATTTGGATAACGTGTTGTGGACGTCGTCATGATTTTCTGGAAGGTCTTTGAGAGAACGCCACGCAGGGCGCACGTCGCGAAAAACCACACCAAAAAGGGTAAAATTGCTTGGAAAACGGCCCCAGTTAAATTCATATAAAGTAGCCAAATTCCCGTGGCCATCGTAATTTGGACTAGATTTTCATTCTTTTGTGTGCTCAAAGTCACGTACAAATGACGGGAATTTTAACAGTGGATTGTGTGTAAGCCCCGTGCAAATCTATGTGGAGTGCGAAGAAGAGCTCGCCATTGGCGACAGAAAACAAGTGTTCTTACGCTTGCGCCGACCTATTTAATCACGGCGATAAATTGTTTTTAGGAAATGTGTGCGATTGTTCCTTAGTTAAGTACTTGAATTGTACAATTACTCAAAAATCCTGAGGCTTTTTCCTTTTGCCATATACGTCGTCAGTTGGTGGAGAAGAATAAATACAAGTCATTGCAATAGGAATGTGTGATCGATGTGCTGATAGAGCAGTGAGTAAAAGTCAAGCCTGGTAACATTGTCAATGTGTTCTGAAGCATCTCATTTACTACGATCGGAAATACTGCATACGGAGCAGTTAATCGAGAAACGTATCAGGGATTATAGTTGCTTTCATTATCGCCAATCGTGCTACAGATAATGTGCGAAATATGCCACTAGGATAGGGAACGAGATGAGTATCCTTACCTAAAAGACTTGATAAATTTTTATCCAAATTAACGGTGTATCATCGGTCGAAGAATTTCTACGAACCGTCTTGCCAAATATTAATGCAAGCTCTTTGAAAGAAGAAACATTGAAATATTTTCCATATGAGTTTAATTTTGCTGCGTACGAAATCAAATTTAGCAATACTTTGAAAAATCTTTTTTGTTGGTTTTCGGGAATCATTCGAGGATCATCGTCAGTATCATTGAGATTAAGTGTAGAATAAATTATTCCTTTAATTTATTTGTTCAATTTGCATTGCATTTATTCGCCGCCCTCTGTTGTTTTCACCGAGAACGTTTTTCATTGAATATTGCTTGTTGAACAAGGCATTTCCGATTTGATTGAATTAATTGGGCAGTAGTTTCATTTAAATTTACTTCTATACACTTACCTTTTTTAATATATATTATGATTACATGTTTTGGATCTTATTGCGTGACCAAGCTTGGCTTGTGCACACATAAAGTTTTGGTCGTATTGATCGTTACGCAGAAAGCGTTTAATAAATCCATAATTTTTTGCTTTTTTTGAAACATTGTAATGTGGATGGCTTAACTTTAAATATTGGATTAAGGTATCAGCTGCGAAAGTTATTTCTGTGATTATCAAATGTCTAACATATTGGATTTTGAATTTGCAATGAATAAAGTAATGTGTCGTTAATGTTACAAGAATTTCGGTATTTCCATTTTGTCCCATCTGACCGGGTATAGGACTCGTAACGGTGGAAGGGTTTTCGTATAAAATGGGCTAGCCATTGGGTGCGCTCCACCGTTTTGTTGGGTCTAGGGGCTCTTCCCGGGTAGATTGGCCTTCCGCTCGCGTGCCTTTTTATGGTATAGGGTTATGTGATTCCATTGCATAACTCTATAGCATAAATTGGTTACGTTTGTGCTTCTCATTAGTGGGAAAGAGTAGTACAAAATGCTTTTGTATGATTTTTTCACTCAAATGGGAAACACACGGCCACGTCTACGTTCGGATGTTGATCCGGTTGGGAGGGGGCACCACATCCATCCGGATGCCCCACTCTTATTTGTGGGCCATAAAAATCGTCGGATAACGACAAAATCTCCACAAACCTGTCCGTTTTTGCTCGCCACAATTTGTTTTTCAAAGAACTTAGCAACCCTTAGCTAGTTACCTCTATTTTTCGACTTAGGTCGACTTTCTTTTTGTGACCCATGAATTCGTGAATGCAAAATTCTTTTGTAGTGGGTCCTTGTGCTGGGGGAAAGAACCCGCTCCACAAAACAACAACGCTAGCCTGCCAGCGCATTTGCGCGTCCCCAGACCAGGCCGTTCTCGGCGGATCTTAACATCTTCTTCCGACGAGGCAGCAGACCATCGTCGCAGTCCTTTACGGAAATTTATGCCTACTTTTCACTACAAATTTTCTCGCAGTATACCTTACAATGAATAACAAGTCTTAACCTGTCTACAGACAGCATTAGTGAATATCAAAAAAAATTTTGAATTGGTGTTACGGAAATGTGAATGATCATCGTTTGTCAAGACAATGATACTTTTCACTGTAGCGACTGCTTTATTTTATGGTTGAGATAAAAAATAAATCCCAGTAAAAGAACTAAGCTTTAGCATTTTCAGAGCTATCAGATACATATAGTAGAATATAATTGTAAATTTCAAAACACAAATATTTGTTTGTGATGAATTCACAGAGCCTTAAAACCGTTTAACAATCCAAAGAATTTAATCCATCCAAAATCGTACTAACTCCTTGCAATCAATATGTGTCAACCACTAATGTAAATTATTGTAATGAAAATTGACTGATTTCTAGCGTTCATTAATTCAAATCGATCAAAAATTTTGTATATTGGGCATATTTCTCGAGTCACAAATTTA
This sequence comes from Odontomyia ornata, assembly GCA_963969285.1. Taxonomy (NCBI): domain Eukaryota; kingdom Metazoa; phylum Arthropoda; class Insecta; order Diptera; family Stratiomyidae; genus Odontomyia; species Odontomyia ornata. The sequence continues at coordinate 271,236,559 of OZ017738.1, read as the reverse complement.
TTTGAGTGCTTTACTCAATGCAAGACAGAAAAAAGTAGGTCTTTTCAGCATCTAGGAGTCTTAAAGGATAACTTCAAATCACATTGATCGAAGACACATTCACCGAGAGAAGCATTTGCTAGAAATGCTAAAATTGACATCGTATTGCCATCCATCCCGCCAGTAATCATTCACCGTGGCATAGTTATATATATAGATACAATCGCATGAGCTAATTACTAATTTAAGTAAATATAAAACTAAGCAGGAGCAGCTTGATGTTATTGCAGAGCTATCCGTAAAATTTTTATAAAGATAAACAATTAAATGTTGTTAAAGGTGAAAATTGAGATTTGATAGTGTTGCTCACCCCGAATGCTACCATACGTGATTTCGTAAGATTTAAACCTACGCAATACCGAGCCGCATTTTATTAATTTTTTTTTGATAACCTAATAATGTAACCAACAGCACGTCATTTAAATTTTCATTCATGAAATGACCACTGGTTAGATCACGGGAAGCAAGCCACATGATATTTTTTGCCTTTTAACTTCATGTAATTAAACTTAAGTAGCTAGGTCGCTTCCAATTTACACGCCACATTATGGACAATTCAAGCAGTAACAATCCCCGAAAGCACCAAGAACCAACGCGAGCTGAAAACTAAGCGCGAATTCCCGGCACTACGACTAGGTCACACGGTAACGGAAACTTTCGTCATTCAATCAACATATGCGGCAGCTTAAAATATTTAATCCCTCGAAGCAATCAGAATTGCGTCGCAAACAAAATAACATGCAATGTTGCGAGGAAATCCGAATTAGAATCGTTGCTCCCGCCATGCGGCAAGAGGTGTGCGTGATATGGGCGATAATTTGTGGGCATTTACATTATTTCCTAAAATCAAGGTTTCATACTGCCTGTGTTTTCATTGATTCTACTTTTTGACATAGACTCCTGATGAATTTTGATGCAGTATACAGGTATAATTCGACTAATTCAAATTTGAACCTGAGAGCTTGCGAAATTTACAGGTAAACGATTTTGAGTGCAGATCTAAACGTGAGGCTGTCGTTAAAGCCGACATTCCTATGAGATGTGCAGCCACTGAGCTTTCGACCAAGGACACCAACTTTATGATCCCGCCGTAAACATCTTCACACTCACGCACATCCAGCAGTGAAGCATACATGCCACTAAAGAAGAATCAGTCAAGTAATGAAGCCGGAAATGTTGCTGAGGCAGCAATGGCACGCAAACCGAAGGAAGACACTCGCGATATTAAAACTTCATTGGTGGCAAGCAAAGGACGAGTAAAGCGCGAACTCGAAGTGGAGCGTAAATTAAAAGTAGCAGCAACAGGAAAACGAAAGTGCTAAGGGGGAGGTGAAACAAGTACCTCAAGCTCTAGAAGAATTGGCTGTTAACTACGATCAAAATAACCAGAAATCAGGACCAAAAACAAAGATATTGATACTATGAACGAGAAATTGCGACAAAAATTGGCCACATTGAATGTCGTTTTATCGGAGTTGCAACAATTGAAAGATATGTCAGCGCATCATAAGAAAAGAATTTATGAAATGCTCTCAAATCTTTTGCGTGATCTGTCGAAAGTTGGACAAGTCTTATACATGGATGGTACCAGTAATATGGAAAGAAATACACCTGATCTAGCTGGTAAGGTTGAAGAAGAATTCACAGTGGCTCGAGTATATATTAGTAAAATGAAATCTGAGCTAAAAATATCACACAGAGATGTCAGAATCTGGAGGCATTACAAACAGATTCAAAAAAAAAGGTTTCTGAATATGAAAAGGATTTAGGCGAATGCCGTTTGTTGAGCTCACAACATGGAGCCAGAATAAAATCATTGCAGGAATAAACGCGAGAGTCCAAGAAGAAGAAGTGAACTCTTAAAGAAAAAATCAATGATCTTCGGGAAGAATGTTTGAAACTGAAAGTAGCTAAGCATGTTTCAACAATTAATGCTACCGAAAAACAAAAGGCTGAAGCGTTGCGCGCAATGTTCGATGGTCAAATGGATTAACTACGTGACGTCCGCACAAAAGAACCCGCAGACCTTCGTGATGAGCTCTCAGCCAAACAAGAGCCTATGAATGAGGTTAAAAATATTAACCAAAAACTCACTTTGGCACACCAACAAATGACCACGACTACGACAAGCTCAAACAAGAGGAAGTTGATACATCTACTAGACTGAAAGAAAGAAACACGGATACAACTGTTGAATATCTTACCTCTTCTCCTAACTGGCTAACGACATCGTGCTGAAGCACACTATTCACTTTATTTGCACCAAATTCACAATAACCCACCACGGAAACCTAAATGAAGAAAATCGCGACATTCCCGAGAAGAGATTCGACGACAGAAATTAGTTAAAACTTTTGGATATATGTATACACACGACACTCGACGCGTTGGCACGGCGATTAAACCACCGGCGGATATGAGAAAAACTAGGAAATATTAGCGCCGGCTCGAGGAAAAAGAGGATTATTGTCGCAATACTCATCTAGCGTTGTGATGTAAATAAACATGACTGATAGTTCGAACTGTCAGTCAAATGCATTCAGCACATTTTGCGCGTAGTACACTTAATTTCCACTAGGATTGTCACCGAGTGAAACTTGTTATGAGTGAAATCAAGCGAGGGGAACTACTTGAACAAACGGAACAAAACCACTCCAAAAATATGATTTTCCCGATGGACGGGAGGAAAAACGTTAAACCGGAGGTTATTTAAGCCCGGGAAGATTAACGCGCGTTCTTTTTCTTCGGAGAGTTTTCGAGTGGAGGTATAACAGAGCGATACTCAGCTACAACATTAACTAGGAATTGGAAATGAACCTTGGGTACCGGAACATTAAATTGGGACGAGACAACTGTACGGTGGCGATAATCAAGAAAATGGACAAAAGGGGACCCTGACTAGCGTAGGAATCGAATAAATGTAAGTGGCTAAAATTTTACTTTATATTGGTCGAATTGTAGCAAATATTGGATATTAAACAAGTCGAGTAAAGGTAATTTCAGATTTATTTCTTTCCTTGGTGCCATACAGCATACAAAACTACGTTCCTTTTCAGCTCTGAAAGGTGCAGCTCGGGCGTCCTTTTCCCGGGACATTGATCAGGCAGGAAAACCTGGAAACGTTGAGTAAGGTGGTAGTGTTTGGCAGGTGCAGTGAACGTTAGTGTTTCAACTAAATTCGGTTACTCTGGTGTGGGAAACTACGAGTTTTGTGCGGTGGTGAAACACTTTAACTCATTCTGCGTGGCAGAGTTTCTTTTTGAAGGTGATCTTTGCGGCTGAGTGGCGCCGAGCCCCAAAACTTGTATAAGTGTTAATTTTGCTCCGGATGGTCGTCTTCCTGTTCGGACGACCCTTTGAGAGGCTCGAAGAATCGAACGAGTGGCGCCCATGCCCGTTATTGTGTGAATTAGTTTGGGTTGGTGGAGCCTCCGCCGGAGTAGCCCCAATATAACGGTGGGGCAGCTAGGGGATTTGTAATAATGTATTAGTCTGGAATGCACAAAGCATTGAAAATAAATATACAGAAGCGTTCAATTTCACTATTAAAATAATATAGACATATTTGTCAAAACAGAGACTTTGTTAACGCCCAATAATAGTTATAAGCATCCCTTTTTTCATATATGCAGATAAAATCGCGTTAATAAAGCTGGGGGAGGCGTAGTCGCAGCCGTTAATAGAAAAATTAAACATTCTGCATTGCCCCAAAGTCCAACATCGGTAATTGAAAATATTGGCGTTATCATCGAAGAACTTAATATAAAATTATACGTTGTTTGCTTTCCTCAGGCCAAATTGAACAAAGAAAAATTCGAACTCTTCAGAAGAGATTGAAACGGTTTGGCAAGGCTAACCAAAGGTATCTTCTTTGTGGAGAACTAAACGCTAGGCATTGGCACTGAAATTGCGCACGAAGCAACAAAATGGGACACATTTTATATAATCTCACCAAAGGGGCAAATACCTATGTGCATTTCCCTAAAAAAACCCACGTTCTACTCTCTCTGTGGAATTGGTTCCACTCTGGGTCTGGTTCTTAGCGATCAAAATATTACTCCATTTGAGTTAAGTGTCTTGCAGGCACTCTCATTTCCTCATCTAACTGTAATATTTTCTTTTGAAATGGTGAGAGGTAATTATATTGTACCAAACACATACTACTGTTATAAAAAAGCAAAATGGTCAAAATTTCACAATTTTATTAATGATAGAGTTAGCTTAACATCAAGAACCATAGAATTGCTCAATACAGCCTCAGCATGTGAAGAGGAAATTGAAGGATTCGCAAAAACTATCTGGCAAGCTACTGAGTGTAGTATCCCAAAACTTTCAAAAGCTTCTTATGATTTAGAATTTGATAAAGGAACCTACAATCTAATAAGCGTAGATGTCAGAAAACCCTCATTAGGTCTCTTAAAATTGGTGTTAGTAGCCTCACTCTAGCAACTAGCAACAGAATTAAGGAGCTCCGGGATCTCCAGTGGAACAACACGCTAGCAAATCTAGACTGCAACTTGCGGAAAGTCTGGTTTTTAAACAGAATTTTCAAATGAAAGTATCACGCGTTACCATATTCGATAATAAATAACAACCGAGAGTATATTTACTCTAATCAAGGAAAAGCAGATATACTAGCAGATAAGTTTAATCAGTTCCATAATATCTCTAATAGGTTCTGCAACAATTTAGCAGAAATGATGGTGGCTAACGCTTTGAAACAACCACTTAAACAAACATCTTTACCTCCTGGTGCATTAATAAAAACCAGTGAGTCAATAGGTTTACTCAAGAAAGTTTAAAACGACAAAGTTCCAGGTATCGATGGCCTGCCAAATATTGTTCTTAAAAATTTAACCTAAAATAGGAATAGTCTTCATATGCCTCCTATTTAACGCTTGGCTTAGGCTCTCTTACTTTCCATTCTTCTGGAAACAAGTTTTAGTTATACTTATCCTGAGATCCGCACTCTCCCGACAACTCCAGGCCCATTAACCTATAACCAGGTTTAGGTAAGTTTTTACAAAGAGTAATCCTAAAAGGATTAAATGATTTAATGGCTAACAATAATATCCTACCTAGTTACCAATTTGGCTTCAAAAACAGACATTGGACAGAGCATCAGCTTTTCCGTGTTACGAAGGACGTTAATGCAGCGATGCACAATAAATTGTCTGAAAGTTTGGTGACGCTGATTATAGAAAAATCCTTTGATACAGTCTGGCATGATGCTCTGGTCAAGAAACTTCAGAAACATAACACATCCCGACCAGCCCGTGGAGACGGGGGGTGGATGAGCGCCACTCGCCAACCCGTAAAATACCCCGGAAGCCTATTGGCGACGTTAAGCCTCCCGGACCAACCAACGTTTTCCGCCTTCAACCCCTATATTACTTTTGTCTCACTTAGGGCTCCGCCCCGACTCTCCAAGATCACTGCCCTGTTGCTTCGTGGTCGTCACTCTCCTTTCCTGGTGCACCCCTGGTTGTTCAGCACGAGGGAGGGCTACGTGGTCGGCAATATCCCGTAGTCGAACAAAATTGCACGCACTCCCCCGAGCCAGGTTCATAAATGGGGCGCCAAACCTAAAATATAAATATAAATGCGCCTCCTCGTCACCTCTCCAACCAAATGAATAGTCACGAAAAGAATTTAGGTTGGTCGGAATAAGGCTTTTAATATAATTCATTGAGTAAAATTAATATTATTCATTGAGCAAATTCGTTAATTATCCCTAGTACAAATTCTTAATCATTTCACTTAACTCAACTACCTTGGGGCGCCCCGGCACGAGGTCGCAAATCCTGTTCCTCGATCAACTTTTAGGTTCTTGGAATCGCCGATTCCGCTCGAATCGTGAATGCCGCACAAGTTGAATCGCTGATGCCGCACGGGTTGCCAATTCCGCACCACTCCCCAATGCCGCACAAATTGAATCGCTAATGCCGCACAAATTGAATCGCTGATGCCGCACAAATTGAATCGCTGATGTCGCACGAATTGAATCGCCGATGCCGCACAAATTGAATCCGTAACGCCGCTCAAATTGAATCGCTGATTTCCACTCCGATACAATGAATCAGCATCCGCCAGTATGATCGGAGAACGTCCTCACCCCGCAAAGGTCACACCAAGAAGAACAAAGGCCACTTCTTCTTTCACTTCCGTTCACTTTCCCCCCAGTTCTCGGTAAGCACCGTTAACATTCCAGCGCATAAGCATTCCATCAAGCAACCTCTGCGCCATCTAGCCTTTCACGCCAATTAACCTGGGGGAGAAATTTGAATATCAATGTCCGCTTATTGTGCACATTTGCTGCAATTTTCCTGGTCGTTTCGAATTAATTTCAACTAACTTATATCGTTGTCTCTCGATTTTGTCTTCGATGTACAATTTGTTTGGTGGATATATTTCTCGAATTCAATATTGAATGTTGTATTGATTGCATCATATTTTGTAAGTTGAAATTTAAATACACAGGGCTCGAATCATTGTCATCTTCTTGAGCATTACTAGTTGTTGATGCATTATTTTATGCCTTCTGATATAGCACTAACTCCGCAAAATTCTCGCAATATTTGGTCAATTCTAAATAAACGATGGGTTGGGTTGAAAGTTATTATTGTGAGCCAGCACATTGGTGTTACATATAACGAAGATTCTTTGTTAGGAAAATTCACGCTAAAATCCTTTGTAGCCGGACCCGATGATGTTTTGAGTACTCGTGAATCGTTTGTTTCCAACGTTGAATTCAGTACTGGGTTGAGGTTTCTATCCTTTGCTTCTTAAGGATTTCTTCGAGCTGGGCGTGGGTGCGTTTGGGCTCATTTACTTCGCTGTGTTGTAATCCTTAGTTAATTAATTTAATTCTAAGCTAACGAGCTACCGTTTCTTTAATTTAGTAGTATTTACTTACATTTTATCTTCATATACTCTAGCACCCGTGCTCGGGGTGGCATTTAGTACTTTTCCGCGCAGTCTATCCGTATACCCGGGTGCAACAGGAAAGGAGTGTCGGGCTCTGGAGTCGTCTCAATTGGCCTTGACGGCCTCGCCGTAAATTTTCCGTGACATTCCCCCCCTTACTTCAAGAGGATTTCCGCGAAATCCACTTCCAATTCGCCTAGCCGCATCCTCTTGTTGCCGAAAAGGTTAAGAACTCGGGTCTTCTCCCATCGTATTGCCCCGACTAAGACGGTACTACCATTCGAACCAGAAAAATGCAGACCACCCCTGCTAGTTTCACCATGTACAGTTTTCGAGGTCGCGGAGCGCACGAAACTATTGAGATGCCGCTGACGGAGGTTGAAATAAAAGAAGCGCGAGAGCAGCAGCCTGTAGCCTGCTTGAAGACGAAGGAGCCCGAAGCAACTTATGACGACAAGGTAACCTCATTTTACTAATTCCCTCAACTATCAAAGCAAAACTCCGCATAATTCTGCTAATCCTTGACCAATTTAGGTTACAGTCGAATCCTAACCAACCCAGCCTAGCGTACTATTTTATCCTCAAACCGCTAATCCTTGGAAATGCAAGTAATTCCCTTGACTCCTTAGTACTGCGTTAATTCAAACCTATTTCCTTCAAATCCAAAGTTGACCCCGAAACTCTCCTTTATTCTAGTGCTAAGTGTATCAATAGTCCTAATTCTAAGTCTTTTTGCTTCTCTATGTTCTCCTCGGTAGGGGAAATCCCAGTGACGTTGGCCTATGCTGAATCTATCTAACTGTCTAGATCTAAATCTTCTACTATCTATTCCTAACTGCTACCTAAAACAAAAGTTTGAACCCACCAAATCTCAAAACTTCGCTACCATTCTATGCTGACCATAAGTGAAATCGTCCAATTTCTAATTACTGGTTCACCCGGGAAGCCTACGTTGCAATATTCTGAAGGAAAAAAAAACGCACCCAAAAGGAAAACGGACCTCGAATACCATCCCGTGCCGTTAGAGAGGAAAGAGAATATCAATTACCCAGCGGTTTGACATTGCTGGCTTCCAGCCAGCCAAGAAGAACAACACCAAGAAGAACAAAGGCCACTTCTTCTTTCACTTCCGTTCACTTTCCCCCCAGTTCTCGGTAAGCACCGTTAACATTCCAGCGCATAAGCATTCCATCAAGCAACCTCTGCGCCATCTAGCCTTTCACGCCAATTAACCTGGGGGAGAAATTTGAATATCAATGTCCGCTTATTGTGCACATTTGCTGCAATTTTCCTGGTCGTTTCGAATTAATTTCAACTAACTTATATCGTTGTCTCTCGATTTTGTCTTCGATGTACAATTTGTTTGGTGGATATATTTCTCGAATTCAATATTGAATGTTGTATTGATTGCATCATATTTTGTAAGTTGAAATTTAAATACACAGGGCTCGAATCATTGTCATCTTCTTGAGCATTACTAGTTGTTGATGCATTATTTTATGCCTTCTGATATAGCACTAACTCCGCAAAATTCTCGCAATATTTGGTCAATTCTAAATAAACGATGGGTTGGGTTGAAAGTTATTATTGTGAGCCAGCACATTGGTGTTACATATAACGAAGATTCTTTGTTAGGGAAATTCACGCTAAAATCCTTTGTAGCCGGACCCGATGATGTTTTGAGTACTCGTGAATCGTTTGTTTCCAACGTTGAATTCAGTACTGGGTTGAGGTTTCTATCCTTTGCTTCTTAAGGATTTCTTCAAGCTGGGCGTGGACGCGTTTGGGCTCATTTACTTCGCTGTGTTGTAATCCTTAGTTAATTAATTTAATTCTAAGCTAACGAGCTACCGTTTCTTTAATTTAATAGTATTTACTTACATTTTATCTTCATATACTCTAGCACCCGTGCTCGGGGTGGCATTTAGTACTTTTCCGCGCAGTCTATCCGTATACCCGGGTGCAACAGGAAAGGAGTGTCGGGCTCTGGAGTCGTCTCAATTGGCCTTGACGGCCTCGCCGTAAATTTTCCGTGACATTCCCCCCCTTACTTCAAGAGGATTTCCGCGAAATCCACTTCCAATTCGCCTAGCCGCATCCTCTTGTTGCCGAAAAGGTTAAGAACTCGGGTCTTCTCCCATCGTATTTCCCCGACTAAGACGGTACTACCATTCGAACCAGAAAAATGCAGACCACCCCTGCTAGTTTCACCATGTACAGTTTTCGAGGTCGCGGAGCGCACGAAACTATTGAGATGCCGCTGACGGAGGTTGAAATAAAAGAAGCGCGAGAGCAGCAGCCTGCAGCCTGCTTGAAGACGAAGGAGCCCGAAGCAACTTATGACGACAAGGTAACCTCATTTTACTAATTCCCTCAACTATCAAAGCAAAACTCCGCATAATTCTGCTAATCCTTGACCAATTTAGGTTACAGTCGAATCCTAACCAACCCAGCCTAGCGTACTATTTTATCCTCAAACCGCTAATCCTTGGAAATGCAAGTAATTCCCTTGACTCCTTAGTACTGCGTTAATTCAAACCTATTTCCTTCAAATCCAAAGTTGACCCCGAAACTCTCCTTTATTCTAGTGCCAAGTGTATCAATAGTCCTAATTCTAAGTCTTTTTGCTTCTCTATGTTCTCCTCGGTAGGGGAAATCCCAGTGACGTTGGCCTATGCTGAATCTATCTAACTGTCTAGATCTAAATCTTCTACTATCTATTCCTAACTGCTACCTAAAACAAAAGTTTGAACCCATAATTCTGCTAATCCTTGACCAATTCCAGCCAGCAATGTCAAACCGCTGCCGGTCAAGAGCCCTGTCCCAATCATTGCGTTCCCACCTGCGTAAAACCATTAATCCCCTCTTCTAACAAATAACAAGACAGTAGAGGAATAAAATTAACCCTCGATGCCCCAAGGTACAGAGAATCGAACTTCTAAGAACCGAGCGACGGGACGAGCTTGTACGGGATACATCCGACCGGTATTCTGCGCGTGGGTCACGACGTAAACTTGACTTCTTAATCGTCATCCGTAACTTTAACTCATTTCTTATAGTCCTACTTAGTACTAATCCCATCGTGTGATTTCATTCCCTTATTCCCGCATTCTTAATCGTAGGCTAATTCATTCTCATTAAATATTATTCTTATTGTCTATTCTTTTATTATTCTTACATTAGGTTTAGTATTGGGGCTGATCGATATAGGGTTTCAGATCTTAGATATTCCATACCCCACAGTCCTCACGTCTATCGTTCTCCAATTTAAAGGTCCATCGCGACACTTTCTCTTTGACCGTAAAAGGTCCAATGTACTCCGGAGCTAATTTCGCAGAAAAATACTTATCTGCATCCGAGAGAACATAGTTTTTCCGCCAGACGTGATCCCCGACTTCAAGGTTCACGATTCGCCGTCTCAAATTGTATCTCCTTTTGTTCTTGCCTATCGCTTGCGCCATCCATTCCAGGACTTCCTTCCGTAATTCCTCTAGCTTATCCGCTCGTTGCTCTACTGTGATCGTCTCCCGCGTCGCTTCAGGACGTTGGTTGTTATCCCGGAACAATATCATTTCTCTTCCGAAATTGAAGAAGAAAGGGGTAACTTTGGTAACATCGTGTCAGTACGTTCGCAGAGCACATGCTAACGTCGCAAGGTATAGATCCCAATCTCTGTGATTATCCTTGACATACGACCTGATCATCCGCTTAATATCCTGGTTCCTGCGTTCCGCTGGGTTCGCTTGAGGATGATAGAGTGGCGTGAACTTAATATCTATTCCGTAACTTTCCGCTAGCTTTTGAAGCGGTTTTCCGCGAAACTGTACACCGCTGTCGCATATCAACCATCGCGGTACTCCAAAAGGGGAATCACCTGCTCTGCGACATACCGCAGCAGCCGTGGCTTTCCGCAAAGGAAAAAGGAGAGTAAATTTGCTGACATAATCTATAATTGTCAGAATGTAGGGGTGGCCTTGTTTAGACCTGGGTAGTGGGGCCGACGAGGTCGACGCAAACCATCTCCCAAGCATCTCGCAATCCTTCTCCATGGGAAGCCATCTGTCCTACCGGTGCCCTCCTTTCAACTTTATTGGCTTGGCATGTCTTGCACCCTCTCACGTACCTTGCTACATCCGCTGCCATCTTCGGCCAGTAGTAGTTAGTGGCCACCCTTCCTAGCGTGCAACTGGTCCCCATATGCCCTGCCGTGGGATCGTCATGGCAACGATAGAGGATTTCCTTTCTTCCTGGCTTTGGAATAACTCTTTTCCAGGCAGTATCGCCTCCTAGCACAGGATACCTCCCTGGCACGTATTTCCAGAGCACGTCCCCTTCCACCCGCCAATCTACAAAGCGATCTGGGTCCCTCTCTGCATCCAACTTCAGTCTCCGGTACCACGCGTCCTCAATGTCCACACTAGCCACGTATGTGTTCGGTAGCATCCAAGACAGTGCATCCGGAACTAAGTGTTCTTTGCCCTTACGGTGCACTATATCAAAGTCGTACTGCTATATACTTACCGCCCATCTAGCCAATCGTCCTGTCGGGTCCTTTAAATTGCTCAGCCAAATTAACGAGTGATGATCGGTAATCACCTGAAATCTCGTGCCCTCGATGTACGGTCGCAGCTTTTCAATTGCCCACAACAAAGCCAGGCACTCCTTTTCGGTCGTTGAGAACTTCCGCTCAGATTTCGATAAGGACCGACTTAAGTAGCATATAACTCTCTCTCCGTCTACGTGCTGCTGCGTAAGGACCGCACCAAGCCCCAAGTCTGATGCATCCGTCTGGATCGAAAAAGGTAAGTTGAAATCGGGACAGGTCAAAATAGGAGTTTAAGCTTTGCATGCGTGAATGAATTCGCGCATTCCGGTGTCCATTCAAACTTAGTATTTTTCTTCAGTAAGTTTGTTAACGGTGACATCATGGTGGCAAAATCCGGAATGAATCGGCGGTACCAAGATACCATACCAAGGAACTGCCGGACACCTTTGACGTTTCGAGGGGCGGGGATCTCTAGCAAACTCTTCACTTTATCTGGATCTACGTTTAGTCCGTTTTCATCTACCACGTATCCTAGATATTTCAGCTGCCACCGACAGAACTCACACTTTTCTCGGACGACCTTCAAACCAGCGGCACGGAGCCGCCTGAATATTTCCGTCAATACCTCCAGGTGTTTCGAAAAATCTTGCGTCACAACGACGATATCGTCCAGATATGTGAACACGTATGGTTCCAGATCCGGCCCCAAGACTCGATCGATCAGCCGCTGCCAAGTTGCCGGTGCATTTTGTAGACCGAAAGGCATACGCCGGAATTGGAAAAGTCCCCATTGGGGTACGGTGAACGCCGTGAGCGGGCGTGATTCTTCCGCGACAGGGACTTGCCAATAGGCCGACTTCACGTCAAGCGAAGACAAGTACTTGGCGTCTCGCAGTTTGTCTAGAGTTGCCGATACGTAGGGAATCGGATAAGCATCGTGCTCAGTTACCCTGCTGAGTTTGCGGTAGTCCACGCAAAAGTGAAATGATCCGTCCTTCTTTTTCACCAACAGAATCGGTGAAGCCCAAGGGCTGGACGAAGGTTCTACTATCCCTTGCTCTAGCATCGAATTAAATTCAATGTCGATGTGCTTCTGGACAACTGGCGACACGGGGTAATACCGCTGTTTTATCGGGGCCGCAGTCTTCTTGATAACATGCTCCACTTGATTTGTGCAGCCGATACCATCTCCCATAAGGTCGCATTGTTCGTTGAGGAGCAAATCCAGGGCTTCCCTCTCTGCGACCGATAAGCCACTACGTGGTGTCAACCGCTCGGTTACTTCGGCCCGCATAGCACTTACAAAGCTCCATTGGTTCTCACTCAGGGTGACTACCAGCCCAAACTGTCGGATAAAATCCACACCCAGAATAATCTCCTGGGGTACCGATGGGACGACCAGTACCTGAAGCCAGATCAATTGTGCTCTCAACCTGAGTGGTATGCACACCACTCCAATAATCTTGCAGCTCATCTCGTTTGCCATCCGGATATTGTTCAGTGTGGAGTCCAATAGCTCGACACCCATTCTATCCAGGATCTCCCATCCCTTTCCACCTACAATGGTATTCGAGGCCCCTGAATCCAAGAGTCCCAGAAATTTCTGACCGAGTACCTCCACCTCCAAATGCGGACGGGTATCCCCACTCTTCCTGTCAATGACCAACGCCACCTCTGCTCTCGCGGCTTCTTCTCCTCTTCTCCGTGTGCTCAGGCCGCCGCCTACTGAGCACAGCGCGAGTTTTCCGCTGGGTTACCTTGGGGAGGACTCGATCCTTGATCTCTGTTGTTCCTCTCTCTCCCCGCGTCCCTATTACCGTAACGTTGTTCCCAACTTCTAAAACCTCTCCCATTTTCTCGCTGGCGACAATTTGGGCAAGTCGCTTTCCTGGTTCCTGGGTGACCACACCCAAAACATTTGCTCGGCTCTGAGCACTCTCTGGATGTGTGCCCTTGAGCCCTGCAATTCCAGCACTGAATCTCTGGCCGCTGCATTGCAGCCATTCCCGGCTCCCCTGTTTGCTCCACATACGCCAAATCGGGTTCCAGTAGCCGCTGGCTTCTCCTCGATGGTGGGGGCTTATACGCCTCAACCGAAATCCGCGTGGCTTCTAGCGTACGTCCCAATTTCACCAAGTCTGCGGTTGACGCAATTTCCTTTAGAGCCAGTTGGGCTTGGTAGAAGTCCGCGATATTCTCCCTCAGAATTTCATGCTTATCTACTTCTGAGCATGGGGTCGAGCGACGACGGAATAACCCCTCCATCACCGACACGTAGACTCCCATGGACTCCCCAGGACCCTGCGTTCGTTTTTTAATCTCCTCAAGTAGCTTCTTGTCATAGTTTGGGGGGAGAAACTCCGCCCTCAACTCTGCAACAAGCTCCGTCCAGCAATTGATTCCTGCTCGCTGTGCCCGCCCTTCAAATAAGTCTACCGCTGCTAAGTAGAGCTGTTCCGTGGACACTCCGCGTGCTAATCGGAGCTCCTCCACTCGCTCCAGAAATACACTCAGCGATCCCGAGTCCCCACTATATTGAAGTCCCCACTTGGAGACGTCCTGCCACTTCGCAGCGATCAGCGCAGGCCGCAGAGGGGGTGTCTGGGAAGCACTGGGTCCAACCTGTATTTGCGTTCCAGCATCTTCTTTCAGCGCAGATGTCCATGAGGTGCTAGGTCCAGCCTGTATTGTCGTCACAACATCCCCTTCTATCCCTGGCTGTTTCATCGGAGTGCTATGTTCGGCTCGCGCAGGTTGTTCCCCGTTTGGACTCCCATCAATCTCTGGGCTCCCTCCTTCTCCCTCCGCTTGTTCCAGTAAGTCCCCTATTGCCATAACCAACTGGACCCGCAACTTTTCCAGCTGGTCCTCCATTTCGTCGTCTACAGCAGTAATATTTTGAGCCTCCTTAGGGCGAAGTCTATCTTTGCCCGGATCTTCCAAAAATCTGATGACGGAGACTTCTCGTTGAACGTCTCCAGTAAACTGTTTACCTCCTGAAACTTCTCCTGCACGGCCTTCAAATCGTCTTCGGGGGAATACGGGTATGCTCTCACTGATATTAATGAGGTGTCCCCAAAGGCTTTAGCTCTGAGAGCCTTCTGCAGCAACTTCCGCATTACCTCCACTGTCCTGGTAGGCTGCCTCCTAATCTCTAACTCATATATGAGCTCCTCGCGGCATAGCCGATCTACCAGTATTCTGCTCGCCTTGGCCATCGTGGAACGAACGCTTAGCTTTATTCTTAAATTAACTTATATGTACTACACACTATGCAATTTACGCCTCTACCAATCCTCAAAATTTCACTTTATTTCTCCAAGTGATATCTATGATATAAGCTTATGTCTACCGGAATGACGACTATCGTTTCTTTCAGCGCCAAAGTGATATTTACCTTTTCCTCCACGTCCAGCCGTCACACGTCTGGTTCAGGGGTTGAGTCACAAAGGCTCTCGTAGCGCTCTACTCGAAACCGGATCCTCAGATGTGTTCGCTGCCGGTGTTGTCACGTGATCCTACGAATCGCCACACTACGTCCTTCAGATATCCTTTATCTCCTATATGTTTCCACGATTGGATTGGGTGCAATCCCATACGATCACTTTCCGTTCATAGCAGCAATCTTATCGCTTTCCACATAACCTCACACTCCCGCGATTCTACACATTCACTTGCGAACACAAATTTTACCACTTTTCACTTTAACGATAAACGTACGACATAACTATTAAGACTTCGCGTTTTCGAAGGTGCGGTTCAATTAGGGGATTCCGTAATGGGCCCCACGTTGGGCGCCAAATGTTACCTTTCACTCGTGGTAAAGGGAGTTGTGTGCTCCGGTTGGGGTCTTTGGGTCCCGACCAGCCCGTGGAGACGGGGGTGGATGAGCGCCACTCGCCAACCCGTAAAATACCCCGGAAGCCAATTGGCGAGGTTAAGCCTCCCGGACCAACCAACGCTTTTCGCCTTCAACCCCTATATTACTTTTGTCCCACTTAGGGCTCCGCCCCGACTCTCCAAGATCACTGCCCTGTTGCTTCGTGGTCGTCACTCTCCTTTCCTGGTGCACCCCTGGTTGTTCAGCACGAGGGAGGGCTACGTGCTCGGTCCTATCCCGTAGTCGAACAAAATCGCACGCACTCCCCCGAGCCAGGTTCATAAATGGGGCGCCAAACCTAAAATATAAATATAAATGCGCCTCCTCGTCACCTCTTCAACCAAATGAATAGTCACGAAAAGAATTTAGGTTGGTCGGAATAAGGCTTTTAATATAATTCATTGAGTAAAATTAATATTATTCATTGAGCAAATTCGTTAATTATCCCTAGTACAAATTCTTAATCATTTCACTTAACTCAACTACCTTGGGGCGCCCCGGCACGAGGTCGCAAATCCTGTTCCTCGATCAACTTTTAGGTTCTTGGAATCGCCGATTCCGCTCGAATCGTGAATGCCGCACAAGTTGAATCGCTGATGCCGCACGGGTTGCCAATTCCGCACCACTCCCCAATGCCGCACAAATTGAATCGCTAATGCCGCACAAATTGAATCGCTGATGCCGCACAAATTGAATCGCTGATGTCGCACGAATTGAATCGCCGATGCCGCACAAATTGAATCCGTAACGCCGCTCAAATTGAATCGCTGATTCCCACTCCGATACAATGAATCAACATCCGCCAGTACGATCGGAGAACGTCCTCACCCCGCAAAGGTCACACCAAGAAGAACAAAGGCCACTTCTTCTTTCACTTCCGTTCACTTTCCCCCCAGTTCTCGGTAAGCACCGTTAACATTTCAGCGCATAAGCATTCCACCAAGCAACCTCTGCGCCATCTAGCCTTTCACGCCAATTAACCTAGGGGGAGAAATTTGAATATCAATGTCCGCTCATTGTGCACATTTGCTGCAATTTTCCTGGACGTTTCGAATTAATTTCAACTAACTTATATCGTTGTCTCTCGATTTTGTCTTCGATGTACAATTTGTTTGGTGGATATATTTCTCAAATTCAATATTGAATGTTTGTATTGATTGCATCATATTTTGTAAGTTGAAATTTAAATACACAGGGCTCGAATCATTGTCATCTTCTTGAGCATTACTAGTTGTTGATGCATTATTTTATGCCTTCTGATATAGCACTAACTCCGCAAAACTCTCGCAATATTTGGTCAATTCTAAATAAACGATGGGTTGGGTTGAAAGTTATTATTGTGAGCCAGCACATTGGTGTTACATATAACGAAGATTCTTTGTTAGGAAAATTCACGCTAAAATCCTTTGTAGCCGGACCCGATGATGTTTTGAGTACTCGTGAATCGTTTGTTTCCAACGTTGAATTCAGTACTGGGTTGAGGTTTCTATCCTTTGCTTCTTAAGGATTTCTTCGAGCTGGGCGTGGGTGCGTTTGGGCTCATTTACTTCGCTGTGTTGTAATCCTTAGTTAATTAATTTAATTCTAAGCTAACGAGCTACCGTTTCTTTAATTTAGTAGTATTTACTTACATTTTATCTTCATATACTCTAGCACCCTGGCTCGGGGTGGCATTTAGTACTTTTCCGCGCAGTCTATCCGTATACCCGGGTGCAACAGGAAAGGAGTGTTGGGCCCTGGAGTCGTCCCAATTGGCCTTGACGGCCTCGCCGTAAATTTCCCGTGACACCTTTTACAAGCATTTTTACTGCCCGGAAGTTCCAGGTCAAAGTAGGGGAAAGCACTTCCCCAGTGAAAAGTACTGCTGCTGGTGTTCCGCAAGGCTCCTGCCTAAGTCCATCACTATATAACATCTATAGGTCTGACTTCCCTTCCTTACCAAACTGCCAATTTCTAGCTTTCGCAGACGACATTTGCATATACAGCATAGGCGCAGGCCCAAATTCCATTATTGCTAGCCTTAAGACGTCGTTACAACTTACAAATCTATTCAAATCAATGTTGCAAAAACAAAGTCAATATTCCTACCAGTCAGCGTAAGCGTGTTCACCTACCCAGCGACCAATACATTTTTTAGGGCAAAATTTCCTGAAATGAGGATCTCAATTATCTTGGACTTATATTTGACATAAAACTAACCTTCAAAATTTATATTGAGCATAATAGCTCCGAAGTGTTTAAGGCTGTGCTCTCATTATACCCACTTCTTAATCATAATTTGCGTCTCAACACCAGAAATAAAGCCCTAATCGTCAAAATGGCAATCCCATCGATCATCTTATACTTCTTGCCTACTTGCATCCAATGTGCTAAATATCTAGTAACAAAGATTCAGATCACAATTAATAAGCTCGCTTCATTGTGCCGTGATAATTTAATCGCGAAAGAAACCGAACCTTTCTCTTTGGCCGTGACGTAGCCTCATCGATTTTAAGTAGTGATCACTAGATAGTGCCAAGTTGTCTTAAACTAATAGTAAGTTCAGTAGAGATTTTTCCTGAAAATTTTCTCTAGTTTATTAGAATATTCACACTAAGTAATGTTCAAACGATGGTGAAATGACATTCCCAGAACACCTACTCGAAGCATATCATAAGACCTCTGTACCGCATATATTCTAATAAAGAAAATTATATATTTAAATAAAAATTTTATTTAAAAATTAGATGAATACTTCATGTCATAGACTCATGTCATCAGAAAACTTGTTTCAAACACTAGGATGGTTACAAAGCTCTTCTAGTAGGAGTAATCTCCTACTAACTTTACTTGTTTCATTAATTATAGGTATTCATTTTTAGCCATTAACTTGTATATTCAATTATGCTAATATCATGCACCTTAAATGTTGAAGCTGCGGAAAAATAACCCAAATTTATTCAATATTCTCATTTAAAACAGCCTCCATTTTGTTTTACAATTACTGGTGTCACTAGTTGAACAAATCCTCAAATTTATTCATGATAGCTATCATTTCTAAAAATTTAATACAAATCATAGCAAACCTGTAGTGTCTGAGTCGGTAAATAGCGCATATTGTTCCATAGCCATATGGTTCCATAGTAATACAGCGCATAATGTTGCATAGTAATATAGGAAAATCCAAACCGCTATGATTTCTTTAAATACTATTGAACCTTTTTGAAATTTTTAGGGCAAGTTGACCCTGTATATAATCATTTGTGTTTCAAACTTCATTGCATTTACGGGTACGATTAAGGTTTTGTTCAAGAAAATGTGAAATTGATAAATCATACTATTGCTTACAAAGTTGATTGAATTTCGAGTTCTTACTTTTGCTATCGTTGTACTCATAAAGGCCTACATCAATGATTTTTTTTTTCAGATTTTTAGGATGACAGGTTGCGACGGAGTATGCAAAAATTTCGCACATTTACCCTTCCCCTGCCCCCTCGGTATGGATATCAAGATTTTAAGACTTGTTTTGAAAAGATCTCAGTGAGACGTTTCCAATGACACCCTACTCGACTACCAATGGTGAAGAATTTTTTTTGACAAGTCACCTCCCTATATGGGGAGCCTCCTTTAAAACTCTGAAAAAATTTTTCAAGAAGTTATCACTTCTGTGTGCTGTGACATACAGACGGATGGACGGACAGACAGACGGACACAGATCATGATTTCAATAGGGTTTTGTATTTTAGTGCAAAGCCCTAAAAAGGACTATAGACAACCTACAGGTAATAAAACCCTTACCACATTTGATAATTAGCTTAAATCAGAATGTTGAATTAATGAAATAACAAAAAAGATTAGAGGAAATAAGGTTATAATATAATTTTAATAAGATTGCTGTATCCGAATCCTAGGTCGGTGTTCAAATGTTGTTCGATGAGAACTCTCAAGATCCAGAGGCTTTCAAATACATCCAACCTCCTCAAATCGCCCACTTGCTGGGCTACTTCCAGGTTCATCTATTCAATTCTTTGGGATTCATACAAAATGTGTCTTGCCAGAGCTGATTTAGTTGTTTACGTTCCACCTTACCATGTGATCTGTTCCGCCTTTATTGCACTCTGGGCTATTCTCCCACTAGTTCTTTAGGTTTTTAAAATAATTCGACAAAACCCTCCTACAATTACGTCCTGTCTGTCCGTCCGTCCGTCCGTGTGTCACACCGCTTTTTCTCGCAAACCACATAAGATTTTGTGAGTAGGTGTAAAGTGACCCCCTCTTCAAAGTTTCACCTCAAAAATAAATTTATAAGGTGTTTAAGGGGGTCTCCTCATATAGGGGAGTAGCCCCTGAAAAAAGTTTCATCGCATGTAAGCGATATGGGTATCAAGTGATGAGAACTTTTCAAAACAGGCCCCAAAATTACAAGTTTTGCTTTGAGGGGTGCAGGGGAAGGCAAAATCTAAAATTCTGTGTCCCCCTCGCAATTGAACATCTTTGACCTGAAAAATCTGAAAGAAATCACAGAGGTGAGACTTTGGGAGTACAAGGGCAACAAATACCTCAAAAGTCGGAGTTCGAACAACTTTGTTAATAATAGTACATTTTATAAATTTTACATTTTTGCCTTTAAAATCAAAATGGGACCCTTAAATTCCCCAAAAGCTGCAATTTGAGTTTCGTGATAGCAATTGTATGTGTTCTAAAATCTTCGCAATAATCGACTAATAAACAGCTAAGTTACAGCCGATTGAATATTTAACAATTACAACAACATTAACACGTGATACTAGCAAAATACACGATTGCAATGGACCTAGACACTACAAATACACATATAAGAATTTTGGTAAAAATTTTACAAATGGTTTGTAATATTGATGTGTTATTATGATTATTCAAGCAACAGGGTTAAAGAACTTGAAACAAAATGGCGGTGAAATAAAATGCATAATAATCAGGATATAATTTTTAGAACTCAATTTCTGGAATCTGTATATTAGTCAAGTTTTGATATGCAGAAAAAATTGTTTGATTTACTAATTGTTTTACGAAACTCTTCTGGCAGGAGCCCTCCCCCGCTACTTCAACTTGTTTTCATCGTAAGTGGATCCTAGAATTGATTCTGTACAGGATTTTCTGCTTATAACCACCGTTTTTCACCCCCTGCTTCCCAGATAAGCGCTCAAAATACCTATCCGCTGTCGAGTGTGTGATCGAGATTCATTGTTGTGGTTGTCTTTTCTTCTGTAGAAATATACATGTAACCCCATTTTTCCTTTGAAGCTTTTCCATTGACTGGATTCTTAAAAGTGACTTTTAAAACTATCAAGAATTTGTGTGCAGTGCTGGAGCAAAAAGGAAACAAGTTGGGTAGACAGAACTACGCTCATGTCAGAAGGGTTCTGCACTAACCTAGAATACGCAGACATGTATTGTAGAATGATTTAATTCAAGAAAAACTTTCATTATATGCACAATAAATATATTTGTGCTTTAAAAAAACACCATTTTAACCGACCAACATTTTTTGTTATTCATCTAAAAATCTGAAAATTTGGAAAAGATTGAATCAAAAGTGTAGTGTCTAGTTCAATGGAAAGCCCATGTCGTACTTCAAGAAAAACCACGTTGTGATTGAAGGATATTCAAATCGCTATAACTTCTTTAAATTTAATTGAAGCTCATAGAATATAAAGATCTTATAAAAACATACTTAAGTGTTTAATTTCATTCAATTTAATGATACCCATATAGATTTAATGTTAAATTGTACTATTATTAACATAGCACAAGGAATTTGAACCTCTATGTTAGATGTTATTCATTCTACCTCCCCGACTTTTAGGGCTTTGTGAAAGGAATTTTACAAAAACCTTCTGTTTTTGCATCCTTTTGTCTGCCCGGCCAACCGTACATCCGTCTGTTTGTTCGTCCGCCCGTCCGATTTTCTTCCAAAACTGTAGAAGCTATGAAGCTCAAACTTTGTGAAAAGGTTAGAAGTGGTGGTCTCTCAAAAGTTTAGGACTATTCAATGTTTCACAATCCATTCGTGATTTCAATTAAGCGCTAATAGCGTAAACTCATACCTTAAATGTTGAAGTTAGGGAAAATAATAATTTATTGGATTTTCTAATTTGAAACTCACTCGTTGAACCAATTCTCAATTAGATTCATAATTGATTTCATCATCTTTTTCTGCGTAGCACTACAGCTCCTCTCGGGCCTTCGCTTTCTGCAAACAGTGCCTCCAACTGTCTCGGTCCATTGACCGCGTCCTCCTATTTTGAAATCAAAGAAGCGATGAGCTGTCTTCGTTGACCGAGTTAGACCAGCATTTCCTCGGTTTCCCCACTGGTCTCCGTCCTTCAGTTTTCCCAACGAATACCTTTTTGGGTATCCGTTGTTCGTCCATACGATTCATGTGTCCAGCCCATTGCAGCTTCCGCAGTGTTAAAATCGTTGAGACCAAACATTTCATACAAAAATTTCATAAAGCTCATGGTTGTTTCGAATTCGCCATTGGTCTCCATCTAGCTTTGTTCCGATTATTCACCTCAGGACCCGTCACTCAAAGGCGTTCAATGTATTTGTAGATGCTTGGGTTAGGGTCCATGTTTCACACCCATAGCATAACACAGGTCTTATCACAGATTTGTATACTTCAAGCTTTGTTTTCCTGTGTATGCAGCTGGTCTTCAAGATTGTCAAAACTGAATAAAATATTTTTTTGGGAGGGTGTATTCTTCGGTGTATTTCATCTCTTCGAGTACCGTTTCTCATAATTTTGGCACCTACATACATAAATTTGCTAACGTTTTCGATACTGTATTCGCCAAATGTGATACTTTGTGTACCTGAGGTATTTTTCCTCGACTGCGTCATGAGCTTTGTTTTATTTTCATTGATTTGTAGCCCCACTAGTTTTGCTTCGCTGTCGAGTTTCAGGAAGAGTTCTTTGGCAGTTGTTAATGACCGTAACAAAATTTTGATGTCCTCCGCATAGGCTACTACTTGGCTCGGCTTGTGTAGTGATGTACCTCATGTATCGACAGGTAGGTGCCTTATGACGTACTCCAGAGCCAAATTGAATAGCAATGGGGCCAGCCCATCTCCCTGTTTTAGTCTAATATTTTTATCAAAAGCATCGGTGAGCTGACTATTGATGCGGACTTGGGAGGTCGTTGACGTCATTTTCATTTTGGTAAAACGGAGCGTGGTTTTGGGCTGGTAGCCACGTTTCAGGCTTTTCTCTACTTTGTATGCTTGTCTTGTATTGTTGCTTGCTAAACTTACATCTATACTTCTCAATTGGTCGTCATAGTATTGTCTTTTCTTAATTATAATTATGTTTTTTGCTACTCTTCTGAGATTTTCATAGTGTTCTCCTTTCGTCCTGGTTTTCCTACCTATGTAGTCTTTGTACGCTTAATCCTTTTTGGCTAACAAATTCTGGCACTCATCATCGAACCATTCACTTGTCTTGCGCTGAGCTTGATGTCTGATCGTCTGTTCTGCCACGGTATTGATAGCTGCCTTCAGTTCCATTCAGAGCTCATTGCTTGTCTTTATAGATGCGACAATATGATGGGAGCCTGCTGGTTGTCGAGGGTCTCCGTGGAATTTATGGCTACAGGTGCCGTTTGGACCCTTTCGATGTCAAATTTTTGTAGCGGGCTGGTCTTCGTCGAATATGCCTTTGACATACAACGCTGATCGGTTCATTTTATCAAGTAATGATCTGAGTTACAATAGGCTCCTCGGTATGTACCGACGTCAAGTATGCTCGAGGCTCAACGTTATTGGATCAGAACATGTTCGATCTGGTTTTGTGTGTTGCCATCCGGTGATACCCAGGTCATTTTAAAGCAAGTCAAACGTATGACTAGATTTCTGCTACATGCAAAGTTAATCAGGCCCTGGCCATTGTCATTTGTTGCATCGTGGAGGCTAAATCCTAGAGCTAGTCCCCGATGAGATACCTTAGCGTTGAAATCACCCAGAATTATTTTTGTGTCAATTAATATCATACTTGTAACGTTTATGCAATTCTTACAAGGGTATAGTGCCTGAGTCAGTAAAAAGCACATATTGTTCCATAGTAATGCAGGAAAATTCAAATTACAATCACTTCGTTAAATACTACTTAATCTTTTTGAAACTTTGTGGACAAGATAATTTTATTAATAGCCATTTGTGTGTTGATTTTTATTGAATTCAAGAATACCGTTACGGTTTTTTCCAGAAAATGTAAAATTGATAAATCCTACTATTACGAACAAAGGTGACTGAGGTCGAGTTCTAACATACTCTTATTTGTCGTTATTGTACTCATAAAGGCATACTACCTTGATTTTTTAGATGGAAGGTGTCCAATCGCGAGAGGAGAAGGAGCTCCGCGAAAATTTCGTGCGTTTCCTCCGAGAGGTACTGAGATGGTAATTTCAAGACTTGTTTTGAGAAGCTGTCATTGAGACCTTTCTAATGACACCCTCTTTGATTGCCAATCGTGAACATTTTTTTTTGAAGGGTCACCTCCCTAAACTAGAGACCCTCCTCAAAATTATCTGAAAATCTTATTCACTCCGAAATTTTCAAGCAGTCACCACTTCTGGTCTTTCTTCAAATTTTAATGACTGCAGTTTCTTTAGTTCCAAAGAAAAACTACTGTGACATATAGACGCACGGACGGATGGATAGACAGAAACAGGTCATGATTTCAACAGGATTTTGTATTTTAGTTAAAAACCCTGAAACGTGCCGGTTGTATGGCTCCCAGGTCTTGCAGGCACCGAGGATAATGAACAGGTCGACTTCTATGCGAAGCAACCTGCCTCAGAAAACATATTCAAACTAGCTAAATTCCATCGAGTGACTAAATGAAGAACTTGAAGCAAACGACGACGAACTATAGATAGAAGAGATAGTTGAAAAACTCTAACTCAAATAAATCGTGAAATATCAGACGATTCGTACCATACAAATAGCTCACTGGCATGGAATAGGAACAAATACAATAATTTCATCCGAAAAAAAACTGTACTGTCAAAAATGTTTATAGGTCATACCAGATAAAATTACTCAGATCTACTCATAGGCACTCCAAGACTGATTTATCTGGAATGTCATGGAGAAAATATTACTATTCGCCACTTGATTGAATAGTGTGGAGCTCTCGCGAAAACAAGAAAAACCTTTAAGAAAAAATTAGAAAACCGATATCACCCCTAAATAGGATGAAATATGGAACCGGTGCTTTGTGATGGTGTACATGTTGGAAGTTTTATGTTGAAATATGGTAGTTGACTATGCACCGCTTCCATAAAATTTATTCTATCCTTTTAAGGCACTTTGAAGGAATTTTTTTCTAAATGTGTTTTTATTTCATCCTTTTTAGTGGTAAATTTTTTCATTTTAAATCTTCTGTACTCAGTTTCTTGAATATATTGTACCATGAATAAGTAAAATTTAATTTATTGACTTGACTGCAATGCAAAACTGACTGCCTCTAAATTCAGCAGCGTACATATTAATTGAATTTAATTCTGATATACTCGTATTTAGTACTCATTAACGTCTACCTTGATCTTATGTTTCATAAAAATCGCATATAAATTCTAGCTTTAAGAATTTTTCAAACTTCGAACTTTGCCCCGCCCTCATTTTACTATACTGACCTGACCCTGACGCTTTTTTTTATTGTTCAACTTTTTTCTACCTTTGAGCGGCCGCCATTTTGTTTCAAATTGTTCGACTTTGGATTTTTAATTGTAAGCTTTATCACACATGAATGAATCTTTGTACCGATTTCGGTACAAATAAGAGCTGAACTTTGGTCAAAACAGAGACCCATTTCCATCGAAAACAGCCTCTTTTTTGTTTTCGCTAAACCAAATCAAATGCTTAACAAAACTTACCAAAATATTTAATTTCTGAAATTTTGGCCAAAATCCAAGCATAATTCAAGCACTATATATATATATATATGTATATATATATATGTATGTATATATATATATATATATATATATATATATATATATATATATATGTATATATATATATATATACATATATATATATATGTATATATATATATATATATATATATATATATATATATATATATATATATATATATATATATATATATATATATATATATATATATATATATGCAGATATATCTATATATATAAAAAGAAGTGTATATTTTGATTGTCACTCCATAACTCGAGAACGACTCAACCGATTGCCATAAAATTTTTAGGGAAGGTACAAGGAGGAGTGGTGATGGTTAATTGATTTTGAAATTTAAAATTCAGTTCAGCCATTCTCGAGTTATGATTTTTTCATGAAATGAACTCGCTCTTAGTTAAACAGCAACAAATACACGTAAAATCGAAAAATTGCAAATATACCGAAAACGGTGCCCACACTGAGCGAAAAGATAAGATCACTTTCCCCCCACATTCTATGCACACACTTTGTGATCGATTGGGTATAACAGCACTCACACAACAACAATACTTTTTTGAATTATTCTTAAATAAAAAATCCTTAAGTCTATTGAATTAATTTGATTGATTTTAAAAAAATGCCATCAATAAGACGATCAAATATAGGTTGACTTATGCGTTATTCTACTTATAGATTGAATCAAAAGAGAGAGCAAAGTGTAGAGGAACACTCACAACAAAATAAAGTACAACAATTACGAAACGCACGTCGTCATAGATCGGCAGATCCATATCCTGATGTTGATCATCAATTTTTGCAAATTTATTTTATCGGAGATGCAAATCGTGAATTGGATCGGCGTTATACAATTGAAGTGCGTGAGAGGCGACAAATTATTTCTGAACTCCAAACATTCTTACATCAGCACAATGAATTAATTCGATTGTTAAAAACAACTCTCGATTGTATGCCATCTGATGATCACAGAATCGTGATCAGGGCTGACAAAACGCCCCTTGGAGAGCATGCGAGACAATTTAATGCACCAGCAATTGAAGTGGCCATTGTAATCGTTGGAGACCAGTTTCAATCTCGCAATATTGTGTTACATCGAAGAAACGAAAAATTACGGCGTGTTTCAGAGCTTCACCGCAGCTATGATGCATTACAATATCCATTATTGCACTAGAAAGGTGACGATGGCTTTCATATCAATATACGAATGATAGATCCACCAACCGGTAAAATATATATGAATTCAATTTAATATTTATTTATTTCAAAACAAGAAGACATGATTTTAATTTTCAGGAAATGTATTCATCATAGGTCCTGAAGTAGAAAAAACAGTTAGTACGATGAATTATTATTCGTATAGATTCGAGATTTGCCCACAAGAAGACAACTTTATTATGCGATGTGGCAAATTTTGTTGCACCATGTTGACATGTTTGCGTAAAATCGAAGCAGAATGGCTTAATTACCTTAGATTCGATGCAGCCAAATCGCGATCGAAAGTATACATACATTTCCGAGATGCAATAGTGAGTGATGGTACTGTTAATGATATTGGACATTTAACAATATTATCATCGACATACCTGATGCAATATCATATCTTCGCAAATATGGTCATCCCGACTTATTCATAACATTCACATGCAATCGGCAGTGGGCTGACATAAAAAACAATTTATTTAATGGTCAGAATCCAACAGATCGACACGATATAACAGCACATGTATTTTGACAGAAAGTAAAAGCAATGATGGATTTGATTATCAAATTGCGAATTTTTGGAGAGGTGCGTTACCAGATGTACTCGCTTGAATGGCAAAAGAGAGAGCTGCCGCACGCGCTCATCTTGACACAGCTGGTTCGTAAAATAGCACCCGATCAAATTGATAACATTATATCAGCTGAAATTCCAGATGAAATCGGCGATCCAGAATTATTTGAAGTTGTCACGAAAAATATGATCCATGGCTCTTGCGGTCAAATAAATATGAATTCATCATGCATGATCGATGGAAAATGTACAAAACGGTATCCAAGAGCATTAACTTTGGATACAATTACAGGTGACGACGGGTACCCATTGTACCGGCGTCGGCCAGAGGAGGACAGTGGCTATGCAACAACAACAAAAATACGCAATCAATACATTGAAGTTGATAATCGTTGGATTGTGCATTATTCTCTACGATTGTCAAAAGTATTTCAGGCTCACATAAATGTTGAGTATTGTAATTCTGTGAAGTCGATTAAATACATTTGCAAATATGTGAATAAAGGTAGTGATATGGGGCGCTACATTAGCATGTTGTTGTTCATTTGGCTGTTCATCTTGAAAATGGCCAGTATGTGTATTTTGCCGATGGAAATGTACTGCAGAGAGCAGCACAGCCACCAGCAACAACATTAACTGCATACTTTCAATTAAGTGAAAGCGATCAAAATGCCAGAACGTTGCTGTATTCAGATGTAACGCATTATTTCACTTGGACTGCAAAGAAATGACAACGACGTTAACAAGGAACACATGTTGGTGGCCATACGGGTGTTTTTTGCAGCTACCATGGGAAAATTATACACAGTTCTTCCAACAATGCAGAATGTTATTATTTATGGTTGTTGTTAGTAAATGTTATTGGACTACGTTCATTTCAACATTTGCGAAGAGTAATGATCATTTATGTGTGATGTATCGTGAAGCATATGAACAATTAGCTTTACTTGAAAATGATGCGCATTGAGATTTAACGCTTCATGATGCCTCGATTGCTTCATCTCCACATCAAATACGTATGTTATATGCCATAATCATATCAACATTTTTTTCATCAAATCAACTTGAACTGGGGAATAAATACAAAGATTGTATGGCAGAAGACTATTTGATTGGAATGCGTCATCACACAAGAAACGCTGATTTGCTGATTTCATTGGTAATGTATAATGAGGCATTGATAGCGATTGAAGATTTTTGCCTAACGATTGCAAATCAAGCATTAGGGCAATTAGGTTTGTCATAACCCGATGTTTCGATGCATGATTTATTTGATCGGGAATTGCAACGTGAACAACAGTATGATCTCAATGAATCGCAAATATTTGTGAATTTGAATGTTTCCAATTAAATGACCATCAAAAAAATGTCTATGATGCCATCATGCAAGCTGTATAAAATGACGTCGGTGGATTATATTTTTTGGATGCACCTAGTGGTACGGGAAAAACATTTTTGATATCACTGATTTTGGTAGCCATTCGATCTCAACGAAAAATATGCATCGACACTTGCTTCATCGGGAATTGCTGCTACTCTATTTGATGGTGAACGAACAACGCACTCTCCATTAAAATTGCCGTTGAATGTGCAGATGTGCTTATATTTATTGATTGATCACTTTAAAATTTAGTCGATATAAATTATTGTAAAATATAATTATTCTCAAACAAACAGGTGATTGAACATCTTTCGTGCAATGTTTGAAGATATTCTGTGATGTCAAAAGTTTTACAACAAACAGCAATTTGTCTTTTGGATGAATGTACAATGACGCATAAAAAATCGTTCGAAGCATTACACCGTATAGTGCAAGATCTACGTCAGAATCAAGAAATTTTCGGTGGTGCATTGATATTCTTGTCAGGCGGTTTTCGTCAAAGTGACGTCACCCCATTCATTAAGCTGCTCAAATATACCAGGTACAGTCGCCAATGTACGAGAAATGGGTTGAATGGGTAGAGACTCTATATAATGAATGAGGGGATCATTCATTAGAACCGCGATATAGTAAAAACTGCGATAGCGAATTGAAAAGCGCTATTGATCGAGTAAAAGTGGAGTGATGTTAATTGATTGCTAAGTGAAAACAGTTGTTAGAGAAATTTAATTGGCAAGTGAAAGTTAGATTCGAATTAAAATTGTGAAATAGTTAAAAGAGTGATTGTGCATTTTTAAGTAATTAAATGAACTCTTTTAATTTAATATAAAAGATATTGCGTTTTCACTTTCCCGGAACATTAAAATTATTGGCCGCGAACCAGAACACGCGACAGTATATATAGGATATTTTAAAAAGTATTGAGCCTTTTTTCGTCAATTTTCGATTGAATATTTCTTTTATTTAAAACGGATTTTATTTAAATCCATCATTGTCTATGACCTTCTGCAATTTTCTGGCTAGAGCCATTATTCTTTCAGTGAAGAACATCTGTGGCTTACCGGCGAAAAACTTGACCAAGTGATTTTCACTGTCCCTCTTTGAAGTGAATTTCTTTTCATAACGGAAGTTTTGCAGAGGCCGAAACAAATGGTAGTCTGATCAGCATCAAAACTTCCCAGCCAAGCTCTGTCAATTTTTGTCGGATCATCAAAGATGTGTGTGGTCTGGCATTGTCATGATGGAACACATCGTCTTTCTATTGTTCAATTCTGGCCGGTTTTTTTGAATTGATTCTTGCAATCTGGTTAAATGCTGACAGTACGGAGCCAAATTGAGTGTTTGGCCAGGTTCTAACACTTCATGATAAACAGTTCCCTTCTAATCCCACCATACACACAGCATAACCTTATTTGGTGCCAATCTTGGCTGTGAACTCGTTTGTGTTTTTTTTTGAATGAAATATTTTTATGTCCAGCCTGTCGTAGTTGCTTATATGTCGGTCTTCTACAATTTTTTTGTAAGATTTGATCGACTTTTTCAGTGATTGGTCGACCTGAGCGAGGTGCATCATCGACATCGAAATTTCCAGAACAGAAACGAGCGAACCATCCCTTGGCTGTGGCTTTGATAAAGTATCTTGACCGTTGATGCCACGAATTTTTTCACGAACTGGCGATGCACTCACACCTGGATAGCAGTGATATTGTAAAATAAACAAATTTTGCAGAAATTTCACTCATTTCTAAATGAATATAATTTTTGACATGAATGACAAATTACAAAACTGTCCATATGAAAATTGTAACTGGAATGTCACCTTTCAAACGTATGTCAGCTTGACTCATTCTGATTAGTATTGCCCGATATATGACAACAATTTGTATACTAGGAGCTTTTTCTGTCTATGCAGCTGGTCTTCAAGATCGGCAAAACCGAATAAAATATTTTATTTGCGGCCTGTATTCTTCGGCGTATTTCTTCTCTTTTATTACCCGTTGTGCTCATTTTGGTGCCTTGATACACAAATTCACCAGCATTTTCGGTACTGTATTCGCAAGATTTAATTTTTTGTGCATTTTAGGTAGTTTTTCTCAGCTGCGTCATGAGTTTTGTTTTATTTTCATTATTTTGTAGCCCTACTAGCTTTGCTTCGCTCTCGAGTTTCAGGAAGAGTTTGTTGGCAGATGTTAATGACCGTGAAAAATTGTTGATGTCATCCACATAGGCTACTACTTGGCTCCACTTGTATAGAAATGTACCTCACGTATCGATAGGTACCTTCTGTATGACGTACTCTAGAGCCAAATTGAACAGCAAAGGGGCCAGATTACCTCCCTGCTTTATTCTGATATTTGTGTCAAAGGTATAGGTCAGTTGGTTATTGAAGCAGATTTGGGAGGTTGTCGACGTCATTGTCATTTTGGTAAGACAGACTAATTTGGCTGGGATGCGGAAGTCAACAAAAATTTGGTGTACGTCTATATTGAACTCCCAGCACTTTTCAAGTACCTGCTTGACTGTGAAAAATTGGTCTCTTGTCGATCTACCTGCTCTATAGAAACATTGATACTCCCCAATAATACCGTTGGCGTATGATCCGATTTTATTTTCTAAGATCTTTGAAAATGTTTTGTGCGCCATTCAAAGTAGTTGTATGCCTCTATAGTTTTCGCACTGAAGCTTGTCACCTTTTGTGTGGACTTCACTCGTTCGGCAGATGTTCTTGTTGCCAAATGTTGTGAATGTTGTGAATAGCTTTATGAACATTACTGCCACCAAATTTGGTGAGCTCCACTGGAATCTCATTGATGCCCATAAAAAAAAGAAAAAAATATATACTTATATATATGTATATATATATATATATATATATATATATATATATATATATATATATACATACATGTTTATATATATACATGTTTATATATATACATGTTTATATATATATACATGTTTATATATATATATATATATATATATATATATATATATACATATATATATGTAAACATATATATATATATATATATATATATATATATATATATATATATACATGGTGTGTTCAAAGCAAACGAGAATTTTGTCATGTGGCGCCATTGCGTTGTAAAGTTACATCCCTTCCTGACTGCCAGTGAAAGTTTAGTGACATCCGGTGCAGTGGAAGCGAAGTTATTGCGTCTAAGGTGACAGTATTTATGTGTCATCGGTACAAAAATGATTGGGTTTCGAACAAAGAGCTGATGTCAAATTCTCCTTCCTTTAAAACATTGTATCTGATTATAAAACGTGGTGTTTCCAATATGAACTCAAAATAAAGCGTCCAACTGCCAAATGGAAAGTCCCAGATGAGCCACCACCCAAAAAATCGCGTTTGGAGAAGTCAAAAATCAAGTCGATACTCGTTTGTTTTTACGATTTCAAGGGAATTGTCCACAAGGAGTTCGTGCCTACGGGACAAACCGGCAATGCCATTTTCTGTCTTGGCGTTTTGTAGCGTTTTTTGCATCGCATATATCGAATTCGGCCTGAATACCGCAAAGGAGGAAGCTGGCGCTTATTGCATGATAATGCACCATCTCATCGACCCACTATTGTGACTGATTTTTTGACTAGAAATCGCATTTCAACCATCAATCACTCACCGTATTTGCCTGATATGGCTCCTTGTGACTTCTACCTATTCGAGAAATTGAATTTGGCCATGAAAGGAAACCGCTTTGCACCCGTAGAGGGCATCCAAAAGGCTTGAACCAACATCCTGAAGTACATTCCGGTCAATGACCTAAAACACTCTTTCGAGAAGCTTTTGGATGGTGCAAAACACAGTATCGGGGCCGAAGAAGCCTAACATAACGTAACGATATTAAGGAACAGAATTTTATTAAAGGGAATAATAAACTGCCAGGACAACAGAGCCATTTCAGTGAGCCCTGACATAAACAGTGAGCTTTATCACACACATGAATGTACATTTTTCACCAATTTTGTTGCAAATCATAGCTACAATTTAGTCAGAACAAAAATCACGCCTTTTCATCTAAAACAACCGCCATTCCGTTTTCATTTAGTCAATTTGAATGATTTGCAAACCCTACGAAACATTTAATATCTGAAAATTTGGTGAAAATCCAACGAAAATGCCGGTCACAAGATACAAATTTCGTTACATCCTTTATAGGTACATACATGTCTATATAAGTATATATATATATATATATATATATATATATATATATATATATATATGTATAAATGTATATATATATATATATATATATATATATATATATATATATATATATATATATATATATACATATTTATATATAAATCTATATATATATATATATATATATATATATATATATATATATATATAAAGATATATATATATATATACATATATATATATATATATAGGTTTATATAGACATATATCCATATGATTACACACACACATAAATGTACATGTGTGTATATATATATATATATATATATATATATATATATATATATATATATATATATTTATATATATATATATATATATATATATATATATATATATATATATATATATATATATATATATATATATATATGAGGTGTGATAATGAAGTAATGAGACTGATTCCATGAAAACCGTGTATTTAAAAATTATTCTACAACTCTGCTATCCTCTTCAAATTTATACCGTTGGGCAGCTATACCACGATTCCATGCTTCGTAACATTTCTGGATGTCCGTAATCAACTCAAAATGGGTTCGTTTGACCACCGATTGTGTTCTAGGGAACAAAAAAAAGTCTCATCGCCTGTAATAACTCGATCAAGCAGCGTGGATTCGTTTTCCAGTTTTTCCAAACAGTCTTCTGTAACGGTCATATGACGCTGCTTTTGCTCCTTAGAAAGGTTCTTTGAAACCATCTCCGCGCAGAAGTTTTTCATCCGAGAATTGTCTGTTAAAATTTGCCTAACTGTTTCACTGTTCATACCCAGTTCCGATGCCAATATTCGAAATGTTAAACGCCGATCTTCACGAATTAGGGCACACACACGCTGCGCATTCACGTTAATGCGCATTTCGACTGGTCTTCCGCTCCGCACCTCATCTTCCACGCTTTCACGCCTATCCTTAAACTCTTTATGCCACTGAAACTCCTGGGCACGACTAAGAGCACTATCACCATGCCATTTTACAATTTTAGCGTACGTGATTGATGGCTGAAATGCGATTTCTAGTCAAAAAATCAGTCACAATAGTGGGTCGATGAGATGGTGCATTATCATGCAATAAGCGCCAGCTTCCTCCTTTGCGGTATTCAAGCCGAATTCAATAAATGCGAGACAGAAAATGGCATTGCCGGTTTGGTCCGTTGGCACGAACTCCTTGTGGACAATTCCCTAGAAATTGTAAAAACAAATGAGTATTGACTTGATTTTTGACTTCTCCAAACGCGATTTTTTGGGTGGTGGCTCATCTGGGACTTTCCATTTGGCAGTTGGACGCTTTATTTTGAGTTCATATTGGAAACACCACGTTTCATAACCAGATGCAATGTTGTAAAGGAAGGAGAATTCGACATCAGCTCTTTGTTCGAAACCCAATCATTTTTGCACCGATGACACAAAAATACTGTCACCTTAGACGCAATAACTTCGCTTCCACTGCACCGAATGTCACCAAACTTTCACTGGCAGTCAGGAAGGGATGTAACTTTACAACACAATGGCGCCACAAAAAAATGTTATGACAAAAGTCTCGTTTGTTTTGGAACACACAACAGACAAACAGACGAAACTTCTGCGTGAAGATGGTTTCAAAGAAGCTTTCTAAGGAGAAGAGCAGCGTCATATGACCATCACAGAAGACTGTTTGGAAAAACTGGAAAACAAAACCACGCTGCTTGATCGAGTTACTACAGGCGATGAGACTTTTTTTTGTTTCCTGGAACACAATCGGTGGTCAAACGAACCCATTTTGAGTCGATTACGGACATCCAGAAAAGTTACGAAGCATGGAATCGTGGTACAGCTGCCCAAAGGTACAAATTTGAAGAGGATGGCAGAATTGTAGAATAATTTTTAAATACACGGTTTTCATGGAATCTGTCTCATTGCTCAATTATCACACCTCGTGTATATATATATATATATATATACTCGTATATATATCTATATATATATATATATATATATATATATATATATATATATATATATATATATATATATATATATATATATATATACATGTACATTTATGTGTGTGCAACCATATGGATATATGTCTATCTAAACCTATATATATACATATATAGATCTATATATATATATATATATATATATATATATATATATATGTATATATATATATATATATATATATATATATATATATATATATATATATATATATATATATATGTATATATATACATATATATATATATATATATATATATATATATATATATATATATATATATTTATATTTATATATATATATATATATATATATATATATATATATATATATATATATATATATATGTATATATATATACATATATGTATATATATTTATATATATATATATATATATATATATATATATATATATATATATATATATATATATATATATATTGTCGCGTGTTATGGTTCGCGGCCAATAAGTTATTGTTCCAGGAAAGTGAAAACATAATGTCTTTTAAATAAAATCAAAAGAGTTTATTTAATTCGTTAAAAATGCACAATCTTCTCACTAACAACTTCACAACTTTAATTTTCACTATTAAAATTCTACCTTCCACTTGTCCATAAATTTCTATCGCAATTGTCTACTCAAACTCGCTTCACACTCAAACAATCAATTTCGCCTGTGCTTCGCGTATCGCAGTTTTCTATCATTTTTTTTTTTGTGGTAGGGAGGTGAAGGCATTTATGCCCGCCGAGTCTGGCAGTGTGGGACTCCCATGGAGGCTACCTTTGGACTACCCACTAAACACCTCCCCTGTCAATCTGAGAACCTAGCCTGGAACCGTTTGACACATTACTTCGGGCCAGGTCTCGTTTTGTTACGCCGTGGGGCGCCTTCAAGCTGGGGAGTCCCTTTCCTAGCGGGAGGGGAGGGGGGAAGAGGAATTGCCAGAAGAGCGATCCCCCAGCCCCAGTGCCTCCGGCTGCTGTGAGTCCCTCTTATATTTTAGGACTGCCCGAGCATAATGTGCCACCTGGTTCCATTTGTCAACCGATTCGAGCATCACCGCAACTATATTATCCGGGGTGAGCTCTCCCATCTCCCTGTAGAGTTCCCTTCGCAGCCTGGCCCATTTGGTACACGCGAAAAATGTGTGACAGGCATTGTCCTCCTCTCCTGGGCAAAATCGACAATCGGGAGACCGTGACTTGCCGATCTTGTGCAGGTAAGACTGAAAACACCCGTGCCCGCTCAAAAGCTGGGTCAGATAGAAGTCAGTCTCACCATGCCTTCGATTTAGCCACGGTCTCACATCCGGGATGAGGCGCGCAGTCCACCTTCCCTTCGTGCAATTGACCCAAGACTGCTGCCAATCGTTGAGCAAGTGCAGTCTCTCCTCGCGGACAACGATCTCCCTCGCATCCTCGTTTCGGCGCAGGTAAATAGCGCGGCGCTCTCTAGCAAGGAGGGCGACAGGTATCACGCCTGCAATCACTCTCACGGCCGAGTCGGAGACTGTTGGATACGAAGATGCAATTCTCAGTGCTCCTCTTCTCTGTACCTGTGCCAATCGTTTTCGGTATACCTCCTTGCTGAGAGCGTCGCCCCTTACCTCTGCTCCGTACAGTAGCACTGACCCTACAGCACTCATCAAGAGGCGTCTTCTTGATGGGCTGGGTCCCCCTACGTTGGCCATAAGTCGACTCAGGGCCGATATTCCCGAAGCAGCCTTCTCAGCCGTTGCCCTGATTTGTTCAGAGAAACTCATCTTCGAGTCGATCAGTAGCCCCAGGTACTTCACCGCTGGCTTCGATTCGATCTGTATATCTCCAATACTGATCATCCTTACTCTAGGGATTCTCTTTTTTGTCAAGATGACCACTTCGGTTTTCTCCAGTGCTAAACTGAGCCCGCGAGCAGTCATCCAGTCCCTCACTCGGCGCATTAGCATACCTAGCCTAAGTTGCGCTTGTTCAACGGTGCGTCCGGCGACCAGGGCCGCAACATCATCCGCATAGCCGACCAAGCGCGACTCATCTGGCATCTCAAGTCTCAGTAGCCCGTCGTAAGACACGTTCCACAGGTCCGGACCAAGGATAGATCCCTGGGCAACACCCGAGGTAATTTCCATCCTTCGTTGGCCCTGTGTCGTGTCGTAGAGCAGGCTTCGGTCCTTAAGGTAGTTCCTCAAAAGCCGCATTAGATATTCTGGAACTTGAAAAGAGTTTTCCAGCGTATCCAGAATATCCACCCATCTAGCGGAGTTGAAGGCATTCCTGACGTCGAGTGTCACCAACAGGACGATCCGTCGCTTGGTGCGACTATATGCCTCTGCCTTTTGGACCGCGTTCACCACCTCTGCAATCGCATCAATGGTAGAACGTCCTGCTCTAAAGCCGTACTGCCGAGGAGATAGGTCCCCAGCAGCACGAATCGCGTCAGTAAGTCTTCCCTTGATGAGTTTCTCTAGCACTTTCCCAGCCGTGTCTAGCATGCAAAACGGGCGGTATGCAGACGGCGATTCGGGATTTCCCTTCCCCTTGCTGACCAGCACGAGCCTCGCCACCTTCCATCGTACCGGGAAAACCCCGTCCCGTAGGCAAGCGTTGAATGTGCTGAGCAGCAAGTCAGGACAATGGTAATAGACGAGCTGCAAAACCTCAGCTGGAACACCATCTGGACCTGGAGCCTTCCTCGCTTTCAGGGAGAGGACTGCCTCCTCCAGTTCCAGCTGTGTGAAGAGTGGGCACTCGACTGCTGTTTCACCATGGACAGCGTCAACACGGACGGGATGGGCGGGGAAGAGTCCCCGCAATATCGCGTCCATCTTTTCCGCGTCATGTATACAAGGCTTCCGTAGGGCACCAAGTTTCCCCATGACCAGCTTGTAGCCAAGCCCCCACGGATCCCTATTTACATCGTCCATGAGGTCTTGCCAGCATCGGGCCTTGCTCTTGTTAATAAGCCTGCGAAGATATTTCCTGCCGGACCTGTATGCTGCTAGCCTAGTGTCTGCCTCCTCCCGTGTTCGCGCCCGCTGGGCCTCTCGCCGAAGTTTGTGACACTCGCTTCTTTGTTCGGCGATCTCATTTGACCACCCGTATACTGGAGGCTTACCATGTCGGGGTCTCCGACGGGGCATGGAAGACTCGCAAGCAGCTATGATGGTACTCATAGTTGAGTTCACCAAGTCCTTGGCTGTAGGCCCTCCACTCCCTGGCGGAGCTCCCAGCAACGGTGCGCCTGCCGTAAGCGCGTCAGTGAACCTCTCGACGTCCATCCTCCCAGTCCTCCATCCGAGGATTGAAGTTTGGGCATATGCACGCAGAGTGGCATCGTCGTGAATCTCAACAGCTATATACTGGTGATCACTAGCCGAGTAGTCCTCTAGTACTCGCCAGTTGTGTACTCTAGGTACCAGGGACTCCGAAGCGAGTGTCACATCGGTAATGGTTCCTACGCAACCCCAGCGGCGGAAAGTAGGGGTGTTACCAGTATTTAGGACAAAAAGCGCTGTTCTGGCCGCCATGTCCAAGATTTGCTTTCCCCTTGGGTCGGATTGTGGCATACCCCATTCGATGGCTCTAGCGTTGAAGTCTCCCCCGACCAGCATGTGGCCCTCTGTGTTCGAGACAGCGTCCTCCAGGGCATCGAGTTTGGTTCGAAAAGATCGCATTGCCTCGTTAGGCGTCAGATAAACACTGAAATATGTTATCCCTGAACACCGCACCCACACAAAACCATCCCCGCGTCCATGGCCCTGCACCTGAAGGCGGGCGCTGTCTCGAACCCAGATGGCCGAGGTACCAGTTTTGTCAGGGTACCACGCTTGCGAGTCCTTGTTATGATGTTGCTCGCTCAGCAACAGGAGGTCAGCTTTCTTATCCCTCGCAAACTGCTCAAGTAGGTCCTGGGCGTTTGTGCTTCGGTGCAAATTGACCTGCAGGATACGGATCATTTGAGTATCAATTTGGCTTTAGTTATGGCCTCCTTGAAAACCCGGCATCTCCCTGTCCCCGGCTCATGTTTGACGTCGCCGGGTGCTAGCTTAGCATCCTTGCAAAGAATGCATTTTGCCTCGTTCATGCACTCCTTCCTTTTGTGCCCCGTTTCACCACATTTGTAGCACAGAGATCTCCTGTCGGGTCCCCTACAACCATACGCGGTGTGTCCGTATTCGAGGCATCTGAAGCAGCGGATAGGGATCGCTCTTCTCCGTATCCTGCAGATCACCCAACCTATCTTAATTTTGCCTTTCGCCAGGATTTGCTGGGCGTCTTTATTAGCTAGTTCGACAATAGCCATGCGTTGCCCCCTTGTGTTTTCACGTGTCAATCTTGCCTTGACTTCACTTAAGCTGGGGAACTCCCTCCTAATGGCATCCTCTACCTCAGCTTTGTCCGTGACGCAGTCGAGGTCCCTGATTTCCAGGGTGGCCATTGGTTCGAGCGAGGCAACCGTTGCCGCATCTCCAAGAACCTTTTGAACCGCGTCACGGAATGCATCTTTGTTTGTGGCCTCTGGCCCGAATTCCACCAGCAAGCCACCGGTCCGGGTTGGTCGAACTGCTTTGATGGCAGTTTTGGTGTCGTCTGGCTTGACCGCTCCTTTAATTTCACGGAGGACATCTGCGTAGGTTCGGCCCTTAGTGGGTTTAATAAGCAGTGCCTCTCGCAAGGGTTTGCGCCGCGGTTGGCCTTTTGTTTTCTGCGGTATATCGAGGGGTTCTTTGTTTTTTTCGTGGTTGAGCTCTTTGTCTGTTTTTTCTAGTAGTAGCTTTTTGGCCGCTTTTTTAGCTGCCTTGTTTCGCACCACATGAAACTCCTCGCCTGGAGTGTCAACTTCGTTTATGGTAGTTTTCTATCATGGTTGTAATGAATGATCCGCCCATTCATTCAGCTCGCCTTTATATAGGGTGTCTAATCATTCAACTCAGCTCTCGTACATTGGTGAATTAGCGGGATCATTCCAGCATGAATGAATGGAGCAGTGACTCACTTTCAGATGTTGTTCATGCTTGTTAGGTTCTCGTGGTTTCGAGTAAATTCGTTTTGTCGATGTTCTTAATTGTTGTGAAAACAATTGCGATAGTAGCTCGCAGAATTATTTGTACATGTAACAATATATATATATATATATATATATATATATATATATATATATATATATATATATATATATATATATATATATATATATATATATATATATGTATATATATATATATATATATATATATATATATATATATATATATATATATATATATATACTTACATATATATATATATGTATGTACCTATAAAGGATGTAACGAAATTTGTATCTTGTGACCGCCATTTTCGTTGGATCTTCACCAAATTTTCAGAAATTAAATGTTTTGTATGGTTTGCAAATCATTCACATTGACTAAATGAAAACGGAATGGCGGTTGTTTTAGATGAAAACGCCTGATTTCTGTTCTGACTAAATTGAAGCTATGATTTGCAACAAAATTGGTGAAAAACGTACATTCATGTGTGTGATAAAGCTCACTGTTTATGTCAGGGCTCAGTGAAATGGCTCTGTTGTCCTGGCAGTTTTTTATTTCCTTTGATAAAATTCTGTTCCTTAATATCGTTACGGGAGCCGCAGTTCAAATATACTCGTTCCATGATCCGTCGTTCCCCTCTGTGTACTGTAAATGACAACATACATAAACGAAAAGCTGCGAATTGTAACCAAAACAACTGTGGGTGCGGCGTTGTATCATGGATTAGCAGAAGTGGGTGTGTATCCATACTCGTATTAAGTATAAAACATATACAAACAAGACTTCGCAATCGAACGTACCGCCTCAGTGGAACGTATTGGTTACACGTATATGCAATTATGCAAATCGAGCGAACGCTTAAGCTTTGTGGTTGCACCAGTCACAGAGAGATGCCATTAAAACACATCACATTTTGCGCTTTGATCATTGAAAATTCTCAATTGTCTTCATTATTTTAGTTGGTAAGCAATTAAGTCAGCATAATTATGCTATGAAAGAAAATTAAAGAAGTAAGAAAATCGAGAAGTATTTCTCCATTCGCTGGCTCAAGGTGTGCGCCCGAGCTTATTCTATCCCAAGGCACTTAGCCCAGGATAAGCAAATTTAGGATACGTGCAACTGCGTACTCAAGGCATCCGCCTGAGTATAAGCACCCCAAGGCAATTATGCCCGGGGCCAGCAGTTGAACTAATAATTGATTGATTTATTAATCTGACTGCGTACTCAAGGCGTTAGCCCGAGTATTAGCGTCCCAAGGCTTTGTGCCCGGAGCTAGCAGTTTGATTATTAGTCAATTGATTTGTTAATGTGACTGCGTGCTCAAGGCGTCAGCCCGAGCAACAGTTAAGCTTAAATAAATAGATTGGTTTCTTCGAACTACCTTTTCCTTCTAAATAACTAACAAATATAATTAAAGTAACTATAAATGGCAAACATTTTACAAGCTCCATTAATGCTCGAACTTTATACGTCTCTGTAATAAATTGATTATTAAAAGAATTCAATAGCAAAATATGTTATTAATATTAATATAGTCAACTGAACGTGTAATTATATAACCAAGTAAAGAATAAAATAAAACTTAAATCATTAAACAAAAGCACCTATTCACTGATCTAGTTGACACGCATAAAGTAGCAGGTAAGTGTCATACGGGTATATTTCTCTCTCCTCGGGAGCCTTGATGTGTATATAGGATACACATCATATCAAGCTCCTAGCGCATGAAAGTATACATAGGGTGTATTGGTATTGTGTAACAAATTGACGCAGCCGGTAGGATATCGGTTTTGCAAACACCACAATGTAGCGCATTGTGTAGCAGGATTAAGTGGGATGTAGATCTTTGCTCCTAGCCAATATCCAAGACCACTCAATTCCTGTATGATACCATTGCTACTTACACTGTCAATAAAACTAGATCAGTATCCTCAAATTTAAAATGTCAATCACATTCATCATCTGAATTACAAAAATATATTATTCATATCCAATAATTTATGAAATTCGATCATATTCCGAAATCTAATCTTGTCTATTTTAAATCATCCCAATAAACTTCTAAACAATTCAAACATAATTTAACGTGAAACTTATCAAAGATATAATGTGACAATTGACTACCATGCAAAACAACAAACAGTAGAAGTAAACATTAACTACAAGCAAGCAAAATGAAAACATAAATAACGAGCAAACAAAAGCTTGTCCATTGTTATGTCAACATAATATCTTTTATCGCTCAAACAACCGAAACAAAAATAATAACAATACCGTGCGTCCAGATGAATATTTAGGTTTTATCCTTAAATTGATCTAGCATTCAAATAATTTCCTGAGAGCATTTAATGCAATCAAGTGAACGGGACAATCTTAAGTCGCTACTCGCTTATGTTTCATGAATTGATTCCATAGAAAAATTTACATTTGATTAAATAAATTAATGAGTAGACATGTGGACAGTAATTTTCAATGCAATTAATTTCAAGTACAAACAAAATAAACTAATCGCGTGAAACAAATTTTAAAATTTACATGAGAAAAAAAATTTTCAATATAAATGCTAAGCAAGAAAAAAAAATAATTTCAAGTTTCACTTAACTAATCCAAGTGGAGGAACTGTGAAACAAACGACTTTTAATTATTATAACCCAATACAATATAGGTCAACTCAACACAAACAAATTTACCCTTAAACGTATTATTTCTTTCGATTCCCGTTTATTTCCCGCGAATGACAAAATATGAATTGAGCACTCAATTTGCAATTTCATAGTATTAGCAGTAATAAAAAGGAAACTAGTGGCAATCAAGCCGATAAATCCCGGCAAGCTTTAATAAATAAATAGGAAAACCCAATAAGTTGAGTGGTCTCCCAAAACCCACTGTCGACAGCCACAAATGTGGTCCCTTCAAAACAAAACTGTCGGTAG
Organism: Odontomyia ornata; assembly: GCA_963969285.1. Classification (NCBI taxonomy): domain Eukaryota; kingdom Metazoa; phylum Arthropoda; class Insecta; order Diptera; family Stratiomyidae; genus Odontomyia; species Odontomyia ornata. The sequence continues at coordinate 271,193,886 of OZ017738.1, read as the reverse complement.
CCATTCAGCCTTTGGTATAAGTAAAAAAAAAACAGATAGCCTCTGAGCTGTTGATCGGAAACCATCAGCAGACACACTATTCTGATGTCTATGTTACATGATTACAATAGCCTCTGAGCCGTCGACCGAAGCTGTCGGTGGACACGCTATTTTTAACTACAAGTCGGTAAGGAAACCAACAATAGCTTCTGTGCCGTGGACCCTAGTTGTCAGCGGACACGCTATTTTTAGTTGTAAGTCACTACAGAAATAAATAAAAGCCTCTGAGCTGTCCGACTTCAACTGTCGGCAGACACGCTGCATTTAATATTAAGTCGATATACCAACCAATCGGAGCCTCTGTGCTGTTGAACTGAAATGGTGTGTGGACACGCTTCCACTAGTCACTACGTTTCCTTGCTCAATAAATTAATTTTAACTGCTAACTGCTAAATAACTCACCATTGAAACAACTATGGATAACGCAAAAAATTTAAGAACCCACCCATTCCCCACCCTTCCATATTACACGTGTCCTCGAGATCGAGATCAACAATTTAAGGAACGGCTAACGAAGTAACTTCGTACGGCACTGTAATGTCTTCCAGCAAAGTCTGGGACAGCGTTACGCTAAACCAAACAGACACTCACTAGGGAAAAATTCGACAAACATATAGGGTCTTAAATGGAGGCCGAAACTATATGCTCCATTGCCTAACATATAGTGATAGTTTTATTACGACTCTTTCTCGCAAGATATTTTTAGCGTAATATTTCTGCTTAACAGTCCACCCTTTTCCAATTCTTCCACTTTATACGTATCCTCGTGATCGAGATCAACAATTTTAACGAACAGCTAATGAAGTGACCTCGCACGGCACTGTACTGTCCTCCAGTAAAGTCTGGGACAGCGTTACGCTAAACCAAACAGACACTCACAAGGGAGATATCCGAAGGAACATATAGGGTCTTAAATGAAGGCCGAAACTATATGCTCCCATGCCCAACATAAAGTGATAGTTTTTTTTGACCACCGTTTAGAATACTGAAGCAACAACAACGACTCGCAAGCCACATCGATAAAAAGCTATTCTCTTGCAAAGCTAAAAATTCCCGAACAAAAACGATCGTATCTTACATTCCCCATGTACAATTTAATTGAGTTGTTCCCAAAACAATAGAGCATCTAGAGCTTCATATACTAACAAATTTCCCAACTAACCTAACATATTAACATAACATATTAATTGCAAAGTACATAAACAAAAGCTTATCTAGAAAGTTTTTCATTATAGTCTATAGAAATTTAATTATGAAGAAAAATAATACAAATGAAGCATATTTTCTTTCAAATTGAAAATCATAGAAAGCCTTGAAAAATGTAAAAGGATAAATTTCGTAGAGTAAAGTTTATTTTTGAAAGCATTATTGTTGCTACCAACAAAAGTAATGAAACGAAAGTCTGAAAGCGAAAAATAAACGAAAATAAGTGTAACGAAGCTAACGCAATATTAAATGAAATTTTGAAAGAAATCTGAGCAAAGATATAAGCAATGTAAAAGTACAAGAAATAGAATGAAATATAGCTAAAAGTATTTGTATAATTTAAACAGACACAAGCAATAAAATAAAAGCAAAGCCTTCCATATAATAAAACAAAGATCAATGAAGTCAAAACAAAAAAAATATATATATATTGTAAGAAGACAAATAAGCGAAACAGTATATATTTGTGAAATTAGTTCATGTAATACAAAAATGTGCTTTTTTATATATAAGTAAAGCAAAACAAGTAAATAACAACAAAAGGAAAAAAAACTTCTTATTATATGTTAAATACATAAATCATAGCAATGCGAAAGTATAATGCAGTAGGCTGATTCAAGTAAAGAAAAAAAGCATATTGTAAAAAGCTAAACTGTGTATATACGTGAAAATACAAAAATGGATTATATCCTCATGTGCATTTTCATTTTGACACAAAAGTAACGCAAAGCAATAAAACAAAAACAAAATAAAAACACCAAACAAACAAAAGTTTTAACAGATAGCCTTTCATGACAAAAATCAATGAACTCAAAATAAAAACAAAAAACATATTGTAGAAGATAAATAAGCGAAATAGTATATAATTGTGAAATTAATTATAATTCATCATAAAGCGAAAATTCATTGTATCCTTATATTTATTCAAATTCTAGTATATAAATAGAGCAAGAAAAAAAAACAAAAACCAAATGAAAATACCTAATACGGCTAAGAAACCAATTAGTTAAAAAATTCAAAGCAAGGCAACTCAAACAAAGATAATGAAAAACTACGTCATTTTATTTCAAAATGTAAGAAACAAATATTGTAATCAGAAATGAATATTGAGAGGAGGATAACATGACTTTTGATGAAACGATAAGCAAGGAAAAAAAATTCGATTAAAATCGTTTAAATTAGTGATTTTCAAATCAACATTCCAGGTTTACCGATTAAAACAATGAAGCAAAAATGAACGTCTTTCACGACAAGGCTCTTCAAGCCAGTCGTGAACATTTCTTTTCGGCGGGGAGGCAATGTTACGGGAGCCGCAGTTCAAATATACTCGTTCCATGATCCGTCGTTCCTCTCTGTGTACTGTAAATGACAACATACATAAACGAAAAGCTGCGAATTGTAACCAAACAACTTTGGGCGCGGCGTCGTATCATGGATTAGCAGAAGTGAGTGTGTATCTATACTCGTATTAAGTATAAAACATATACACACAAGACTTCGCAATCGAACGTACCGCCTCAGTGGAACGTATTGGTTACACGTATATGCAATTATGCAAATCGAGCGAACGCTTAAGCTTTGTGGTTGCACCAGTCACAGAGAGATGGCATTAAAACACATCACATTTCGCACTTTGATCATTGAAAATTCTAAATTGTCTTCATTATTTTAGTTGGTAAGCAATTAAGTCAGCATAATTATGCTATGAAAGAAAATTAAAGAAGTAAGAAAATCGAGAAGTATTTCTCCATTCGGTCACTTGATCGATCCATGAAACATCTTGCGCTTGTAGTTCTCGTCGCAGTTCCTCGATTTCTGAGGCAGGCTCAGTGAAATGAGTAGACTCGTTGAAAGAGTCCACAACGTTCGACCCGCCGCCAATAGAAATGTGTTGAAAGACATCGTGCACGGTTATGGCTTGGCCCTCATACATGTAGTGCCCCTGGATGCTTGCCGTGTCGGTTTCGGGAGTGCAGTCCACCCCCAGCTGAAGGATACCGGAGCCCTGCAACGATAGTGTGGAAGTGTTACTGCCACACACTAGGTGAGCGATGGTTTGTTTGACAAAAGCCTAGATCCATTCGTTCGATTGAGGGATGTTGGACCAGACAGATGAGGAGTGTAATTCCACCGAGGTGCATTTCGGCGCGGGCGTTATTCGCTTCAACAAGTTGACTTCGCATCGACTCATGTTGGATTCCCTGCTGTATAATGGATGAGTCTGTTGGCGAATGCGAATGTTTCACTACGTTTGGAAGCAGGATGAGTACTTCGCCTCCGAGAGTGGGTAGTAAAGGTCACGGTGTGGCGTGATTATCAAATACTATGAAGATGGTTGTATGGCCGCGAATTTGTTGGACCTTACCCTAGGTATTGCGAGAAGTTTATAGAGCTGCTACCAGTGGAATCTTTAGTTCAAAGGTGACGAAATTGGTGGTCACTTTGGCGCTGATTGACGTTATTTGAAAGAGTTGTGGGACATTCTCTTGGTGTATAAGTAGCCGCTGGTTCTCGGGTAGATGCTCTCTGATCTTTGTCACCTCTGTGCCCAATTATTGCTGTAACAATATCAAGGAATTGAACTGCCCGTATTGAGTATCTGTGACTAAGCTGGTGAGGGACGATTTCATTCTCTGCAAATTGACGGTGATGAGTGTCATTTGCAAGGAGCATGGTGATCAAGTCGAGCATCAGAGTTTGACTTCTCTCAGGATGAGGAGCCTTGATAGCATTGGTCAGTCTGGTTAACTCCTGCTCTATTGCTGTGAAACGTTGAGTCGATGACGGATGTTTGGTTGGTTAGTAGTGAGTGCAGCTTATCTTGCCTTCCTTGCATGGTTTTGATGGTCTAGGCCATGTGATTGGCATAGTCATCATCAAAAATGCCGAACAATGGTCGTGGAAGGCCACCCACTATACTGATAGCAACTCTCTTGTACCTGATTCTCAAGATTTGGTTGATGCTCGAGAATTCCCTTTCAAAGTGCCGGAAATGATCTATAACATGTAGGTAGTTGGTCTGCATGAAACCACCTTCACACAGCTGCTGTAAGAGGTTCGTCCTGTTCTGTAGAATAGCTAATTCCCGCCAATACGGTCCCAAATCGTAATAGAAGGGCAACTTTCTTTCGTTGGAAGATAAGTAGGCTCAGCCTAATGGTTGAAAATATAGATCGGTATGGGTTCTGGTTGTCGAGCCTTGTGTTGGAGAGGCGTGCGCTATGGGAGCTAGCAGGCTCATCAAGAGGAGCGCCACAATTGACTTGTCGGTTTGCGATGATTACCGCTTTGTCCTTGGGATGTCGTTGCCGTTAATCTGGGACACTTCCTTCATCAAGAGGGGGAACTTGCTTGAGATGGTTCTTCGTTAGACTGTGCATCGTCGAGTACTGGTAACGGGGCTAGTTCGTGTATTGGCCTTTTCAAGGTTCCGGAGGTAGTTTTGACATATACGACGAGTACGAAACCATGGGCGCCTTCGTACGTTTTGCTAATTCACCCCATTGGCCACTTCATCGATGGGGTGTTATATTCGCTTATGATGACCACTGTTCCCGGTATCGCATTGGGGTGTGATTGTCTCCACTTGACACGATGCTGCAACTTACTCGTGCGACCATCGCCTCCAGAACTCGAGTTTGAGGTGATTGATTAGCTTTCATCAGGCATGCACACCTCCGGTGACTGGCTCTGCGCGACCATCCACCATGGCTGTGAGGGGTTCTCCGATGAGAAAGTGTGCTGGAGCTAAGGCTGCCAAATCAGTGTGATCGTTTGACATTGGAGACAGTGGTCTAGAAAGGTATGCAGCTCCTCGTAGGTGAAAGCCGCCGATGAAACGCCTCGACGGATCAAATTTTTGGCTGATTTGACCGCCGCCTCCCACAAGCCGCCAAAATGAGACGCGCGAGGAGGGATGAAATGGAAATCGATTCCCCGGCTGGAGTACGCTGTTGTTACTTCTTGACGCGCTTCTTTGGAATATAATGAGGATGACAATTCTGATAGGTTGTGAGCTCCTACATAGTTGGTGGCGTTGTCGCAAAATAGGTTTTGCCAGTGTCCTTGTCGTCCATTGAAACGTTTGAGAGCACAAAGGAATGCCCCTGTGCTTAGATCGCTGACTAGCTCCAGATGGACGGCCTTTGTAGCGAAACAGCAAAATATGGCCAGTTACCCCTCTGCGGTCAGGTACCTCTACCTCGGTAATGGATCATCATAGGCTCACAGAAATCCACGCTGGAGTTGACGAATAGACGGGCCAGCTGAATACGTGCACTCGGCAGGTTTCTCATAACTTCTGAAAACAGCTCAGGCTTGTCGATCGATCTCGCGAGTTTTTTTCCTCGAATTTTCCAGAACCGCTGTCTAGTGGTAGTGAGCAGTGATTGCGCACCTAGATGGTAGTGGTCGCGATGGATGATCATCATCAGCAGTCTGGTGGACGGATGTTTGAACGGTAATACAATGGGATGTTTGGTGTTGAACGTGATTTTGATAGCCTCCAGCCTCCCACCGACACGGATTATGCCGGAAGACACTTGAGGTGTGATCACTCTTCCGGCTATAATCCACCCTAGGAGCGTGTTCTGGAGCACTGGGAGCTATGGGCCCAACTTTATTTGTCCAATGGCTAGGACATCGTACAAATGTTTGGCACTCAGCGACATGTCGATGCGCTCCGTTCGGTGGAAGTCTGGATCCGCCAGCCTTATGTTTTTGGGAACGTTCCATCCCGATGTGTTCAAGTTCTGAGACGGTTTCGGCGATATAATTTTGTCCATGACGTAGGCTTCCAGCTGCGTGGCATATCCTGATAATTTGGATCTTAGGCTGAGTTTCACCTTGAGGTGTGCCCTCTCCGATCTACCGCCTACCCATTCAATGAGGGCAAGGTGTGGTGTCAATGATAATTGTGGGCCCAGATCCAGCACAGCTCGACAATTCATCGTCTCACCATTGTTGGCGGCCAGCCTGACGATCGCTATGCCCAGAAGTACATGTCCTTGGGGACAGTGTTCCATCAGAGTCGTTGAAGAGAGCGATGGCGGTTCTGCATTTGTTTACGGTTTCGAATCTTGCTTCGGCGTTGCCGTGCTCATGGATATCGTCTTGGTCTGTTTGGGCTTGTCGTCTCCAGACAGATGCAGTAGGGTGTTGTGATCCTTGGAACATTGCTTGCAACTTCTGGCCGCGCAGCTGGAAGCCTGATGTCCTTCTCGAAAGCAATTTAGGTACAGCTCACATATTAAGCACCAAGAAGCTGTCGTGGCGGCCACAGTCAACTTGGTGGCTTTCCTACGATTGATCTCCGGTTCCATTGTTTTATGGCCCAGTGTCTCGAGAGCCTGGAAACGCGTTTCTAAAAAGTCCAACAAACTCTTCAAGGGTGGTAGCTCGCGCAGGCTGGATAAAGATTTTTCGTATGATGCGTGAGTCGCTGGATCCGATTTTCGGATTAGCACATGTAGCAGCAACGGATCCCAGTCCCTTGTGAATACATGCAGCTTCTCCAGGCCTCTAAACACTCTTGTATGGTGTCATGTAGAGCCTTTATTACTGCCACTGATGGGCTTTCATTAGCATGAGATGGCTGACTCATCAATTTTTTGATGAATGTCGCTACCAATAATCGCCGGTTGTCGTACCTTTCCTTCAAGGTTGTCCAAGCTGCTTCGTATTTGTCATTCGACAATGTAAAATTTCGAATCAAAAGCTGCACTTCTCCAGTGAGACCAGTCTTGAGGTACCATAGCATCTGGTCACATGCAGAGCCACCGAGGCAGGCGTGGCACTGAGTTCATCCATTTTCGATTTCAGACGTTTGACCCAATCTTGAGTAAGCTCTTCCAAATGAATGTGCTGTTGCACGTTAAAACCATACGCTTCAGGATTGCCATGGACCTCGGCTATCTGCTGGTGATATTCATCCAGCTGTTGCCAACCTCGTTAGAGGGTCATGAGTTTACTCTTGCACCAGATCCAAGTGACCTCCTTTAAGTCCAAATGGTCAATGATCCTCTTCAACGAGCCCTCCATGACCTCGTAAAGACGCAGCATCCTGCCCACACTGGCATCTCTTGGTGCTGAGGCTTCTGCAGTGTTGTCCTTGTCCTCGCTATACTGAGTTTCGGTCCTTTTTGGTAGCTGTTCCCCGGTTGGCGTGTCCACGTGTGTTTTGGCATGCATTTGATCACGGAAGTGCTGCTGGTAACGGAGGTAGTTGCCTTTGGTAGTGTCGTATATAAGTTGAGTAAAGTACTCGTGCAACGAGACCTCCGGTAGGGATCGGATGTGACTATCACCTCTTTCAACATCTTCCCACGCAGCCTTTAATTGCTGCAGTTGTTCTACAGAGATGAGGCCTTCGAAAATTCGAGCCAATACCTCGATCAGGCAATCCAAATTAGCCATCTCGTAGAAAGTCAGAAAACGGCCGGAAATAGAAACCGCGGATACACCAGAACACTACACAAAACACTACACAGCACTTCGCGACCAGTTCACCGGGAAGTAACAATGGATAAGAGATATTTACTGCAAAGTTAATACCAAGGCTGGTCCTGCCGGGACCTCCAGAGATTAATGTCAGGGCTCTTTTGTCCTGGCTGTTTATTATTTCCCTTAATGAAATTCCGTTCCTTAATATCTCAAAGACGCTTCTTTATAATTAAGAAAGAATTGAATCAATCTGATTTTATTAATGTTCGGCATATTGGACTACACTTTGGTTATTATAATACAAAACTGAATGACCTTTACAAATTGTGATACAAATTACGTTTTATAAATATGCTACTTAACGCGTTCAACAAAATTTTTCTACTGAAATGATCAATTCGCCGAGCATTTCACCCACGTTCAAACTGCCAACGCAATTTGCTGACCAGACAGAAACACGCCAGAGAAAGAACGCTGAGTTTGGATCTCTTTGCCGGCATGCCTGCCTTTGTCCATGAAATGTAACCAAATCTCTTCGATTACGGATCCATTTCACGGACAAATGCACTGGCTGAATGTGCATGGGTCAGTAATTAGGCTGGGAAATGAAAATAGCAATTCGAATGACAGTGTGTGACAAAATTTAGGATTCATGAATATTGAATTGAATTTGAATATTTGAATCGAATAAAACTATTGAATTTGGGTGAAATGCCGGCGAAAGGTAAATTTAATTGTTCTTAAAGGGAACAGTGAATGATTGATTAATCGATCGGTGAATTGAGTTAAAATGATCGATCAATTGATAAATCAATCGAATTGACTACAAATGAGCTAATTACTACGGTGAATTAACCTTAAATAACTAAGCATTGATGTTGCCGAATCAGGCCGTGATGCGCGCTCGGGGATGTCAGGAACTCAACAGCTCACAATAAAAATCCAAAGTGGAACTATTTATAACGAAATAGGGGCCGCTCTAAGCTAAACAAAGTTGAACAAGAAAAAATAACTTGAGGGTCAGGTTAGCATATCAAAATGGTGGATAGGCAAAGTTCGATATTCGAAAACTTCTTGAAGCTATAATTTATATTGGATTTCTTTGAAACCTTTTATCATGGTAGACGTTGATGAGATCGTAGAATAAAACATATCAAACAAAATTCGATTAACATGAACGCTGCAGATCTTAGTAGAAGTGAGTTTTGCATTGCAGTGAGAAAATTAAATTTTAACGTACAAAATTGAATTTTGTTTCAAGAAACGGAATTCTTATTAGTTTGAAGTCAAAAAATTTGCCGCTAAGGAGAGTTATATAAAAAAATAGTAGAAAAATAAAGAAAACCAACTTCAAAATGCCCTAAATATGATGAAATAAATTTTATAAAAGTGGTGCCAAATCAATTTCCTCATCTCAACAAAAAAACATCCAACATGTGCACCATCACAGAAGAAACAGGGAAGAACTAATATGGCACCGCTTTCATTAAATTTATTACATCCTTTTTAGGGCAATTTGCTGTCGGCTTTATTTTTTTCTAAAAGGTTTCGAAATTAAGTGTGGCTACAAGGAATTTCTTTTTCTATTGATGGTGTCAACGGAGATTTTGTACAGTAGATTCTTTTTGGATTCTATTTTAATCGCAACTGTGTTGTTTTCAGAATCATTCTTTTAAATTTTAAATAGGCTTTTTAGGGTTTTGTGAAATCATTTTACAATACCCTACTAAAATCGCGTCCTGTCTGTCCGTCTGTCCATCCGTCCGCCTGTCCGACCGTCCGTGTGTCACACCACTTTTTCTCTACATAAGCTAGAAACATAAGATTTTGTAAGTAGGTGCAAAGTGATTCCCTCTTAAAAGTTTCACCACGAAAAGAAATTTATAAAAAAAAGTTTTCATCGCATATAGGCAATATGGGTATTAAATGAAAGATTTTCATGAAAACTTTTCAAAACAGGTCTTAAACTAACAAATTTTGCTTTTAAGAGTGCAGGCGAAGGGGAAATGTAAGAGAATTTGGTGTCCCCCCCACCTTTGACCCGAAAAATCTGAAAAAAATCACAGGGATGTGACTTTAGGAGTACAGGGGCAACAAATACCTCAGAAGTGGAAATTCGATCAACTTTATTAATAATAGTAAATTTTATAAATTTTACATTTTTGCCTATAAAATCAAGATGGGACCCTCAAATTTCCCAAAACCTACAATTTAAGTTTTTTGAAAGCAATTATATGTGTCCGAAAAATTTGATAATAATTGAACAATAAACAGCTAAGTTATGGCCGATTGAATATAAAACATTTACAACAACATTAACACGGGATACAAGGGAGATACACGTTTGCAACGGACCTAGACACTACAAATATGTAGAAATTTTGAAAAAAATTTTAGAAATGGTTTGTAATATTGATTTCTCATCATGACTAATCAAGCGACGGGGTCAAAACACTTGAAACAAAATGGTGGCATGCTTAACATCATAATAACCATAATAATTCTTTGAACTCAATTTATAGAATCTGTATACAAGTCAAGTTTTAATATGCAGAATAAATTGTTTGATTTAGTAATTGTTGTACAATACCCTTCTGGCAGGAGCACTCTCCTGCTACTTCAACTTGTTAAGGTATATAACCGCTAATACTGCAGCCCATCTATTTTTCTGCCTTTTCATTCATCCGTGTTGACATAGCAAGTCTTCTCGCAAACCACATAAGCGAGGAACATGAAATCTAGTGAGTAGATCAAAGATAATCCCATCTTTAATTTTTCTCTAAAAACGAACTTATAAGGTGTTTAGAGGGGTTTCCGCGTATGAGCGGGTGACCCTTAAAAAACTTTCACCAAAGGTAACTAATATGGGTATCAAATAAAATGTCTTGATGAGCACTTTTTGCTTTAAGGGATACAGGGGAGATGAAATGTGCAAAAAGTGTACGTTCCTGAACTTGTGCTTGGACACCTTGTGTCCAAAAAATTTGAAAATATCATGCAGGTAGATCTTTATGAATCAAAGACCAACGGATACTTCAGATTAAAAAATTAGATCAACTTTGTTAATAATATTACATTTTATGAATTTTAGGGTTAAAAACATTGTAAGGATTAACGTCCTTATACGGAGGGACCCCCAAAAACCGTTTGAAAATGCTATCGACCATGAAACTTCCGGGCTGCTCACAACATTTGGTGTTTCTAGCTTCTCTAGTTCCGGAGAAAACTTACTGTGACGCACTGATGGACACACGGACGGATAGACAGGTATGGATGTTAATAGGGGACTGTCAAAAAAAAGTTTAAAAGTCCCTTGAAAGATGTATACCCCCAAAAATTTATTTTATTTACAAATCCCTAAAAAGATGTACGCCCACAACACTGTGAACAAAAATATTGCCTACAAATAAACGTGTAATTAAACATATCAGAATCGTGTGCTTTATCTTCTCGTTTCCTTTCATTTAAACAAATTGCATCACGAGAACATGAGATCAATAGAATGTGGAAATAATAGGTAATTACTTACCAGGGTAGGGCTCCGCACAGCAGGGATAATATTTTTCATGTCTTTCGGCTGGGACATCCAGTATATCCCATTCAACACTAGGGTAGTATTCTCGTAAATCTATTCCGATTTTAACTTTGTTATCTTTATCGTTCCGTTGATTAATATGCTTTAGATCAATCTATAAAGAGAAAAAGAGGACGTATTTGGTGCTTATTGCTTTTGTAGAAACTGACTCGAAGTATTGTAATTTTTGTTGCAATAAATTAAATTTCTTGAAAGGCATATGATGAATGATAAAAACCTTTTAAGAAAAAAACGAAAACCGACTTCGGAATGCCCTAAAAAGGATGAAATAAATTTTATGGAAGCGGTGCCATATCATTTTTTCCCCAAGTTTATTGTGATGGTTCAGATGTTGGAAGTATTTATGTTTAAATGGGGAAATTCATTGGCACCGCTTCCATAAAATTTATTTCATCCTTTTTAGGGCATTCCGAAGTCGGTTTTCTTTCGAGTGGGGTATCAAATAAAAGAATTAGAACTTTTAGAATCTGAAATAAAAAAATCATTTTATGAATTAGGGGGTCCAGGGGAAGGCAAAATGTACCAAAAATTTGTGTCCCCCGCCCCCCCTCGTGATTGGACACCTTTCAGCTGAAAAATCTGAAAATTATCACAAACATGGGCCTTTGTGAGTACAAGGGCAACAAATACCTTACAAATTGAAATTCACTCAACTTTGTTAATAATAGTATGATTTGTAGATTTTCCTTTTTTGCCCACCAAATCAAAACGGTACCTTTAAACTTCCTGAAACTTTGCAATTGTATAGACTGATATAAGTTATATACGTATACAAAATTTAATAGAAATCGAATCATAATCAAGTGAGTTATAGCCATTTCAATTGTATGGAATTACAACAACAATAACACGTGTTTATGGTTGATATAGGATTTTCCAATAAGAGGTGTTATTTTGATATTAAAAGAATAATGCATTTTTTAAATATAAATGATCAGATGTTTATTTTATTATAAAGAAAAAGATATGCCGTTACTAGCAAAAGCTAACATCAGGCAAATAACTACTACGACACGCTTACAGGACCATATCCTCTTCATGAAATTTTCCATAACCAAATCGCAAAATGGCTACCCTATGTCCTCGATAGCCTCACGAATTTATCTTTAAGGTCTTGAATCTACGCTGAGCTGTTGGCGTAGGCCTTCTTTTTCACGTGACTCCAAGGGGAGAAGTCGCAAGGTGTTAAATCACTAGATCTATTCAAAATAACACCTCTTATTGGAAAACCCTATATATATATTTTAATTGACTTAGGCACTTTTATTTTCTTTCAATTTTCATGAAAATTTAAGTAATAGTGATTAACTTGAATATGTTCAATCAGCCGAGCATTCAGGAAAATCAGTTAAGCTAGGTCAAAATGGCGGCAGCACTGTAATAAGCACTGTGCATCTTTTGCATAAATTTGAACGATTTCGTATCCAAGTATTGGACGAATAATTCAAATTATCGATTCACACCATTAGAAAACTTATTTCTAACCCTAGGTTGTTTACAAAGACCTTCTGGTAGGAGCACTCTCCTGCTTACTCAACTTGTTTTGAAATGATTTAGCGACATTGTTTCCATAATCAAAGAAATACCCAATTCAGGTGCCCAATACATTCAGATATTTGGCAATGGTGCTAAACTCATAATCAGACAGACACCTAACAACTTTTTAGGGTTTTGTAAAATAATTTTACAAAACCCTTCTAAAATCGCGTCCTGTCTGTCCGTCTGTCCGTCTGTCTGTCTGTCCGTCCGTCCGTCCGTCCGTCCGTCCGTCCGTCCGTCCGTCCGTGTGTCACAGCAGTTTTTCTCGGAAACTACTTAAGCTAGAAGCATCAAGTTTTGTATGTAGGTGTAAAGTGGTGATCTCTTCAAAGTTCAACTACTAAAAATTTTTATAAGGTCTTTAAGGGGGGTCTCCCCATGTAGGGGAGTGACCCCCCGAAAAAAAAATTTCATTGAAGGTAGCCGATATGGGTATCAAATGAAAGGTCTTGATGAGAACTTTTCAAAACAGGTCTTAATTGGGCAATGTTTGCTTCGAGGGGCGCACAGGGAGGGGAAATACACGAAAAATTTGTGTCCCCCCCCCTCGCGATTGGACACCTTCCATCCGAAAAATCTGAAAAAAATCACAAATGTAGGCCTTGATGAGTACAACAACAACAAATACGTGAGAAGTCAAAATTCACTCAACTTTGTTAGTAATAGTATGATTTATCGATTTTATGTTTTCTTGAATAAAATCTTAACGGTACCCTTAAATTCATTGAAATTCAGTACACAGATGTATATTTATAAGATTGATTAACTCTGCAAGTTTCATAAAGATTGCATAATATTTAGCGAAGTTATAGCGGTTTGAATTTTCCTGTATTACTATGGAACAATATGCGCTGCATTTATTACTATGGCAACATATGGCTATGGAACAACATGCGCTTTTTACCGACTCAGACACTACAGTTTTGCTAGGATTTGCATGAAAATTTCAGGAATGATAGGTGTCATGAATAACTTTGAGAATCAGCTAATGGTATCAGTAATCGTAAAACAAAATAGTGGCTGTTTTAAATGCGAAGATTGAATAATTTTGAGTTATTTTTTCCCAACTTCAACGTTCAAGGTCCATGCTTTGAACACTTGATTCAATTGAATGAATGACTGAAGCTGAGTACCTACAATTAATACTCATAAGTGAAACAAGTCAAGGAGGCGGGAGGGAGCTTCTATCAAAAGGGCTTTGTAACAACTCTAGGATTCGAAAAAATTGGCTATTAATCGATGGTAACAGTACAGGAGAGTGGCCCCTGAAAAAAAAAAATCATCAAACGTAGCCGATATGAGTATGAAATGAAAGCTTTCATGGGAGCTTTTCATAACAGTTCTTAAACTGTCAGTTTTTGCTTCAGTGGGGGCACAGGGGGGAAATACATGAAAAATGTGTTTCCTCCCTCGCGAATGGACATCTGGAATAATTATCAAGGGAGATATTTATGAGTATAACAATAACAAAAACCTCAGAAGTCTAAATTCGTTCAACTTTGTTAATAATAGTATGATCTTCGAATTTCATAGTTTCTCCAATAAAATCGTCATTGACATGCTTCTTGACTTTATTCAATCTGGTGACTGCATTTTGAAAATTGAATACAAAACCCTTCTGACATGAGCGTAGGTCTGTTTACCCAACTTGTTTAATTCTACAACGGAACATTCGAATGGTTTCGAGGAATCTTTCTGTATGCTAAATTTGTGCATTTCTTTTGCAATATGCGCCAGTAGCTCCTCATCAAAGAACCATGAAAAATATTGTAAGGGAGTTTCAAGTTCTGTAATCGGTGACTGTAAGTTTGTGTCTCCAGTAAACTCATTGTATGTAGATTGACAGGATTGTTTTTTCCATATAAACTTCCGTTTTTTCTTCTTGCTGACTGACTCAGAGCCATGGCTCTTAGTTTTGTTATCAAAAGCAATACTCACAGAAGTTGATGATCTCGTTTCGCGTGGTTGCCTAAAAGCACTTGAAGTTGTCTCTGAAGTTACTCCTGATGTACTAGGTTGAGGACTTGATCTTTGTTTTTGCTGACGATAATTTTGTGTATCCATGAATTCAAAATGTTCATTAGCGGGAGACGAACAATGTTCTCTTTGTGGCGATGCTGAAATGTCCATATCATCAATGGTAGACTGGATTTTTCTAATATCTTCATCACTTTCAGCTTCAGAGAAATCTTCGCCATCTTCACTTTCTGAAGGGATAGACAATGAATATTATATTTCTTCATCATTCAACTTTTTGCTTAACATAATCTGTAATAAGTCAAAGTATTCTTAAGCAAAGGCGATACAAGTACATTTTTATGAAAAAAAGAGCTAAAGCTCAATGTACCGCATATGAAACATAGATCAAAATACAATTTTCCTGTACCTTTACTATCGCATCACAAAAACTAACTTACCACAGCAAAACACACGCTTTCTCTCAAACCAAAATAATTTTTTTTGCTTAAAAATGTTCGGTAACTGTTGTTTACACTTTGTTAAACTTCGACAATTGGCAAACGAAAAAGTTTCGTACAAATTTCAAACCGTATTGACAGTAATAAGAGCGTTAACGACATCTGTGTGCCATAGTTTGCGTTAACATATTGCTACATTTGGGGTAAATCTACTGAAATCCAAAAGATGTCACTATCAGCATTTTATTCAGCTGTAGGAAGAATGAAAGTGGTTGTCCCACATATGGGACTTAGTGCCATGTAGGGTTAAAATATAATTTTTTACTGCAATGCAAAAACCACTACGGCTAAAATCTGCAGCGTTCATACGAATCGAATTAAACTCTGGTACATTTAATCCATGATCTCATCAACATTTACCTTGATTTTAGATTTCATAATAATTCCATATGAATCGTAGCTTTGAGAAATTGCCTAGCCGCCATTTTTATATTCTGACCTGATCCTGAAGTGCTTTTTTCGACCTTTGAGCGGCCGCCATTTCGTTTCAAATTGTTCTACTTTGGATTTTTTATTGTGAGCTCTATCACACAATTGAATAAATCTTTTTACTAGTTTTGAAACTGGAGTTATACTTTGGCCAGAACAGAAATATTGCTGAAAATTTGGCTAAAATCGAAGCAAAGCTGCGACCCCCAGGCACAAATTTTGTTATATCCTATGTAGACTCACACATAGAACCAACCACACACATACATACATATAGCCATATACATACATATATATATATATATATATATATATATATATATATATATATATACATATATATATATATATATATATATATATATATATATATGTATATATATACATATATATATATATATATACATATATATATATATATATATATATATATATATATATATATATATATATATACTCGTATATATGTGTATATATATATATGTATATATATATATATATATATATGTATATATATATATATATATATGTATATATATATATATATATATATATATATATATATATATATATATATATATATATATATATATAGATATAGATATATATATATATATATATATATATATATATATATATATATATATATATATATATACATATATATATATATATATATATATATATATATATATATATATATATATACATGTATTTATATATGTAAACATAAAGTTCACTCCGCAATCAATCTCATGAAATTTACTTAAAAATGTCCGTCTTAAGCGCATCATTCGTTCACGTTTATTCGATACCCATCGCCTTCTTCAGTTAACTATGGCACCTAATTTTCATGAAAGTTTCAAGAAAATCATACCATATAGTTCAATGAAAACTCCGCTATGCATTTACATCTTCATCCGTACAGCTATGATCAATTATAGCAGGAAACGTATCTCTTTTTAGGTTGCGATTCTCGCCGGTTTTTAGTATGGAAATCACTAATTTTAGATTTCTGGGCATATCTTGTAATGTTCATATAATGTTAACTGGAAAGTAACGAGTCAACTCTATAATTTGCAATCACTCAATCCTTATTATTTCTTCGGGGAATTTTATAATCCTATATGTAACGTCTACGTCTACGGATGTAAGAAGGATCCTATACCAAGCTCATTGGTAAGCAAAGAATGCATGCGGAAGAGAAAAGCATCCTGAAATGTTCCCTTTAACTATTGTTGAATTGTATTTATGCCACATTTAGAATTAATTTATTGGTTATTTTCGGTAGAAATGATTGACTAAAATGTACCGTTTATGCAGAAAATTAAAGATACTGGTCATTTTTATCATCCGTCACCAAAGGGTTCGGTATCTCCAACAAATCATTGCAGAGTGCCAACTAATTGGCACTTTTCGTATGAAATATCATTAAAATTCAATTTCCCGTCATCAATGTATCATATTTAACTGTTAATATCTACAGAGTCCTTTGAAGGATTTCAATTCTGTTCCAATGCATTTTGGAACAATATGTTGTCCTTCATTTGAAACCTCTATAATCAAGTAGGAATTTTTTTAGTAAAAGTCCTTTACCATAACCTGAATTTCTTATCCTTTAGACGGGACCTAACAGGAAAAAATACGTACCTTTTGCCAAAAACAGGACTCTCCTATCTACAAAAGAATATATGTGATGAACTGATAACCTTCTTTCCTTTGGAAATCGGTTGAAAATGTACCGTATATGCAGAAAATTAAGGATACTGATCATTTTTATCATCCATCACCAAAGAACTCGCCATCTCCATCAAATCCTTGAAGAGTGCCAACTAATTGGCACTTTTCGTGCGAAAGATTATTTAAATTCAATTTCTCGACATCAATGTATCATATTGAACTTTTAATATCTACAGAGTCCTTGAAAGGATGACAATTCTGTTCCGATACATTTTAGATCAATATGTTTTCCTTCATTTGCAACCTCTACAATCGAAATCCTTGCATCCTTCAATCAGTTATGCTGAAAAATCGGGGTGAAAGTCGGACATTTTTTAGTTTTAACGGTAAAAGCCCTATACCGTTGCTTGAATTTCATATCCTTTAAACAGGACCTAACTGGAAGAAAGACGTATCATTTACCAAAAACAGGACTCTTCTATCTATCTCCGTTTAAAAGTTATGCGTGAACATACAAAAAACAAGTTGAGTAAGCAGGAGAGTGCTCCTACCAGAAGGTCTTTGTAAACAACCTAGGGTTAAAAATAAGTTTTCTAATGGTATGAATCGATAATTTGAATTATTCGTCCAATACTTGGATATGAAATCGTTCAAATTTATGCAAAAGATGCACAGTGCTTATCACAGTGCTGCCGCCATTTTGACCTAGCTTAACTGATTTTCCTGAATGCTCGGCCGATTGAACATATTCAAGTTAATCACTATTACTTAAATTTTCATGAAAATTGAAAGAAAATAAAAGTGCCTAAGTCAATTAAAATATATATAGGGTTTTCCAATAAGAGGTGTTATTTTGAATAGATCTAGTGATTTAACACCTTGCGACTTCTCCCCTTGGAGTCACGTGAAAAAGAAGGCCTACGCCAACAGCCCAGCGTAGATTCAAGACCTTTTTTTTTTTTTTTTTTTTTTGGTAGGGAGGTGAAGGCATTTATGCCCGCCGAGTCTGGCAGTGTGGGACTCCCATGGAGGATACCTTTGGACTACCCACTAAACACCTCCCCTGTCAATCTGAGAACCTAGCCTGGAACCGTTTGACACATTACTTCGGGCCAGGTCTCGTTTTGTTACGCCGTGGGGCGCCTTCAAGCTGGGGAGTCCCTTTCCTAGCGGGAGGGGAGGGGGGAAGAGGAATTGCCAGAAGAGCGATCCCCCAGCCCCAGCGCCTCCGGCTGCTGTGAGTCCCTTTTATATTTTAGGACTGCTCGAGCATAATGTGCCACCTGGTTCCATTTGTCAACCGATTCGAGCATCACCGCAACTATATTATCCGGGGTGAGCTCTCCCGTCTCCCTGTAGAGTTCCCTTCGCAGCCTGGCCCATTTTGTACACGCAAAAAATGTGTGACAGGCATTGTCCTCCTCTCCTGGGCAAAACTGACTATCGGGAGACCGTGACTTGCCGATCTTGTGCAGGTAAGACTGAAAACACCCGTGCCCGCTCAAAAGCTGGGTCAGATAGAAGTCAGTCTCACCATGCTTTCGATTTAGCCACGGTCTCACATCCGGGATGAGGCGCGCAGTCCACCTTCCCTTCGTGCAATTCCTCCAAGACTGCTGCCAATCGTTGAGCGAGCGTTGTCTCTCCTCGCGGACAACCATCTCCCTCGCATCCTCGTTTCGGCGCAGGTAAATAGCGCGGCGCTCTCTAGCAAGGAGGGCGACAGGTATCACGCCTGCAATCACTCTCACTGCCGAGTCGGAGACTGTTGGATACGAAGATGCAATTCTCAGTGCTCCTCTTCTCTGTACCTGTGCCAATCGTTTTCGGTATACCTCCTTGCTGAGAGCGTCGCCCCATACCTCTGCTCCGTACAGTAGCACTGACCCTACAGCACTCATCAAGAGGCGTCTTCTTGATGGGCTGGGTCCCCCTACGTTGGCCATAAGTCGACTCAGGGCCGATATTCCCGAAGCAGCCTTCTCAGCCGTTGCCCTGATTTGCTCAGAGAAACTCATCTTCGAGTCGATCAGTAGCCCCAGGTACTTCACCGCTGGCTTCGATTCGATCTGTATATCTCCAATACTGATCATCCTTACTCTAGGGATTCTCTTTTTTGTCAAGATGACCACTTCGGTTTTCTCCAGTGCTAGACTGAGCCCGCGAGTAGTCATCCAGTCCCTCACTCGGCGCATTAGCATACCTAGCCTAAGTTGCGCTTGTTCAACGGTGCGTCCGGCGACCAGAGCCGCAACATCATCCGCATAGCCGACCAAGCGCGACTCATCTGGCATCTCAAGTCTCAGTAGCCCGTCGTAAGACACGTTCCACAGGTCCGGACCAAGGATAGATCCCCGGGCAACACCCGATGTAATTTCCATCCTTCGTTGGCCCTGTGTCGTGTCGTAGAGCAGGCTTCGGTCCTTTAGGTAGTTCCTCAAAAGCCGCATTAGATATTCTGGAACTTGAAAAGAGTTTTCCAGCGTATCCAGAATATCCACCCATCTAGCGGAGTTGAAGGCATTCCTGACGTCGAGTGTCACCAACAGGACGATCCGTCGCTTGGTGCGACTATATGCCTCTGCCTTTTGGACCGCGTTCACCACCTCTGCAATCGCATCAATGGTAGAACGTCCTGCTCTAAAGCCGTACTGCCGAGGAGATAGGTCCCCAGCAGCACGAATCGCGTCAGTGAGTCTTCCCTTGATGAGTTTCTCTAGCACTTTCCCAGCCGTGTCTAGCATGCATAACGGGCGGTATGCAGACGGCGATTCGGGATTTCCCTTCCCCTTGCTGACCAGCACGAGCCTCGCCACCTTCCATCGTACCGGGAAAACCCCGTCCCGTAGGCAAGCGTTGAATGTGCTGAGCAGCAAGTCAGGACAATGGTGATAGACGAGCTGCAAAACCTCAGCTGGTACACCATCTGGACCTGGAGCCTTCCTTGCCTTCAGGGAGAGGACTGCCTCCTCCAGTTCCAGCTGTGTGAAGAGTGGGCACTCGACTGCTGTTTCACCATGGACAGCGTCAACACGGACGGGATGTGCGGGGAAGAGTCCCCGCACTATCGCGTCCATCTTTTCCGCGTCATGTATACAAGGCTTCCGTAGGGCACCAAGTTTCCCCATGACCAGCTTGTAGCCAAGGCCCCACGGATCCCTATTTACATCGTCCACGAGGTCTTGCCAGCATCGGGCCTTGCTCTTGTTAATAAGCCTGCGAAGATATTTCCTGCCGGACCTGTATGCTGCTAGCCTAGTGTCTGCCTCCTCCCGTGTTCGCGCCCGCTGGGCCTCTCGCCGAAGTTTGTGACACTCGCTTCTTTGTTCGGCGATCTCGTTTGACCACCAGTATACTGGAGGCTTACCATGTCGGGGTCTTCGGCGGGGCATGGAAGACTCGCAAGCAGGGTACACAGGTACCAGGGTCTCCGAAGCGAGTGTCACATCGGGTATGGTTCCTACGCAACCCCAGCGGCGGAAAGTAGGGGTGTTACCAGTATTTAGGACAAAAAGCGCTGTTCTGGCCGCCATGTCCAATATTTGCTTTCCCCTTGGGTCGGATTGTGGCATACCCCATTCGATGGCTCTAGCGTTGAAGTCTCCCCCGACCAGCATGTGGCCCTCTGTGTTCGAGACAGCGTCCTCCAGGGCATCGAGTTTGGTTCGAAAGGATCGCATTGCCTCGTTAGGCGTCAGATAAACACTGAAATATGTTATCCCTGAACACCGCACCCACACAAAACCATCCCCGCGTCCATGGCCCTGCACCTGAAGGCGGGCGCTGTCTCGAACCCAGATGGCCGAGGTACCAGTTTTGTCAGGGTACCACGCTTGCGAGTCCTTGTTATGATGTTGCTCGCTCAGCAACAGGAGGTCAGCTTTCTTATCCCTCGCAAACTGCTCAAGTAGGTCCTGGGCGTTTGTGCTTCGGTGCAAATTGACCTGCAGGATACGGATCATTTGAGTATCGATTTGGCTTTAGTTAGGGCCTCCTTGAAAACCCGGCATCTCCCTGTCCCCGGCTCATGTTTGAGGTCGCCGGGTGCTAGCTTAGCGTCCTTGCAAAGAATGCATTTTGCCTCGTTCGTGCACTCCTTCCTTTTGTGCCCCGTTTCACTACATTTGTAGCACAGAGATCTCCTGTCGTGTCCCCTACAGCCATACGCGGTGTGTCCGTATTCGAGGCATCTGAAGCAGCGGATAGGGATCGCTCTTCTCCGTATCCTGCAGATCACCCAACCTATCTTAATTTTGCCCTTCGCCAGGATTTGCTGGGCGTCTTTATCAGCTAGTTCGACAATAGCCATGCGTTGCCCCCTTGTGTTTTCACGCGTCAATCTTGCCTTGACTTCACTTAAGCTGGGGAACTCCCTCCTAATGGCATCCTCTACTTCAGCTTTGTCCGGGACGCAGTCGAGGTCCCTGATTTCCAGGGTGGCCATTGGTTCGAGCGAGGCAACCGTTGCCGCATCTCCAAGAACCTTTTGAACCGCGTCACGGAATGCATCTTTGTTTGTGGCCTCTGGCCCGAATTCCACCAGCAAGCCGCCGGTCCGGGTTGGTCGAACTGCTTTGATGGCAGTTTTGGTGTCGTCTGGCTTGACCGCTCCTTTAATTTCACGGAGGACATCTGCGTAGGTTCGGCCCTTAGTGGGTTTAATAAGCAGTGCTTCTCGCAAGGGTTTGTGCCGCGGTTTGCTTTTTGTTTTCTGCGGTATAGCGGGGGGCTCCTTGTTCTCTTCGTGGTTGAGCTCTTTGTCTTTTTTTTCTAGGAGTAGCTTTTTGGCCGCTTTTTTCGCTGCCTTGTTTCGCACCACATGAAACTCCTCGCCTGGAGTGTCAACTTGGTTTATGGTCTCATCCTTCCTCCTTTTCTCACAGTCGCCTTCAATTGGGCTACCGGCCATTCTTTTGCTGCTGCTAGGACCCACTGATGCCTCGAGGGAGAGCGTGTCTTTTTGGTGCTTCTCGGCTGCAAGCCACCTCCGCCTGTAGTGCGTTATGCGGCCAAAAAGCTCCTCCAGTTCAAGAATGCCATTCTTGACACTCTTGCCTATGTTTTTCTGCACTTCGCAGGCAGCCTTCAGTTGTTTGACGATATTCCCCGCTTTCCGAGTAAGCCGCTCCTCTTCGGCGCGGTCAAGGGCGATTGTGTTATTTGGCGCCACCTCTTGGGAGAGGCCCCCGTTTCCTAGCCCTTTTGCTTCTATCGCTTGGATCGCGTTTGAAGTGGCGTCGGCCAACGGCAAAACTTCTCCCTCCCCCAGTCTTACACTGGCCTCCGTTGGTGTCGCAACTTGATCCGGATTGTGTACGTCTTGCACTGGGCGCTCCGGGGTGCGCATAGTCCTTCTACTGCGCCCAAAGGCTGCAATGATGCCAGGTTGCACAACGCACTCTGCCTTCTTTCGTTCGTTAGTCCGTCTGTGGTCTGTCTCCGATGATTTAACCTGTGGTGTTGACTTTAACAGTGTTTCTGGGGTTTGCTGCCTCCCCCCGCAATCGGTGACTTGTTTTATCGGTGTTCTTGCCAACAGCGGTTTTTGCCTGAAAGGGTTCTCCGTGCTAGCGTCCTGTTTGCTTATGGTTTCATTTGTTTGCTCCATTTTATTGGGTCCCCCCTCGGAGCCGCTATCTCCGTTCGTGTGTGTAGTCGCCTTTTTGGTCCCATGGTTATCTTTGCAGAGCAGGGAGGCCATGCGAGGGTTGGCACAAGCCCTTATGGGGACAAGTGCTCAGAGCCAGACCAGCGCTAATCGGGAGTCCGTCTCAACCGAACCTACACCACCAACCCAATGGTGCGAACTTCGAACGTACTCCGAGGCCTGCCAAGGTTTTACCGGGACGGAGACGGTATGATAGTTGAATTGGAGCCGTTCACACACGAGTTTCACCTCGGCGCTACTGTGCAAAGCAACTAGGTCCAAACCATCACATCCGCCAGCCCAAAGCGACCTTAAAGATTTGGTTATGGAAAATTTCATGAAGAGGATATGGTCCTGTAAGCGTGTCGTAGTAGTTATTTGCCTGATGTTAGCTTTTGCTAGTAACGGCATATCTTTTCCTTTATAATAAAATAAACATCTGATCATTTATATTTAAAAAATGCATTATTCTTTTAATATCAAAATAACACCTCTTATTGGAAAACCCTATATCAACCATAAACACGTGTTATTTTGTTGTAATTCCATACGATTGAAATGGCTATAACTCACTTGATTATGATTCGATTTCTATTAATGTTTGTATACGTATATAACTTATATCAGTCTATGTAACTGCAAAGTTTCAAGAAGTTGAAAGGTACCGTTTTGATTTTATGGGCAAAAAAGGAAAATCTACAAATCATACTATTATTAACAAAGTTGAGTGAATTTCGATTTCTAAGGTATTTGTTACCCTTGTACTCATAAAGTCCCTTGTTTGTGATAATTTTCAGATTTTTCGGCTGAAAGGTGTCCAATCACGAGGGGGGGGGGGGAACACAAATTTTTGGTACATTTTGCCTTCCCCCGGACCCCCTAATTCATAAAATGATTTTTTTATTTCAGATTCTAAAAGTTCTAATCAAGACCTTTTATTTGATACCCCACTCGACTACCTTTGATTAAAAAAAAATGTTTAAGAGCCAATTTGTTATCAGGGGGGACCCCCTTAAAAAAAATTTAAATTTTTGTTAAGACCTTAACTTTTGAGAGACCATCACTTCTGACCTTTTCACAAAGTTTGAGCATTCTAGCTTCTATAGTTTCTGAGGAAATCAGCTGTGACGCACGGACAGACGGACGGACGGACAGACGGACAGACAGGTCGCGAAACTAGTAGGTCATTGTAAAAAAAAAATTTACAAAGACCATAAAAGCAAAAAAACAATCTAGTTCTAAGTTATCAGTGCATATTACTTAAAGATGAACAATTTCAATGATAATTAGGGCAAAATAAGTGTGAAAAAACCAACTGACTATATTTAAAACATTCATACAATGCAAAGGAATATTTATTTCCTTGTAACTAAATTGTTCTACCTTAAATCTATAAATTTGTCTAAAAAAAATTCTACTTGTGCTTCCGTATATATCTTAACTACATACAACAGTTATAAATTTATAACAATAGTCTAGATATAACATCTTCTAATCTAATCTATTTGTACTTAAATTTTTACAGTGAGAAAAAATACTTATCTCAAGATAATTTAAAAAACTCATAAATGTATCTAATCTGTACCTTAGACCTTATATACTAAGACTATAGCTTAGACCTTATATACTAAGACTGAGACCTTATACTAAGTACCAAAAAGCGTTTAACCTCTAAATGATAAGCGTAACCAAACAAAAAATCCCCGTTGGCATCACCAGCCGGAAAGTCAAATTTCTCGTATGTAGCGCCAGATTTCGAAAAAGAATTTGGCTTGCCTGCTACTAGAGTTCTTACTGCAAATTTCGTAGCACCCCATGGGTATTTATTCATATAAAAAGAATCTGCCGACGTTCGTATTAAATATATTTTACTAATAGAATTGAGTTGCACTCTTATGGATTACTAATTGAAAATCTGCGGATAATAAATTGTTTTAAACATAAAAATACAGGTTTCATCTTTCTCACATTTACTGTTTACACACTACTCAGTGACAACCACACAAAGGTGAGATAGTTTGTCGACTTATGTAAATTGCTCAAATAGTTAATTTTGAAAGTTTTCCATAAAAGTTTAGTCGTAATTTGCGTTGTCACTCATATAAACATTTTTAATTTTTTTCTGAATCATTAGGGGCCACCATTTTGAATTTGATCGCTTGGTTTTTGATCATTTTCACAGATAAAGTCTCAACTACTGTGCTGAATCTTATTGGAATTGGAGTTTCACTCTGAACAGCACAAAAATTTCCAATTTTTGTTGAAAACGGCAGCTTAAAAATAGAAAGCTGTAAATTTTCGACTTTTATATTTGCCATCCATTTGGCATGACTTGCCGCAATAATTTATAATTTCAAGTTTCATCGGAATCTGTGGAGAAACTTGGCTGCCAGAAATTGAAATTCCTTTTTTCATCCCGGCATCTTTCCCCCCTTCATTGATATATTTGCCATTGCTCTAGCTTGTTTAGTTCGCCTGTTGTGTCGTGTTGAGTAGACGTGTGTTGGTGGTGCTCGTCACGAAAACGGAGAAACAAAATCGAGAGCAACGCGTCACGATAAAATTTTGCGTCAGATTGGGCGAAACAGCTTCAGAAACGTACGCTAAAATTGTAAAAGTGCATGGTGATAGTGCTCTTAGTCGTGCCCAGGTGTCTCGATGGCATAAAGAGTTCAAGGAGGAGCGTGGAAGACAAAGCGCGGAGCGGGAGACCAGTCGAGGTGCGGATTATTGTTCTCTAGAACAAATCGGTGGTCAAAGGAACCCATTTTGAGTCAATTACGGACATCCAGGCGGCTGTGACGAGGGTACTCGGGAAATCACAGTTGAAGCGTTCCAAAAACGTGACGAAACATTAAAAATGCGCTGGAATCGTTGTATAGCTGCCCAAGGGTACAACTTTGAAGAAAATGGCAGAATTGTAGAATAATTTTTAAATATACGGTTTTCATGGAATCAGTCAAATTACTTAATTGTCACACCTTGCATATATATATATATATATATATATATATATATATATATATATATATATATATATATATATATATATCTATATATATATGTATATATCTATATATATATGTATATATATATGTATATATATATATATATATATATATATATACATATATATATATGTATATAAATATATATATATATATATATATATATATATATATATATATATATATATATATACATATATATATATATATATATATATATATATATATATGTATATAAATATATAAATATATATATATATATATATATATATATATATATATATATATACATATATATATATATATATATATATATATATATATATATATATACATACATACATACATATATATATATATATATATATATATATATATATATATATATATATATATATATATGTATAGGAAGATATATAAATATATATGTATATGTATGTATATATATTTATATGTATATATATATATATATATATATATATATATATATATATATATATATATATATATATAATATACTCTCTCGAGAAATTCACCTATGGCTAAATTTTTTATTCAATGAGTCCCCATCCCATGCACTTCTTACAAAAACATGCCACCAGATATCCCCATTACAAATATTCAATCTTTTTCAATAAAACGATTGTGAGGCGTACTGTGTGGCTAGTGAAACCGTCTTGTTGAAACCGCATATCGTTGATGTCAGGTTTATCCAATTAAGGCCACAAACAATCTTCCAACATAACACAATAGCGCTCTCCATTGACGGTAACATGACGGTAGTTTTCATCCACGAAAAAATATGGTCCAATCAAACCTCCAACATGAAAACCACACCAAGCAGTAATTTTTTGCAGATGCAAAGATATCTCAAGAAGCACATGTGGGTTTGCTGTTGATCAATAATGCATATTTTGCTTATTAACAAAGCCTTTGAGCCGGTAATTGGCTTCATCATCGAAGATGATTTTTCGATAATAGTAACTTTTAATAATTTTTAAAACTTGCTGGTTCGTGAACTTCACTTTGATAAAAATGTTTGCTTTGACCAACGTTTTAATGTTTACA
Organism: Odontomyia ornata; assembly: GCA_963969285.1. Taxonomy (NCBI): domain Eukaryota; kingdom Metazoa; phylum Arthropoda; class Insecta; order Diptera; family Stratiomyidae; genus Odontomyia; species Odontomyia ornata. The sequence continues at coordinate 271,166,757 of OZ017738.1, read as the reverse complement.
GTTATTAAAAAACATTTCAGAGTGCGTTCATCATTTGAAGACACAAAATTCTTATGATCCTTATGATAAACCCTATAGAATTAGAACACTGTCCGAATAAAAAAATCCCCGTTGGCAGCACCAGCCGGAAAGGTAAATTTCTCGTATGTAGCGTAATGTTTCGGAAAAAAATTGGCTTGCCTACTACTAGACTTTTTACAGCAATTTTGTAGCACCACATGGGTATTTATTAACACAAAAAGAATCGTTGTTCGTATGTTCGTATTTAGAGACCCTCAATAGAGGCGCAAATATTTTGCTAATCAAATTGAGTTGCACACGTATGAATCACATATTGAAAATTGGCGGATAATAAATTGTTATTAACATAAAAATACCGGTTTCGCCCTTCTCACATTTGCTGTTTAGTCATTTCACAGTGGTTACCACACAAAGCGGATAACTTCTCGGCTTAAATAGCTCAAATAGTTAATTTCAAAAGATTTCCATAAAAGCTCAATCAGCACCTGCGTTGCCATTACTATAAACATTTTCAATTCTTTTCTGAACCATCAGGGGCCGTCATTTTGAATTTTTATTGAAAACGGCTGCTAACAATATGAAGGTAGGAGTACACTTTTCGTGTGCAAAAAAGGCATGAATTTAACAATTTGCATCCCGGATCCTTTATTGTATTTTGAAGTGAAACTTTTTTAATACGTTTACATGAGTCTTGAAAATTATAAAAAAAATTTTGTTGACATTTGTTGCATTATATAGAGGGCGTCAAAGTCGAGGTCCAAAGAAATTCTTCGTCCATGGCCGGCAATTAATCTCCGGATTTGTAATCCTGAAACAAAAAATTCAAACATCATTTTAAAAAAGAAGGTTTCGCACACATGAATTTTCCTCCATTTATGCAACTGCATACGAAAAAGGCGGACTTTCGAAATAAAAGTGTTTAAAATTTACACATATTTCCGATTATTTTTCTTACGCCAAAATTCTATTTTCTTAATTTTTCGTCGAAATGTGGTAAATTCATGTGTAAGATGTATTTACAGGTAAGATGCACAAAGGTTTATTAAAATCGAGATTAACTGTCGGCAGTATGAAAAAGAGTAATTTCGTGCGCTCGTTATTGTTTTTGACCGCCTTAGAATTTGGTTTTTTATTTATTATTAGCTTAATAACTTAAAATTTCAAGTTTCATTGGAATCTGTTGAGAAACTTGGCTGCTAGAGGTTATAGAAATAAAAAAAAAAATTTAAGGCACCTCCCTGTATAGGGAGATCCACCTTAATCACCGGAGAATATTTTCTTGCACTGCAAATTTTGAGAAGCATCACTTTTGACCTATGCAGGAAATTTCTTCATTCTAGCCCATGTGGTTTGCGAGAAAACTTATTGTGACACACGAACGAATGGACGGACAGCCACACAAGTTGCGATTTCATAATTTTTCATTGTATTGTAAAAATATTTAATAATATCCTAAAAATGATCAGCTTCATAAATACGAGTACTTCCAAGTTGTCATTTAAAACGTTTCCATGAAAAATATTCATTATTTCAGTTGCTACTGAAATAGCGCTTTGCGCCTACCTTCTGACCTTTGGCAGCCGCCATTTTGAATGCAGGCATTTGATGTTGGATTATTTTTAATCTTTGTGTGTTAGGAGCTCATCAATCAACGTGCCAAGTCTCGTTCAAATCGGAGTTCCAGTCTAGACAGGGCATAAGTATTCAATTTTTAGTGGACATGGTAGCTAAAAATATTTGGTTTTAAATATTCGACTTTTCATCTTTCATTCGATTTTAATAATTTTTGCATAATACAAGAACTTAGTGCAGAGATCCACGATCTCAAGTTCCATCAAAATCCGTTGGAAATGTAACCGCTAGAGGGCCATAAAAACCTGAAAAAAACCCATGTTTAAACCGCCGCCATTTTTAAATTTGCACATATGTACATGATTACCAAAATGTCAACGTCTGTAGATCCAAACAACTTTATCTTGAACATATATATAGGATCAAAATTGCAACTTTAAGAAGCATTTGAAGTTTTGAGCTTCAACTGGCCGCCATTTTGTTTTTTGCGATCTGCCCTCCAGTTTTTTTTTTATAAAATCCTTTAGTTATTTATAGTTTATATCAAATTACCGAGTTTCATTAACATCGGTTGAAAGCTTTGGTCACAACTACAACAACGAAATTTTGCACGTTTTCCGAGCTTTGAGTGGCCACCATTTTGTTTCAGACGAACCGACTTTGCATTTTCTATTGTGAGATGTATCACATACATCAGTGAATCTTTGTACCAAATTTAATCCAAATCGGAGCTATATTTTGGTCAGAACAGAAATCACGATTTATCGTCTAAATGACCGCCATTTTGTTTTCGCCTGGCCGATAAATTTCTCTCGAGAAATTTACCTAAAACCAAAAATTCCTATCAAGATGCACAAATGCTTTGAGAGAAATGAAGACAGTGGTGAGACATACCTCAATGTACCCGTCAGGAGGGCTAAATGGCTGCGAGATCCAAACATTTTCACACGTAGTTATAGAAATTTGTTTTCAAATAAGCTTCAATATGAATGTATCGATTTTCAGTACTTTTATTAATCGACAAACTCTTCGTTTGGATATATAGTCTTTCCTTAGAAGGCATAAATGAAACCTTCAATAATAAAGTGAACAACCAACAAACAATCATTTCACTTTCTGCAAAGTACAAACATTCAACGATTGGCAGCAGTCTTGGAGGAATTGCACGAAGGGAAGGTGGGCTGCGTGCCTCATCCCGGATGTGAGACCGTGGCTAAATCGAAGGCATGGTGAGACTGACTTCTATCTGACCCAGCTTTTGAGCGGGCACGGGTGTTTTCAGTCTTACCTGCACAAAAACGGTAAGTCACGGTCTCCCGATTGTCGGTTTTGCCCAGGAGAGGAGGACAATGCATGTCACACATTTTTTTCGTGTACCAAATGGGCCAGGCTGCGAAGGGAACTCTACAGGGAGACGGGAGAGCTCACCCCGGATAATATAGTTGCGGTGATGCTCGAATCGGTTGACAAATGGAACGAGGTGGCACATTATGCTCGGGCAGTCCTAAAATATAAAAGGGACTCACAGCAGCCGGAGGCACTGGGGCTGGGGGATCGCTCTTCTGGCATTTCCTCTTCCCCTCTCCCCTCCCGCTAGGAAAGGAACTCCCCAGCTTGAAGGCGCCCCACGGCATAACAAAACGAGACCTGGCCCGAAGTAATGTGTCAAACGGTTCCAGGCTAGGTTCTCAGATTGACAGGGGAGGTGTTTAGTGGGTAGTCCAAGGGTATCCTCCATGAGAGTCCCACACTGCCATACTCGGTGGGCGTAAATGCCTTCACCTCCCTACCACAAAAAAAAAGTACAAACATTATACTCACTTATAACACTTCTTTCTCCTTCTTCTTTTTTAGCACTACAGCCCCTCTCGGGCCTTCGCTTAGAGATAGTTAGAGAATCTCATTTTCATGACCGTATTGATTTTTTCGGAAGTTGGTTTGGTCAGTACCATGCTCCCGTCTGCCTGCTCAGCTATGATATGATCTGATTAAATCAGTACATATCACCACTGAGTGAACATTCGTAGTCTGTCCGAAAAATCCCCTGAACCAAATCACGTTGTTCACAAACGAGATTTGAATCTGCGATCTTCGGGTTATGCGTCTCGTGCTCTAACCACTAGACCACACAGACTACCTCTAACCACTAGACCACACATACTATTCATAATACTACATTAACAATTTTCCATAACATCAGCAATTTGCAAATTAATTCAAGTCAAGTAATTTGCATAAAATTGAATTATGGTAGCTCTATATTTTTAGAAAATATTTTAAGTTGAAAAAAAAAACAACAAAGTGTAACTAATGGAATTCGAGAATCATGGTCAAACTTTTTCAAAATATGACAACGGACCAAATAAATTTGTCATTGTCATTAGCTTTGACAGATAAAATGTGACAAAAAAGTTAAACCAACTCACGGCTGCTGAGTTTTATTTCTTTTGAAAACGCTAATCATCAAATTGGATTACTTTGGCTGTTGTAAACGTAGTCTAAGACTCCATGAATGAGTTATTGAGCCAAATGAACCGCGAAGAACTATTTTTGGCAAAATTATCGAGCATTCTAACAGATTATGATCTTTCTTTAAGAGGCTGTTAAAAAAATCCCATTGGTGCCATCAGCTGGAAAGGCAAATTACTCGTAGGCATCCTTCATTTCAAAACACAACTATTAATTTGATACACAACCTTTTTGAAAATGTTTTGGTGCATAAGTACTCGAACTTCCAACGTTGCGATCAGGTGGGGTTTTATAAGCTCCAGACAATAATTTTTTAAAAATTAAATAATTTTTTTAAAAAGCCAGTTGGAAATTAATTTTTTTCTAGAACAACATCACACCGGCAAATTATTCGAGCAATTATCGAATATCCATTACAAGACCATGTTGCGATGGAGCGGAACAAGCTTAAAAATAATATTTTAATGGCCGTTTGTTAATTTCAATGATATGGAGATAGTTGATTGATTTATAAATTATTCATTTATTTATTTAAATAAAACAGACTCCTTATCAATATTCTTTATTATTATTAACTTTCAAGATAATACTATTTGAATTCAAAGCAAATTATTAATGCTGTTATTTAAATGTTAAAACAAAATCAAGATAACCAAAAAAAGGAATCAAGAAAAAATGAACAAATAGTCAGTTGGTGAAGGAAAACATCAGCAAACCCTGTGAAAACTTGGGAAATGCATGTGATACAGCGGAACCAGTTTACAAAATCGAATTTCGTGAAAATTAGGTGGACACCGCTCTAGTGAAGATTCTCATTTGTTTGGAAGTGTCCACCACCGATAGTGACATCATTCGTGGAAATGTTTGCCTTGGACGAGCAAACTTCCTCCGACAGTGATAGAAATCTGTGTAGCATATTAGGAAGATGAACGGCAATGTGATCAATATTAAATAAAAATATACAATTGGTAAAGTTGAAAGTTATTGTATATGAAGGTCAAAACATTCGGAGAAACGTAATTATAAGTCGAGAAAATTGTAAACGCCGCACGCGATCCAAAAAGAATTCTATTGTATACATCATCGTTTGCGTAAGCTCCCGTTATTTATATTGTTGTTTCTCTCTGTCTAATGTGGTCTGGCATCTAGTTGTTACATTGTGTGATTGTGTGCCGTATAATTATTGTAAGCGACTGTTTTTCGGATGGTCAGCCACGGGTGTAGTGAGTTCTAATTGAATGTGTTGGGATTTGATGGAAGCTAGAATCAAACGGGAAACGTCCAATTGAAGTGGAAAAGTTTGTAAAAGTAGATAATGGAACAATTGGTGGACCACTGATTCATTTTAATAGTAAAAAGTGCGAAGTACTATTAGCGAAAAACAACGCATTCAACGCTATAACGGGGCGCAGAAGGTATTGTAGGAATACAAATTCTTATGAGTTTTTAATTGATAATTATAACATTATATTCATTATTGATAACTATTGAAATATTCATTATTGAAAACTGTAAATACATTCATTTTTCCTTTAAAGGATATTTTTTCCATTTTACAAATAATAATTCTCAAATATCTCCACCCCGGGAAATATTAGTTTTATTTTTAAACAGATTGAAAATTACCAAAAAAATTTATATTATATGCATAAAATAGTGAAGCTATATGGATTGATTTGTACTCTCTCCCTTATATTATTAATGCGCCTCGTCCCGTAACGCCTGAAGAGGTCCTGAGGAATTGGATGAGTGGTACTATTTACGACCCATCTCCAAATCCGGTCGGACCCTCATAAAGCTTCCTTGCGATTGACAAAATTTTGCGGTAAGAACCTGAAATTTTCTTCTAAAGATGTTTCGGGAAACGAAAAGGAGATATTCTAGTGCAGTAACGTTTGATGAATGCTGCCTCGAATCTCGCTGCAAAAGCAACGAAATAGAGGATGGTTTCGGCCATCAAATAGATGTCCATCGCCACCAATGACGGGGAAAAAATGATAAAAACAAAGATTCAAAAAGGAAAGCAATGAAGAAAAAAGGGAATTGAAAATTTTAACAGGGGACAAAATCGAAAAAAGTTAAAGCTAGTGATAAAATAGAGAATGTCAAGAGAGAAAATGAGAAACTCAGACTATGAATCCATTTGCTAAAGGAGTTAATTGGCAAATTGACTTTCAAAAAAGAAAAAATAACGATCAAGTAAGGAAAGTTAAATAAAGTCAAAAGCGACCGATGACAAAAAATCAAAGGAATCACAAGACGAAACTAACCAAAAAGATGTCCTTAGCATACGCGGGAAAAATATTAATTATTATTAGTTAATATTAGTACAAATTATTATGCAGCACTATCTGGGCTAGATGATTCAATAAACATCGAAGAGGGTGGAAGTAACAAAAGTTCTATACTAAACCTGTTTATACATTTACTAAATATTCAAAAATTAAAAATAGGATGATCTGAATCTTTTATATTGAAATAATCAATTCTGTGTTATGTTCGTTTTCTTCAGTTTATTAAATTTGAAATCAAAATACAAATAAAATTTGTGGGGATGTTGACTCAACTTAGAGCAAAATAGTTCTAGATCTAGAACAAGTTTAGGCAATATGATTCGACGTCATGATGCGCATGCTCGTTAATAGGGATGAAAACAAACCGTATAAAGTACATGTGAACGTAACAAGTATCGTAAGTTGCGGATTAATTTACATGATATAAATTACCCAAGTGAAAATCTTACACAAAATATGGTCATGCGGATAATGCTCTAACATTTCTGGCCGCCTTGAAAGGAATGTTTCAATGTACTTAAAATAGTAATATACATAATACTGTATGATTGAGATAATTGTCGGATAGTTCTTTGGAATATCGTAGTTAAATATATCGTGCTTATCTTAGTGGTCATACATTAGTATACTATAAAATCAATTATGCATTAGTGATTGAATATATATTAATATCTTGAAAATTTTATTTAGGTAGATATCTCCACCTTTGCGTTGTCGGCTTAAATAGGCAGGTTGCATATACCAAAAACAGGTCGAGTTATAGTTTTTCGAGACACTCGCAATGTCACTACTTGAATGACTTCATTTTTATCAGGGTGTAGCTTAGTAATGCGGATTAATGGCCATCGCATTGGAGGCATATTGTCATCTCTGATTAGTACCAGCATTCCTGGTTTAATGAGTGTTGTGCCAGATTCCTTCAATTTCAATCGGTTTTGTAGTTGAGGCAAATATTCCTTATGTCATCGCTGCCAATGGTGTTGAACTATTTGTTGTAAAAGCTGGTATGTAGATAGATGATTGATGTTTATCTCGTGTATGTCATACTGTGGAAATGTTTTAGGAGAGCCTCCACCTAGGAAGTGGGCAGGAGTGAGGGGAAAAAGGTCATTTGGATCACATGATAAAGGAATCAGGGATCAGGATTCTACGTTCTAAATTTAATGCTCCTAAATAACTCAAATCAATACTTCAATAGGTTGCTTAGAGCGTGACACTATTTCCAAAACAAATTATCCATGATACAATATTCAAACGAATACAATTCCCAAATTCCCATAAGTCAAATATCTTATCCACAATTGCATTGACTCATTCATAATGAGAACAATGAAGTCAAAGAAAATGCAATTATATCTCTTTGGGAATACCGCTTAGAGATATTCGATACTTCTTGGCTTGTGTCCACGAGCGTTCACATAATAGCGAATGCATATATGACGTAATGTATGTGCACTTGAAACGAGAAATGTTGTCACGCTGCATATGGGAATGTTGTGCATAGATCCATGTTTGTGAGAAATAACATATGATATGCATAGTTAAATGAAAGTGTGACATTGATAATTATTCATGCGCATGATTGTGGGAATAATTATTGATATGTTCTATATTGATATTTAACCACACCTTCACCGTTTTAGTGTTGAGAGTTTGTGTAACAAAGTTGAAACATGGAAAAAAGTTCCCGTGTGTTTGATGATAATATACATTATATAAATATAAATTAATACTAGTGTTTTTTATGTGCAATTAAATTTCTTTAGTTGATTGTTTTGGTACTCTTTGTTCTCCCCATCAACATCTAATGTGGAGTTTACTCCATTACATTCAATTACATTGCATGGACCTTCATAAGGTTTCTGATTTTTCTTTTTATTATTTACCTTAACTAACACCTTCTCATCAATATTTAATTGTAATGGGTTTATATCTTGCATTTTATTTAGCCTATTTGATTTTTCTTTATTAATTATTTCTCTAGTCTTATCAATAGTTCTTTTTAATCTTAATTTGAGTTCATTGGCAAAATTATCTAAATTACACAATTGATTAACATTTATTTTGTCATTCGGTAGGTATGGTGATTTTCCAAAAACTAATTCATACGGCGAATACTGTGTATGTACATTAGGTGAGCTATAATAAGCAAAGGTATAATAAGGTAACCACGTATCGCATTTGAGCTCTTCAGCAAAAGCTAGCATAAACTCGTTAAGTACCCTATGATTTATCGCAACTATACTAAGTTTCATTATGATATGCAGTGGAAAAAATTTGTTCAATTTTTAATAGCTTTCAAACTTCTCACATTAATTCATTAGCAAATTCTGTACCTCTTTCTGATTTTAATATTTTAGTATGAACCTATTCATCAGAAAATGAGGTACAGTTTTAGCAACTTTCGATTCAATTGGTGACGCCACGACAAATTTTGAGAGTACGTATTGCATCGTTAATACATAACGATAGTGATTCGAAAGCCTTAAAGGTCCTACCGTGTCTATTTCTATTACTTCAAAAGCCGTCGAAGGTGTGTCAGTGTGTACTTGTTTTTCTTTGGGATGCCTAAACTGTTTACTCTTAGTACAAATTTAACAATTAACTATACTTTTTTTACCATATTACTCATATTTTTCCAGCAATACCTCTGTTTAAGTTTTAATACTGTTTTCCTAACACCTAAATGTCCTCCATGTGGCAAATTGTGATACTCAGTAATAAGTTTATTTTGAGTTATCTTGTCTTCTATTCTTTTTGGTGGGGTGTATAATAATATTTTTAGGTTAGGGTGCTTGTTATATTTTTTCTTCACTTGCAACTTGTTAAGTAATTTTTGACATCTTTACTGTGTATACACTTAACTAATTCATCATTATTAGCTAATGCTAGCTCATTGATATTCCAAAAATAGGTAGCGTCAATTACCTTTTCCATAAAGACTTCGAAATTCGCATTAGGATTATCACAACGCCACCATAATGTAAGGTCAATAGGTTGTTTTTATCAGGAACGGATTCACTGAAAGCTCTATCACTAAGCCTCTTACGTGTCAATATTGATGGCTTTTCTCCATCAGGAACAGATTCTCTGGGAGACTTATCGCTAGAACAACTAACTAACACTTCTTTCTTCGTACGTACGATTGCAATAAATAGATGTCTTTTATTTTTGCCAGTATTACTCATGAGTTTTTATTCTATATTCCAAGTTATGTTAAATTTTTAACCAACTTCCAAAGGAAAGAAGGTTATCAATTCATCACGTTTATTATTTTTGTTGTTGCTTTTGTTTTTATGTATGTTCATGCATAAATTTTAAACGGAGATAGATAGAATAGTCCTGTTTTCGGCAAATGATACGTCTTTTTTTCAAGTAACGGTAAAGAACTTTTACCGTTAAAACAAAAAAATTACCGAATTTCACCTCGATTTTTCAGCATGACTGATCGATGCGTGTCAGGATTTTAATTGTAGAGGTTTCAAATGAAGGAAAACATATTGATCTAAAATGTATCGGTACAGAATTGTAATCCTAATAAGGATTCTGTAGATATTAACAGTTTCATATGATACATTGATGTCAAGAAATTGAATTTTAATGATCTTTTGTACGAAAAGTGCTAACTAGTGGGCCTTCTTCAAGGATTTAATGGAGATACCGTATCCTTTGGTGATGGATGATAAAAATGATCAGTATCTTTAGTGTTCTACATAAACGATACATTTTAGTCAATCATTTCTTGCGGAAATAACCAATAAATTAATTCTAAATGTAGCATGAATACAATTCAACAATATTTAGAAGGATAATTTCAAGATGCTTTTCTCTTCAGCATTCATTCTTCGCTTGCTGCTGAATTTAGTAAAGGACCCTTCTTACATCCTTAGACGTAAACGTTACACATAGGATTTATAAAATTCTCCGAAGAAATAATTGCAAATTATAGAGTTGATTGGTTACTTTCCAGTTAATATTATATACAATATTATATGCCCAGAAATCAAAAATAGTGATTTCCATACTAAAGACCAGCAAGCATCCAAACGTAAAAAGCGATAATTTTCATTCTATAACTGATCATAACTTTAAAGATGAACATGAAAATGCATAGCCGAGTTTTCATTGAACTACAGTATGTAGTTTTTATGAAATTTTCATGAAAATTATGTGCCATAGTTAACTGGAAACGAGGGCCATCGGTATTGATTCAATACCGATGGCCCTCGTTTCGTTCATTCGAACGTGAACGAGTAATACGGCTAAGAAGAATCTTTTTAAGTAAATTTTTGACATTGATTGCGGAGTTAACTTTATGCTTACATATATAAATATACATGTCTATATATAAAGATATGTATATATATATATATATATATATATATATATATATATATATATATATATATATATATATATATATATATATATTTATATATATATATATATATATATATATATATATATATATATATATATATATATATTTATATATATATCCATATATGTTAATTTTGTATGTCAGCATAAAGTTAAATCCACAATATATATATATATATATATATATATATATATATATATATATATATATATATATATGGATATATATGCATCTATATATATTCACATATATATATATATATATATATATATATATATTTATATATATATATGTATATAGATATATACGGGTATATATATATATATATATATATATATATATATATATATATATATATATATATATATATATATATATATATATATATATATATATCTATATATATATGTTTGTATGTATGTGAGTATACATAGGATATAATGAAATTTGTGCCTGGAGGTCGCAATTTCGCTTCGGTTTCCCCAAAATTTTCAAAAATATTTTCGACTAGTTTTGTTAATCATTCAAATCGGTTAGGCAAAAACAAATTAGAGGATGTTTTAGATGAAAACCCATGATTTCTGTTCTGACCAAATTATAGCTCCGGTTTGGTACAAAAATTTATTCAAGCGTGTGATAAGGCTCACAATAAAAAAATCCAAAGTCGATCAATTTTCAAACTCGATGCCCGGGAGGACGCTGTCTCGAACATAGAGGGCCACATGCTGGTCGGGGGAGACTTCAACGCTAGAGCCATCGAATGGGGTATGCCACAATCCGACCCAAGGGGAAAGGAAATCTTGGACATGGCGGCCAGAACAGCGCTTTTTGTCCTAAATACTGGTAACACCCCTACTTTCTGCCGCTGGGGTTGCGTAGGAACCATACCCGATGTGACACTCGCTTCAGAGTCCCTGGTACCTAGAGTACACAACTGGCGAGTACTAGAGGACTACTCGGCTAGTGATCACCAGTATATAGCTGTAGAGATTCACGACGGTGCCACTCTGTTTGCATATGCCCAAACTTCAATCCTCGGATGGAGGACTGGGAGGATGGACGTCGAGAAGTTCACTGACGCGCTTACGGCAGGCGCACCGTTGCTGGGAGCTCCGCCAGGGAGTGGAGGGCCTACAGCCAAGGACTTGGTGAACTCAACTATGAGTACCATCATAGCTGCTTGCAAGTCTTCCATGCCCCGCCGGAGACCCCGACATGGTAAGCCTCCAGTATACTGGTGGTCAAACGAGATCGCCGAACAAAGAAGCGAGTGTCACAAACTTCGGCGAGAGGCCCAGCGGGCGCGAACACGGGAGGAGGCAGACACTAGGCTAGCAGCATACAGGTCCGGCAGGAAATATCTTCGCAGGCTTATTAACAAGAGCAAGGCCCGATGCTGGCAAGACCTCGTGGACGATGTAAATAGGGATCCGTGGGGCCTTGGCTACAAGCTGGTCATGGGGAAACTTGGTGCCCTACGGAAGCCTTGTATACATGACGCGGAAAAGATGGACGCGATATTGCGGGGACTCTTCCCCGCCCATCCCGTCCGTGTTGACGCTGTCTATGGTGAAACAGCAGTCGAGTGCCCACTCTTCACACAGCTGGAACTGGAGGAGGCAGTCCTCTCCCTGAAGGCGAGGAAGGCTCCAGGTCCAGATGGTGTTCCAGCTGAGGTTTTGCAGCTCGTCTATCACCATTGTCCTGACTTGCTGCTCAGCACATTCAACGCTTGCCTACGGGACGGGATTTTCCCGGTACGATGGAAGGTGGCGAGACTCGTGCTGGTCAGCAAGGGGAAAGGAAATCCCGAATCGCCGTCTGCATACCGCCCGTTATGCATGCTAGACACGGCTGGGAAAGTGCTAGAGAAACTCATCAAGGGAAGACTCACTGACGCGATTCGTGCTGCTGGGGACCTATCTCCTCGGCAGTACGGCTTTAGAGCAGGACGTTCTACCATTGATGCGATTGCAAAGGTGGTGAACGCGGTCCAAAAGGCAGAGGCATATAGTCGCACCAAGCGACGGATCGTCCTGTTGGTGACACTCGACGTCAGGAATGCCTTCAAATCCGCTAGATGGGTGGATATTCTGGATACGCTGGAAAACTCTTTTCAAGTTCCAGAATATCTAATGCGGCTTTTGAGGAACTACCTAAAGGACCGAAGCCTGCTCTACGACACGACACAGGGCCAACGAAGGATGGAAATTACATCGGGTGTTGCCCAGGGATCTATCCTTGGTCCGGACCTGTGGAACGTGTCTTACGACGGGCTACTGAGACTTGAGATGCCAGATGAGTCGCGCTTGGTCGGCTATGCGGATGATGTTGCGGCTCTGGTCGCCGGACGCACCGTTGAACAAGCGCAACTTAGGCTAGGTATGCTAATGCGCCGAGTGAGGGACTGGATGACTGCTCGCGGGCTGAGTTTAGCACTGGAGAAAACCGAAGTGGTCCTCTTGACAAAAAAGAGAATCCCTAGAGTAAGGATGATCAGTATTGGAGATATACAGATCGAATCAAAGCCAGCGGTGAAGTACCTGGGGCTACTGATCGACTCGAAGATGAGTTTCTCTGAGCAAATCAGGGCAACGGCTGAGAAGGCTGCTTCGGGAATATCGGCCCTGAGTCGACTTATGGCCAACGTAGGGGGACCCAGCCCATCAAGAAGACGCCTCTTGATGAGTGCTGTAGGGTCAGTGCTACTGTACGGAGCTGAGGTATGGGGCGACGCTCTCAGCAAGGAGGTATACCGAAAACGATTGGCACAGGTACAGAGAAGAGGAGCACTGAGAATTGCATCTTCGTATCCAACAGTCTCCGACTCGGCGGTGAGAGTGATTGCAGGCGTGATACCTGTCGCCCTCCTTGCTAGAGAGCGCCGCGCTATTTACCTGCGCCGAAACGAGGATGCGAGGGAGATCGTTGTCCGCGAGGAGAGATTGGCAGCAGTCTTGGAGGAATTGCACGAAGGGAAGGTGGGCTGTGCGCCTCATCCCGGATGTGAGACCGTGGCTAAATCGAAGGCATGGTGAGACTGACATCTATCTGACCCAGCTTTTGAGCGGGCACGGGTGTTTTCAGTCTTACCTGCACAAGATCGGCAAGTCACGGTCTCCCGATTGTCGGTTTTGCCCAGGAGAGGAGGACAATGCCTGCCACACATTTTTTGCGTGTACGAAATGGGTCAGGCTGCGAAGGGAACTCTACAGGGAGACGGGAGAGCTCACCCCGGATAATATAGTTGCGGTGATGCTCGAATCGGTTGACAAATGGAACCAGGTGGCACATTATGCTCGGGCAGTCCTAAAATATAAAAGGGACTCACAGCAGCCGGAGGCACTGGGGCTGGGGGATCGCTCTTCTGGCAATTCCTCTTCCCCCCTCCCCTCCCGCTAGGAAAGGGACTCCCCAGCTTGAAGGCGCCCCACGGCATAACAAAACGAGACCTTGCCCGAAGTAATGTGTCAAACGGTTCCAGGCTAGGTTCTCAGATTGACAGCGGAGGTGTTTAGTGGGTAGTCCAAAGGTATCCTCCATGGGAGTCCCACACTGCCAGACTAGGCGGGCGTAAATGCCTTCACCTCCCTACCACAAAAAAAAAAAAAAAAAGTCGATCAATTTTAAACAGAATGGCGGGAGCTCAAAGCTCGAAAAAAGTTGAACGATAAGAAAGCACTTCAAGGTAAGGCATAATATCAAAATGGCGGCAAGGCAAAGTTTGAAATTTGAAAATATCTCAAAGCTTTCACTCATATTGTATTTTTATGAAACCTAAAATCAAGGTAGACGTTGATGAGATCATGTATTAAATTTATTAGAATTAAATTTGATTCCTATGAACACTGCAGATTTTAGCCATAGTGATTTTTTCATTGCAGTAAAAAATAGTATTTTAGTATACATGGTACTATGTATCCAAGGAACTGAGTTTTAAAAGGTTTGAAATGAAAAAAATTTGCCACTAAAAAGGGCGAAATAAAAAACTTTTAGAAAAAGAAGTAAATTTTATGGAAGCGGTGCCACATCAATTTCCCCATTTCAATATAAATAAGGGAAAAAACTATATGGCACCGCTTCCATAATTTATTTCATCCTTCTTAGGGCATTTCGAAGACAGTTTTCTTTATTTTTCCTAAAAGTTTTTTTAAAGTTTTAACAGGTCTGATATTAGCCAATGATGTGCAATCCTAAATGTGAAGTTGATCAGGCTTCTTTGGAAGATCATGGTTGCTATCAGGATTGTCAATATTGACATCATTATTTCTAACATTATTTTGCAATATGCCCCTAGTTATCGGCAAGATATTCTTAATCTGTTCGTCCTTTTCCTTCGGGATCATATCTTTTAAAATATCGGAGGTAAGTTCTATGCGGGATAATGCAACCGCAATGGTATTCTTTTACCTTTCTTATAAATAATTTCAAAATCGTAGTGTGACAAGTCTAGGCGTATCCTTTTCAGCTTTGAAGAAGGATTTTTATGGATGAACAGAAATACAGAAATACCAATGTTCTGTGGTCAGTTTCCACGATGAATTTCCTTCCATACAGGTATGGTCTGAAGAACTTCATTCCCAAATGGATCGCTAATAGTTCCTATTAGACTATTGGCTTATTTAGCTCATGCTTGTTTGATGATTTACTCGCATAGGAAATCGGTAAATCAGAACCTATGTTCCCTTGCAATAGAATAGCTCCTAACGCGTAACTTGAAGCATCAGATGTCAATATGAAAGATTTGTCGAAGTTTGGATGCTGTAAAATTTTGCGGTTTCATCAATTTATTTTCTGGTGAATCCAAAGCTTCCTAACATGAGGACTCTCATAAAAATAGTGCATTTTTCTTCAGTAATGCGTTCAAAAATTTTGCGATGCCTGCGAAGTTTGGGATGAAATGCTGATAAAAGCTACAAAATGCAACAAATCTGCGCACTTCATCCGCATTTTTTGGAATTGGATAATCTTTAACTGTTTTATATTTTGCTGGGTCCATCTTAAGTTATCAGAAGGCTTAAGTATACAGCTTTGTTTTTCAGAAATTGACATTTCTTGGGATTCAATTTCAAATTGTATTGTTTTAGTCTTTTGAAAACTTTTCTCATGTTTTGATTGTGGTGTTTAATATTACAACCATAAATCATGATATCATTGACATAAAGGGAAGCTTCAAAAGCAAGTCCACATAAAACGATCGTAAGTATTCTTTGGAAGCTATTTAAAGAAACCTTCAAACCAAAAAGAAGCCTTGTAAATTAGTAATGACCCTGGTTATCTGAAAATGCAGTTAGTGGCGTAGACTCTTTATCTAATTCAATCTGATGGAATGAACTGGTCATGTCAAGAGGCCGTAGACTTAACCGAAGTATGTATGAACTGCTTGCGTCACTTTATTTTTCGTAGAGGTCTTTGCGAAAATATATTTTCAGATAATGGTAAAAATTTTGTTGGATTGAGCAATGAGCTGAAGATGAATTTCATATAAATATAGTACACATCAATAATTATTCCCACAATCATGCACATGAATAATTCAATGTCACACACATTTCACATTTCATTTATCTTTGAATATCATATTTCTCACAAACATAGATCCACTCAAACGACATTCCCACATGCAGCGTGACTTAACATTTCTCGTTTCAAGTGCATATAAGTTGTTACACATGCATTCGCTATTATGTGAACGCTTGCCGGCACAAGCCAAGAAGTATCGTATATATCTAAGCAGCATGCCCAAAGAGATATAATTGCATTTTTTTTGACTTCATTGTTGTCATTATGTATGAATCAATGCAATTTTGGCTGAGATATTTGGCTTATGGGAATTGCATTCGTTTGGATGCTGTATTGCGGATATTTTGTTTTGGAAATAGCGTCACGCTTTTAGCAACCTATTGAACTAATGATTGGAGTCATTTAGGAGCATGAGAAAAGGATCATCGTCGTGTGTATTTGAAATAAATTTAGAACATAGAATGTGTATAAATAGTCTTAGTAAATTTTGTAAAGTTACAGTTTTAAAATATATTCTTGCGAGTGCACTCCAATATTAGATAGAGCACCGTAAGCAACTAAAGTAGAACCTTCTGTGCTTTATTTAATAACGGCTCAGCTTTTGGGTGCAGCTATTAATTGTCGGCGTGCAAACGCTGGGTTGGGGCTTAAGTACTACTAATCATAATTATCCCTTCAATTACATATTATGGCGATCCAGACCAGTCTAAATTCAATCAGTGGTCTATGTTTTCTATACAAGGCTCCGTTTGATTGGGGGTGGTAGGCAATGGTCTGCAATGTTTTAATGCTACGTAGTCTGCAGATCTGCTTGAAAATTTGTCCAACAACGTTGGTACCCTGATCTGTGACTAGTTGCTTTGGAATTCTGTAGCAAATGATGATTTCCTCGCAGATTACCTTTGCCACTGTTTCTTCCTCTATATTGGGTAGGGCATACCAGTGTATGAATTTTGTGAGGTTATCCTGGAATGTTAATACATATTTGTTGGCGGTTGGTGTTTTGAGTAGCTGTCTTACAATGTCTAGGTAGAGCTTATCAAACGGTCTCTCTGCTATATCAGTCATTACAATCGACATGCGGCAGGGTGGTGCATTTTTCATGGTTTGACGTTTCTTCTTCTTCATCAAAGCCCTTCTTAGGCCTCCAACTGACTCGGTTCATTGACCGCGTCCTCCGATTTCAAAATACAAACAGCGATGAACTGCCTCGTCGACGGAGTTACACCAGCATTTCCTCTGTTTTCCCACTGGTCTTCGGTCTTTAGTTCTCCCTGCGAATACCTTTTTGGGTATCCGTTGTTCGCCCATACGATTTATGTGTCCAGCCAACTGCAGCTTCCGTAGTCTTACAACCGTTGAGACCTCCAGCTCGTCAGAAATTTCATACAGCTCATGGTTGTATCGAATTCACCATTGGTCCCCG
This sequence comes from Odontomyia ornata, assembly GCA_963969285.1. Classification (NCBI taxonomy): domain Eukaryota; kingdom Metazoa; phylum Arthropoda; class Insecta; order Diptera; family Stratiomyidae; genus Odontomyia; species Odontomyia ornata. Next base: position 271,149,071 of record OZ017738.1, on the reverse strand, counting down.
TCTAGCTTTCCTCCAATCATGCGCCTCAGGACCCGTCGCTCAAAGGTTTTCATTTTATTGATGCTTGGGTTAGGGTCCATGTTTCACACACATAGCATAACACAGGTCTTACTTCAGATTTGTATACTTGAAGCGTTGTTTTCCTGTGTATGCAGCTGGTCTTAAGATCGTCAAAACTGAATAAAATATCTTATCTGCCAGCAGTATTCTTTGGCGTATTTCATCTTTTTCATTACCCGTTTTCACTATTTTGACGCTTGGATACACATATTTGCTCACTTTTTTGATACTGTACTGCAAAGTGTGATACTTTATGCGCTTGAGGTATTTTTCTTTGACTGCGTCATGAGCTTTGTTTTATTTTCATTGATTTGCTTTACTGTCGTTCTTTGGCAGTTGTTAATGATCGTGACAAAATGTTGATGTCGTCTGCTAGCATTGTACTTGACTCGATTTCTATCGTAATATTCCTCGTGTATGGGCAGGTAGCTTCCTTATAACGTACTCCAGAGCCAAATTGCATAGCAATGGGGCCAGTCCATCTCCTTGCTGTAGTCCGATATTTGTATCAGAGGTATCGGTGAGTTGGTTATTGATGCGGACTTGAGAGGTCATTGACGTCATTTTCATTCTAGTAAGACGGACTTATTTGATTGGGATGCCAAATCAAAGCATTATTTGGTACAATACTGTCGTATGCTTCCTTGAAGTCAACGAAAGTTTGGTGCACATCTATGTTGAACTCCCAGCATTTTCCAAGTGCCTGCTTGACTGTAAACAATTAGTCTTTCGCCGATCTACCTGCTTTAAAGCCACTTTGATACTCCCCAATAATACTGTTAGCGTATGATCCGATTATATTTTCTAGAATTTTTGAAAATATTTTGTACGTCATTCAAAGTAGTGATATGGCTCTATAGTTCTCGCACTGTAACTTGTTACCTCTTTAGTGGATAGGGAATATAATTGATTGGCTCCACTCTTTCGGCATATGTTCTTGTTGCCAAATGTGCTGGATGACTTTTAGAATAGCTGCTGCCTGCACTGTAATCTCATTTATGCCTGGTGCTTTATTATCCTTCGATTATGGAATCAACTTCATCCAGAGATGGTGGGACCAATGGAAGCTCTACGCAAACACCTATAAACTCCGGTGCTCTGGAGCTCTGCAGAGGATTAAGGAGATTCTTGAGATATGATGCCCATTTTTCCTTAATCTTGGTTTCATCAGCGATGATTTTGGGGATGTCATCACGACATAGCATGGTTTTGTACTGGTAACCACGTTTTAGGCGTTTCACTACTTTGCATGCTTGTGTTATGTTGGTACTTGCCAAGCTTACATCTATACTTCTCAATCAACCGTCATAGTATTTTCTTTTCTTAATCTTAATTATCTTATTCGTTGCTTTTCTGACTTTTCTACCTACTTAATTTTTGCATGGCTGATCCTTTCCATCTAACGCTTTCTGGCACTCATCACCGAACCAATCATTTCTCTTGCGTCGGGGTTGACGTTCAATTATCTATTCCGCCACGGTCTTAATAGCCACGTTCACTTCCATCCAAAGCTCGTTGCTTATCTTTAACGATGCGTCTGATAAGATGGGAGCCAGCTTATTGTCGAGGGTCTCCGTGAAATTTTTGGTCAGAGACGTCGTTTGGAACCTTTCGGATGTCAAATTTTTGTAACGGGCTAGTGTTCGCTGAATATGCCTTTGACATATAACATCGCTAGGTTAATTTGATCAAGTAATGATCTGAGTTAAAATTGGCTCCTCGGTATGTACGGACGTCAAGTATGCTCGAGGCCCAAGGTTATTGGATCAGAACACGAGCAATCTGGTTTTGTGTGTTGCCATCCGGTAATACCCAGGTCATTTAATGAATGCGTCAATATGGGAAGCAAGTTGCACGTATGACTAGATTTCTGCAACATGCAAAGTCGATCAGGCGATGGCCGTTATCTTTTGTTTTGTCGTGGAGGCTATATCCTCCAGTCGTTCCCCGATGAGATATCTCATTGCCAACCTCAGCGTTGTAATCACCCAGAACTATTTTTGTGTCGTTTGTAGGCAATGAGTCAACTAGCTTTTTCAGGTGATTGGGGTGTTGCGAGTGAACACATAAACATACTCGGATATATTCACGCTTCATAACTGCAATAGTAGCGAGCAAACAACACCTATGTACTCGCACTTCGCCAATGAAAATTAGCCATGGAAACACATGCGCAAGTAAATAAGTGAACGAGAAAGTTCAACCCGCAACGATATTCACATCGTGAACGAACGGGGTGCTCCAAAGAGAGGTAAGCGGAAAGGAAAACCGAAAGTTCCGGCATAAACACTCTTTCGCTCAATGTCCCCAGTTTCGCTATTTTACCTCGAGAGATCTTGGGAAAGCCGAAAGCTTAAACTGAAAGCACTCTTTCGAAGTCGAAAGCTTAAGCGAAAAACACTCTCGCTCAATTTCCCCAGTTTCGCATATTCACCAGCCGAGCAAGCGAGACGAAGCGGGCGGAAAAACTTTCGAGGAACGAGAGCGCACGTGTTCGGCTACTCAGCACCTTTAAAGAGAATTTAGGTTGAAAGCTCACGAAAGAATGGTATTTAATGTTCTTTGGCAGTCTTATACCAGTGAGTTTGTATTCAAATCCAAAAGGAAGCGTGCTGCTACCCAATTACCATTCAGACGGTCAAAGTATTCGCGATTAAAAGTTCAGCCGAAGATATCGTCCGGTGTTCAACGAAGTGGTGAGGGGTGAGGTGTTGGCTTGCGCCGCGGTCATCAATCGGCCTTTTTGCGTTCCACGCTGTATGGCCACCCCGAACCATTAACACGTCCATTTGATTCTCTACAGGCTCAATATTGATATAAGTCTCCAGTAATGTAATTTGTAAAATGTAATGTTAGAAAAAAATAGGAACAGAGAAAATAAAATAATTAATAAAATAGACTTTTTGCCTTGGTTGAGTTAGTGAAAATGGACAGAGTAGCAGGTAAGTGGTGCTACATATTGAGTTCTTTCCCCGGGAGCCTTGATGTTGTATATATGATACGCATCAAGTTGAGCTCCCAGTTCTTACCAGTATACATAGGGTATACTGGTTTGCAACAAAATTGGCGCAGCCGGTAGGATATCGGTTTTGCAGAGACCACAGTGTACTGCACTATGTAGCAAATTTAAATGGGCTGAAAAATCTATTCACCCAGCCGATATCTCAAACCATTCAACTCCTGTAAGACACCATTGCTACTCATACTATCCATCAAACTAGATCAGCTTGCTTAAAAGAAAATCAAATAATAATTGTAATCATTTGAAAACCAAAAATATAATATCGGTATCTAAATACAATATTGTTACTACTCATACAGTATATAAGACTAGATTAAACTTCTCAAAAAAGAAAATAGAAATAATATTGATTGTTCAAATAACAAAAATATATCATCAATATTCAAATACAAAATTAAGGTTACTCATACTTTCCAACAAACTATATCAATCTTCTTAAATAAATCATCAAATAAATATTTCAATTAATTAAATAACAAAAAGAAAGTATGAATAACCAAACATAATATTATTGATCAAACTGAATCAGTCTTCCTTTAAAATGAACTCAAATAATTATATTGATCATTCTAACTACCAAAATATGATAAAAATATTCAAATGTAATATTAATCCTACTCATACTATTCATCAAATAAGATCAGTCCTAAAATCAAATAGACATATTGAACATTTAATTCTTCATTCATTTACTCCGTCATTCATATATCTTAAATCTCACCTTTCTTATCTGAAGGTCATTCAAACTAACTACTAACTCGTTCAAACCTAACGTAGAATTTATAAAGATATAAAGTTTCAATCAACTAACATTCAAAACACAAAACATTACAAGTAAATATTAAACACAAATAAACAAAACGAAAACTTAATAGCGAGCAAACAAACGCGTGCCCATTGTTGTCGAAATATGATACCACTTATCACTCCAACTGCTTGGACAATACGCGTACCCACATGCATACTAAAGTCTTATCTCTTGAACTGAATGAGCATTCGAATTATCTGAAGCACAATTAAAAGAGCAAACAAAAACAAACATTTAACTTCAAATTAAATAGATAGACATCTGGGCAATAATTTTGAAATGCAATAACATGGAAGAGCAAGCGACATAAATAAACGGCGCTAAATAAATATAAAAAAATAGTTCACATTAGAACGGCAATTTCCAAACGCAAAAAAACATGAAATTAATTTAATTTCCAGTTACACTGAAACAATTTAAGAATGGGAACTTTGAACCAACAGAATCTTAGTTATTAGAACAATACAACAATGCAAACGGTTTCACCGCAAAACCAATTATCTCTCTCAAGTTCCACTGCAATTCACTCTGAAACCAAATTTACATCTAACACTAAATGTGCCATTTCATAATGTAAAGGAAACAGGAAAAGTGACAGTCAAGTCGGTAAAACCTCGGCAAAACTATCAGCAGACACGCTTTGTCGATGTCTAAATTGCACGATCATTGGAATGAAAACCAGTAGATTTAACAACAGCCTCTGAGCCGTTGACATAAGCTGTCGACGGACACGCTATTTTTAGTAATAAGTCCCTTAAGAAACATATAACAGCCTCTGAGCTGCCCGACTTTAATTTTGGGCAGACACGCTACATTTAGTATTAAGTCATATGCAAAACAGACATCGATTTACCATCCAGTCATAGCCTCTGAGCTGTTGATCCAAAATGGTTTGCAGATACGCTATTAATCAAGTATTCTTTAAACAAGCCACTACATTTTCTTGCACAATAAATACCTTATATAACTGCTAACTGTTAGAAAAAGTCACAAATAAAACTCCTGTAGAAAGCGCAAGAGAATTCAAAACCTACCCATTTCCCACCCTTTTACTTTATATATGGCAACAATATCAAATAGCCTCTTAGAATGCTATAATATATACTTTAAGATGCTTTAAACAATATTTTTCTCAAGATCGAGATCAAAAATTTAGTAACGGCTAATGAAGTGACCTCGCACGGCACTGTACTGTCTTCCAGTAAGGTCCAGGACAGCGTTATGCCAAACTAAGCAGACACGCACTAGGGAAAAATTAGACGGAACACATATAGGGTCTTAAATGAAGGCCCAAACTATATGTTCCCAAGCCCATATAGTGATAATGTCGTTTCGACCATAATCTTTCTCGCAAGATATTTTCAACGCAGTATATCTGTTTGACAGTTCACTAAAATCAATAAAAGTATATACCAGAACTTTTAAGCTTACAATCTCTCCTTTTAATTTCAATTGAATCAAACAGATCATCATCATTCACAACTCATGCAATATTTCCAAACTTAACAAAAAACCTTCATAATAAATAGTAGATTCCAATTTATAAATAATCCACAACTATTTACACATACTGCTGAATACATTTCTATCCGAGTATGTTTATGCGTTCACTCGCAACAGGGGCACGAACATTGACCAGCCACATTTTGAAGAATTCCGCTTTTATATGGATCGCACACAACCGTTCGTTAACTGCTTGAAATCAATAACGTGCGATTTGAGCTCCTTATACACAATGAAGGCAACTTTTTGCAGTAGGCTTCCCACTTTTGAGTATTGTGTGCGATCTCATGTCTTGAATATCATTAACAGTCCAGCTCGTTTCCGGCATTACCAGTATTTTTAATTCATATTAACTGGCCAGTTGTAAAAGGTCCTTAACAGCGCCTGGGTAATTGAGTGATTTAACATTCCAGGATCCGGTGTCATAGTCTTTTTTCCGATTGCGAGGTCGTTGCCGTGAGCCCAATCCATTCTGAGGCCTGTCTGCAGGTTTCAAAACATTGTAGGGTTTTGTAGGGACGGGGAGCTAGCCCGTCGTCCAACTTCCATTCCGGCGGCATGGTTATTACTTCGATTCTGTTATCAGGCACGGAAGATTCACTTTCATCCTCCTACGTCCCCACAAAGAGGTGTAAGTAGGATTTAATAGCAGAGCTATAGATGGAATCACAGTTATTTGCATTTCTCGGCATTCAATGCCCCATTATTGGGGAACCAGTAAACCCAATGTGCGACCCCGAGAACATTTGCAAACATTTAATTGGGGGTTTGGGATGAGGAATCATGGAATTTGTGGGTCAGGGTAGCAAGGGGCTCTCTCCTCCTTTCTCAAATGGGCTCGAGACCGTCAACGGTGGAGTTGGTTTGACACTAGTAGTATTTTAAGCTGGATAACATATTTTTCCATGTATATTTTTTGCGTATTTTCTTAACATTGTTTGCCAGAACCTTAGTGTCTACCAAAGGGGGAGCTATGATACTCAGATAGTATTGTTTTGATTTGTTCTGGAGTTGTCAGGGTGATTATGAGGCTGCTGTGGTGTTCCGCTGTGGAATTTCGTATTTCGTTTACGGAGCATGAGTTTTCAGTATCAGTGGGGATTGATTTCTGCGATTCCTGGGTTTGTATTTGGGGGTCTGGAATAGAGTGATTCATATCCTGGGATGGCGAGGTTCTGGGGAGGAGTTTGGTTTATCTGAATCAGCTGGTGGAGGTTTGGGTTTGTTTTACCATCCTCTGGCGTCAGCGACCACATTTAACTTTACTTTGTTCACCTCCGGCTAGGTGCACTTTCCAGGATACTGCTTAGGGCATCTGCATTGGTGTTGTATTTTCTGGTTTATATATGATACGATTATCAAACTTGGGCAGCTTGTGGTGAAACCCGACTAACCACGTAATCGGATCTTTCACATCAAAGATTCCTTTTAAAGGCTTGTGGTCCGTATACACAGTAAAGCGTCTGCCCTAAAGGTAGCATCTGTTATTTTTGGTAGCCCACACTATCACTAGGAGTACGATAGTGGAGTAGTTACTCTCAGCTTTGTTGAGAATGCGGCTTGCGTAAGCTACTGGCTGATCTCTGCCTATCTCCACTTGTAGCAACACTGCGCCTAAAGCTTCGTTGCTGGCGTCGGTGATTAGATTGAATGGCTGTGAAAAATCGGAGTTAGCAATTAAAGGAGGATCTACTGATGCGTTCTTTAGCTGCTGAAATGCGTCCATGCACTTTTCTGTCGAGTTGAACCTTACATCTTTACGTAGGAGATTGATGAGTGATTTTGCTATCTTTGAAAAATTTGCGATGAACTTTCTGTAGTAGTTTACTAGTCGCAAGAATTATTGGAGTCTCCAAACGGTATTGGGAATGCAGCTTTTCTTGCTTGGGTCCAGGCGGGCGCCAGTCTTTGACCAGATGTGTCCTAAGTACACCACTTCTGGGCATTTTTCAGGTTGTAGTTTAAGATTGTTCAATCTGAGATGACTGAATATCTTTTGCAGTTTTGCTATGTGGTTAGGCAAGTTTTTCTCGGAGACGACTATGTTGTCCTGGTAAACGAAACAATCGAACCTCTGGAGGCCAGTTAGGATGTAGTTCATCATCCATTGAAAGGTTGCCGGCGATCCTTTCAGATCGAACGGCATACATTTAAACTCACGATGCCGATAATTGGTGCTAAAGGCTATTTTGGGTGGATCTTTTGGTTGTTTGGTTGTTTTTCGATGCAACCAGTAAGGAAGAGTTCAATGGATTTTTGCTGGGCTGGACAATATCTTTATTCAGCATTTCGTTTAGTTGGGAGTTGATTATCTCCTTCTGCGGCTGGCTTAGTGTGCACTTCTTTTGATTAATGGGTGCCTGATCTGTGATTAGCGGGATTTTGTGGCTGAGTGCTTTTGTGTAGCTCAATTTATCACCAGGTAAAAGAAAACGTTTTTTCTTCTGATTTGAAGTGTTCGCAAAGAACTAGTTTCTAGTTGAGAAATGCTGTGCGCATAATTTTAAATGGGCGTAATTGTTTACTTAGGGTTGTACTTAAGAAACCCATTTGTTTTATCGTATCATTTGTTCGTGCCCTTAGTTCTTTGTTGTCTATGGGTGGGGTGGCTAGTGTTTTCCTAGCATTGAGAATCCCTATAACACAGTAGGTAGGGCTTACTACGGAGTTGGCGATGTAGACGCCATCAGCTATGTCCATGGTGGAGTACAGTATGTCCTGCTTTAACACTAGCGGCATTTTCATTAAATTTTGGCTGCGGTGTCATGATGTCTTTCCAGCTCTTCTGATGACATTCGCGATCTTCTGTGGTATACCGAACATCAGTCTTCCCTGTAGGGGGCATCATAGCTTGCGCTGGTCTGGAGGACCATGCATTTGTGTTAGTCGGCACCTCAGTTGAGTTATGATGTTGTAGACCATCCATAACCCTTACTGGGGCCGTACCCGTAGAAGCCTGATCAGGAATGAGGAATCCAACATCGGCTCGCGCTGATTTGGTCTGTACACTTTGGGCTGACCTTAGCGGTCAGATGCTAGTGCCTTTCGAAATCTCAGTCACGTTCCGTTGATGCTGGACTTCTTCCGTTGGGGCTTCTAGTGGAATTGTTAATTCCTTCGGGTTTAGCCTAGTTGGGGGGAAAGCTAGCTTGCTCCTGGGAACCTGAACGTTACAGTTGTGGAATAGGAAATCGTTACCCAAAAGCCTATCATTGGGCATGCCAATAGTTTCATCCATCACTTGGAACGTACAAGGTAGGGTGGTGGGTAGTTAGAAATTGGCTTGCGCAGAGCAAATAGTTTTCCCTTCACAGAAGGGACTTACCAGTGTCAGTTTCTTGTATTCGTTGATTGGTCGGGTGCTTTTATACTTATGCTTCTTTCCGCACCAGTGTCAATAACGAATTGAGTCTGTATGGTTTTGCTTATATCTAGTTATAAAGAGGCTGTTATTAAGTTGAACTTAGTTATTTGTCCTTTAGTAAGTTTTGGTTTATGTTGAGGTCAGCCTTTAACTGGCATCCTCTTGCTAGTTGCCTCTTTACTGCCTTTTATTGTCAAGCCGGAGATTTTTAGCTCAACTGTCCCCCATTTCCCTGTGCTCTTGATTCCCATATTTTTTTCTGGAAGCAATCGTCTACCGTGTGGTTTCTTCTCCCGCAGAGGTCGCACATTACTTGGATCTGGTAGACTCTAGGACTATAGGATGTGTTGTATGAGGGCTTCGGTGGGGGTTTAGTCTTGCGGTATCTCTGGTCATTTTCATACTCTCTGCAGGTAGCGCAAAATAAAGCATTTTTGCAACCGAGACACTTAGAGTAGGTGTGTCCTCTTTTGTTGCAGAAACTGTGCGTTACTTTTTTAGCTAGGTTGGATGTTTTGCTTTGGGTGTTCGTATTGGTTTATGAAAATCACTTAAGGGGTTGTTGATTGGCGTTCCTTTTATTGGGGTACTAATGCATTGTTCTGTCCTAACAGAGGTTGAAAATTGAGGTTTAACGGAGTCGTACCAGTAAGCCGGTGTCTTAACTGGTAGTAAGGCTTTTGGGGCTAGGGTTGTGTAAATGATGCTTCCTGTTGCAAATTCTCCATATTCAGGCCATTTGCTATTAGGAATTTGAAGGTACTTGAAGGTTTAGGTTTCCTGTATTAGCAGATATTAGCAAAGGTATGGGTTGGTGACTGCTCCTGTGAAAGCACTTTTGGCGAAATCCTCCTCGTTGCCAAATTTGCATAATGTTTTTGAGTAAGAGGTTTTGCTGTGAATAAAGTATTTACCTGTTTCTGATCAGTTTCTCTCGGCAGATACTCGTATACCCTTGAGAGTGGCTCCACAGCAGCTTTTATGTTATCGGAGAGTTAGAAGAGATAAGTTGGTATGCTTCCCCCTGGAGTCGAGTTGGAAAGATCTGCATGAAGACCGCATTCCTGGGTGTCGAAGCACTGCCAGACTTGTTTTCTGCAACCTTTAAATGCTTGTAGGCCTTGCACTATTGATGGATTGGAGGCGCCGAAGAACAATGGGATCATCTGTGCCATTAATTTGGCTACTTTTGCGTAATCGGCCATTATGTCTTTTTTCGGTCTGAGTTTTCTGTGGACATGAGGAGCGAGTGGCAGTGTATTATTCTAAGATACACTATTACCCAAGGTTAGTTCTCAGTCTCGAAGACTTAGTAATGAGGGAAAGATTGTGATAGGTCAAGATTGTTGGTCCGGTCTGACGAGAATCCACCTAGAACTTTAATTTCTTCCTTAAATAGTTTCGCTTGGTCTTTGAATTCCTAAAAAGGCTTCAAACGGTCATTATGAGCACATTTGATGCTATCGGTATTAAAAAGTGCTTTTTAACGTTGGGTGGGTAGGAGTCTTGTTGTTCCTTAAAGTCTTGAGATATGGTAGACTCACTTGCTGGTGTCTACGTTTTTCCACTCCGTAAGAGGATTCTTGATGTGTCCGGTGGAACTAATACATCGTTATTCGTGTATATTAATTTAGCTAACATTTAAAGACGTACCGACTACTTTGTATTTATCCTTTTCTCTGGAAGAATTGGTGTTTCCAAAGGTGCGATAATTTCAGAGTGTTCGAGAGTTGTGTCCTGTAAACGAGGGTAGGTTGGAATCTCGTTGGGTATTCAAGAATATTCTGAAAATGCTATATAACACAACCTAGTTGTATCTTATTGATGAAGCACGCAGTCCACATTCCCTTCGTGCAATTCACCCAAGACTGCTGCCAATCGTTGAGCGAGTGCTCTCTCTCCTCTCGGACAACCATCTCCCTTGCATCCTCGTTTTGGCGCAGGTAAATAGCGCGGCGCTCTCTAGCAAGGAGGGCAAAAGGTATCACGCCTGCAATCACTCTCACCGCCAGATCAAAGACTGTCGGATACGAAAATGCAATTTTCAGTGCTCCTCTTCTCTGTACCTGTGCCAATCGTTTTCGGTATACCTCCTTGCTGAGAGCGTCGCCCCATACCTCTGCTCCATACAGTAGCACTGACCCTACAGCACTCATCAAGAGGCGTCTTCTTGATGGGCTGGGTCCCCCTACGTTGGCAATAAGTCGACTCAAAGCTGATATTCTCCAAGCAGCCTTCTCAGCCCTTGCTCTGATTTGCTCAGAGAAACTCATCTTCGAGACAATCAGTACTTTACCGCTGGTTTCGATTCGATTTGTATGTCTCCAATACTGATCATCCTTACTCTAGGGATTCTCTTTTTTGTCAAGATGACCACTTCGGTTTTCTCCAGTGCTAAACTCAGCCCGCGAGCAGTCAACCAGTCCCTCACTCGGCGTATTAGCATACCTAGCCTAGGTTGCGCCTGTTCAATGGTGCGTCTAGCGACTAAAGCCGCAACGTCATCCACATAGCCGACCAAGTGCGACTCATCTGGCATCTTAAGTCTTAGTAGCCCCTCGTAAGACACGTTTCACAGGTTCGGACAAAGGATGGATCCCTGGGCAACACCCGATTTAATTTCCATCCTTCGTTGGCCCAGTGTCGTATCGTAGAGCAGGCTTTGGTTGGCATTAGATATTCTGGAACTTGACTATTAGATATTCTGGAACTTGACTATGTAAAGAGTGGACACTCGACTGCTGTTTCATCATGGACAGCGTCAACATGGGGGGGATGGGCGCGTCCACCTTTTCCGCGTCATGTATACAAGGTTTCCGTAGGGCACCAAGCTTCCGCATAACTAGCTTGTAGCCAAGGCCCCACGGATCCTAACGGAAAGTCGGCGTACTTCCGGAGTTTGGTACGATAAGGGCGATCGTGGCCACCGTTTCCACGATTCGTTTTCCCCGCGGATCCGTTTGAGGCATGCCCCATTCGATTACTTTAGCGTTGAAGTCACCCCCAACGAAGCCATCCCCCCGCCCATAACTCTCCGCTTGAAAGTTACTGTTCCGAACCCAGATGGCGACAGTATCAGTTTCGTCAGAATGCTATAATGCAAGACTTTTATCAGTGTGTTGCTCACTCCCTCGAAAACTGCTCAAACAGATTTCGGGCGGTTGAACTGCGATGTATGTTTAGCTGCAGGATGCGGGTCATCAAAGTTGTGATTTTGCCTTGACTAGGGCTTTCTGGAACACCCAGCATTTTGAGGACTCCACGACGTGTCCAAAATCAGGTTGTGGATCAGCATCCTTGCAAAGAATACAATGTGCTTCCTTCGTACACGCTTTTCTTTTATGTCCCATTTCACTGCATTTGCAACATGGGGAACTTCTATCGGGTCCTTTGAATACTTGTGTGGTGTGACCATAACCAAGGTATTTGAAACATTGAAGAGGCGTTACTCTTCGCCGTATCCTACAGACAACCCACCCTATTCGTACTTTGCCGTTGTTCAGGAATTATTCGGCGTCCTTTTCGGTCAAATCAACTATGGCCATGCGTTGTCCCTGTTGTTTTCTGGTGTCAGTCTCGCTTTAATTCTTTTGATGGCCTCTTTTACCTCGGCCATATCCGTCACGCTGTCAATGTCTCTTATTTTGATCGTTGCCCATTGGTTCGAGCGAAGCTATAGTTGCGCTTTTGCAGGGGCTTTCTTTACCGCGTCACAGAATGCTTCCTTGTTGCCTGCCTCTGCTCTGAGTTTGACCAGTATGTGGCCCGACCACGTTGGTTGTACTACTTTAATGGCAGTATTACGTTTCCCCTGATGTTTCGCAGTACCTCTGCGCAGGATCGGCCATCTTGGGGGTTTACGAGCAGTGCTTGCTGCCGGGGTCTTTGTTGCGGCTTCTGCCCCTCCTGTTTTGCATCAGGTCCTTTTTCTGATTGGGCGTCCGTGCGAACTTTACTTTCTGGCACTTTTTGAAGGAGTTTTTTGCGGCTTTCTTCGCTCTTTTTGTAAGCACTATTTGAAACCCATGACCTGGTGCTCCACGCCCGCCAAGTGCCTTTTCCTTCCTTCTTTTATCCCGATCTACTTCGATTGGGCTAGACGCTATTCTTTTATTGACTTTTAATGGTGGAGTTATGTGCATGTCACCTTTAGATTTCGCCCCAAGCGCCTCTTTAGCCTTCTGTTTGTTTTCGGCCCTTAACCAGCTCCTCCGAAAGTGCCCGATGTGGTCTAGGAGCTCTCGTAGTTCAAGGAGCCCTGCCTTTACTGCTTTGCTGATTTGCTGGGGAGTCGCATGCAGATTGTATTCTTTTCAGAACAACTCCCACTTTTTGCAATAGCCTTTCTTCTTTGTATCTTTGGGTGGCAATTGTACTTTGCAACCATCCTTGGGAGAGATTATCGCGTTCCGTTTCCGGATGCAGTACTTCCGCCACATTTTCGACGTTGGCGGTGCAATCGCACAACGTCGCTTTGTTTGTCTGGTCACTCGTTGCTTTTCATGAGGTAATCTCTTCGTTGGCTTCAGGATATGTCTTTACTATGTCGGGATTTGCAACCCTTGCATCGGTCGCTTCGGAAACGATCGCAGCAGTAACCATCGAATTTCCGATGCTCTTTACATTATCTTCCACCGCTCGAACACCCAAAGCGTCCTTAAAAGTTTCCCACTTCTCCTTAATAGGACGCTCTGGCGTTCGTATCATTTTTTTGCTGCGCCCGAACGCCGCTGGAATCTCAGTCTGAAACAGACTGTCTGCTGATCTCCGTTTTTCGTCTGTCTTCACTGTCATTGTGTTATTCGTCGTTTTTGTCATGCTTTGTACCGCTCTTGATGTACTGTTAACATCGCGGCTGCAACCGCTGGTTGCGTCTTCGTTGTTATTATTTTTTATTTCTTTTTTTTGGATTTTTTAAATCTTGTTTTATGTTTTTGTTTGCTCCAGTTTTATTGCGTCCCCCCTCGGAGCCGCTATCTCCGTTCGTGTGTGTAGTCACGTTTTTGGTCCCATGGTTATCTTTGCAGAGCAGGGAAGCCATGCGAGGGTTGGCACAAGCCCTTATGAGGACAAGTGCTCAGAACCAGACCAGCGCTAATCGGTAGTCCGTCTCAACCGAACCTACACTACCAACCCAATGGTGTGAATTTCGAACGTACTCCGAGGCCTGCCAAGGTTTTACCGGGACGGAGACGGTATGATAGTTGAATTGGAGTCGTTCATACATGAGGTTCACCTCGGCGCGACTGTGCAAAGCAACTGGGTCCAAACCATCACATTCGCCAGCCCAAAGCATCAATTCCACTTCGTTGTCCAAAGCGTAGTCCAGATCAAATCAGAGTCGTTACCTGTCATCCCAGGAGGGAACCTCACGGCAACCCCATATCCTCGGGTCCGTGGGGGTGGCGCTCCCCAAAGAATGCTAGCCTCCAAGAGTGCTCTTGTCGACCGGCATTCCCCCTGTGGGAATTTCCTCGGGTACGTGGGGGCGGAACTCCCCAAAGAATGCTAGCCTCCAAGAGTGCTCTTGTCGACCAGCATTCCCCCTGCAGGTATCTTCAAATAAGCTTAGCCTCTATTTTGGCGTGGACTTTGTCCCTCCAAACTCTTCCGAAATCGTCTACAACGAAGTCATCGAAACCATTTTTTCTCTAACTGCATCTATCAAAGAAGATGATATAACAATTATCAATTGCGACTTTAATCGACCGAATCTGAAATTTGCAGACGACGAGGTCGATAATCGTCTTCTCCTAATCAATCTTCTTGACCGTCTGGATTTTAATTTGATGAGTCCTCTTTACGGCAACGATTTGCAGCAAATCGCTACGACGGTCAACCAAAATGGAAATTGGTTAGAATTAATTTTTACCAACGCATATGAAGATATAGTGGTCAATCAAACTGATGTCAAAAAGAACGTTTTTTGCAACAGCCTTCATCACTCAATTGTATAGGACTTTCGCAAAGCTGATTATGAAAGTATCAATAAACATATTTTCGCTGTTGATTAGATTGGTACACTTTCGACGTTAGATTTAGAACAAGCGTTATCCAGTTTTTATCAAATAACTCTTGACGCCGTCGAAAAGTATATACCTAAAATTAAGAAAAAACATAAATTGTCTGAACCTTGGTTAAATAGTGATCTTAGATATTTACAAAATCAAAGGAACAAATGTTATAGAATTATCAAAATCAAGAAAGATGTGAGCAATGATATTAAATCAAAATATAATGAAATTGCAAATGAATCTCAAACAAAATTTCGAGAAGCATGACTGGTGAAAATATTATTGAGGACCCAAAAAAGTTCTTTTATTTTGTATATATCAAGCGTAAGACTCAATGCTACCCTTAATCTTTATTTTTCAAGGATTCAATTGATTGTTCTCGAGAGCGAGTTTTTTGCAAATTACTTTAAAGAAGTCTATTGTAATCTTGAGAACCCATTAAATCCCGTTTCGGAAATGGCTTTAAAGATATTGATTAACGAAGTTTCAATTTCTGATGAAGAAATTGCTCATGTCATTGGCAATTTGGATGCCACTAAAGGACTTGGTCCGGATCCTATTCCTCCTAGCGTTCTAATACAATGCAAAGAATAATTAACGAGGCCATTCTCCATCATTTTCAACAAATCACTATCTAGTGGCATCTTTCCTTCTTACTGGAAACCTTCTTACTGAATACCAGTCCATAAGAAGAATGATAAACGGTGTATTGCCATATTATCATCCACTCCAAAGCTTTTTGAAGAAATATTTGCAACAAGATCTCACCTATTATAGAACCGCGGCTTAATGAAGAGCAGCGTGGGTTCAGAAAAAGTAGATCTACTACCACCAATCTCCTCATCATGACATCAAGTATTCTGTGTGAGATGGAAAAGGGTCTCCTAATTGATGCAATACAAACCGATTTTAACAAAGCATTTGATCGTGTAAATCATGAAGTCTTGACTAGCAAGCTCCGTAGTTTTGGAATTACTGGCCGTCTACTCAGTTGGATCCATTCTTAGCTTAAAGACCGCACTCAAGTTTGTCTGACGAAGGCTGAGTTCTATTGCGCGGTATATTGGGATTAATAATTATAAGAATTATTGGTGGTAGTATGCTTAGTTGATTAATATTTCCTATTCCTGATTTGATTGTTTATCGTTTGCTATAAAAATATTAACTCTTGAGGTTCGTATTCAAGGTCGATTTTCGAAACAAATTCAGGTCCTCTCTGGGGTTCCTCAAGGAATTCATCTTGGGCCTCTTTTGTTTAATATCTTCATATCTGATCTCTCAGCAGTTTTGAATTATGTACCTCATCTTTTTTATGCAGATGACCTTAAAGTTTACCACGTCATATCATCTCTATCCGATATGATGTTACTCCAGTCCAAGCTTAACACTCTCTCTGAATGGTGTTACAACAACCATCTCTCTCTAAACTTGGAAAAATGCTAGGTGATAAGTTTTTCCAGAAAACGGAGCCTTCTTATGTTTGACTATCACATTAACAACACAACACTTAGTAGAGTTGATAGCATTATGGACCTTGGTGTTGTTCTGGACCAAAAGCTTCGTTTTAAACTTCAGTATGGTGTAGTTATATTCAGGGCTAATAAGATGCTAGGACTCATCAAACGCAGAGCTAAAGAATTCAAGAATATTTGCGTTACTAAACCGCTATATGTCTCATTAGTACGCTCTATTTTTGAATATGCCAGCCTGATTTGGAGCCCTGTTTCTAATATTCACGCTGACAGGTTAGAATCGGTCCAGAAACATTTTTTTCTTTTTGCCCTCAGATCCCTTTATGACCCTAAAAGCTTCCACAGCCTACCATCATATGACTATCGGCTCCATGTGCTAAATATGGTATCACTAGATTCTAGGAGAATGATGATGTCTGCATGTCTAGCATTCGATGTCCTCAGAGACAGTAAAAAAGTTCAGTATATAACAAGAAAAATTACTCTGAATGAACCCCTAAGAATCACAAGAATTTCACCAATGCTTACAATAGGTCACCATCACACTACTTATGCAGACAATGAGCCAATAAACAGATGTTGTAAGGCGTTCAACAAGTTTAGTAATAATATAAAATAATAATATAAAAATAATATCTCCTGAAATCCTTTCATTCCTCAATATAATTGTATGTAAAAATTATTGTACCAAGAAAATGTATTGTTTACAAGGTTTTTTTGTGTAATTTTATGCTACAAGGATGTGTCTTGCTTGGCAAAATAAATAAATAAATATACAAAGATATATATATATATATATATATATATATATATATATATATATATATATATATATATATATATATACAATGTAATTTTATGCTTTAAGGATGTGTCTTGCTTGGCAACATATATATATATATATATATATATATATATATATATATATATATATATATATATATATATATATATATATATATATATATATATGCATATATATGTACATGTATGTTAAATTTATCAGACCTCTGGGTTGTGAAATACAAGTTGCAGAAAAGGTTAATATTTCAACGGTTGAATTCAAATGAGGAATATTTGTTAGCTTATTCTTACCTCAAAAGTTGGTAGTGCAAACGTGATGGAACTGGAGAAGGAGTAAGGTGCAAAAGTAAAGAAATTTTCGCAATCAAATCACTCCTCGAATCACAGAGTAAATTTTGACAATTTTCTCTCCGTATCATGTTTTAAAGGGTTCTGCGTTGTTGGTTTTTTGTATTTTGGTATGGTAGACTAAAAAATTCATATTTTAGATGTGTTTAACATGACCGACTAAATATATAGTCCAGTACTTTTTGCAAAAAAGAAAACGTAGATAAAACTGTTTGAATCTAACGGAGATACAAGACAGCTGAAGAAGTGTTCAGTTTATATTTATATTTTTTTCTTTATTAGAATGTATGCAGTACAGAGGCCTTATAATATAGTAGGTGTTCTGACAAAGTCATTTCACCATCGTTTGAACATTACTTAAAACTATCTTTAGTATCGTATTTCTATGTGAATATTACAATCTGCTAGAGGAAAATTTCGGCAAAAACCTCTACTGCACTTATTATAAGCTTAACATAACCTTATTATCTACTTATGACTAGCTAAAATATATGGGGCTAGGTTACGGCCAAAGAGATAGGTGGTAGCAACTGCTGGTTTTCAGTTCACCAGGCCACAAATTAGCGGATTGGGCGAGTCATTTGATTTCGCGATTAGTTTATCACGGCGCGATGCAGCGAGCTTATAAATTGGACTAACGCCAGCAAACTGTGTAGTTTTTCAGAGAAGAAGTAAAACGGTTTATTAAGAACAATTTTCAGGTATCTATTTGGGTGATCTGAAGCTAGATGTTTAGCACATTGGATCCAGAGAGGTGAACCATATAGGATGATTGGTTGGATTGCCATTTTGATGATGAGGACTTTGTTTCTGGTGTTGAGACGCGAATTACGATTAAGAAGGTGGTAAAGCGAGAGCACGGCCCTGAACGTTTTGGAGCTAATATGCTCAATATGACTTCTGAAGGTTAGTTTTTGTCAAAGATAAGTCCAATATAATTGAGATCCTCACTTCAAGAAATAGTTTGCTCTAACAAATTTATTTGTCACTTGGGTAGGTGAGCAGGCTTACGGTACCTGGTGAAAATATTGACTTTATTTTGCAACATTAATTTTGATTTTCCATCTATGGTAGTATTGATAAGTAAATTCAAACACCATTTCAAGGCTGGTAAAAATGGAACTTAAATCTACGCTTATGCTGTATATTCAAATGTCGTCTGCGAAAGCTAAGACTTAGCAGTTTGGCAAGGAAGGGAAGTCAGACGTATAGATGTTATATGGTGATAGGGTTAGGCAGGAGACCTTGTGGAACACCGGCAGTAATACTTTTCAATGGGGAAGTGCTTTCCACTACTTTGGCCTGGAACTTCCGGTCAGTTAATAATGCTTGTAAATGGTTCATCAAGTATGGGGGCGTGTTATATTTCTAAAGTTTCTAGACCAGAGCATCATGCCAGACATCAAAGGCTTTTCTATGTCCAGCGTCACCAAAGTACAGACAATTTATTGTACGTCGCTGCTTTGACGTCCTTCGTAACAAGGAAACACTGATGCTCTATCGAATATCCGTTACTGAAGCCGAATCGGAAATCAAGTAGGATATTTTTGTTAGTCAATAAATCATTTAATCTTTTTAGGATCACTCTTTCAAAGAGCTTACCTAAACCTAGTAGTAACCTAATAGATAGTCGTCGGGGGAGTGCGGACCTCTTCCAAGCTTCAGAATAGGTATAACTAGAACTAGTTTCCCGATGGGTGGAAAGAAGGAGAGCCTAAAGCAAGCGTTGAATAGGAGACATATTGAGACTATCCCTTTTTTAGGTAAATTTTCAAGTACAGGGTTTTTCAATAAGAATTGTTATTTTGATATTTAAAAAAATGTAATTTTTCAATATAAATGATCGGATGTTTATTACATTATAGAGAGGAAGGTATGTTGTTAATAGTGAAAAATAACATCAGGCAAATGACCACTACGCCCACGCTTATAGGACCATATCCTTTTCATGAAATTTTCCATAACAAAATCGCAAAGTGGCTACCCTATGTCCTCGATAGCCTCACGAATTCCATCTTTGAGGTCTTGAATCGACGCTGGGCTGTTGGCGTAGACCTTCTCTTTCACGTGGCCCCAAAGGGAGAAGTCGCAAGGTGTTAAGTCATAAGATCTTGGTTGCCAATTGTGATCACCTCTCCGAGAGATTACACGGTCTGGAAACGTTTCCCGTAAAAAATCAATGGTTTTGTTAGTTGTGTGGCACATAGTGCCGTCTTGTTGAAACTAAACGTTGTCCAGATCAAAACCATCCATTTCCGGATAAAAAAATCATTAATCATCTCTCGATAGCGCAATCCATTCAATGTAACTATTGCTCCAGCCTAATTTTTGAAAAAGTAAGGTCCAATGACTCTGCCGGACCATAAACCACACCAAACAGTCACACTTTGAGGATAAAGATGCTTCTCAACAATAACTCTTGGGTTTTTCGAGCCCCAGATGCGACAATTTTGCTTGTTCACGAAGCCGCCGAGATGGAAATAGGGCTCATCACTGAAGATGATTTTTTGATGGAATCCCGGATCATTTTCATGCATTTCAAGGACCCAATCAGCAAAGACGCGACGTTGTTGATGATCGACCGGCTTGAATTCTTGTGTTAACTGAGCTTTATAAGCCTTGAGACCCAAATCTTTATGCAAAATACGGTGTATTGACGTTTGTGGAATGCCTTATTCCAATGAACGACGAAGTATGGACAAACCTGGGTTTTCATCAACACTTTTGGCAGCAGCAGCAATATTCTTGGCTGTTCTTGAGCGACGTGCACGAATTTTATTCTTCACGTCACTAAGTTGTCCCAACAGCTCAAATTTTTCCACCAATTTCTGTATTGCGGTCCGAAAAGGTGCTTTACGACGACCCAAAAATGTTCGAGTTTTACGAACCGTGTCTGCTAAATTTTCCCCATTTTTATAGTGGCTTTTAATAATATCAATGCGTTATTGAAGCATGTATCGTTAAACGTGACATCTACTGAAGTAGCGGACAGTTCAAAATACCACCCTTTACTATATTCAGCAGGCCATCAATACCTGGAGCTTTGCTGTTTTTAACTTTTTTAAGTAAACCTTTTAACTCTCTGGTTTTTATTAATGCACCTGGAGGCTAAGATGTTTGGTTAAGTTGTTGTTCC
Source organism: Odontomyia ornata (assembly GCA_963969285.1). NCBI lineage: Eukaryota > Metazoa > Arthropoda > Insecta > Diptera > Stratiomyidae > Odontomyia > Odontomyia ornata. The sequence goes on along the minus strand of OZ017738.1, from coordinate 271,128,540 downwards.
GAAGCCTTAGCCTTCATCATTTCTGCCAGATTGTTGCAGAGCCTATTGGAAATATAATGGAACTAATTAGCGTGGCTTAGTGTTTAGAGCACTAAGCCCGTAAGCTGAAGGTCTCTGGTTCAAGTTTCGTTGGCGTCAACGAGATTTAGTTCGAGTGATTCTTCGGACGGACTATGAGCCTATTGAGTTATGATACGTGCTGGTTTAAAAATCAGAACGTATCGCAGCTAGTTGGACTCACACACGGCCAAAGCGTGAAAATGCTCATATCACCTTGTGGAGTGCCGATGCATTAGATCATGATAATGAGATACTCTAACTATCTCTAAGCAAAGGCCCGAAAGGGGCTGTAGGGCTACGAAGAAGAAGAAGATTAAATTTATTTGCAAGTGTATCTGCTTTTCCTTGATTGGAGTAAATATGCTCTTCGTTGTTATTCATTATCGAATACGGTAACACATGATACTTTCGTTTAAAAATTCTATTTAAAAGCCAAACTTTCCGCGAGTAGTAGTCTACATTTGAGAGCATGTTGTTCCATTGGAGATTCCGGAGCTTCTCAATTTTGTTCTTTATTGCTAGCGTGAGGATATTAACACAATTTTGAAAGACCTAATGCTGGTTTTTTGCCATTTACGTCGCAAACAATTTCGTTTTCTTATTATATTGTAGGTTTTTCCATCAAATTCTAAATTATAAGAAGCTCAAATACTGAGGGAGTATTGAGCGATTCTATCGTTCCTGATGTTAAGGGCACTCTTTCATTATTAAAACTCCAGAGTTCAGACCATTTTGCTTTTTATACCAGCAGTATGTTTTTGATGCATTACTATTACTTCTCGTCGTTTGTAAAGAAAATACTACGGGTAGATGAGGAGATGAGATGGCTTGCAAAACACTCACCATGGAGGGAGTGTTGAGTTTAGAAGTAAATGTTTACAATCCTTCTGCCGTCTAAGGGAAATTAAAATATAGGTACCACTAATTCAGTCATTTTTTCAGCACTCGATCATTCCGGTCTTTTGTTTTAAGTTGAATGGATGAGGCAATGTAGTATTCAAATTGCTGGGATAAAACAATTTATTATTAACAATCGTGCTTGAAATACTTGGATCAGTGGGATCGTGGTGGTAAAGCTGCTTAATTATAGTAGGTAAATAATGAACTATTACATTTGAACAGTCTGCCTTGTTATTTCTGAACTCAACCAGGCATGAAACTCACTAACTTTCTTGGTTCTTATACCACTAACTCTGTCATTGGACTAAAGTCACGTTTCCATGTTGCAGGGGCTTTCGCCAGGGAAGGGTCATTTCACTTCAATTCGCCCCCTCAGGATTGCTCGTCCAGGGTGCCATCATCGATGCAACTAACTACATGGTCACCGTCATCTCCAAATAGAGCGTTTAATGTTGAGCTGACACCAAATGCCAATGAACGTCCAGTAAACTGAGCGACTAATTTCATTAGTACCGTTAAAATCAATTTCAAAGGTAACTATTCTTGCAATTGCAAAATAACCACAATATTGTTAGTACATTTCCTCGATTCCCAATCGATTGAAAATTGCTCGTCAATAGCAGTATGTATTATTTCAGCATGAATTGTGGAAAATGAATACGTATTATACTAAAAATGAAGATGCAAATAAGTCAGTTGATTTTTGTAACTCACACCGTGAATAAATAAGGAATGAAATTCATTAAATTATTTCTTTTATCTCGAGTAATCGAACTTGACGTAGTGACGCAGTCGGTAAGCAGTCAATTAAAAGATTGATTTAGTGAAACAAACTCGAATAAAAAGTGACACACTTATAACTTCGAGGACTTCCATTGCCTTGAGCAAAATTTAAAGAAAGCAGGTACTTGAAATATGCTGGGAGTTCAACAAAGACGTATATCAAATTTTCATTGGCTTTAAGGAAACATACGACAGTATTGATCGTAACGAACTGCACCAAATAATGTTTTGTTTTGGCATCCCAGCCAAATAAGTCCGTCTTAGCAAAATGAAAATGACATTGACGACCTCCCAAGTCCAAAGCAGGGCATTGCTATTTAATTTGGCTCTGTGGTACGTCATACGGAAGCTACGTATCGATGTGCGATGTATATTACTATACAAGTCGACCCAAGTAGTAGCCTATGCGGACGATATAAATATCTTGTCATGGTCATTAACAACCGCCAAAAAACTCTTCCTGAAACTCGATAGCGAAGCAAAACTAGTAGGGTTACAAATCAATGAAAATAAAACAAACCCCATGACGCAGTCAAGGAAAAATACCTCAAATACACAAAATATAACGAAAGTGGGCAATGAAAGAGACGACATGCGCCGCAGAATAGAGCTCGCAATGAAGACTAGCTGCAAACACAGGAACACAAAGCTCCAAGTATACAAATCTGTGATAAGACCTGCATTATGTTATGGGAGTGAAACATGGACCTTAATGCAAGCATTTGCAAATGTATTGAACACCTTTGAGCAATGGGTACTGGGGCGAATAATCGGGGCGAAGCTAGATGGGGACCAATAGCAAATTCGGTACACCATTGAGCTGTATCAAATTTTTGATAAGCCGGAGGTCTCAACGATTGTAAGACTGCGGAAGCTGCAATGAACTGGCCACATGAATCGTATGAATGAACAACGGATACACAAAAAGGTATTCATTGGAGGAACTGAAGGCCGGAGACCAGTGGGGAAACCGAGGAAACGCTGGTCTGACTCGGTCGACGACGACAGTTCACCGCCATGAATGGAGATAGTTGGAGGCACTATCTGCAGGAAGCGAAGACCCGAGAAGAGCTGTAGTGGTAAGAAGAAGAAGATATATATTTATATATATGTATGCATATATATATATATATATATATATATATATATATATATATATATATATATATATATATATATATATATATATATATATATATATATTCATATATTGTTACATGCACGAATAATTTTGCGAGTTACTGTCGCAATTATTTTCACAATCGTTAAGAAGATCATGATCAACAAAACGAACGTACTCGAAAACCCATTAATCATGATCAACAAAACGAACGTTCACGGAAATCCACCAAGCATCAACATCTGAAAGTGAGTCACTGCTCCATTCATTCACGCTGCTCGAATATTCTCGCTAATTTGCCAATGTACGAGAACCGGGTTGAATGACTAGAGACCCTATATAAAGCCGAGTTGAATGAATGGGGGGATGAATTAGAACCGTGATCTAGTAAAAACTGCGATAGCGAATTGAAAAGCGATATTGATCGAGTAATAGTGGAGTGATTTCCGTTGATTGTAAAGTGAAGACATTTGTTAGAGAAATTTAATTGACAAGTGAAAGTTAGATTTTAATTAAAATTGTGAAATTGTTAAATGAGTGATTGTGCATTTTTAGTAAATAAATAAACTCTTTTAATTTAATTTAAAAGACATTGCGTTTTCACTTCCCGGAACATTAAAATTATTGGCCGCGAACCATAATACGTGACAGTGGTGTCAGAATTGGGATAGAAAATTTCGAAAAGTGAAAACATTTAAACATTTTTAAAGTGCAGAATTGTGAAATTTAACGTGAAAACTGTTGAAAAACAAATTGGGTAAACAAACCTACGCTCATGTCAGAAGGGTTTTGTATTCAATTTACAAAATGCAGTCACCAGATCGAATCAAATCAAGAAACATGTCAAAGACGATTTTATTGGAGAAAATATGAAATACGAAGATCATACTATTATTAACAAAGTTGAAGAAATTTCGATTTCTGAGGTTTTTGGTATTGTTATACTCATAAATATCTCCCTTGATAATTATTTCAGTCTCCATATGCGACGGTGGAAACACATTTTTCATGTATTTCCCCCTGTGCTCCCACTGAAGCAAAAACTGACAGTTAACAACTGTTTTGAAAAGCTCCCATGAAAACTTCCATTTCATACTCATATCGGCTATGTTTGATGAATTTTTTTTCAGCGGCCACTCTCCTGTACTGTTATCATCGATTAATGACCAATTTTTCCGAATCCTAGAATGGTTACAAAACCCTTTTGCTAGGAGCTCTCTCCCGCCTCCTTGACTTGTTTCACTTATGAGCATTAATTGTAGGTACTCATCTTCAGTCATTCATTCAATTGAATCAAGTGTTCAAAGCATGCACCTTAAACGTTGAAGTTGGGAAAAATAACTCAAAATTATTCAATCTTCGCATTGAAAACAGCCACACTTTTGTTTTACGATTACTGATACCACTAGCTGAACCGATTTTCAAAGATATTCATGACACCTATCATGCCTGAAATTTTCATGCAAATCCTAGCAAAGCTGTAGTGCGTTAGTCGCTAAAAAGCGCATGTTGTTCCATAGCCATATGTTTCCATAGTAATAAATGCAGCGCATATTGTTCCATAGTAATACAGGAAAATTCAAACCGCTATAACTTCGCTAAATATGATTCAATGTTTATGAAACTTTCAGGATAGATCAATAGACATCTACGTATTGAATTTCATTGAATTTAAGGGTACCATTAAGATTTTATTCAAGAAAACATAAAATCCATAAACCATACTATTACTAACAAAGTTGAGTGAATTGCGACTTCTCACGTATTTATTGTTGCTGTACTCACCAAGACCTACATTCTTGATTTTTTTCAGATTTTTCGGATCACAGGTGTCCAATCGCGAGGGGGGGGGACACAAATTTTTCGTGTATTTCCCCTCCCTGTGCGCCCCTCGAAGCAAGTTTTGCCAAACTAAGACCTGTTTAGAAAAGTTCTCATCAAGACCTTTCATTTGATACCCATATCGGCAACCTTCAATGAAATTCTCCTATATGGGCAGACCCCCCTTAAATACCTTATAAAATTTTTTTGTAGTTGAATTTTGAAGAGATCACCACTTTACACCTACACACAAAATTTGATGTTTCTAGCTTAAGTAGTTTCCGAGAAAAACTGCTGTGACACACGGACGGACGGACGGACGGACGGACGGACGGACGGACAGACGGACAGACGGACAGACGGACAGACGAACAGACGGACAGACGGACAGACTGGTCGCGAAACTAGTAGGGTTTTGTAAAATTATTTTACAAAACCCTAAAAACAAAAAGCCAAAACAATAAAAATGCCACGAAACTTGCATCTAAGAATTAATGAATTGACCATGTCGGAGCTTAAGGAAGAATTGGAACAGCGAAATCTGGCTACGCAAGGTACAAAGGCCACAATGATTGCACGCTTGCGCGACGCAGTCGAATCGGAAGGCGTAAATCTGGATTCTGGTGAGCCCTCAGATGCAGAAAATGGTGCAGAACGTACAGAAGCCGAAACACCAAAACCAAAGGAACCAGAAAATACACTGATGCAAATGTTGATGCTGATGCAGCAAGAGCTGCGACAACAGTCATCTAGTTTAACTGCGAAGCTCAATGAACAGTCATCCAGTTTAACTGCGAAGCTAAATGGACAATCAGCGTAGCTGGACCAACAAGCGATCGAAATCAAGGCAGAGATCAAGGCAGACATCACACAGAAGCTAGAGAAACAGTCAACTGAAATAAAAGCGGAGCTCGGTCATCTGAACAAACAATTTAAAGGCGTCGGGGAAATGGTTGACCAGGTCGAGGAAAAGGTTTACCAGTTCGAGGAAAAGGTCAGCCAGGTCAAGGAGAGAATCAACCAGGAAATGGAAAACATGAAAAAGGAATCGGAAGCAGCAAAGGCAGTAGTAACTACCTCACCAGCCCTGCTTACAACCGCAGCGCAAACCTCATCCAGAAATGTGAAAGCACCAATATTTGACGGACAAACGGGGTGGAGTACTTATAAAACCCAGTTTGAAGCCGCCGCTTGGGCAAATCACTGGAATGAGCAGGAACGAGCAACTGATTTTAATTTTCGCTCTAAGAGGACCAGCTTCTGAGCTTTTGCAGACTATCCCCGTCGGGTTGCACTCAAACCCGGCTGCTATATTGAATGCGCTCGACATGCATTATGGAGACGATCATCTGAAGCAGATTTATTGGTCACAGCTAAGGCATCGGATGCAGAAGTCTGGTGAAACTCTACAGCAGCTAGCACAAGATATTGAGCGACTAGCACTTTTGGCTTACCCAGCGTACGACCCAGAACATCGAGATGATGCAGCAACAGAAGCATTCATCAGCGCTTTGAAAGGCAAGGAATTGCAACAAGCCGAGCATTTAGCTCAAAAGCAAACGGTTAAGGACGCATTGGCTTACAGTCTGAACTTTGAGGCAGCGAAAAATGTGACTCATACCACTGCCCGGTTCGCTAGGTAGTGGCAGACGAGTGCAGGTGTGAGCGCGTGGAAAATGAGCGAGAGCCGTAGGTAAATGGTGCGCCTAGATGCTGGAATTGCGAAGAGAAGGGGCACCTGCAAAGAGACTGCAAGAAGCGAAGAAAACTGTGCTATTGTCCGGAGTGTGCAGCTAGGAGAAGATCCAGAACGAGTCAGGAGCCCAGAATGGAAGCCCTTCAAACAGAGGGGTCAGGAAACATGTAAGAGCCAACTTCGTGGGGCAGAGGTTGGCTAGGAGGATCGACGTCCCCAGCAACATCATCACCGTGTCAAGACTACATCGTGGAGAAGCGGACTTATGCCTTCCGGGTCAAGTTAACGGAGAACATTGCACCAAAACCATCGACACTGGTGCAACCCGATCGATTATCCGAACAGACCATGTGAGGCAACAACTTCACAAGGGCAGAATTTTCTCACTACGGACAGCAAAGGGAGAAACTGCACCTGTCCATGGAGAGATTATCCTTGAGATACAGTTGGGAGACCTTGCGTTCCGACATAATTTTCTGGTCGCGAACATTATGGATAACTGCATTCTCGGAATGGATTTTCTGCGACCACATGGAATCACATTGGATTTGGGCAGACGGGTATTGAAATGGCAGAATGTCGAAGTATTGATGGGGGATCCCAGTGTCCGAATTCCCAAGATGAATGTAGTAGTATGTGCCGACACTGATGTACCGAATTCTTCTGAAAGCATTGTATGGGCCAAGCTTGATGGCGATTCTGGAGACCACCGATCTTATCTGATAGAGCCAACGAAGACGTCCGCATCACGCAGTTTGATTGTAGGACAAAGCCTTGTAAGATCTTTAAGGAACGGATACGTGCCGGTTGGAGTCCTTAACACCGCAGACTCAACCACGAGCATCAAAGCGGGAGAAGTCATCGGCAGCTGCCAGCCTGTTTCCACCATCACCTCCTTGGAAGCCACTCACGACCACCATTGGAAAAGGAGGCAAGACACAGACAAAGCCCAGGAATCCACGTCTGCAATGTTGAAGCAGGTCAAATTGCCAGTGCAGCTATTCAAGCGAGCCTCTGATCTGGTCACTAAGTACAGTAACATCTTCTCAACAAGCCCGGATGACCAAGGTCGAATGAATATGGTAGCTCACGCCATAGATACACAGGGAGCCAAGCCAATTCGACAAGTGCCAAGATGTCTTCCTATAGCCAAGCAAGGAGAAGTGAGCGCGCTGATATCAAACATAGGAAAACAAGGCGTCATCGAACCTTCGGTCAGTCCATGGGCCACGCCAGTAGTTCTAGTAAAGAAAAAGGATGATAGCACTCGTTTTTCTGCTGACTATAGGCGACTTAATGACGTCACTAAGAAAAATTGTTACCCACTCCCATGCATCGACGACATCATGGATACTTTAGCCGACGCAAAATGGTTTTCTACACTCGATCTCAAGAGTGGCTACTAGCAGGTGGAAATCGACAAGAAGCACCGAGAGAAAACCGCATTTTCAGTTGGGATCGGATTGTGGCAATTCGTGGTGATGCCATTTGGTCTTTGCAATGCTCCAGCCACTTTTGAACGCCTGATGGAATACGTGCTACGTAGCCCAACCTGTAAAACCTGCTTGGTGTACCTAGATGACATCATCGTCGTCGGGAGAACGTTCGAAGAGCACGTGCGGAACTTAGAAGAGGTTTTCTCCCGATTGCGACTGGTGAATTTGAAACTTAGTCCCGACAAGTGTACCCTTTTCACAGCTGAAGTAAAATACCTGGGACACGTCGTATCAGCAGAAGGGGTCAAAATAGACCCTGAGAAAATCGAAGCCGTGAAAAGCTGGCCAACATTAAACAACAAGCGCCAACTACGAAGTTTTTTGGGTCTGGTAAACTACTATCGAAGATTCGTCAAAGACTTTGCCAAAAAAGCTAAGTGTCTCCATCAGCTAACCGAGAAAAATCGTCCGTATGTCTGGAATGAACAGTGCCAGGTAGCCTTTGAGACCTTGAAGGAGAAGCTGTGTGAATCACCCGTGCTGGCATATCCGAAACCCGGAAAAATGTTTGTAGTTGACACCAATGCAAGCTATGGCGGTATTGGAGCTCTACTCTCCCAGCAGATCAATGGCGAAGAAAGAGTCCTCTCGTATCACAGTCGAGTTCTTTCAAAAAGTGAGAAGAACTACTGCTTGACCAGGAAGGAACTAGTGGCTATAATAGAGGCCACCAAGCAGCTCGGCAAGTACTTATATGGCCAGAAATTTGTTTTTCGAGCGAACGATGCATCGCTGAGATGGCTACTTAACTTCAAAAACCCCGAGGGACAAGTTGCGAGATGGATCGAAAGATTGCAGTCATACGACTACGAAATTGTTCATCGGAAGGGCGGAGTTTATGGAAATGCTGACACCCTATCCCGCCGTCCATGTCCAGCTAACTGTAAGCATTGCGGACGGATTGAGGAAAAGGAACCGCCCGTTGATCTGCGATTGATAACGGCCGAATTCGATGAAGGTTGGTCATCGGAGTTAATTCAAAATGCCCAGTTAGCCGATGAAGACATCGGACCATTGCTCGTATGGAAAGAGACAACTGGGCGACCGGAGTGGAAAGACATTTCGATGCATGGCGCAACCCTGAAAAGCTATTGGGCACAATGGAACTCCCTTCAGGTAGAGGGTGGCATACTCAAGCGGAAATCGGAAACGGCGGATGGCAGCTTCTCTAGGATGCAAACTATACTACCCAAAAGCCGAATCCACGATGTGGTTAAGGAGATGGACGAAGGAAGGATCCTCGGGAGGCAACCTTGGCGTTAGCAAGACCTTAGCGAAATTGCGGAGAAGGTTTTACTGGCTCCACGCTCGAGAAGACGTAGAGGACTGGTGTCGCAGATGCACAGTTTGCGCTTCCGTCAAAGGTCCAAAGTGACGACTGAGAGGACAAATGCAAACCTATAACGTGGGGGTACCATTTGAAAGGATTGCTGTTGACATCGCAGGACCCTTTCCTGAATCCGAATGGGGAAATCGATACACGCTGGTTGTAGCCGATTATTTCAGCAAGTGGCCCGAGGTCTGCCCCTTTCCTAATCAGGAAGCAATTACCGTAGCCGAACCGCTAGTGTTAAATTGGGTCAGTGGGTACAGCGTACCTTGCGAACTACATTCGGATCATGACCGAAACTTTGAGTCAGTAGTTTTTGTTGAAATGTGCGAGCTGCTGGAAATACGGGAAACGAGGACAACACCGCTGCATCCCCAATCCGATAAAATGGTTGAACGTTTCAATGGCACGCTCAATAAACATCTGGCCAAAATGGTTGACGAGAACCAAAGGAACTGAGACCGACATATCCCACTATTTTTCATGGCGTACAGAGCTGCTGAACATGCATCGACAGGTCAAGCCCCAGCCAAAGGCATTTTTGAAAAGACTACTCGTCTGCCGGCTAATATAAAGTTCGGAACCCCAAACGATCTCGGAGTACGCAAGTGAGCCAAGGCAACGGTTGAACTGTAACGGACAGTGCGAAAACACCTCGAATCAGCTACTGACCGCATGAAGACCAGGTATGATCTCAAGGCAAATTCTACTGTCTTCCAGCAAGATAACTTGGTATGGCTTTATAACCTGCAACGGCAAAAGGGTGGGTCTCCAAAGTTGCAACATAATTGGGAGGGACCATACCGAGTTACAAAGCGAATCAACGACGTCGTATACCGCATACAGGAACACCTTAAGCCAAGAGCCAAAATGAAAACCGTGCGCCTGGACCGTCTTGCCCCATATTACCTCCAGGGAGAATAGACTACAACTGGCGACACATCTTTTCGGGGCGAAAAGAACTAAGGTGAGAGCAGTGTTACATGCACGAATAATTTTGCGAGTTACTGTCGCAATTATTTTCACAATCGTTAAGAAGATCATGATCAACAAAATGAACGTACTCGAAAACCCATTAATCATGATCAACAAAACGAACGTACCCGAAAACCCACCAAGCATCAACATCTGAAGGTGAGTCACTGCTCCATTCATTCACGCTGCTCGAATGTTCTCGCTAATTCGCCAATGTACGAGAACTGGGTTGAATGACTAGAGATCCTATATAAAGCCGAGTTGAATGAATGGGGGGGATTCATTTGAACCGCGATATAGTAAAAACTGGGATAGCGAATTGAAAAGCGCTATTGATCGAGTAATAGTGGAGTGATTTTCGTTGATCGTTAAGTGGACAGTTGTTAGAGAAATTTGATTGACAAGTGAAAGTTAGATTCTAATTTAAGTTGTGAAATTGTTAAATGAGTGATTTTGCATTTTTAGTAAATAAATAAACTCTTTTAATTTAATTTAAAAGACATTGCGTTTTCACTTCCCGGAACATTAAAATTATTGGCCGCGAACCATACACGCGACAATATATATCAAGGGTTGTCCAAATAAAACGCATGATCTTAACTGTAAAGAAAACAAAAATTTTCAGAGAACTATGTTTATATTTCATTTCTGTAATAAAAAAAAATTTATGACAATTAAGTGTAAGTCAGAATATCGCCCGAATGCTCGCCACGGCTATGGCGGCATACTTCCATCCGATGGTCCATATTTTCAATAACTCCGAGACATAGTTAAGGTTCAATGTCGTTAATGTGCTGGATTAATACATCCTTCAGCTCTTGAATTGTTCTTGGCTTATTAACGTAAACTTTTTCTTTTAAACATTTCCAGAAAAAGAAGTTCAACAGTGTCAAATCACATGATCGTAGTGGCCAATTCACATCGCCACAACGTGAGATAACACGGCCATTGAATTTCTCGCGCAAACGAGCCATTGTTTCGTTGGCTGTGTGGCAAGTGGCACCATTTCGTTGGAACCACATTTTGTCCAGGTCCATAACCTCAATTTCTGGCCACAAGAAGTCCGTTATCATCTCGCAATAGCAAACACTATTCACGGTAACTGTTGGGCCGTCCTAATTTTTGAAGAAGTACAGCCCAATAACGCCACCAGCCCATAAACCACATCAAACCATCACTCTTTGTGAATGCAACAATCACTCGTGGATTCTCATTTGCCCAAATGCGGCAATTCTGCTTGTTAACGAATCCACTGCAGTGAAAGTGTGCCTCATCGCTGAAGATGATTTTCTTTGTAAAGTCACCATTCCCTTCTGTCAGTTCAACCAACCATTCGGCGTATCGCCGACGCTTGAAATGGTTAGTAGGCTTCAGTTCTTGAGACAATTGAATCTTGTTAGCGTGTAAATTCAAATCTTTATTTAAAATTCGCATCAGTGGTGTTCGTGAGATGTTCAATTGTTGGGCACCTGACGAGTCAAGGTTGATGACTCTTTGCCACACTATTGCAAACAACAGCAATGTTTGCTGATACATTTTGTCGATTATGTTGACCAAGAAAATCACGAAATGCATTTTAATTTGAACGCCCATTTTTGTAAAAGGCTTCAACAACATGAACGGGCTGCTCGATTGCGCACCCCTTGATGGTAGAATTTGTAAATACTGAAACAAAGAAATAAAGAATTAAGCTAGGTGAAAAACTTGACGTTAAGGTGTGGCTCATAATTCAATTAACATCGTGGATTGTGGTTGGACCACATTATATATATATATATATATATATATATATATATATATATATATATATATATATATATATATATATATAATATATATATATATATATATATATATATATATATATATATATATATATATGTATATATATATATATATATATATATATGTATATATATTTACATATATATGTATATATACATATATATATATATATATATATATATATATATATATATATATTTACATATATATGTATATATATATATATATATATATATATATATATATATATATATATATATATATATATATATATATATATCTATATATATATATATTCTTCGTAGCCCCACTTCACGTAGAGATAGTTAGAGTATCTCATTGTCATGATCTAACGTATTGGCACTCCACAAGGTGATATGATCATTATCACGCTTTGGCCGTGTGTTCGTCCACCCAGCTGCGATACGTTCTGATTTTAAACCAGCCCGTCCGAAGAACCACTCGAACTAAATCTCGTTGACGCCAACGAAACTTGAACCAGAGACCTTCAGCTTAGGGGCTTAGTGCTCTAACCACTAAGCCACGTGGACTACCTATGTACATATATATATATATATATATATATATATATATATATATATATATATATATATATATATATATATATATATATATATATATATATATACATATATGTATATATATATAGATATATGTATATATATATATATATATATATATATATATATATATATATATATATATATATATATATATATATATATATATATATAAAGTCGCGGGTTTTGGTTCGCGGCCAATAATTTTAATGTTCCGGGAAAGTGAGAACGCAATGTCTTTTAAATTAAATTAAGAGAGTTTATTTAATTAGAAAAGTGCACAATGATCAATTTAACACTTTCACTAATTTCAATTTTCACTATTAAAATTCTAACATTTGTCCATAAATTTCTTATCACAATTGTCTTCTCAAAATCACCTCACTATTACTTGATCGCTTTTCAATTCGCTTTCCACACACTATCGCAAGTTTTTATCGCGGTCGAATGAATCCCACCATTCATTCAGCTCGCCTTTATATAGGGTCTCTAATCATTCAACTCAGTTCTCGTACATTGGTGAATAAGCGGGAACATTCCAGCATGAATGGGCCGTGACTCACCTTCAGATGTTGATAATGCTTGTTGGGTTCTCGTGGGTTCGAGTAAATTCATTTCTTAATGAATTGTGAAAACAATTGCGACAGTAGCTCGCAGAATTATTTGTACATGTAATTATTTGTACATGTAACACTGCCCCCACCTCAGTTCTTTTCGCCCCGAAAAGATGTGTCGCCAGTGGTAGTCAATTCTCCCTGGGTGTAATATGGGGCAAGACGGTCCAGATGCACGATTTTCATTTTAGCTCTCGGCTTACGATCATCCTGTATTCGGTATACGACGTCGTTGATTCGCTTTGTAACTCGGTATGGTCCCTCCCAATTATGTTGCAACTTTGGAGACCTACCCTTTCGCGGTTGCGGGTTATAAAGCCACACCAAGTCATCTTGCTGGAAGCCAGTAGAATTAGCCTTTAGATCATACCTGGTCTTCATGCGGTCAGTAGCCGATTCGAGGTGTTTTCGCACTGTCCGATGTATCTGGTTCAACCGTTGTCTTAGATCACTTGCGTACTCCGAGACCGTTTGGGGTTTCTCAGGGGGTGTTCCGAACTTTATATCGGCTGGCGAACGAATAGTCTTTCCAAAAATGCCTTTGGCTGGCGCTTGGCCCGTCGATGCATGTTCAGCAGCTCTATACGCCATTAAAAATAGTGGGATATGTCGGTCCCAGTCCCTTTGGTTCTCGTCAACCATTTTGGCCAGGTATTTATTGAGCGTGCCATTGAAACGTTCGACCATTCCATCGGATTGGAGTTGCTGCGGTGTTTTCCTTGTTTTCCGTATTCCGAGCAGCTCGCACATTTTGCCAAAAACTACTGACTCAAAGTTTCGGCCTTGATCCGAATGTAGTTCGCAAGGTACGCCGTACCTACTGACCCAATTTAACACTAGCTGTTCGGCTAGAGTAGTTGCTTCCTGGTTGGGAATGGGGTAGACCTCGGGCCACTTGCTGAAATAATCAGCGACAACCAGTGTGTCTCGATTTCCCGATTCAGATTCAGGAAAGGGTCCTGCGATGTCAACAGCAATCCTTTCAAATGGTACCCCCACGTTATAGGTTTGCATTTGTCCTCTCAGTCGTCGCTTTGGACCTTTGACGGAAGCGCAAACTGTGCATCTCCAACACCAGTCCTCTACGTCTTCTCGAGCGTGGAGCCAGTAAAACCTTTCCCGCAATTTCGCTAAGGTTTTGTTAACACCAAGATGGCTTCCCGAGGATCCTTCATGCATTTACTTTACCACATCGGGGATTCGGCTTTTGGGTAGTATAGTTTGCATCCATAGAGAAGCTGCCATCCGCCGTTTCCCATTTCCGCTTGAGTACACCACCCTCCACCTGAAGGGAGTTCCATTGTACCCAATAGCTTTTCAGGGTTGCGCCGTGCGTTGAAACGTCCTCCCACTCAGGTCGCCCAGTTGTCTCTTTCCATACGAGCAATGGTCTGATGTCTTCATCGGCTAACTGGGCATTTCAAATTACCTCCGATGACCAACCCTCATCGAATTTGGCCGTTATCAATCGCAGATCAACGGGCGGTTCCTTTTCCTCAATCCGTTGGCAATGCTTGCAGTTAGCTGGACATGGACGACGAGATAGAGTGTCAGCATTTCCATGAACTCCGCCCTTCCGATGAACAATTTCGTAGTCGTATGACTGCAATCTTTCGATCCATCTCGTAACTTGTCCCTCGGGGTTTTTGAAGTTAAGTAGCCATCTCAGCGATGCATCGTCCGTTCGAAGAACAAATTTCTGGCCATATAGGTACTTGTGGAACTGCTTGGTGGCCTCTATTATAGCCAATAGCTCGTTCCTGGTCAAGCAGTAGTTCTTCTCACTTTTTGAAAGAACCCGACTGTAATACGAGAGGACTCTTTCTTCGCCATTGATCTGCTGGGAGAGTAGAGCTCCAATACCGCCATAGCTTGCATTGGTGTCAACTACAAACATTTTTCCGGGTTTCGGATATGCCAGCACGGGTGATTCACACAGCTTTTCCTTCAGGGTCTCGAAGGCTGTCTGGCATTGTTCATTCCAGACATACGGACGATTTTTCTCGGTTAGCTGATGGAGACACTTAGCTTTTTTGGCAAAGTCTTTGACGAATCTCCGATAGTAGGTTGCCAGACCCAGAAAACTTCGTAGTTGGCGCTTAATCTTTGGTGTTGGCCAGCTTTTCACGGCTTCAATTTTCTCAGTGTCTGTTTTGACCCCTTCTGCTGATACGATGTGTCCCAGGTATTTTACTTCAGCTGCGAAAAGGGTACACTTGTCGGGACTGAGTTTCAAATTTGCCAGTCGCAATCGGGAGAAAACCTCTTCTAAGTTCCGCACGTGCTCTTTGAACGTTCTCCCGACGACGATGATGTCATCTAGGTACACCAAGAAGGTTTTCCAGGTTAGACCACGTAGCACGAATTGCCACAATCCAGTCCCAACTGAAAATGCGGTCATCTCTCGGTCCTTCTTGTCAATTTCTACCTGCCAGTAGCCACTCTTGAGATCGAGGGTAGAAAACCATTTTGCGTCGGCTAAAGTGTCCGTGATGTCATCGATGCGTGGGAGCGGGTAACTATTTTTCTTAGTGACGTCGTTAAGCTGCCTTTAGTCGACACAAAAGCGAGTGCTACCATCCTTTTTCTTTACTAGAACCACAGGCGCGGCCCATGGACTGACAGAAGGTTCAATAACGCCTTGTTTTTCCATGTCCGAGATCAGCGCGCTCACTTCTCCTTGTTTGGCTACAGGGAGACGTCTTGGTGCTTGTCAAATCGGCTTGGCTCCCTGTGTATCTATGACGTGAGTTACCAAATTCGTTCAGCCTTGGTCATCCGGGCTTGTTGAGAAGATGTCATTGTACTTGGTGACCAGATCAGAGGCTCGTTTGAATAGCTGCACTGGCAACTTGACTTGCTTCAATATTGCAGACGTGGATTCCTGGGCTTTGTCTGCGTCTTGCCTCCTTTTCCAATGGTGGTCGTGAGTGGCTTCCAAGGAGGTGATGGTGGAAACAGGCTGGCAGCTGCCGATGACTTCTCCCGCTTTGATGCTCGTGGTTGAGTCTGCGGTGTTAAGGACTCTAACCGGCACATATCCGTTCCTTAAAGATCTTACAAGGCTTCGTCCTACAATCAAACCGTGTGATGCGGACGTCTTCGTTGGCTCTATCAGGTAAGATCGGTGGTCTCCAGAATCACCATCAAGCTTGGCCCATACAATGCTTTCGGAAGGATTCGGTACATCAGTGTCAGTACATACAATTACATTCGTCTTGGGAATTGAAAAGCTGGGGTCCTCCATCAATACTTCGACATTCTGCCATTTCAATGCACGTTTGCCCAAATCCAACGTGATTCCATGTGGTCGCAGAAAATCCATTCCGAGAATGCAGTCATCCATAATGTTCGCGACCAGAAAATTATGTCGGAACACAAGGTCTCCCAACTGTATCTGGAGGTTGACCTCTCCATGAACAGGTGCAGTTTCTCCCTTTGCTGTCCGTAGTGAGAAAATTCTGCCCTTGTGAAGTTGTTGCTGTCTAACTAGGTCTGGTCGGATAATCGATCGGGTTGCACCAGTGTCGATGGTTATGGTGCAATGTTCTCCGTCAACTTGACCCGGAAGGCATAAGTCCGCTTCTCCACGATGTAGTCTTGACACGGTGATGGGGGTACTGGGGATGTCGATCCTCCTAGCTAACGGTTGCTCCGCGATGTTGGCCCTTGCAGTTTGATGGGCCTCCATTCTAGGCTGCTGACACGGTCTGGATCTCCACCATCCTGGACAAAAGCTCCGTCTTCTTCGCTTCTTGTAGTCTCTTTGCAGGTGCCCCTTCGCACCGCAATCCCAGCATCTAGGCGCTCCATTTGCCTGCGGCTCTCGCTCATTTTCCACGCGCTCACACCTGCATTCGTCTGCCACTACCTCACGGACCCGGGCAGTGGTACGAGTCACATTTTGTGTTGCCTCGAAGTTAAGACTATAAATCAATGCGTCCTTAACCGTTTGCTTTTGAACTAATCGCACGGCTTGTTGCAATTCCTTGTCCTTTAAGGCGCTGATGAATGCTTCTGTTGCTACGTCATCTCGATGTTCTGGGTCGTACGCTGGGTAAGCCAAAAGTGCCAGTCATCCAATGTCTTGTGCTAGCTGCTGCAAGGTTTCACCAGACTTCTGCATCCGATGCCGTAGCTGTGCCCTGTAAATCTGCTTCAGTTGATCGTCTCCATAACGCATGTCCAGCGCATTCAGTATAGCAGCCGGGTTTGAATGCAGCTCAACGGGGATAGTCTGCAAAAGCTCGGCAGCTGGGCCTCTTAGAGCAAGAATCAATGCAGTTGCTCGTTCCTGCTCATTCCAGTGATTTATCCTAGCGGCTGCTTCAAACTGGATTTTGTAAATACTCCTGACCGTTTGCCCATCGAATATTGGTGCTTGCACATTTCTGGATGTGCTTTGCGCTGCGGTTATAAGCGGGGCTGGTGAAGTCGTTACTACTGCCTTCGTTGCTACCAATTCTTTTTTCACTTTTTCCATCTCATGGTTCATTCTCTCTTCGACCTGGCTGATCTCAAGGTTGATTCTCTCCTCGACCTGGTATACCTTCTTCTCGACGCATTTAATTTGGCTGTTGAGACTACTGAGCTCCGCTTTTATTTCGGCTGACTGTTTTTCCAGCTTTTGTGTGATGTCTGCCTTGATTTCGAATGCTTGTTGGTCTAGCTTCGCTGATTGTTCGCTTAGCTTCGCTGATTGTTCATTTAGCTTCGCAGCTAAACTGGATGTCAGTTCATTTAGCTGCGCTGATTGTTCACTTAGCTTCGCTGATTGTTCATTTAACTTCGCTGTTAAATTGGGTGACTGTTGTCGCTGCTCTTGCTGCATGAGCATCAACATTTGAATCAGCGCATTTTCTGGTTCCTTTGGTTTTGGCGTTTTTGCGTCTCCCTTAAGCTCCGCCATGGTAAATTCATTTAGTTTGAAATGTTAGCTTCGTGGTTCTTATTTATTTTTATTATTTCGGCTTTTATTTATTTTCCAACCAGTTTCCACGTTAGATTCTACTATTGTGCATTTTTCTTTTTTTATGTTTAAACGTTTTTCACTTTCAAAATTTTAATCCCACTTCTGACACCATTGTCGCGGGTTTTGGTTCGCGGCGAATAATTTTAATGTTCCGGGAAAGTGAAAACGCAATGTCTTTTAAATTAAATTAAATGAGGCTATTTAATTACAAAAGTGCACAATGGTCAATTTAACACTTTCACTAATTTTAATTTTCACTATTAAAATTCTAACACTTGTCCATAAATTTTTTATCACAATTGTTTTCTCAAAATCACCTCACTATTACTTGATCGCTTTTCAATTCGCTTTCCACACACTATCGCAAGTTTTTATCGCGGTCGAATGAATCCCACCATTCATTCAGCTCGCCTTTATATAGGGTCTCTAATCATTCAACTCAGTTCTCATACATTGGTGAATAAGCGGGAACATTCCAGCATGAATGGGCAGTGACTCACTTTCAGATGTTGATAATGCTTGTTGGGTTCTCGTGGGTTCGAGTAAATTCATTTGGTGATGTTCTTAATGATTGTGAAAACAATTGCGACAGTAGCTCGCAGAATTATTTGTACATGTAACAATATATATATATATATATATATATATATATATATATATATATATATATATATATATGCGCACGGAAGGGGCTATATATATATATATATATATATATATATATATATATATATATATATATATACATATATATATATATATATATATATATATATATATATATATATATATATATATATATGCATATATGCATCAATGTATATATATATATATATATATATATATATATATATATATATATACATATATATAAATATATATATATATATATATATATATATATATATATATATATATATATATATATATATATATTTATATATATATATATATATATATATATATATATATATATATATATATATATATATATATATATATATATATATCTATATCTATATATATATATATATATATATATATATACATATATATATATATGTATATATTGTTACGAGTGACCCTTGTTTCTCATCCGACCACCTGAAAGGAAAGCTCTCGTATACTACCCACGCAAGATCGTAAAAAATGAAGAATTTATTTTGAGCACTGAGATACATTAGCCACCGTGAGCCAAGGTTTAAAGTTAGGAATTATTGTGAAAGGAAAATTCAGATAAATGTTTGAATTTTGAAAAAAGGAACAAAAAAAAAACACTGCGTAAAGTAAAGCAACTATGCATGTAACTAGTGCGTAAGTTTGCCAGATAAATCCACTTTCACACCAGACAAGGAAAAGGAAAAGTTTGCTCTCACGAAACGCCAGCACAACAAGAACAAATAGCCATCGACTGCGATTCCTCCGACTTTGTAGCTTCAATTTATAGCGCCCTTGAACATCAGGTCACAGAAACTGTCATATGGTTGCTTTGCAACGTCATGAAATTTTGGATCTAATGGGATATTGTGGTAGTGGCATTTGCAGGATAGACATCAAGTATCGGATCCGTCAACAGAACAACAAATCACCTATATGTGCCTTTAAGTGCGTCAGGGCTTGGAGTAGTTACAATCAAAATTCATATGGACATAAGTCGAGCGAACGCCCTGCACACGGAGATGGAAAATTGACCAATTTCAACGTACCAGCGCAGATTACGGCGACAATAACTACAGCAACTGCAACTAGCAATAATGTTAGGATCAATACGACTTCAAGGAATAAATACACTCGTTCAACTCACCGATCAAACCCATTCAACACTTATCAATCGAAAATATCCTCATCAAGTATGACAAACTTACGAATGTAACCACATATTATGGAATATGCCACCAGCTTTTCGTTTGTGCTTAAAAATAACCCTACGATATTTAAATTATTAAACATTCACGAATGTGCTAGTTAAAGGGAAATTTGTATTTCAATCGCCCAATATTAAAACAGTTTGAGTGCCGCTGGTAGATTGCGCACAGCTGTAACAAATTTCATTTCCCGCGAAAAAAAAAACGTAACGGGTTCCCGCTGAAGATGAATTGACGAGGGACCTGTGAACGATGGAATCGCTCTCTTTAGCGGAACGACCTTTGGAGGCGACGGAAGCACCAGGAAGATTGATTGAAGTCTCAACGACGGCGGTATTCAGGTTGGCGGCAAGGAAGATTGATTGAAGTCCAAGGAAGATTGTTTGAAGTTCCAGCGACCACAACGGCGATATCAAGGTTGGCGGCGGCAATTCAGTGGTCGGAATCGGAGCCACAAGAAGTATTCAGAACGCTAGCTGGAAAAGGTGGCAAAATTACTGGAGGTAGCGGCGCAGAAACGTGGATTGACGGCGGAAATACCGGGGGCCCTCCTACGTATGTAGGTTTAATAGTAAGTGATTCAATTTCAAGTATTATTAGAATAGAGAAACATTTTTCTTTAAGTTTAAGCATGATTTTTTATAGTGAATTGTTAAAGGTTTCAGATTTCTTCGAATTAAATATTGAATTTAGTGAAAATTTTAGTCTTGATGATTGTTAACTTGGCTCGCGGATAACGTGGAAGAGTGAGTGATACCAGTTCCAGGTGGTCCCCTATAAATTTCGGGATATCGCCTCATAGTTTTTCCCGCCTCCCAGCTTTGTGGAAATCGCATTCGGGGATAGGTTGTGTCGTTGGGATTCCGTTAGCGGTTGATTCCTGGCACAGAGTTAGGGATTTTCAGTTTAGGTGCGTGAAATTTCTCCGATAAACCGTCCGCTCGCTTGGCGGTTAACGTGGGGGTTTAGGGCTGAAGCGAGTGGTGCCCACGCCCGTCTCTGACGAGCAAAACCGGGGCCCGCAGAACCCCAATCGGAGCGCCCTCGAGGCAGGGTAACATTTGGTGCCCAACGTGGGACTCAATCGGAGCGCCCTCGAGGGTAGTGTAACATTTGGCGCCCAACGTGATTTCCGATCTCGGCATGAGTTATGTTAATGTAAAGTAAAGTGCCTAATAGTGAAGAAAATTTGTGAAGTGCTGAAAGTGTGAATTTGCGGTGGTGCTTAAAAAGTGAAAGTGAAAAATTGTGAGTGCAAGTGGCGATAAATTTTTAACTTGCGGGAGTTTGGTATATTTGTGAAAGTGCGAAAGCTGTGGCGGATGGTTGTGTGAAAAGTGTGAGTGCAGTTGTTTTCGTTTTGTTTTGGTGCTTGGTGTAATTGTGCGAGTGGGTAAGATTTGGTGTTAGTTGCATGAAAGTGAATGTCGTTTGAGTGAATGAACGGCTGTGTGTGAAGGGTGAATTATAAAGGTAAAGTTTGTTTAGTGAGTGGGTGTGATTTCGCTGTATGGGAAGAGTGTGTGAATCTTATCATACGTTCGAGTTTTGAGTGTAAGAGTGAATGAGTGGCAGTGTGTGAAGGTGTATGAATGATTAGGTGGGATTGTGTGGGAAATTGGGAGAGTAGGCGAAATAACATATTGTGTGATTGGAGTGCTAAGGGCATATGGTTTGATGTGTGGATATGTAAATATGTGAAAATTTGTAAATTCTTGAGAAAAAATAAAGTTGTATTTTGTTTTGGGCTTAATTGTGTTTTTCTTTTCTATGGTGGAGGCCAAATCCTATCGATATACGCCGAGGGAGGACCTGGATGCAGTGAGGAGGAAGGTGGTTGAGGTGCGGTCTTTGATCGAGCAGTTTGGAGGTGATATGGAGAGCGGGGAGTTCCTGAAAATTAGGACCAAGGTGGAATTTGGCCTCCGCAGACTGGGAAATATCCAGACGGATACAGAAGAGCAAGGGAAGGACGTGGCCAAGCTACGAGGTGAGCTGATGATGGCAATGGGAGAACTCCTCCTAAAAGCTGAAGGTGAAGAGGGCGAGGAAGGAGATGATTTTCAGCCACACGGATCTCCCCTTAAGACAGAATTAGGGTTTACATCGCAGGCAGCGGTCGCGTCTACTCCGAGAATCGAAAGGGAGTTTGGTAAGCCACCGGACGTTTCCAAGTGGGGAGTTAAATTCTCTACTGAGTTCCCCGGATCAGTGAGTGCATTTTTAGAGAGAGTAGAGGAGCTGCGATTAGCCAAAGGGTTATCGAAAACCCAATTATTTAGGATTGCGGCAAAACTGTTCGAAGGGAAGGCCTTGATCTGGTTCCGGTCAGTGCGGGAGCGGGTAGCCAGCTGGGAGGAGTTATGCCATGAGTTAAGGGAAGAATTTTAGCCACCAAATTACAGTGCTAAATTGTGGAGAGAGATCCAGCAGCGGACGCAAGGAGACGGTGAGTCAATCGGCGTCTACGTAGCGATTATGGATGGATTGTCTCGGCGGCTGGCAACAACGTGCACCAAAGCGAAAAAGCTGGAGATACTGCGCCAGAATATTCGACCAATGTACCAGGAAAAATTCGCGCTGCGTACGATCTCATCCGTAAAAGAATTAGTCTCGCTTGGACGTCAACTGGAGGCTACCCGGGCCTCAATGGATGCCTTCATACCCCTTCCGAGTCGGAAATCTATTCAACTGCTAGAACCGGACCTCGCCTATGTGGAAACAATTCAGGTGAACACCGTTACTCCTGCAGGGGTGGAGAAGAAAGGAGCTTGTTGGACGTGTGGGAGTACAGGACACTTCGCAAGGAGTTGTCCTCAGCCAAGACGATGTGTCTGTTGAGAGCTGGTCCGCCAGCTGGATCATTATCGAGGAATACAGTGGGAAATAAGTCTGGTGCCCAGTAGGCGGCGACTCGGGCACCACTTCAGCGGAGAAGGCCGCAAACTATGCACTTGATTATCTACTGGTGAGAGTAACAAACGACAGACGGCCTCATCTAGAAGTAGATATATTGGGAAAAGTTTTTAAAGGATTGATTGACTCGGGGGCTTCAAATACCATGGCGGGAAAGGATGGTTGGCAACGGCTACAGAAAGGGGGAGTGGAGTTGACTTTAGCGGAGTGTCAGGCCGTACGGCTGGCGGATGATGGGCAATGCCAGGTTTTGGGCAAGGTATGGTTACCCATTCAATTGAAGGGACGGAATGTTCGGCATTACCCTAAATGTACAGGAGGAGTGCTGGGATTTTGTATGCGAGGCAGAATCTGCCACTGCAGCACATCTGCGTAGTCGATCCGTGTTGTTGGAGGAAGAGGAGAAACGGTTGGAGCACGTGGTGGACCAAGAATTTGCCAGTATGGGAGACGCGTTGGGATGCACCTCCTTGGTGGAGCACGTCATCAAGACGGATTCAGCGCCCATCAAGCAAAGGTATTACCCGGTGTCACCAGCATTGCAAATGCATATTGACAACGAGCTGGACGAAATGTTGAAGCTAGGGGTGTTTGAGCCATCTTCCAGCGCTTGGTCCTCGCCAATTTTAATGGTCAAGAAAAAAGATGGCTCCTACCGTTTTTGCGTGGACTTTCGAAAGGTTAATTAGGTAATGGAATAAGATGCCTACCCCCTGCCGTATATTTCTGCAACGTCAGATAAATTACGTGATGCCAGGTATCTCTCCACGCTGGATATTAAATCAGCATACTGGCAGGTGCCAGTGGCGCAGATTCTCGCCAGTACACAGCATTCACGATACCGGGTAGAGGTCTTTTCCAGTTTTGCCGAATGCCTTTCGGGTTGTCGAATGCTCCAGCAACATGGCAACGTCTAATCGACAGAGTCGTTGGGCCAGCACTCGAGCCTTATGTGTTTACGTATCTGGATGATATCATTATCATGACGCCAACCTTTGAAAAGTACCTAGATATCCTCCAGGACGTCTTCCGACGGTTAAAGGCAGCGGGCCTGAAGCTGTCTAGAGAGAAATGCTTCTTTTGCCGAGCGCAACTGAAGTATTTAGGGTATATAGTTGATGAACATGGGCTAAGTGTTGATCCAGAGAAGGTGAAGTGCAAGTTGAAAATTCCAAGGCCCCATGCTGTGAAGCAGGTTTGCCAGTTCCTGTGCATGGTTTCATGGTATAGGCGTTTCATACCTGACCATGCCTCGCTGGTAGCACCTTTGACGGACCTACTCCGCAAAGGCCGACGATTTGACTGGTCTCCACAATGCGATCTAGCTTTTGAGTGCTGCAAGCTAAAGCTAGCGTCAGCCCCTATACTAACATGCCCTGACTTTAGTCTGCCATTTAACGTCCAGACTGACGCGTCGAATGTGGGATTGGGAGCCGTGTTGAGCCAGACTTTTCCGTAGGGAGAGAAGGTAATTTGTTATCTCAGTCGATCCCTAAATAAGGCCGAAAGAAAGTACTCCACCACAGAAAAAGAGTGTTTGGCGGTGTTGTGGGCGGCAAAGAAGCTTCAGCCTTACATTGAAGGAGCCCAATTTAAAGTGATAACAGATCACCATTCCCTCGTCTGGCTCAACAACCTAAAGGACCCGACGGGAAGGCTGGTTTGTTGGGCGGTACGGCTGCAGCAATTTAACTTCGAGGTCGAGCGCAGGAAGGGTAAAAACAGTTTGGTTCCCGATGCTCTGTCGAGGTCAGTGCCCGTGGTTGAGGTGATGGACGGAGTTGAAGGATCCGAAGACAAATGGGTATCGGGAATGAGAGCCAAGGTGGAATCGAATCTGGGTTCCTTTCCAGACTGGCGCATTGAGAACGGAGAGTTGTGGAAGAAGATTCCCGGCCACCGTGCCGAATTGAGAGGGAATGTTTGGAAGCGCGTGATTCCGAAAACAGAACGAGAGAAAATTTTGCAACACTGCCATGACGATCCAAAGGCAGGCCATATGGGAGTGCAAAAGGCGTGTGACAAGGTGGAAATGAACTTTTGCTGGCCTAAGATGAAGGCGGACATAGGCCGCTGTGTAGCGAGATGTAAGGATTGCCAGTCCGTAAAGGTGGAAAGGAACTCCCCCTCTGGTCCTATGGCGACTCGGGTTGGACAGGCAAAGGAACCGTGGGAAGTCTTATGTGTAGATTTAATAGGTCCTTTGCCATGGTCTTCACAAGGGGACAGCTATATATTGACCGTGTTAGACTATTTTAGCAAGATGCCACTTATTTTCCCCCTAAGGCAGGCAACCGAATCAGCAGTGATGCGGATTCTTGAGGAACGCATTTTCTTGCTATTTGGGGTTCCGGCAGTGATCATATGTGATAATGGCGTCCAGTTCCAGTGCGAAGAATTTCAAAAACTGATGGCGACCTATGGGACCGAGATTCAGGACACGGCCCTCTACCATCCGCAGGCGAACCCGGCGTAACGCATAAATCAGAACATTAAGCGAATGCTGCGCTCGTATGTTGGCACTTACCACAGAAAATGGGACCAGGACTTATCAAAAATTGGGTGTGCACTACGCACGTTCACCAACGAAGCCATGAGAGTCACACCTTATTTTGTAAACTTCGGTCGAGAAATGATTGTTTCGCGGAAGGAACCAAGAATAACCACAGAAAATGGAACCAAAGATCCAGCGGAAAGAGCAAGACTATTAGAGAAGGTAAGAGAGGACATCACAAAGCGCCTGAGGGAGGCCGCGGAAAAGAGTGCGAAGCGATATAATTTCCGGAGGCGACTACGGCCTTTTGAGGTCAATGACATGGTCTGGCGACGAAATTTCCCAATTTCGAACGCGGCGCAGTTCTACTCAGCAAAATTGGTACCAGAGTTTCTGGGACCTTTCAAAATTGCTCAAAAGGTATCTGCGTCAATGTATAAATTGGTGGATATGAAGGGGCGCGCGGCTGGACTGTGGCATGCCAAATATCTCAAGCCGTATACCGAATGAAATGGACAACACTACATAGAATAGGAATTCGTGGATAAACTCTGTTGTTCGGGACGTTACTCCCGTGGAAAGGTTCGTCGAATCGGTGCTATCCTGGTCGTCTAATTTTCGTTTTTATTTTTTTGCTTTTTTCTTTACTTTGGTGCATTTTTCCCCTACCTTTCTTAAATCCATTTGTAAGGGAGTGGTCCGAGCCAAGATAGATAATAGAGAGCATTAGTATATATATGTCTGCTTGTACTTTGAGGGACGTTTTTTTTGGATAGCGAGTTTAATCTAGGATAGGATAAGTTGCGGATTGGTCCTAAGAGATTTAAGGGTTTTAGTTTAAAGCTTAAGGTGAGATAAGTTGAGAGTAGGTCACTCGATTTTCAGAGTTCGCGGGCTAGGTCTAGAACAGGGGTAGTTGAAGTTATCATTAAGTTCATTGTCAGGGATACCAGGGAATTGGTGATTCGCTTTGAAACTGTTTGCGATTTCCATTTTAAGTTCAATGATCAGTATTACCTACAGGCTTTGGATCTGGTCTAGTTTTTCTTTCCTCTTTCCCCTTCACCTTACCTCTATTGGGTCGAACTTAGTTTTTTACCCTCCTTTTCTTTCTTTTCTTTCCCTACCTCTCTCGCTCTTAAAACCAAATCTAAAAATTTAGGAGTTAGTGCGAGTGTAATTAAGTTTAGGAATTAAAAAATAAAGTAAAGTAAGAAAATGAATTGCTTATTAGGTAGAGAAAGGTATAAGCTGGAACTAAGTTTTGTATTTATCCTGAAATGAAACAAAAGCACATGATCGTGCTCAGATTCAACGATGGATAGGATGGCGGTTAGACTGTAGATTTTAAAAAAGCAGATTGTTAGGTATTGGAATTCTAGCATATGTAAATACTTCTCTTCAAATCTTGGAATTAACCGTTTAGAAAATAACATGGTGGTGGGCATTCTAGATATAAAAATGATAGGTTTGCGAAGTACAGGAAAAACAAAACTATTCGCTAGGCCAGTAGGAATTACAGGGGTCGATAGTTAGGATCGTTAGAATTCCCTTAGACACTAGAGATATCTTTGCTAAATACTACCGGGTGAACAACTATTATGAAGAAGGATATATTTGAGCATACAGATTTGGGACAAGTAGCATTCAGGTTATCGTCGCAATCTTTCTTTAAACGTGAAAAAAAGGTAAGCCCCAGAGTTCGGACTGAAAGAGTGGATTTCGGTGAAACCCACCTGAAGCTGGGGGGGGAAATGTTACGAGTGACCCTTTTTTTCCATCCGACCACCTGGAAGGAAAGCTGTCGTATACTACCCACGCAAGACCGTAAAAAAATGAAGAATTTATTTTGAGCACTGAGATATATTAGCCACCGCGATCCAAGGTTTAAAGTTAGGAATAATTGTGAAAGGAAAATTCAGATAAATGTTTGAATTTTGAAAAAAGGAACAAAAAAAACACTGTGCAAAGTAAAGCAACTATGTATGTAACTAGTGCGTAAGTTTGCCAGTTAAATCCACT
Source organism: Odontomyia ornata (assembly GCA_963969285.1). Classification (NCBI taxonomy): domain Eukaryota; kingdom Metazoa; phylum Arthropoda; class Insecta; order Diptera; family Stratiomyidae; genus Odontomyia; species Odontomyia ornata. The sequence goes on along the minus strand of OZ017738.1, from coordinate 271,101,110 downwards.
TTCACAACAGACAAGAAAAAGGAAAAGTTTGCTCTCACAAAACGCCAGCACAACAAGAACAAATGGCCATCGACTGCGATTCCTCCGTCCCTTGGATTCGTTTTCCTTGGAGCTGGTGCGATTTAGCACCCTAGCTCCCTTCTATCTGTGAGCAATAATTTGCCCACCATTATTGACGAGATTGTGCTATTCTAATTACTGTCAATTAAATTTTTCTTGAAGTTAGCGCGGATAGTTGGATAAGTTTCTTTTGGTAGTGCTTTGCGTTTTAGGATACCCAGGATAGTGTTAGGATGGTTGTCCACTTTGTCGAGCAGTTTGAGTGCTTTGTCACGTACGAATATGTCAACAGGTTCTATTCTAAGGTCCTTGTATATGTCCGTATTTCTAACATACCATGGGATTCCGAAAGTTTGCCGAATGCTTTTGTTTTGGATGGATTGTAGTGCCTTTTTGTTGGTCTCTGTCGTCTGGTAGAAGGCTGTACTACCATATAGTAGCGTCGGTCGTATTATTTGTTTGTAGATCAGCAGACGGCTCTTGATGTTGAGTTTCTGGCCTTAAGGAGTGGAAAGAGTTGGGATAGTACATTGTAGCAATGTCCTCGTTTGTTGCGTATGTGGTCGGTCCAGGAGAGTTTGTTGTCGAATGTCAGTCCTAAGTATTTGGCTGTTCTTGACCAGGCAATATTTTCGTTTTCTACAGTCAAAGTTTTCGGTTGTTGTAGTCTTTTTCTTGTTATAAATAATGCCTGGGTCTTGTCTGAGTTTAACTTGATCTTCCACTTTTGAAAATACTTCAAAAGTATGTCTATGGAGAGTTGCAGTTTGGTGGTGATGACTCTTGCTTGTGTGGATGAGTATAATACACAGGTATCGTCGGCATATAGGGACTTGTAGACATTCAAAGGCAGCCGAGGTAGGTCTGCAGTAAAGATGTTGTATAGTATGGGGGAGATGGGTGATCCTTGTGGGACTCCAGCTTGAATTGGCCGCATGGTTGAGAGGTGGTTGTCAATTTTGACACGAAATGATCTGCCTTTTAGAAAGGAGCCAATGATTTGGATGAGCTGCAGTGGCATTTGGGATTCATGCATTTTGTAAATAAGTCCTGCATGCCAGACTTTATCGAAGGCTTTGGCTATGTCAAACATAACCAAACCCGTTGATTTTCTGCGGTTTAGCCCTATTCTGATGTGTTGGACCACCCTAGTAAGCTGGAGTTCTGTGGAGTGTAATGGCTTGAAGCCAAATTGTTCTTCTGGAAGTATTTCTTTTTCGGTAACAACCTCAGTTAGTCGATTTGGTAGCACCCGCTCTACTATTTTCGACAGAGAGGATAATAGGCTAATGAGTCGCCAGTTTTGTGGGAACATGAGGTTTTTACCAGGTTTTGGAAGAACAATAACTATTGCCGATTTCCATATTTTGGGGTATTTTCGCAAGCGGAAAATTTCGTTAATTATCGCTGCTATTGCATCAAGAATATTATCCGGGAGCCATTTTAACATGATGTTTGATATTAAATCAAATCCCGGTGCTTTCCGTCTGTTCAGTACTTGTATGATGTCTTTAACCTCTTGAAGACAGGTGCTTTGTATTAGATCGGAGTCTGTAATGCCTGACCTCATGAGCCTGTTGGTCAACCGATTGACGTGGTCTTCGTGTTCGTCAAGGTCCTCCTCGTCGGATGAATTTTCACAGAACTGTTGTTCTAGAGTATCTGCGAAGGCCTCCGCCTTACCAGAACTGTCGAATTTGATACCGTAAGGGCCGTGAATTGGTGGTATTATAAGTTTGTTTTTCATACGAAAATATTTGGAAACCCTCCAGAAAGCATTGCTCCCAGGCTCCAGACTTTGCAAGAAGCTCTCCCATTGTTCATTGCGGAATTTTGATATCCGATCACGTATTTTGTTCGTAATTCGATTTGCTTCCTGGCGTAATCTGTTGTGACTGTGTTGTCCTCTTTTGCCTGTATTATTTTGTCTGTGATTTCTTCTATCATTTTCTCTGTGTCGTTGGCTGTTTCAGGTGTTTGAATAATGGTTTCTTTAGCCAGTGCGACTTGGAAAGCTTGCCAATCAGTTTTCTTCTTTACTTGTAGGGGTTCATCTATGTATATTCCTCCTATTAAGAAGAGCACCGGTTTGTGATCGGATGAAAGTTCGTCGAGGACTTCGATGCGTACATCGTGTTCAAAGGTACGTGATATACCAATATCGAGAGGATAACTATTTCGGTAGCCGTAGTGTGTTGGTTCGTAGGGGATATACAGGCATAGTGGATTATCTGTGATGAATCGGTTTAACTCAGTCCCAGCACGATTGCTTCTCACAGCTCCCCAGCTTCGGTGATAGGCATTGAAGTCTCCGGCAAGGAGTATGGGACCCTGAAAGTCCAGAAGTTTTTTAATATCTTCAATGAGCGTAGCTCCCTTCGGGTGGCTGTATACCGAGACTACCATGAATTCAAAAGAATCCGTCCGCACTTGAATTGCAGTAGCTTCTAGTGTTTGTAACGTAGGTGTCAATACGAGATTATGGTTCACATTCCTTCTCACAAGAATGGCCGTTCCACCTCCTCTGCCTGTTGTTCTGTCATTTCTGTACAGAAAATAGTGAGCCTGTTGGTCAACCGATTGACGTGGTCTTCGTGTTCGTCAAGGTCCTCCTCGTCGGATGAATTTTCACAGAACTGTTGTTCTAGAGTATCTGCGAAGGCCTCCGCCTTACCAGAACTGTCGAATTTGATACCGTAAGGGCCGTGAATTGGTGGTATTATAAGTTTGTTTTTCATACGAAAATATTTGGAAACCCTCCAGAAAGCATCGCTCCCAGGCTCCAGACTTTGCAAGAAGCTCTCCCATTGTTCATTGCGGAATTTTGATATCCGATCACGTATTTTGTTCGTAATTCGATTTGCTTCCTGGCGTAATCTAGGATCACCTGTGTTCCTAGCCCTTCTCCAAACTCGATTCCTCCTCCTTATTAAATTTTTGATGTCGTTAGGGAGTTCATAGGGGTTTGTCACCCTTGTCAGAGTTGTGACTGTGTTGTCCTCTTTTGCCTGTATTATTTTGTCTGTGATTTCTTTTATCATTTTCTCTGTGTCGCTGGCTGTTTCAGGTGTTTGAATAATGGTTTCTTTAGCCAGTGCGACTTGGAAAGCTTGCCAATCAGTTTTCTTCTTTACTTGTAGGGGTTCATCTATGTATATTCCTCCTATTAAGAAGAGCACCGGTTTGTGATCGGATGAAAGTTCGTCGAGGACTTCGATGCGTACATCGTGTTCAAAGGTACGTGATATACCAATATCGAGAGGATAACTATTTCGGTAGCCGTAATGTGTTGGTTCGTAGGGGATATGCAGGCATAGTGGATTGTCTGTGATGAATCGGTTTAACTCAGTCCCAGCACGATTGCTTCTCACAGCTCCCCAGCTTCGGTGATAGGCATTGAAGTCTCCGGCAAGGAGTATGGGACCCTGAAAGTCCAGAAGTTTTTTAATATCTTCAATGAGCGTAGCTGCCTTCGGGTGGCTGTATACCGAGACTACCATGAATTCAAAAGAATCCGTCCGCACTTGAATCGCAGTAGCTTCTAGTGTTTGTAACGTAGGTGTCAATACGAGATTATGGTTCACATTCCTTCTCACAAGAATGGCCGTTCCACCTCCTCTGCCTGTTGTTCTGTCATTTCTGTACAGAAAATAGTTAGGGAAGCGTAGGCGGTTTCCAGGCTTCAGAAAGGTCTCCTGGATGAGAATGATGTCAAACTTATAATCAAATATAAGTTGAGTCAACTCACCAGTCTTATGAAGCAGGGAATTTGCATTCCATGTGAAAATGGTTAAATGATCCATAAAGCTCATTATTGTTTCTTTGTCAGTGTGCTGTTGAAACTGTTTTGTGATGCAAACATTCCCTGGATCATTTTCGCCATCATATCTTGCATCATGGTTTGGGATTGTGTTTGCATGGTGGCAAAGAGTGTGTCCATGTTGTTATTTGTGTTTAGTGGAATGTTTGCTTGTTTTTGTTTTTTTTGTGTTTTTATTTTGTTGTTGTGTAGATGTTGTGGTGGTTTTGTTGTTGTTAGCACCTGCAACTTGTGCGAACGATTTCCTGACATTCACTGGGTTCCGAGAACATCCACCATAGTTGGCTGGATGTTCTCCACCACAGTTCACACATTTCGGCTTTTCCTCTGCTTTTTTAACGCATTTGGAAAAATGGTGGAGCCCATCGCATTTAATACAACGGGCCTGAGCGTGACAATTTCTGGAGGAGTGTCCAAACTGCTGACAGTTGTGGCACATAACTTGTCCTGTATGGGGGCGTTGCGCTTCAACAGTGCATATGAGGTGACATATTGCCCTTATATTGTATATGTCAGTCTCGCTTTTGAGAAGGGGGACCTTCACCAACCTGGATGGCCCATCTCGTAACTTAATATAGTGGATTTCAATGGGGTGAAATCCCTGGCTCTCCAGATCTTCTTTGATGTCGTCAATCGACAGTCCATACAGACCCCTGATTACCACATTTAGATTCCTTTCTTCAGGAAGGATATACGTATGGTATTGTATCGTCATTTCCGTCAAGTATCTTGTAAGTTTTCTGTGGTCTTGTGGTGTCTCTGGGACTATCTGGATCCCTAAGTAGACCCTTTTGGCGGATTCATGTTTTATTCCGAGGTCTTTCATGTCCTTTAGGACCTGGGTCCACTTTTCAGGCTCTCGGAGGATGACAGGTACCGTTGTCCGTTTTTTGTCGTCGTCTGGGGATTTGGATGTGGTGGGCGCTGTGGGAGTGATCTTCTTTTTTGGTGGGATAGCCAGCTCTGGTAGAGCCATTGAGGGACCCGGCGGTGGCAGAGCAGGAAATTCCTCATCCTCCTCAGCAGAGTCTTCCTGCATCGACTCATTTTCTTCTTCTTCTAGGATTGCTTCCTCTTCCATCGCTTCTTCTTCTGAAGAAGGAGGAGAGGGCGGCGGGCCCTCTGATGAGGAAGATGAAGACTCCACTTTTCTCTTTTTGTTTTTGTTTTTGGTTTTCTTTTTTGATTTAGCCAGCGCCAAATCCCTCAATTGCTCCATGAGCTCTTTGTTAACTCGGCGTTGTTCTGCCAACTCCGAGTTAACCTCTAACAATTGCTGTTGAGCCTGCCTCAACTGCTCTATGACTTCGTTAAGCTGTGCCTGCACAGCTTGCGAAGTTTGCAAATGTCCAATCAGCAGAGCGATCTGCTGATCTTTGTCCATTGTGGATACGTCTGTCATATCCACAATCCGCCCAAACCAAACTCACACACTAAGAAACCTGTCCAACAATTTTTACAATTTCTATTCGGATCAATAACAATAATTAAAACAACACGCTCTCGCAAACAAGGAAAGCAAATATCACTCACCCAGAAGAATCCGTGCCTTTTTGCCAGCTTATTCTTTTCTTGGTAGTTGGAAATCTTCCCTCCTGTTCGCACTTTCACTATTCATTCACTAACTATAATTTCATTGCTTATATGAACTCACTCACTAATTGACAATTTCGACTTTCGAATGTTCGCAACGATGCACGGCTTCCACAAGACTATCCGGTCGCGATTCCTCCGACTTTGTAGCTTCAATTTATAGCGCCCTTGAACATCAGGTCACAGAAACTGTCATATGGTTGCTTTGCGATGCCATGAAATTTTGGATCTAATGGGATATTGTGGTAGTGGCATTTGCAGGATAGACATCAAGTATCGGATCCGTCAACAGAACAACAAGTCACGTATATGTGCCGGGAAGTGCACCAGGGCTTGGAGTAGTTACAATCAAAATTCATACGGACATAAGTCGATTACGGCGACAATAACTACAGCAACTGCAACTAGCAATGATGTTAGGATGAATACGACTTCAAGGAATAAATACACTCGTTCAACTCACCGATCAAACCCATTCAACACTTATCAATCGAAAATATCCTCATCAAGTATGACAAACTTACGAATGTAACCACATATTATGGAATATGCCACCAGCTTTTCGTTTGTGCTTAAAAATAACTCTACGATATTTAAATTATTAAACATTCACGAATGTGCTAGTTAAAGGGAAATTTGTATTTCAATCGCCCAATATTAAAACAGTTTGAGTGCCGCTGGTAGATTGCGCACAGCTGTAACAAATTTCATTTCCCGCGAAAAAAAAAACGTAACGGGTTCCCGCTGGAGATGAATTGACGAGGGAACTGTGAACGATGGAATCGCTCTCTTTAGCGGAACGACCTTTGGAGGCGACGGAAGCACCAGGAAGATTGATTGAAGTCTCAACGACGGCGGTATTCAGGTTGGCGGCAAGGAAGATTGATTGAAGTCCAAGGAAGATTGTTTGAAGTTCCAGCGACCACAACGGCGATATCAAGGTTGGCGGCGGCAATTCAGTGGGTGGAATCGGAGCCACAAGAAGTATTCAGAACGCTAGCTGGAAAAGGTGGCAAAATTACTGGAGGTAGCGGCGCAGAAACGTGGATTGACCGCGGAAATACCGGGGGCCCCCCTACGTATGTAGGTTTAATAGTAAGTGATTCAATTTCAAGTATTATTAGAATAGAGAAACATTTTTCTTTAAGTTTAAGCATGATTTTTTATAGTGAATTGTTAGAGGTTTCAGATTTCTTCGAATTAAATATTGAATTTAGTGAAAATTTTAGTCTTAATGAATGTTAACTTGGCTCGCGGATAACGTGGAAGAGTGAGTGATACGAGTTCTAGGTGGTCCGCTATAAATTTCGGGATATCGCCTCATAGTTTTTCCCGCCTCCCAGCTTTGTGGAAATCGCATTCGGGGATAGGTTGTGTCGTTGGGATTCCGTTAGCGGTTGATTCCTGGCACAGAGTTAGGGATTTTCAGTTTAGGTGCGTGAAATTTCTCCGATAAACCGTCCGCTCGCTTGGCGGTTAACGTGGGGGTTTAGGGCTGAAGCGAGTGGTGCCCACGCCCGTCTCTGACGAGCAAAACCGGGGTCCGCAGAACCCCCAATCGGAGCGCCCTCGAGGCAGGGTAACATTTGGCGCCCAACGTGGGACTCAATCGGAGCGCCCTCGAGGATAGTGTAACATTTGGCGCCCAACGTGATTTCCGATCTCGGCATGAGTTATGTTAATGTAAAGTAAAGTGCCTAATAGTGAAGAAAATTTGTGAAGTGCTGAAAGTGTGAATTTGCGGTGGTGCTTAAAAAGTGAAAGTGAAAAATTGTGAGTGCAAGTGGCGATAAATTTTTAACTTGCGGGAGTTTGGTATATTTGTGAAAGTGCGAAAGCTGTGGCGGATGGTTGTGTGAAAAGTGTGAGTGCAGTTGTTTTCGTTTTGTTTTGGTGCTTGGTGTAATTGTGCGAGTGGGTAAGATTTGGTGTTAGTTGCATGAAAGTGAATGTTGTTTGAGTGAATGAACGGCTGTGTGTGAAGGGTGAATTATAAAGGTAAAGTTTGTTTAGTGAGTGGGTGTGATTTCGCTGTATGGGAAGAGTGTGTGAATCTTATCATACGTTCGAGTTTTGAGTGTAAGAGTGAATGAGTGGCAGTGTGTGAAGGTGTATGAATGATTAGGTGGGATTGTGTGGGAAATTGGGAGAGTAGGCGAAATAACATATTGTGTGATTGGAGTGCTAAGGGCATATGGTTTGATGTGTGGATGTGTAAATATGTGAAAATTTGTAAATTCTTGAGAAAAAATAAAGTTGTATTTTGTTTTGGGCTTAATTGTGTTTTTCTTTTCTATGGTGGAGGCCAAATGTTATCGATATACGCCGAGGGAGGACCTGGATGCAGTGAGGAGGAAGGTGGTTGAGGTGCGGTCTTTGATCGAGCAGTTTGGAGGTGATATGGAGAGCGGGGAGTTCCTGAAAATTAGGACCAAGGTGGAATTTGACCTCCGCAGACTGGGAAATATCCAGACGGATACAGAAGAGCAAGGGAAGGAGGTGGCCAAGCTACGAGGTGAGCTGATGATGGCAATGGGAGAACTCCTCCTAAAAGCTGAAGGTGAAGAGGGCGAGGAAGGAGATGATTTTCAGCCACACGGATCTCCCCTTAAGACAGAATTAGGGTTTACATCGCAGGCAGCGGTCGCGTCTACTCCGAGAATCGAAAGGGAGTTTGGTAAGCCACCGGACGTTTCCAAGTAGGGAGTTAAATTCTCTACTGAGTTCCCCGGATCAGTGAGTGCATTTTTAGAAAGAGTAGAGGAGCTGCGATTAGCCAAAGGGTTATCGAAAACCCAATTATTTAGGATTGCGGCAAAACTGTTCGAAGGGAAGGCCTTGATCTGGTTCCGGTCAGTGCGGGAGCGGGTAGCCAGCTGGGAGGAGTTATGCCATGAGTTAAGGGAAGAATTTTAGCCACCAAATTACAGTGCTAAATTGTGGAGAGAGATCCAGCAGTGGACGCAAGGAGACGGTGAGTCAATCGGCGTCTACGTAGCGATTATGGACGGATTGTCTCGGCGGCTGGCAACAACGTGCACCGAAGCGAAAAAGCTGGAGATACTGCGCCAGAATATTCGACCAATGTACCAGGAAAAATTCGCGCTGCGTACGATCTCATCCGTAAAAGAATTAGTCTCGCTTGGACGTCAACTGGAGGCTACCCGGGCCTCAATGGATGCCTTCATACCCCTTCCGAGTCGGAAATCTATTCAACTGCTAGAACCGGACCTCGCCTATGTGGAAACAATTCAGGTGAACACCGTTACTCCTGCAGGGGTGGAGAAGAAAGGAGCTTGTTGGACGTGTGGGAGTACAGGACACTTCGCAAGGAGTTGTCCTCAGCCAAGACGATGTTTTGGCTGTGGGCGTCCGGGGACTATTCACCTTAAATGTCCGGTCTGCTCCCCACAGGCACTGTTGAGAGCTGGTCCGCCAGCTGGATCATTATCGAGGAATACAGTGGGAAATAAGTCTGGTGCCCAGTAGGCGGCGACTCGGGCACCACTTCAGCGGAGAAGGCCGCAAACTATGCACTTGATTATCTACTGGTGAGAGTAACAAACGACAGACGGCCTCATCTAGAAGTAGATATATTGGGAAAAGTTTTTAAAGGATTGATTGACTCGGGGGCTTCAAATACCATGGCGGGAAAGGATGGTTGGCAACGGCTACAGAAAGGGGGAGTGGAGTTGACTTTAGCGTAGTGTCAGGCCGTACGGCTGGCGGATGACGGGCAATGTCAGGTTTTGGGCAAGGTATGGTTACCCATTCGGTTGAAGGGACGGAATGTTCGGCATTACCCTAAATGTACAGGAGGAGTGCGCCAATTTTAATGATCAAGAAAAAAGATGGCTCCTACCGTTTTTGCGTGGACTTTCGAAAGGTTAATTAGGTAATGGAAGAAGACGCCTACCCCCTGCCGTATATTTCTGCAACGTCAGATAAATTACGTGATGCCAGGTATCTCTCCACGCTGGATATTAAATCAGCATACTGGCAGGTGCCAGTGGCGGCAGATTCTCGCCAGTACACAGCATTCACGATACCGGGTAGAGGTCTTTTCCAGTTTTGCCGAATGCCTTTCGGGTTGTCGAATGCTCCAGCAACATGGCAACGTCTGATCGACAGAGTCGTTGGGCCAGCACTCGAGCCTTATGTGTTTACGTATCTGGATGATATCATTATCGTGACGCCAACCTTTGAAAAGTACCTAGATATCCTCCAGGACGTCTTCCGACGGTTAAAGGCAGCGGGCCTGAAGCTGTCTAGAGAGAAATGCTTCTTTTGCCGAGCGCAACTGAAGTATTTAGGGTATATAGTTGATGAACATGGGCTAAGTGTTGATCCAGAGAAGGTGGAGTGCAAGTTGAAAATTCCAAGGCCCCATACTGTGAAGCAGGTTTGCCAGTTCCTGGGCATGGTTTCATGGTATAGGCGTTTCATACCTGACCATGCCTCGCTGGTAGCACCTTTGACGGACCTACTCCGCAAAGGCCGACGATTTGACTGGTCTCCACAATGCGATCTAGCTTTTGAGTGCTGCAAGCTAAAGCTAGCGTCAGCCCCTATACTAACATGCCCTGACTTTAGTCTGCCATTTAACGTCCAGACTGACGCGTCGAATGTGGGATTGGGAGCCGTGTTGAGCCAGACTTTTCCGTAGGGGGAGAAGGTAATTTGTTATCTCAGTCGATCCCTAAATAAGGCCAAAAGAAAGTACTCCACCACAGAAAAAGAGTGTTTGGCGGTGTTGTGGGCGGCAAAGAAGCTTCAGCCTTACATTGAAGGAGCCCAATTTAAAGTGATAACAGATCACCATTCCCTCGTCTGGCTCAACAACCTAAAGGACCCGACGGGAAAGCTGGTTTGTTGGGCGGTACGGCAGCAGCAATTTAACTTCGAGGTCATGCACAGGAAGGGTAGAGACAGTTTGGTTCCCGATGCTCTGTCGAGGTCAGTGCCCGTGGTTGAGGCGATGGACGGTGTTGAAGGATCCGAAGACAAATGGGTATCGGGAATGAGAGCCAAGGTGGAATCGAATCCGGATTCCTTTCCAGACTGGCGCATTGAGAACGGAGAGTTGTGGAAGAAGATTTCCGGCCACCGTGCCGAACTGAGAGGGAATGTTTGGAAGCGCGTGATTCCGAAAACAGAATGAGAGAAAATTTTGCAACACTGCCATGACGATCCAAAGGCAGACCATATGGGAGTGCAAAGGGCGTGTGACAGGGTGGCAATGAACTTTTACTGGCCTAAGATGAAGGCGGACATAGGCCGCTGTGTAGCGAGATGTAAGGATTGCCAGTCCGTAAAGGTGGAAAGGAACTCCCCCTCTGGTCCTATGGCGACTCGGGTTCGACAGGCAAAGGAACCGTGGGAAGTCTTATGTGTAGATTTAATAGGTCCTTTGCCATGGTCTTCACAAGGGGACAGCTATATATTGACCGTGTTAGACTATTTTAGCAAAATGCCACTTATTTTCCCCCTAAGGCAGTCAACCGCCTCAGCAGTGATGCGGATTCTTGAGGAACGCATTTTCTTGCTATTTGGGGTTCCGGCAGTGATCATATGTGATAATGGCGTCCAGTTCCAGTGCGAAGAATTTCAAAAACTGATGGTGACCTATGGGACCAAGATTCAGGACACGGCCCTCTACCATCCGCAGGCGAACCCGGCATAACGCATAAATCAGAACATTAAGCGAATGCTGCGCTCGTATGTTGGCACTTACCACAGAAAGTGGGATCAGGACTTATCAAAAATTGGGTGTGCACTACGAACGTCCACCAACGAAGCCATGAGAGTCACACCTTATTTTGTAAACTTCGGTCGGGAAATGATGGTTTCGCGGAAGGAACCAAGAATAACCACAGAAAATGGAACCAAAGATCCAGCGGAAAGAGCAAGACTATTAGAGAAGGTAAGAGAGGACATCACAAAGCGCCTGAGGGAGGCCGCGGAAAAGAGTGCGAAGCGATATAATTTCCGGAGGCGACAACGGCCTTTTGAGGTCAATGACATGGTCTGGCGACGAAATTTCCCAATTTCGAACACGGCGTAGTTCTACTCAGCAAAATTGGCACCAGAGTTTCTGGGACCTTTCCAAATTGCTCAAAAGGTATCTGCGTCAATGTATAAATTGGTGGATATGAAGGGGCGCGCGGCTGGACTGTGGCATGCCAAAGATCTCAAGCCGTATATCGAATGAAATGGACAACACTACATAGAATAGGAATACGTGGATAAACTCTGTTGTTCGGGACGTTACTCCCGTGGAAAGGTTCGTCGAATCGGTGCTATCCTGGTCGTCTAATTTTCGTTTTTATTTTTTTGCTTTTTTCTTTACTTTGGTGCATTTTTCCCCTACCTTTCTTAAATCCATTTGTAAGGGAGTGGTCCGAGCTGAGATAGGTAATAGAGAGCATTAGTATATATATGTCTGCTTGTACTTTGGGGGACGTTTTTTTGAATAGCGAGTTTAATCTAGGATAGGATAAGTTGCGAATTGGTCCTAAGAGATTTAAGGGTTTTAGTTTAAAGTTTAATGTGAGATAAGTTGAGAGTAGGTCACTCGATTTTCAGAGTTCGCGGGCTAGGTCTAGAACAGGGGTAGTTGAAGTTATCATTAAGTTCATTGTCAGGGATACCAGGGAATTGGTGATTCGCTTTGAAACTGTTTGCGATTTCCATTTTAAGTTCAATGATCAGTATTACCTACAGGCTTTGGATCTGGTCTAGTTTTTCTTTCCTCTTTCCCCTTCACCTTACCTCTATTGGGTCGAACTTAGTTTTTTACCCTCCTTTTCTTTCTTTTCTTTCCCTCCCTCTCTCGCTCTTAAAACCAAATCTAAAAATTTAGGAGTTAGTGCGAGTGTAATTAAGTTTAGGAATTAAAAAATAAAGTAAAGTAAGAAAATGAATTGCTTATTAGGTAGAGAAAGGTATAAGCTGGAACTAAGTTTTGTATTTATCCTGAAATGAAACAAAAGCACATGATCGTGCTCAGATTCAACGATGGATAGGATGGCGGTTAGACTATAGATTTTAAAAAAGCAGATTGTTAGGTATTGGAATTCTAGCATATGTAAATACTTCTCTTCAAATCTTGGAATTAACCGTTTAGAAAATAACATGGTGGTGGGCATTCTAGATATAAAAATGATAGGTTTGCGAAGTACAGGAAAAACAAAACTATTCGCTAGGCCAGTAGGAATTACAGGGGTCGATAGTTAGAATCGTTAGAATTCCCTTAGACACTGGAGATATCTTTGCTAAATACTACCGGGTGAACAACTATTATGAAGAAGGATATATTTGAGCATACAGATTGGGGACAAGTAGTATTCAGGTTATTGTCGCAATCTTTCTTTAAACGTGAAAAAAGGTAAGCCCCAGAGTTCGGACTGAAAGAGTGGATTTCGGTGAAACCCACCTGAAGCTGGGGGGGGGGAAATGTTACGAGTGACCCTTTTTTCCATCCGACCACCTGGAAGGAAAGCTGTCGTATACTACCCACGCAAGACCGTAAAAAAATGAAGAATTTATTTTGAGCACTGAGATATATTAGCCACCGCGATCCAAGGTTTAAAGTTAGGAATAATTGTGAAAGGAAAATTCAGATAAATGTTTGAATTTTGAAAAAAGGAACAAAAAAAACACTGTGTAAAGTAAAGCAACTATGTATGTAACTAGTGCGTAAGTTTGCCAGATAAATCCACTTTCACAACAGACAAGGAAAAGGAAAAGTTTGCTCTCACAAAATGCCAGCACAACAAGAACAAATGGCCATCGACTGCGATTCCTCCGTCCCTTGGATTCGTTTTCCTTGGAGCTGGTGCGATTTAGCACCCTAGCTCCCTTCTATCTGTGAGCAATAATTTGCCCACCATTATTGACGAGATTGTGCTATTCTAATTACTGTCAATTAAATTTTTCTTGAAGTTAGCGCGGATAGTTGGATAAGTTTCTTTTGGTAGTGCTTTGCGTTTTAGGATACCCAGGATAGTGTTAGGATGGTTGTCCACTTTGTCGAGCAGTTTGAGTGCTTTGTCACGTACGAATATGTCAACAGGTTCTATTCTAAGGTCCTTGTATATGTCCGTATTTCTAACATACCATGGGATTCCGAAAGTTTGCCGAATGCTTTTGTTTTGGATGGATTGTAGTGCCTTTTTGTTGGTCTCTGTCGTCTGGTAGAAGGCTGTACTACCATATAGTAGCGTCGGTCGTATTATTTGTTTGTAGATCAGCAGACGGTTCTTGATGTTGAGTTTCTGGCCTTAAGGAGTGGAAAGAGTTGGGATAGTACATTGTAGCAATGTCCTCGTTTGTTGCGTATGTGGTCGGTCCAGGAGAGTTTGTTGTCGAATGTCAGTCCTAAGTATTTGGCTGTTCTTGACCAGGCAATATTTTCGTTTTCTACAGTCAAAGTTTTCGGTTGCTGTAGTCTTTTTCTTATTATAAATAATGCCTGGGTCTTGTCTGAGTTTAACTTGATCTTCCACTTTTGAAAATACTTCAAAAGTATGTCTATGGAGAGTTGCAGTTTGGTGGTGATGATCGTCGGCATATAGGGACTTGTGGACATTCAAAGGCAGCCGAAGTAGGTCTCCAGTAAAGATGTTGTATAGTATGGGGGAGATGGGTGATCCTTGTGGGACTCCAGCTTGAATTGGCTGCATGGTTGAGAGGTGGTTGTCAATTTTGACACGAAATGATCTGCCTTTTAGAAAGGAGCCAATGATTTGGATGAGCTGCAGTGGCATTTGGGATTCATGCATTTTGTAAATAAGTCCTGCATGCCAGACTTCATCGAAGGCTTTGGCTATGTCAAACATAACCAAACCCGTTGATTTTCTGCGGTTTAGCCCTATTCTGATGTGTTGGACCACCCTAGTAAGCTGGAGTTCTGTGGAGTGTAATGGCTTGAAGCCAAATTGTTCTTCTGGAAGTATTTCTTTTTCGGTAACAACCTCAGTTAGTCGATTTGGTAGCACCCGCTCTACTATTTTCGACGGAGAGGATAATAGGCTAATGGGTCGCCAGTTTTGTGGGAACATGAGGTTTTTACCAGGTTTTGGAAGAACAATAACTATTGCCGATTTCCATATTTTGGGGTATTTTCGCAAGCGGAAAATTTCGTTAATTATCGCTGCTATTGCATCAAGAATATTATCCGGGAGCCATTTTAACATGGTGTTTGATATTAAATCAAATCCCGGTGCTTTCCGTCTGTTCAGTACTTGTATGATGTCTTTAACCTCTTGAAGACAGGTGCTTTGTATTAGATCGGAGTCTGTAATGTCTGACCTCATGAGCCTGTTGGACAACCGATTGACGTGGTCTTCGTGTTCGTCAAGGTCCTCCTCGTCGGATGAATTTTCACAGAACTGTTGTTCTAGAGTATCTGCGAGGGCCTCCGCCTTACCAGAACTGTCGAATTTGATACCGTAAGGGCCGTGAATTGGTGGTATTATAAGTTTGTTTTTCATACGAAAATATTTGGAAACCCTCCAGAAAGCATCGCTCCCAGGCTCCAGACTTTGCAAGAAGCTCTCCCATTGTTCATTGCGGAATTTTGATATCCGATCACGTATTTTGTTCGTAATTCGATTTGCTTCCTGGCGTAATCTAGGATCACCTGTGTTCCTAGCCCTTCTCCAAACTCGATTCCTCCTCCTTATTAAATTTTTGATGTCGTTAGGGAGTTCATAGGGGTTTGTCACCCTTGTCAGAGTTGTGACTGTGTTGTCCTCTTTTGCCTGTATTATTTTGTCTGTGATTTCTTTTATCATTTTCTCTGTGTCGCTGGCTGTTTCAGGTGTTTGAATAATGGTTTCTTTAGCCAGTGCGACTTGGAAAGCTTGCCAATCAGTTTTCTTCTTTACTTGTAGGGGTTCATCTATGTATATTCCTCCTATTAAGAAGAGCACCGGTTTGTGATCGGATGAAAGTTCGTCGAGGACTTCGATGCGTACATCGTGTTCAAAGGTACGTGATATACCAATATCGAGAGGATAACTATTTCGGTAGCCGTAATGTGTTGGTTCGTAGGGGATATGCAGGCATAGTGGATTATCTGTGATGAATTGGTTTAACTCAGTCCCAGCACGATTGCTTCTCACAGCTCCCCAGCTTCGGTGATAGGCATTGAAGTCTCCGGCAAGGAGTATGGGACCCTGAAAGTCCAGAAGTTTTTTAATATCTTCAATGAGCGTAGCTCCCTTCGGGTGGCTGTATACCGAGACTACCATGAATTCAAAAGAATCCGTCCGCACTTGAATTGCAGTAGCTTCTAGTGTTTGTAACGTAGGTGTCAATACGAGATTATGGTTCACATTCCTTCTCACAAGAATGGCCGTTCCACCTCCTCTGCCTGTTGTTCTGTCATTTCTGTACAGAAAATAGTTAGAGAAGCGTAGGCGGTTTCCAGGCTTCAGAAAGGTCTCCTGGATGAGAATGATGTCAAACTTATAATCAAATATAAGTTGAGTCAACTCACCAGTCTTATGAAGCAGGGAATTTGCATTCCATGTGAGAATGGTTAAATGATCCATAAAGCTCATTATTGTTTCTTTGTCAGTGTGCTGTTGAAACTGTTTTGTGATGCAAACATTCCCTGGATCATTTTCGCCATCATGTCTTGCATCATGGTTTGGAATTGTGTTTGCATGGTGGCAAAGAGTGTGTCCATGCTGTTATTTGTGTTTAGTGGAATGTTTGCTTGTTTTTGTTTTTTTGTGTTTTTATTTTGTTGTTGTGTAGATGTTGTGGTGGTTTTGTTGTTGTTAGCACCTGCAACTAGTGCGAACGATTTCCTGACGTTCACTGGGTTCCGAGGACATCCACCATAGTTGGCTGGATGTTCTCCACCACAGTTCACACATTTCGGCTTTTCCTCTGCTTTTTTAACGCATTTGGAAAAATGGTGGAGCCCATAGCATTTAATACAACGGGCCTGAGCGTGACAATTTCTGGAGGAGTGTCCAAACTGCTGACAGTTGTGGCACATAACTTGTCCTGTATGGGGGCGTTGCGCTTCAACAGTGCATATGAGGTGACATATTGCCCTTATATTGTATATGTCAGTCTCGCTTTTGAGAAGGAGGACCTTCACCAACCTGGATGGCCCATCTCATAACTTAATATAGTGGATTTCAATGGGGTGAAATCCCTGGCTCTCCAGATCTTCTTTGATGTCGTCAATCGACAGTCCATACAGACCCCTGATTACCACATTTAGATTCCTTTCTTCAGGAAGGATATACGTATGGTATTGTATCGTCATTTCCGTCAAGTATCTTGTAAGTTTTCTGTGGTCTTGTGGTGTCCCTGGGACTATCTGGATCCCTAAGTAGACCCTTTTGGCGGATTCATGTTTTATTCCGAGGTCTTTCATGTCCTTTAGGACCTGGGTCCACTTTTCAGGCTCTCGGAGGATGACAGGTACCGTTGTCCGTTTTTTGTCGTCGTCTGGGGATTTGGATGTGGTGGGCGCTGTGGCAGTGGTCTTCTTTTTTGGTGGGATAGCCAGCTCTGGTAGAGCCATTGAGGGACCCGGCGGTGGCAGAGCAGGAAATTCCTCATCCTCCTCAGCAGAGTCTTCCTGCATCGACTCATTTTCATCTTCTTCTAGGATTGCTTCCTCTTCCATCGCTTCTTCTTCTGAAAAAGGAGGAGAGGGCGGCGGGCCCTCTGATGAGGAAGATGAAGACTCCACTTTTCTCTTTTTGTTTTTGTTTTTGGTTTTCTTTTTTGATTTAGCCAGCGCCAAATCCCTCAATCGCTCCATGAGCTCTTTGTTAACTCGGCGTTGTTCTGCCAACTCCCAGTTAACCTCTAACAATTGCTGTTGAGCCTGCCTCAACTGCTCTATGGCTTCGTTAAGCTGTGCCTGCACAGCTTGCGAAGTTTGCAATTGTCCAATCAGCAGAGCGATCTGCTGATCTTTGTCCATTGTGGATACGTCTGTCATATCCACAATCCGCCCAAACCAAACTCACACACTAAGAAACCTGTCCAACAATTTTTACAATTTCTATTCGGATCAATAACAATAATTAAAACAACACGCTCTCGTAAACAAGGAAAGCAAATATCACTCACCCAGAAGAATCCGTGCCTTTTTGCCAGCTTATTCTTTTCTTGGTAGTTGGAAATCTTCCCTCCTGTTCGCACTTTCACTATTCATTCACTAACTATAATTTCATTGCTTATATGAACTCACTCACTAATTAACAATTTCGACTTTCGAATGTTCGCAACGATGCACGGCTTCCACAAGACTGTCCGGTCGCGATTCCTCCGACTTTGTAGCTTCAATTTATAGCGCCCTTGAACATCAGGTCACAGAAACTGTCATATGGTTGCTTTGCGATGCCATGAAATTTTGGATCTAATGGGATATTGTGGTAGTGGCATTTGCAGGATAGACATCAAGTATCGGATCCGTCAACAGAACAACAAGTCACGTATATGTGCCGGGAAGTGCACCAGGGCTTGGAGTAGTTACAATCAAAATTCATACGGACATAAGTCGAGCGAACGCCCTACACACGGAGATGCAAAATTGACCAATTTCTATCTGTGAGCAATAATTTGCCCACCATTATTGACGAGATTGTGCTATTCTAATTACTGTCAATTAAATTTTTCTTGAAGTTAGCGCGGATAGTTGGATAAGTTTCTTTTGGTAGTGCTTTGCGTTTTAGGATACCCAGGATAGTGTTAGGATGGTTGTCCACTTTGTCGAGCAGTTTGAGTGCTTTGTCACGTACGAATATGTCAACAGGTTCTATTCTAAGGTCCTTGTATATGTCCGTATTTCTAACATACCATGGGATTCCGAAAGTTTGCCGAATGCTTTTGTTTTGGATGGATTGTAGTGCCTTTTTGTTGGTCTCTGTCGTCTGGTAGAAGGCTGTACTACCATATAGTAGCGTCGGTCGTATTATTTGTTTGTAGATCAGCAGACGGTTCTTGATGTTGAGTTTCTGGCCTTAAGGAGTGGAAAGAGTTGGGATAGTACATTGTAGCAATGTCCTCGTTTGTTGCGTATGTGGTCGGTCCAGGAGAGTTTGTTGTCGAATGTCAGTCCTAAGTATTTGGCTGTTCTTGACCAGGCAATATTTTCGTTTTCTACAGTCAAAGTTTTCGGTTGCTGTAGTCTTTTTCTTGTTATAAATAATGCCTGGGTCTTGTCTGAGTTTAACTTGATCTTCCACTTTTGAAAATACTTCAAAAGTATGTCTATGGAGAGTTGCAGTTTGGTGGTGATGATCGTCGGCATATAGGGACTTGTGGACATTCAAAGGCAGCCGAAGTAGGTCTCCAGTAAAGATGTTGTATAGTATGGGGGAGATGGGTGATCCTTGTGAGACTCCAGCTTGAATTGGCTGCATGGTTGAGAGGTGGTTGTCAATTTTGACACGAAATGATCTGCCTTTTAGAAAGGAGCCAATGATTTGGATGAGCTGCAGTGGCATTTGGGATTCATGCATTTTGTAAATAAGTCCTGCATGCCAGACTTCATCGAAGGCTTTGGCTATGTCAAACATAACCAAACCCGTTGATTTTCTGCGCTTTAGCCCTATTCTGATGTGTTGGACCACCCTAGTAAGCTGGAGTTCTGTGGAGTGTAATGGCTTGAAGCCAAATTGTTCTTCTGGAAGTATTTCTTTTTCGGTAACAACCTCAGTTAGTCGATTTGGTAGCACCCGCTCTACTATTTTCGACGGAGAGGATAATAGGCTAATGGGTCGCCAGTTTTGTGGGAACATGAGGTTTTTACCAGGTTTTGGAAGAACAATAACTATTGCCGATTTCCATATTTTGGGGTATTTTCGCAAGCGGAAAATTTCGTTAATTATCGCTGCTATTGCATCAAGAATATTATCCGGGAGCCATTTTAACATGGTGTTTGATATTAAATCAAATCCCGGTGCTTTCCGTCTGTTCAGTACTTGTATGATGTCTTTAACCTCTTGAAGACAGGTGCTTTGTATTAGATCGGAGCCTGTAATGTCTGACCTCATGAGCCTGTTGGACAACCGATTGACGTGGTCTTCGTGTTCGTCAAGGTCCTCCTCGTCGGATGAATTTTCACAGAACTGTTGTTCTAGAGTATCTGCGAGGGCCTCCGCCTTACCAGAACTGTCGAATTTGATACCGTAAGGGCCGTGAATTGGTGGTATTATAAGTTTGTTTTTCATACGAAAATATTTGGAAACCCTCCAGAAAGCATCGCTCCCAGGCTCCAGACTTTGCAAGAAGCTCTCCCATTGTTCATTGCGGAATTTTGATATCCGATCACGTATTTTGTTCGTAATTCGATTTGCTTCCTGGCGTAATCTAGGATCACCTGTGTTCCTAGCCCTTCTCCAAACTCGATTCCTCCTCCTTATTAAATTTTTGATGTCGTTAGGGAGTTCATAGGGGTTTGTCACCCTTGTCAGAGTTGTGACTGTGTTGTCCTCTTTTGCCTGTATTATTTTGTCTGTGATTTCTTTTATCATTTTCTCTGTGTCGCTGGCTGTTTCAGGTGTTTGAATAATGGTTTCTTTAGCCAGTGCGACTTGGAAAGCTTGCCAATCAGTTTTCTTCTTTACTTGTAGGGGTTCATCTATGTATATTCCTCCTATTAAGAAGAGCACCGGTTTGTGATCGGATGAAAGTTCGTCGAGGACTTCGATGCGTACATCGTGTTCAAAGGTACGTGATATACCAATATCGAGAGGATAACTATTTCGGTAGCCGTAATGTGTTGGTTCGTAGGGGATATGCAGGCATAGTGGATTATCTGTGATGAATTGGTTTAACTCAGTCCCAGCACGATTGCTTCTCACAGCTCCCCAGCTTCGGTGATAGGCATTGAAGTCTCCGGCAAGGAGTATGGGACCCTGAAAGTCCAGAAGTTTTTTAATATCTTCAATGAGCGTAGCTCCCTTCGGGTGGCTGTATACCGAGACTACCATGAATTCAAAAGAATCCGTCCGCACTTGAATTGCAGTAGCTTCTAGTGTTTGTAACGTAGGTGTCAATACGAGATTATGGTTCACATTCCTTCTCACAAGAATGGCCGTTCCACCTCCTCTGCCTGTTGTTCTGTCATTTCTGTACAGAAAATAGTTAGAGAAGCGTAGGCGGTTTCCAGGCTTCAGAAAGGTCTCCTGGATGAGAATGATGTCAAACTTATAATCAAATATAAGTTGAGTCAACTCACCAGTCTTATGAAGCAGGGAATTTGCATTCCATGTGAGAATGGTTAAATGATCCATAAAGCTCATTATTGTTTCTTTGTCAGTGTGCTGTTGAAACTGTTTTGTGATGCAAACATTCCCTGGATCATTTTCGCCATCATGTCTTGCATCATGGTTTGGAATTGTGTTTGCATGGTGGCAAAGAGTGTGTCCATGCTGTTATTTGTGTTTAGTGGAATGTTTGCTTGTTTTTGTTTTTTTGTGTTTTTATTTTGTTGTTGTGTAGATGTTGTGGTGGTTTTGTTGTTGTTAGCACCTGCAACTAGTGCGAACGATTTCCTGACGTTCACTGGGTTCCGAGGACATCCACCATAGTTGGCTGGATGTTCTCCACCACAGTTCACACATTTCGGCTTTTCCTCTGCTTTTTTAACGCATTTGGAAAAATGGTGGAGCCCATAGCATTTAATACAACGGGCCTGAGCGTGACAATTTCTGGAGGAGTGTCCAAACTGCTGACAGTTGTGGCACATAACTTGTCCTGTATGGGGGCGTTGCGCTTCAACAGTGCATATGAGGTGACATATTGCCCTTATATTGTATATGTCAGTCTCGCTTTTGAGAAGGAGGACCTTCACCAACCTGGATGGCCCATCTCATAACTTAATATAGTGGATTTCAATGGGGTGAAATCCCTGGCTCTCCAGATCTTCTTTGATGTCGTCAATCGACAGTCCATACAGACCCCTGATTACCACATTTAGATTCCTTTCTTCAGGAAGGATATACGTATGGTATTGTATCGTCATTTCCGTCAAGTATCTTGTAAGTTTTCTGTGGTCTTGTGGTGTCCCTGGGACTATCTGGATCCCTAAGTAGACCCTTTTGGCGGATTCATGTTTTATTCCGAGGTCTTTCATGTCCTTTAGGACCTGGGTCCACTTTTCAGGCTCTCGGAGGATGACAGGTACCGTTGTCCGTTTTTTGTCGTCGTCTGGGGATTTGGATGTGGTGGGCGCTGTGGCAGTGGTCTTCTTTTTTGGTGGGATAGCCAGCTCTGGTAGAGCCATTGAGGGACCCGGCGGTGGCAGAGCAGGAAATTCCTCATCCTCCTCAGCAGAGTCTTCCTGCATCGACTCATTTTCATCTTCTTCTAGGATTGCTTCCTCTTCCATCGCTTCTTCTTCTGAAAAAGGAGGAGAGGGCGGCGGGCCCTCTGATGAGGAAGATGAAGACTCCACTTTTCTCTTTTTGTTTTTGTTTTTGGTTTTCTTTTTTGATTTAGCCAGCGCCAAATCCCTCAATCGCTCCATGAGCTCTTTGTTAACTCGGCGTTGTTCTGCCAACTCCCAGTTAACCTCTAACAATTGCTGTTGAGCCTGCCTCAACTGCTCTATGGCTTCGTTAAGCTGTGACTGCACAGCTTGCGAAGTTTGCAATTGTCCAATCAGCAGAGCGATCTGCTGATCTTTGTCCATTGTGGATACGTCTGTCATATCCACAATCCGCCCAAACCAAACTCACACACTAAGAAACCTGTCCAACAATTTTTACAATTTCTATTCGGATCAATAACAATAATTAAAACAACACGCTCTCGCAAACAAGGAAAGCAAATATCACTCACCCAGAAGAATCCGTGCCTTTTTGCCAGCTTATTCTTTTCTTGGTAGTTGGAAATCTTCCCTCCTGTTCGCACTTTCACTATTCATTCACTAACTATAATTTCATTGCTTACATGAACTCACTCACTAATTAACAATTTCGACTTTCGAATGTTCGCAACGATGCACGGCTTCCACAAGACTGTCCGGTCGCGATTCCTCCGACTTTGTAGCTTCAATTTATAGCGCCCTTGAACATCAGGTCACAGAAACTGTCATATGGTTGCTTTGCGATGCCATGAAATTTTGGATCTAATGGGATATTGTGGTAGTGGCATTTGCAGGATAGACATCAAGTATCGGATCCGTCAACAGAACAACAAGTCACGTATATGTGCCGGGAAGTGCACCAGGGCTTGGAGTAGTTACAATCAAAATTCATACGGACATAAGTCGAGCGAACGCCCTACACACGGAGATGCAAAATTGACCAATTTCAACGTACCAGCGCAGATTACGGCGACAATAACTACAGCAACTGCAACTAGCAATGCTGTTAGGATCAATACGACTTCAAGGAATAAATACACTCGTTCAACTCACCGATCAAACCCATTCAACACTTATCAATCGAAAATATCCTCATCAAGTATGACAAACTTACGAATGTAACCACATATTATGGAATATGCCATCAGCTTTTCGTTTGTGCTTAAAAATAACCCTACGATATTTAAATTATTAAACATTCACGAATGTGCTAGTTAAAGGGAAATTTGTATTTCAATCGCCCAATATTAAAGCAATTTGAGTGCCGCTGGTAGATTGCGCACAGTTGTAACTAATTTCATTTCCCGCGAAAAAAAAAACGTAACGGGTTCCCGCTGGAGATGCATTGACGAGGGACCTGTGAACGATGGAATCGCTCTCTTTAGCGGAACGACCTTTGGAGGCGACGGAAGCACCAGGAAGATTGATTGAAGTCTCAACGACGGCGGTATTCAGGTTGGCGGCAAGGAAGATTGATTGAAGTCCAAGGAAGATTGTTTGAAGTTCCAGCGACCACAACGGTGATATCAAGGTTGGCGGCGGCAATTCAGTGGGTGGAATCGGAGCCACAAGAAGTATTCAGAACGCTAGCTGGAAAAGGTGGCAAAATTACTGGAGGTAGCGGCGCAGAAACGTGGATTGACGGCGGAAATACCGGGGGCCCCCCTACGTATGTAGGTTTAATAGTAAGTGATTCAATTTCAAGTATTATTAGAATAGAGAAACATTTTTCTTTAAGTTTAAGCATGATTTTTTATAGTGAATTGTTAAAGGTTTCAGATTTCTTCGAATTAAATATTGAATTTAGTGAAAATTTTAGTCTTAATGAATGTTAACTTGGCTCGCGGATAACGAGGAAGAGTGAGTGATACGAGTTCCAGGTGGTCCCCTATAAATTTCGGGATATCGCCTCATAGTTTTTCCCGCCTCCCAGCTTTGTGGAAATCGCATTCGGGGATAGGTTGTGTCGTTGAGATTCCGTTAGCGGTTGATTCCTGGCACAGAGTTAGGGATTTTCAGTTTAGGTGCGTGAAATTTCTCCGATAAACCGTCCGCTCGCTTGGCGGTTAACGTGGGGGTTTAGGGCTGAAGCGAGTGGTGCCCACGCCCGTCTCTGACGAGCAAAACCGGGGCCCGCAGAACCCCAATCGGAGCGCCCTCGAGGCAGGGTAACATTTGGCGCCCAACGTGGGACTCAATCGGAGCGCCCTCGAGGGTAGTGTAACATTTGGCGCCCAACGTGATTTCCGATCTCGGCATGAGTTATGTTAATGTAAAGTAAAGTGCCTAATAGTGAAGAAAATTTGTGAAGTGCTGAAAGTGTGAATTTGCGGTGGTGCTTAAAAAGTGAAAGTGAAAAATTGTGAGTGCAAGTGGCGATAAATTTTTAACTTGCGGGAGTTTGGTATATTTGTGAAAGTGCGAAAGCTGTGGCGGATGGTTGTGTGAAAAGTGTGAGTGCAGTTGTTTTCGTTTTGTTTTGGTGCTTGGTGTAATTGTGCGAGTGGGTAAGATTTGGTGTTAGTTGCATGAAAGTGAATGTCGTTTGAGTGAATGAACGGCTGTGTGTGAAGGGTGAATTATAAAGGTAAAGTTTGTTTAGTGAGTGGGTGTGATTTCGCTGTATGGGAAGAGTGTGTGAATCTTATCATACGTTCGAGTTTTGAGTGTAAGAGTGAATGAGTGGCAGTGTGTGAAGGTGTATGAATGATTAGGTGGGATTGTGTGGGAAATTGGGAGAGTAGGCGAAATAACATATTGTGTGATTGGAGTGCTAAGGGCATATGGTTTGATGTGTGGATGTGTAAATATGTGAAAATTTGTAAATTCTTGAGAAAAAATAAAGTTGTATTTTGTTTTGGGCTTAATTGTGTTTTTCTTTTCTATGGTGGAGGCCAAATGTTATCGATATACGCCGAGGGAGGACCTGGATGCAGTGAGGAGGAAGGTGGTTGAGGTGCGGTCTTTGATCGAGCAGTTTGGAGGTGATATGGAGAGCGGGGAGTTCCTGAAAATTAGGACCAAGGTGGAATTTGACCTCCGCAGACTGGGAAATATCCAGACGGATACAGAAGAGCGAGGGAAGGAGGTGGCCAAGCTACGAGGTGAGCTGATGATGGCAATGGGAGAACTCCTCCTAAAAGCTGAAGGTGAAGAGGGCGAGGAAGGAGATGATTTTCAGCCACACGGATCTCCCCTTAAGACAGAATTAGGGTTTACATCGCAGGCAGCGGTCGCGTCTACTCCGAGAATCGAAAGGGAGTTTGGTAAGCCACCGGACGTTTCCAAGTGGGGAGTTAAATTCTCTACTGAGTTCCCCGGATCAGTGAGTGCATTTTTAGAGAGAGTAGAGGAGCTGCGATTAGCCAAAGGGTTATCGAAAACCCAATTATTTAGGATTGCGGCAAAACTGTTCGAAGGGAAGGCCTTGATCTGGTTCCGGTCAGTGCGGGAGCGAGTAGCCAGCTGGGAGGAGTTATGCCATGAGTTAAGGGAAGAATTTTAGCCACCAAATTACAGTGCTAAATTGTGGAGAGAGATCCAGCAGTGGACGCAAGGAGACGGTGAGTCAATCGGCGTCTACGTAGCGATTATGGACGGATTGTCTCGGCGGCTGGCAACAACGTGCACCGAAGCGAAAAAGCTGGAGATACTGCGCCAGAATATTCGACCAATGTACCAGGAAAAATTCGCGCTGCGTACGATCTCATCCGTAAAAGAATTAGTCTCGCTTGGACGTCAACTGGAGGCTACCCGGGCCTCAATGGATGCCTTCATACCCCTTCCGAGTCGGAAATCTATTCAACTGCTAGAACCGGACCTCGCCTATGTGGAAACAATTCAGGTGAACACCGTTACTCCTGCAGGGGTGGAGAAGAAAGGAGCTTGTTGGACGTGTGGGAGTACAGGACACTTCGCAAGGAGTTGTCCTCAGCCAAGACGATGTTTTGGCTGTGGGCGTCCGGGGACTATTCACCTTAAATGTCCGGTCTGCTCCCCACAGGCACTGTTGAGAGCTGGTCCGCCAGCTGGATCATTATCGAGGAATACAGTGGGAAATAAGTCTGGTGCCCAGTAGGCGGCGACTCGGGCACCACTTCAGCGGAGAAGGCCGCAAACTATGCACTTGATTATCTACTGGTGAGAGTAACAAACGACAGACGGCCTCATCTAGAAGTAGATATATTGGGAAAAGTTTTTAAAGGATTGATTGACTCGGGGGCTTCAAATACCATGGCGGGAAAGGATGGTTGGCAACGGCTACAGAAAGGGGGAGTGGAGTTGACTTTAGCGTAGTGTCAGGCCGTACGGCTGGCGGATGACGGGCAATGTCAGGTTTTGGGCAAGGTATGGTTACCCATTCGGTTGAAGGGACGGAATGTTCGGCATTACCCTAAATGTACAGGAGGAGTGCGCCAATTTTAATGATCAAGAAAAAAGATGGCTCCTACCGTTTTTGCGTGGACTTTCGAAAGGTTAATTAGGTAATGGAAGAAGACGCCTACCCCCTGCCGTATATTTCTGCAACGTCAGATAAATTACGTGATGCCAGGTATCTCTCCACGCTGGATATTAAATCAGCATACTGGCAGGTGCCAGTGGCGGCAGATTCTCGCCAGTACACAGCATTCACGATACCGGGTAGAGGTCTTTTCCAGTTTTGCCGAATGCCTTTTGGGTTGTCGAATGCTCCAGCAACATGGCAACGTCTGATCGACAGAGTCGTTGGGCCAGCACTCGAGCCTTATGTGTTTACGTATCTGGATGATATCATTATCGTGACGCCAACCTTTGAAAAGTACCTAGATATCCTCCAGGACGTCTTCCGACGGTTAAAGGCAGCGGGCCTGAAGCTGTCTAGAGAGAAATGCTTCTTTTGCCGAGCGCAACTGAAGTATTTAGGGTATATAGTTGATGAACATGGGCTAAGTGTTGATCCAGAGAAGGTGGAGTGCAAGTTGAAAATTCCAAGGCCCCATACTGTGAAGCAGGTTTGCCAGTTCCTGGGCATGGTTTCATGGTATAGGCGTTTCATACCTGACCATGCCTCGCTGGTAGCACCTTTGACGGACCTACTCCGCAAAGGCCGACGATTTGACTGGTCTCCACAATGCGATCTAGCTTTTGAGTGCTGCAAGCTAAAGCTAGCGTCAGCCCCTATACTAACATGCCCTGACTTTAGTCTGCCATTTAACGTCCAGACTGACGCGTCGAATGTGGGATTGGGAGCCGTGTTGAGCCAGACTTTTCCGTAGGGGGAGAAGGTAATTTGTTATCTCAGTCGATCCCTAAATAAGGCCAAAAGAAAGTACTCCACCACAGAAAAAGAGTGTTTGGCGGTGTTGTGGGCGGCAAAGAAGCTTCAGCCTTACATTGAAGGAGCCCAATTTAAAGTGATAACAGATCACCATTCCCTCGTCTGGCTCAACAACCTAAAGGACCCGACGGGAAAGCTGGTTTGTTGGGCGGTACGGCAGCAGCAATTTAACTTCGAGGTCTTGCACAGGAAGGGTAAAGACAGTTTGGTTCCCGATGCTCTGTCGAGGTCAGTGCCCGTGGTTGAGGCGATGGACGGTGTTGAAGGATCCGAAGACAAATGGGTATCGGGAATGAGAGCCAAGGTGGAATCGAATCCGGATTCCTTTCCAGACTGGCGCATTGAGAACGGAGAGTTGTGGAAGAAGATTTCCGGCCACCGCGCCGAATTGAGAGGGAATGTTTGGAAGCGCGTGATTCCGAAAACAGAACGAGAGAAAATTTTGCAACACTGCCATGACGATCCAAAGGCAGACCATATGGGAGTGCAAAGGGCGTGTGACAGGGTGGCAATGAACTTTTACTGGCCTAAGATGAAGGCGGACATAGGCCGCTGTGTAGCGAGATGTAAGGATTGCCAGTCCGTAAAGGTGGAAAGGAACTCCCCCTCTGGTCCTATGGCAACTCGGGTTGGACAGGCAAAGGAACCATGGGAAGTCTTATGTGTAGATTTAATAGGTCCTTTGCCATGGTCTTCACAAGGGGACAGCTATATATTGAACGTGTTAGACTATTTTAGCAAGATGCCACTTATTTTCCCCCTAAGGCAGTCAACCGCCTCAGCAGTGATGCGGATTCTTGAGGAACGCATTTTCTTGCTATTTGGGGTTCCGGCAGTGATCATATGTGATAATGGCGTCCAGTTCCAGTGCGAAGAATTTCAAAAACTGATGGTGACCTATGGGACCAAGATTCAGGACACGGCCCTCTACCATCCGCAGGCGAACCCGGCATAACGCATAAATCAGAACATTAAGCGAATGCTGCGCTCGTATGTTGGCACTTACCACAGAAAGTGGGATCAGGACTTATCAAAAATTGGGTGTGCACTACGAACGTCCACCAACGAAGCCATGAGAGTCACACCTTATTTTGTAAACTTCGGTCGGGAAATGATGGTTTCGCGGAAGGAACCAAGAATAACCACAGAAAATGGAACCAAAGATCCAGCGGAAAGAGCAAGACTATTAGAGAAGGTAAGAGAGGACATCACAAAGCGCCTGAGGGAGGCCGCGGAAAAGAGTGCGAAGCGATATAATTTCCGGAGGCGACAACGGCCTTTTGAGGTCAATGACATGGTATGGCGACGAAATTTCCCAATTTCGAACACGGCGCAGTTCTACTCAGCAAAATTGGCACCAGAGTTTCTGGGACCTTTCAAAATTGCTCAAAAGGTATCTGCGTCAATGTATAAATTGGTGGATATGAAGGGGCGCGCGGCTGGACTGTGGCATGCCAAAGATCTCAAGCCGTATATCGAATGAAATGGACAACACTACATAGAATAGGAATACGTGGATAAACTCTGTTGTTCGGGACGTTACTCCCGTGGAAAGGTTCGTCGAATCGGTGCTATCCTGGTCGTCTAATTTTCGTTTTTATTTTTTTGCTTTTTTCTTTACTTTGGTGCATTTTTCCCCTACCTTTCTTAAATCCATTTGTAAGGGAGTGGTCCGAGCTAAGATAGGTAATAGAGAGCATTAGTATATATATGTCTGCTTGTACTTTGGGGGACGTTTTTTTGAATAGCGAGTTTAATCTAGGATAGGATAAGTTGCGAATTGGTCCTAAGAGATTTAAGGGTTTTAGTTTAAAGTTTAATGTGAGATAATTTGAGAGTAGGTCACTCGATTTTCAGAGTTCGCGGGCTAGGTCTAGAACAGGGGTAGTTGAAGTTATCATTAAGTTCATTGTCAGGGATACCAGGGAATTGGTGATTCGCTTTGAAACTGTTTGCGATTTCCATTTTAAGTTCAATGATCAGTATTACCTACAGGCTTTGGATCTGGTCTAGTTTTTCTTTCCTCTTTCCCCTTCACCTTACCTCTATTGGGTCGAACTTAGTTTTTTACCCTCCTTTTCTTTCTTTTCTTTCCCTCCCTCTCTCGCTCTTAAAACCAAATCTAAAAATTTAGGAGTTAGTGCGAGTGTAATTAAGTTTAGGAATTAAAAAATAAAGTAAAGTAAGAAAATGAATTGCTTATTAGGTAGAGAAAGGTATAAGCTGGAACTAAGTTTTGTATTTATCCTGAAATGAAACAAAAGCACATGATCGTGCTCAGATTCAACGATGGATAGGATGGCGGTTAGACTATAGATTTTAAAAAAGCAGATTGTTAGGTATTGGAATTCTAGCATATGTAAATACTTCTCTTCAAATCTTGGAATTAACCGTTTAGAAAATAACATGGTGGTGGGCATTCTAGATATAAAAATGATAGGTTTGCGAAGTACAGGAAAAACAAAACTATTCGCTAGGCCAGTAGGAATTACAGGGGTCGATAGTTAGGATCGTTAGAATTCCCTTAGACACTAGAGATATCTTTGCTAAATACTACCGGGTGAACAACTATTATGAAGAAGGATATATTTGAGCATACAGATTTGGGACAAGTAGCATTCAGGTTATCGTCGCAATCTTTCTTTAAACGTGAAAAAAAGGTAAGCCCCAGAGTTCGGACTGAAAGAGTGGATTTCGGTGAAACCCACCTAAAGCTGGGGGGGGGAAATGTTACGAGTGACCCTTTTTTCCATCCGACCACCTGGAAGGAAAGCTGTCGTATACTACCCACGCAAGACCGTAAAAAAATGAAGAATTTATTTTGAGCACTGAGATATATTAGCCACCGCGATCCAAGGTTTAAAGTTAGGAATAATTGTGAAAGGAAAATTCAGATAAATGTTTGAATTTTGAAAAAAGGAACAAAAAAAACACTGTGTAAAGTAAAGCAACTATGTATGTAACTAGTGCGTAAGTTTGCCAGATAAATCCACTTTCACAACAGACAAGGAAAAGGAAAAGTTTGCTCTCACAAAACGCCAGCACAACAAGAACAAATGGCCATCGACTGCGATTCCTCCATCCCTTGGATTCGTTTTCCTTGGAGCTGGTGCGATTTAGCACCCTAGCTCCCTTTTATCTGTGAGCAATAATTTGCCCACCATTATTGACGAGATTGTGCTATTCTAATTACTGTCAATTAAATTTTTCTTGAAGTTAGCGCGGATAGTTGGATAAGTTTCTTTTGGTAGTGCTTTGCGTTTTAGGATACCCAGGATAGTGTTAGGATGGTTGTCCACTTTGTCGAGCAGTTTGAGTGCTTTGTCACGTACGAATATGTCAACAGGTTCTATTCTAAGGTCCTTGTATATGTCCGTATTTCTAACATACCATGGGATTCCGAAAGTTTGCCGAATGCTTTTGTTTTGGATGGATTGTAGTGCCTTTTTGTTGGTCTCTGTCGTCTGGTAGAAGGCTGTACTACCATATAGTAGCGTCGGTCGTATTATTTGTTTGTAGATCAGCAGACGGTTCTTGATGTTGAGTTTCTGGCCTTAAGGAGTGGAAAGAGTTGGGATAGTACATTGTAGCAATGTCCTCGTTTGTTGCGTATGTGGTCGGTCCAGGAGAGTTTGTTGTCGAATGTCAGTCCTAAGTATTTGGCTGTTCTTGACCAGGCAATATTTTCGTTTTCTACAGTCAAAGTTTTCGGTTGTTGTAGTCTTTTTCTTGTTATAAATAATGCCTGGGTCTTGTCTGAGTTTAACTTGATCTTCCACTTTTGAAAATACTTCAAAAGTATGTCTATGGAGAGTTGCAGTTTGGTGGTGATGATCGTCGGCATATAGGGACTTGTGGACATTCAAAGGCAGCCGAAGTAGGTCTCCAGTAAAGATGTTGTATAGTATGGGGGAGATGGGTGATCCTTGTGGGACTCCAGCTTGAATTGGCTGCATGGTTGAGAGGTGGTTGTCAATTTTGACACGAAATGATCTGCCTTTTAGAAAGGAGCCAATGATTTGGATGAGCTGCAGTGGCATTTGGGATTCATGCATTTTGTAAATAAGTCCTGCATGCCAGACTTCATCGAAGGCTTTGGCTATGTCAAACATAACCAAACCCGTTGATTTTCTGCGGTTTAGCCCTATTCTGATGTGTTGGACCACCCTAGTAAGCTGGAGTTCTGTGGAGTGTAATGGCTTGAAGCCAAATTGTTCTTCTGGAAGTATTTCTTTTTCGGTAACAACCTCAGTTAGTCGATTTGGTAGCACCCGCTCTACTATTTTCGACGGAGAGGATAATAGGCTAATGGGTCGCCAGTTTTGTGGGAACATGAGGTTTTTACCAGGTTTTGGAAGAACAATAACTATTGCCGATTTCCATATTTTGGGGTATTTTCGCAAGCGGAAAATTTCGTTAATTATCGCTGCTATTGCATCAAGAATATTATCCGGGAGCCATTTTAACATGGTGTTTGATATTAAATCAAATCCCGGTGCTTTCCGTCTGTTCAGTACTTGTATGATGTCTTTAACCTCTTGAAGACAGGTGCTTTGTATTAGATCGGAGTCTGTAATGTCTGACCTCATGAGCCTGTTGGACAACCGATTGACGTGGTCTTCGTGTTCGTCAAGGTCCTCCTCGTCGGATGAATTTTCACAGAACTGTTGTTCTAGAGTATCTGCGAAGGCCTCCGCCTTACCAGAACTGTCGAATTTGATACCGTAAGGGCCGTGAATTGGTGGTATTATAAGTTTGTTTTTCATACGAAAATATTTGGAAACCCTCCAGAAAGCATCGCTCCCAGGCTCCAGACTTTGCAAGAAGCTCTCCCATTGTTCATTGCGGAATTTTGATATCCGATCACGTATTTTGTTCGTAATTCGATTTGCTTCCTGGCGTAATCTAGGATCACCTGTGTTCCTAGCCCTTCTCCAAACTCGATTCCTCCTCCTTATTAAATTTTTGATGTCGTTAGGGAGTTCATAGGGGTTTGTCACCCTTGTCAGAGTTGTGACTGTGTTGTCCTCTTTTGCCTGTATTATTTTGTCTGTGATTTCTTTTATCATTTTCTCTGTGTCGCTGGCTGTTTCAGGTGTTTGAATAATGGTTTCTTTAGCCAGTGCGACTTGGAAAGCTTGCCAATCAGTTTTCTTCTTTACTTGTAGGGGTTCATCTATGTATATTCCTCCTATTAAGAAGAGCACCGGTTTGTGATCGGATGAAAGTTCGTCGAGGACTTCGATGCGTACATCGTGTTCAAAGGTACGTGATATACCAATATCGAGAGGATAACTATTTCGGTAGCCGTAATGTATTGGTTCGTAGGGGATATGCAGGCATAGTGGATTATCTGTGATGAATTGGTTTAACTCAGTCCCAGCACGATTGCTTCTCACAGCTCCCCAGCTTCGGTGATAGGCATTGAAGTCTCCGGCAAGGAGTATGGGACCCTGAAAGTCCAGAAGTTTTTTAATATCTTCAATGAGCGTAGCTGCCTTCGGGTGGCTGTATACCGAGACTACCATGAATTCAAAAGAATCCGTCCGCACTTGAATCGCAGTAGCTTCTAGTGTTTGTAACGTAGGTGTCAATACGAGATTATGGTTCACATTCCTTCTCACAAGAATGGCCGTTCCACCTCCTCTGCCTGTTGTTCTGTCATTTCTGTACAGAAAATAGTTAGAGAAGCGTAGGCGGTTTCCAGGCTTCAGAAAGGTCTCCTGGATGAGAATGATGTCAAACTTATAATCAAATATAAGTTGAGTCAACTCACCAGTCTTATGAAGCAGGGAATTCGCATTCCATGTGAGAATGGTTAAATGATCCATAAAGCTCATTATTGTTTCTTTGTCAGTGTGCTGTTGAAACTGTTTTGTGATGCAAACATTCCCTGGATCATTTTCGCCATCATGTCTTGCATCATGGTTTGGAATTGTGTTTGCATGGTGGCAAAGAGTGTGTCCATGTTGTTATTTGTGTTTAGTGGAATGTTTGCTTGTTTTTGTTTTTTTGTGTTTTTATTTTGTTGTTGTGTAGATGTTGTGGTGGTTTTGTTGTTGTTAGCACCTGCAACTAGTGCGAACGATTTCCTGACATTCACTGGGTTCCGAGGACATCCACCATAGTTGGCTGGATGTTCTCCACCACAGTTCACACATTTCGGCTTTTCCTCTGCTTTTTTAACGCATTTGGAAAAATGGTGGAGCCCATCGCATTTAATACAACGGGCCTGAGCGTGACAATTTCTGGAGGAGTGTCCAAACTGCTGACAGTTGTGGCACATAACTTGTCCTGTATGGGGGCGTTGCGCTTCAACAGTGCATATGAGGTGACATATTGCCCTTATATTGTATATGTCAGTCTCGCTTTTGAGAAGGAGGACCTTCACCAACCTGGATGGCCCATCTCGTAACTTAATATAGTGGATTTCAATGGGGTGAAATCCCTGGCTCTCCAGATCTTCTTTGATGTCGTCAATCGACAGTCCATACAGACCCCTGATTACCACATTTAGATTCCTTTCTTCAGGAAGGATATACGTATGGTATTGTATCGTCATTTCCGTCAAGTATCTTGTAAGTTTTCTGTGGTCTTGTGGTGTCTCTGGGACTATCTGGATCCCTAAGTAGACCCTTTTGGCGGATTCATGTTTTATTCCGAGGTCTTTCATGTCCTTTAGGACCTGGGTCCACTTTTCAGGCTCTCGGAGGATGACAGGTACCGTTGTCCGTTTTTTGTCGTCGTCTGGGGATTTGGATGTGGTGGGCGCTGTGGCAGTGGTCTTCTTTTTTGGTGGGATAGCCAGCTCTGGTAGAGCCATTGAGGGACCCGGCGGTGGCAGAGCAGGAAATTCCTCATCCTCCTCAGCAGAGTCTTCCTGCATCGACTCATTTTCTTCTTCTTCTAGGATTGCTTCCTCTTCCATCGCTTCTTCTTCTGAAGAAGGAGGAGAGGGCGGCGGGCCCTCTGATGAGGAAGATGAAGACTCCACTTTTCTCTTTTTGTTTTTGTTTTTGGTTTTCTTTTTTGATTTAGCCAGCGCCAAATCCCTCAATTGCTCCATGAGCTCTTTGTTAACTCGGCGTTGTTCTGCCAACTCCGAGTTAACCTCTAACAATTGCTGTTGAGCCTGCCTCAACTGCTCTATGACTTCGTTAAGCTGTGCCTGCACAGCTTGCGAAGTTTGCAATTGTCCAATCAGCAGAGCGATCTGCTGATCTTTGTCCATTGTGGATACGTCTGTCATATCCACAATCCGCCCAAACCAAACTCACACACTAAGAAACCTGTCCAACAATTTTTACAATTTCTATTCGGATCAATAACAATAATTAAAACAACACGCTCTCGCAAACAAGGAAAGCAAATATCACTCACCCAGAAGAATCCGTGCCTTTTTGCCAGCTTGTTCTTTTCTTGGTAGTTGGAAATCTTCCCTCCTGTTCGCACTTTCACTATTCATTCACTAACTATAATTTCATTGCTTATATGAACTCACTCACTAATTGACAATTTCGACTTTCGAATGTTCGCAACGATGCACGGCTTCCACAAGACTATCCGGTCGCGATTCCTCCGACTTTGTAGCTTCAATTTATAGCGCCCTTGAACATCAGGTCACAGAAACTGTCATATGGTTGCTTTGCGATGCCATGAAATTTTGGATCTAATGGGATATTGTGGTAGTGGCATTTGCAGGATAGACATCAAGTATCGGATCCGTCAACAGAACAACAAGTCACGTATATGTGCCGGGAAGTGCACCAGGGCTTGGAGTAGTTACAATCAAAATTCATACGGACATAAGTCGAGCGAACGCCCTACACACGGAGATGCAAAATTGACCAATTTCAACGTACCAGCGCAGATTACGGCGACAATAACTACAGCAACTGCAACTAGCAATGCTGTTAGGATCAATACGACTTCAAGGAATAAATACACTCGTTCAACTCACCGATCAAACCCATTCAACACTTATCAATCGAAAATATCCTCATCAAGTATGACAAACTTACGAATGTAACCACATATTATGGAATATGCCATCAGCTTTTCGTTTGTGCTTAAAAATAACCCTACGATATTTAAATTATTAAACATTCACGAATGTGCTAGTTAAAGGGAAATTTGTATTTCAATCGCCCAATATTAAAGCAATTTGAGTGCCGCTGGTAGATTGCGCACAGCTGTAACAAATTTCATTTCCCGCGAAAAAAAAACGTAACGGGTTCCCGCTGGAGATGCATTGACGAGGGACCTGTGAACGATGGAATCGCTCTCTTTAGCGGAACGACCTTTGGAGGCGACGGAAGCACCAGGAAGATTGATTGAAGTCTCAACGACGGCGGTATTCAGGTTGGCGGCAAGGAAGATTGATTGAAGTCCAAGGAAGATTGTTTGAAGTTCCAGCGACCACAACGGTGATATCAAGGTTGGCGGCGGCAATTCAGTGGGTGGAATCGGAGCCACAAGAAGTATTCAGAACGCTAGCTGGAAAAGGTGGCAAAATTACTGGAGGTAGCGGCGCAGAAACGTGGATTGACGGCGGAAATACCGGGGGCCCCCCTACGTATGTAGGTTTAATAGTAAGTGATTCAATTTCAAGTATTATTAGAATAGAGAAACATTTTTCTTTAAGTTTAAGCATGATTTTTTATAGTGAATTGTTAAAGGTTTCAGATTTCTTCGAATTAAATATTGAATTTAGTGAAAATTTTAGTCTTAATGAATGTTAACTTGGCTCGCGGATAACGAGGAAGAGTGAGTGATACGAGTTCCAGGTGGTCCCCTATAAATTTCGGGATATCGCCTCATAGTTTTTCCCGCCTCCCAGCTTTGTGGAAATCGCATTCGGGGATAGGTTGTGTCGTTGAGATTCCGTTAGCGGTTGATTCCTGGCACAGAGTTAGGGATTTTCAGTTTAGGTGCGTGAAATTTCTCCGATAAACCGTCCGCTCGCTTGGCGGTTAACGTGGGGGTTTAGGGCTGAAGCGAGTGGTGCCCACGCCCGTCTCTGACGAGCAAAACCGGGGCCCGCAGAACCCCAATCGGAGCGCCCTCGAGGCAGGGTAACATTTGGCGCCCAACGTGGGACTCAATCGGAGCGCCCTCGAGGGTAGTGTAACATTTGGCGCCCAACGTGATTTCCGATCTCGGCATGAGTTATGTTAATGTAAAGTAAAGTGCCTAATAGTGAAGAAAATTTGTGAAGTGCTGAAAGTGTGAATTTGCGGTGGTGCTTAAAAAGTGAAAGTGAAAAATTGTGAGTGCAAGTGGCGATAAATTTTTAACTTGCGGGAGTTTGGTATATTTGTGAAAGTGCGAAAGCTGTGGCGGATGGTTGTGTGAAAAGTGTGAGTGCAGTTGTTTTCGTTTTGTTTTGGTGCTTGGTGTAATTGTGCGAGTGGGTAAGATTTGGTGTTAGTTGCATGAAAGTGAATGTTGTTTGAGTGAATGAACGGCTGTGTGTGAAGGGTGAATTATAAAGGTAAAGTTTGTTTAGTGAGTGGGTGTGATTTCGCTGTATGGGAAGAGTGTGTGAATCTTATCATACGTTCGAGTTTTGAGTGTAAGAGTGAATGAGTGGCAGTGTGTGAAGGTGTATGAATGATTAGGTGGGATTGTGTGGGAAATTGGGAGAGTAGGCGAAATAACATATTGTGTGATTGGAGTGCTAAGGGCATATGGTTTGATGTGTGGATGTGTAAATATGTGAAAATTTGTAAATTCTTGAGAAAAAATAAAGTTGTATTTTGTTTTGGGCTTAATTGTGTTTTTCTTTTCTATGGTGGAGGCCAAATGTTATCGATATACGCCGAGGGAGGACCTGGATGCAGTGAGGAGGAAGGTGGTTGAGGTGCGGTCTTTGATCGAGCAGTTTGGAGGTGATATGGAGAGCGGGGAGTTCCTGAAAATTAGGACCAAGGTGGAATTTGGCCTCCGCAGACTGGGAAATATCCAGACGGATACAGAAGAGCAAGGGAAGGAGGTGGCCAAGCTACGAGGTGAGCTGATGATGGCAATGGGAGAACTCCTCCTAAAAGCTGAAGGTGAAGAGGGCGAGGAAGGAGATGATTTTTAGCCACACGGATCTCCCCTTAAGACAGAATTAGGGTTTACATCGCAGGCAGCGGTCGCGTCTACTCCGAGAATCGAAAGGGAGTTTGGTAAGCCACCGGACGTTTCCAAGTAGGGAGTTAAATTCTCTACTGAGTTCCCCGGATCAGTGAGTGCATTTTTAGAGAGAGTAGAGGAGCTGCGATTAGCCAAAGGGTTATCGAAAACCCAATTATTTAGGATTGCGGCAAAACTGTTCGAAGGGAAGGCCTTGATCTGGTTCCGGTCAGTGCGGGAGCGGGTAGCCAGCTGGGAGGAGTTATGCCATGAGTTAAGGGAAGAATTTTAGCCACCAAATTACAGTGCTAAATTGTGGAGAGAGATCCAGCAGTGGACGCAAGGAGACGGTGAGTCAATCGGCGTCTACGTAGCGATTATGGACGGATTGTCTCGGCGGCTGGCAACAACGTGCACCGAAGCGAAAAAGCTGGAGATACTGCGCCAGAATATTCGACCAATGTACCAGGAAAAATTCGCGCTGCGTACGATCTCATCCGTAAAAGAATTAGTCTCGCTTGGACGTCAACTGGAGGCTACCCGGGCCTCAATGGATGCCTTCATACCCCTTCCGAGTCGGAAATCTATTCAACTGCTAGAACCGGACCTCGCCTATGTGGAAACAATTCAGGTGAACACCGTTACTCCTGCAGGGGTGGAGAAGAAAGGCGCTTGTTGGACGCGTGGGAGTACAGGACACTTCGCAAGGAGTTGTCCTCAGCCAAGACGATGTTTTGGCTGTGGGCGTCCGGGGACTATTCACCTTAAATGTCCGGTCTGCTCCCCACAGGCACTGTTGAGAGCTGGTCCGCCAGCTGGATCATTATCGAGGAATACAGTGGGAAATAAGTCTGGTGCCCAGTAGGCGGCGACTCGGGCACCACTTCAGCGTAGAAGGCCGCAAACTATGCACTTGATTATCTACTGGTGAGAGTAACAAACGACAGACGGCCTCATCTAGAAGTAGATATATTGGGAAAAGTTTTTAAAGGATTGATTGACTCGGGGGCTTCAAATACCATGGCGGGAAAGGATGGTTGGCAACGGCTACAGAAAGGGGGAGTGGAGTTGACTTAAGCGTAGTGTCAGGCCGTACAGCTGGCGGATGACGGGCAATGCCAGGTTTTGGGCAAGGTATGGTTACCCATTCGGTTGAAGGGACGGAATGTTTGGCATTACCCTAAATGTACAGGAGGAGTGCTAAGATTTTGTATGCGAGGCAGAACTGCCACTGCAGCACATCTGCGTAGTCGATCCGTGTTGTTGGAGGAAGAGAAGAAACGGTTGGAGCACGTGGTGGACCAAGAATTTGCCAGTATGGGAGACGCGTTGGGATGCACCTCCTTGGTGGAGCACGTCATCAAGACGGATTCAGCGCCCATCAAGCAAAGGTATTACCCGGTGTCACCAGCATTGCAAATGCATATTGACAACGAGCTGGACGAGATGTTGAAGCTAGGGGTGTTCGAGCCATCTTCCAGCGCTTGGTCCTCGCCAATTTTAATGATCAAGAAAAAAGATGGCTCCTACCGTTTTTGCGTGGACTTTCGAAAGGTTAATTAGGTAATGGAATAAGACGCCTACCCCCTGCCGTATATTTCTGCAACGTCAGATAAATTACGTGATGCCAGGTATCTCTCCACGCTGGATATTAAATCAGCATACTGGCAGGTGCCAGTGGCGGCAGATTCTCGCCAGTACACAGCATTCACGATACCGGGTAGAGGTCTTTTCCAGTTTTGCCGAATGCCTTTCGGGTTGTCGAATGCTCCAGCAACATGGCAACGTCTGATCGACAGAGTCGTTGGGCCAGCACTCGAGCCTTATGTGTTTACGTATCTGGATGATATCATTATCGTGACGCCAACCTTTGAAAAGTACCTAGATATCCTCCAGGACGTCTTCCGACGGTTAAAGGCAGCGGGCCTGAAGCTGTCTAGAGAGAAATGCTTCTTTTGCCGAGCGCAACTGAAGTATTTAGGGTATATAGTTGATGAGCATGGGCTAAGTGTTGATCCAGAGAAGGTGGAGTGCAAGTTGAAAATTCCAAGGCCCCATACTGTGAAGCAGGTTTGCCAG
The DNA here is from genome assembly GCA_963969285.1 of Odontomyia ornata. Taxonomy (NCBI): domain Eukaryota; kingdom Metazoa; phylum Arthropoda; class Insecta; order Diptera; family Stratiomyidae; genus Odontomyia; species Odontomyia ornata. The sequence goes on along the minus strand of OZ017738.1, from coordinate 271,061,768 downwards.
TTCCTGGGCATGGTTTCATGGTATAGGCGTTTCATACCTGACCATGCCTCGCTGGTAGCACCTTTGACGGACCTACTCCGCAAAGGCCGACGATTTGACTGGTCTCCACAATGCGATCTAGCTTTTGAGTGCTGCAAGCTAAAGCTAGCGTCAGCCCCTATACTAACATGCCCTGACTTTAGTCTGCCATTTAACGTCCAGACTGACGCGTCGAATGTGGGATTGGGAGCCGTGTTGAGCCAGACTTTTCCGTAGGGGGAGAAGGTAATTTGTTATCTCAGTCGATCCCTAAATAAGGCCGAAAGAAAGTACTCCACCACAGAAAAAGAGTGTTTGGCGGTGTTGTGGGCGGCAAAGAAGCTTCAGCCTTACATTGAAGGAGCCCAATTTAAAGTGATAACAGATCACCATTCCCTCGTCTGGCTCAACAACCTAAAAGACCCGACGGGAAGGCTGGTTTGTTGGGCGGTACGGCAGCAGCAATTTAACTTCGAGGTCGTGCACAGGAAGGGTAAAGACAGTTTGGTTCCCGATGCTCTGTCGAGGTCAGTGCCCGTGGTTGAGGCGATGGACGGTGTTGAAGGATCCGAAGACAAATGGGTATCGGGAATGAGAGCCAAGGTGGAATCGAATCCGGATTCCTTTCCAGACTGGCGCATTGAGAACGGAGAGTTGTGGAAGAAGATTTCCGGCCACCGTGCCGAATTGAGAGGGAATGTTTGGAAGCGCGTGATTCCGAAAACAGAACGAGAGAAAATTTTGCAACACTGCCATGACGATCCAAAGGCAGACCATATGGGAGTGCAAAGGGCGTGTGACAGGGTGGCAATGAACTTTTACTGGCCTAAGATGAAGGCGGACATAGGCCGCTGTGTAGCGAGATGTAAGGATTGCCAGTCCGTAAAGGTGGAAAGGAACTCCCCCTCTGGTCCTATGGCGACTCGGGTTGGACAGGCAAAGGAACCGTGGAAAGTCTTATGTGTAGATTTAATAGGTCCTTTGCCATGGTCTTCACAAGGGGACAGCTATATATTGACCGTGTTAGACTATTTTACCAAGATGCCACTTATTTTCCCCCTAAGGCAGGCAACCGAATCAGCAGTGATGCGGATTCTTGAGGAACGCATTTTCTTGCTATTTGGGGTTCCGGCAGTGATCATATGTGATAATGGCGTCCAGTTCCAGTGCGAAGAATTTCAAAAACTGATGGTGACCTATGGGACCAAGATTCAGGACACGGCCCTCTACCATCCGCAGGCGAACCCGGCGTAACGCATAAATCAGAACATTAAGCGAATGCTGCGCTCGTATGTTGGCACTTACCACAGAAAGTGGGATCAGGACTTATCAAAAATTGGGTGTGCACTACGAACGTCCACCAACGAAGCCATGAGAGTCACACCTTATTTTGTAAACTTCGGTCCGGAAATGATTGTTTCGCGGAAGGAACCAAGAATAACCACAGAAAATGGAACCAAAGATTCAGCGGAAAGAGCAAGACTATTAGAGAAGGTAAGAGAGGACATCACAAAGCGCCTGAGGGAGGCCGCGGAAAAGAGTGCGAAGCGATATAATTTCCGGAGGCGACTACGGCCTTTTGAGGTCAATGACATGGTCTGGTGACGAAATTTCCCAATTTCGAACGCGGCGCAGTTCTACTCAGCAAAATTGGCACCAGAGTTTCTGGGACCTTTCAAAATTGCTCAAAAGGTATCTGCGTCAATGTATAAATTGGTGGATATGAAGGGGCGCGCGGCTGGACTGTGGCATGCCAAAGATCTCAAGCCGTATATCGAATGAAATGGACAACACTACATAGAATAGGAATACGTGGATAAACTCTGTTGTTCGGGACGTTACTCCCGTGTAAAGGTTCGTCGAATCGGTGCTATCCTGGTCGTCTAATTTTCGTTTTTATTTTTTTGCTTTTTTCTTTACTTTGGTGCACTTTTCCCCTACCTTTCTTAAATCGATTTGTAAGGGAGTGGTCCGAGCTAAGATAGGTAATAGAGAGCATTAGTATATATATGTCTGCTTGTACTTTGGGGGACGTTTTTTTGAATAGCGAGTTTAATCTAGGATAGGATAAGTTGCGAATTGGTCCTAAGAGATTTAAGGGTTTTAGTTTAAAGTTTAAGGTGAGATAAGTTGAGAGTAGGTCACTCGATTTTCAGAGTTCGCGGGCTAGGTCTAGAACAGGGGTAGTTGAAGTTATCATTAAGTTCATTGTCAGGGATACCAGGGAATTGGTGATTCACTTTGAAACTGTTTGCGATTTCCATTTTAAGTTCAATGATCAGTATTACCTACAGGCTTTGGATCTGGTCTAGTTTTTCTTTCCTCTTTCCCCTTCACCTTACCTCTATTGGGTCGAACTTAGTTTTTTTACCTCCTTTTCTTTCTTTTCTTTCCCTCCCTCTCTCGCTCTTAAAACCAAATCTAAAAATTTAGGAGTTAGTGCGAGTGTAATTAAGTTTAGGAATTAAAAAATAAAGTAAAGTAAGAAAATGAATTGCTTATTAGGTAGAGAAAGGTATAAGCTGGAACTAAGTTTTGTATTTATCCTGAAATGAAACAAAAGCACATGATCGTGCTCAGATTCAACGATGGATAGGATGGCGGTTAGACTGTAGATTTTAAAAAAGCAGATTGTTAGGTATTGGAATTCTAGCATATGTAAATACTTCTCTTCAAATCTTGGAATTAACCGTTTAGAAAATAACATGGTGGTGGGCATTCTAGATATAAAAATGATAGGTTTGCGAAGTACAGGAAAAACAAAACTATTCGCTAGGCCAGTAGGAATTACAGGGGTCGATAGTTAGGATCGTTAGAATTCCCTTAGACACTGGAGATATCTTTGCTAAATACTACCGGGTGAACAACTATTATGAAAAAGGATATATTTGAGCATAAAGATTTGGGACAAGTAGTATTCAGGTTATTGTCGCAATCTTTCTTTAAACGTGAAAAAAAGGTAAGCCCCAGAGTTCGGACTGAAAGAGTGGATTTCGGTGAAACCCACCTGAAGCTGGGGGGGAAATGTTACGAGTGACCCTTTTTTCCCATCCGACCACCTGGAAGGAAAGCTGTCGTATACTACCCACGCAAGACCGTAAAAAAATGAAGAATTTATTTTGAGCACTGAGGAATAATTGTGAAAGGAAAATTCAGATAAATGTTTGAATTTTGAAAAAAGGAACAAAAAAACACTGTGTGAAGTAAAGCAACTATGTATGTAACTAGTGCGTAAGTTTGCCAGATAAATCCACTTTCACAACAGACAAGGAAAAGGAAAAGTTTGCTCTCACAAAACGCCAGCACAACAAGAACAAATGGCCATCGACTGCGATTCCTCCGACTTTGTAGCTTCAATTTATAGCGCCCTTGAACATCAGGTCACAGAAACTGTCATATGGTTGCTTTGCGATGCCATGAAATTTTGGATCTAATGGGATATTGTGGTAGTGGCATTTGCAGGATAGACATCAAGTATCGGATCCGTCAACAGAACAACAAGTCACGTATATGTGCCGGGAAGTGCACCAGGGCTTGGAGTAGTTACAATCAAAATTCATACGGACATAAGTCGAGCGAACGCCCTACACACGGAGATGCAAAATTGATCAATTTCAACGTACCAGCGCAGATTACGGCGACAATAACTACAGCAACTGCAACTAGCAATGATGTTAGGATCAATACGACTTCAAGGAATAAATACACTCGTTCAACTCACCGATCAAACCCATTCAACACTTATCAATCGAAAATATCCTCATCAAGTATGACAAACTTACGAATGTAACCACATATTATGGAATATGCCATCAGCTTTTCGTTTGTGCTTAAAAATAACCCTACGATATTTAAATTATTAAACATTCACGAATGTGCTAGTTAAAGGGAAATTTGTATTTCAATCGCCCAATATTAAAACAGTTTGAGTGCCACTGGTAGATTGCGCACAGCTGTAACAAATTTCATTTCCCGCGAAAAAAAAACGTAACGGGTTCCCGCTGGAGATGAATTGACGAGGGACCTGTGAACGATGGAATCGCTCTCTTTAGCGGAACGATCTTTGGAGGCGACAGAAGCACCAGGAAGATTGATTGAAGTCTCAACGACGGCGGTATTCAGGTTGGCGGCAAGGAAGATTGGTTGAAGTCCAAGGAAGATTGTTTGAAGTTCCAGCGACCACAACGGCGATATCAAGGTTGGCGGCGGCAATTCAGTGGGTGGAATCGGAGCCACAAGAAGTATTCAGAACGCTAGCTGGAAAAGGTGGCAAAATTACTGGAGGTAGTGGCGCAGAAACGTGGATTGACGGCTAAAATACCGGGGGCCCCCCTACGTATGTAGGTTTAATAGTAAGTGATTCAATTTCAAGTATTATTAGAATAGAGAAACATTTTTCTTTAAGTTTAAGCATGATTTTTTATAGTGAATTGTTAAAGGTTTCAGATTTCTTCGAATCAAATATTGATGCAACGAATGATGCTCTGCGTATATATAACAATCTACCAGAGATTGTTAAAAGAAGCAAACTCGCTTATGGTATTTAAGAAAAGACTAAGGGAGCATTTAATGACCACTGGTTGAAGCGTGGACCTGTAATCCTGCTTTTATGAGCCCAGTATCTTAGAGCGTTCTTTTTTGACCCTATCGGCGAGATACTGAAGTGACAGTTACTCAGAGTTTTTTTTGATGCGTCGTATTATATTGAATTTTTTTTATCTCTGAGAGCTGATCATGATTTTTTTTTTGGACTAGATGTTCATGAAAAGGACTAGTTCACATTATATTGTGTGCCCCCTTATACCGATGTGTAAAACATTGTCTGGGTGGCACAAAGGACCAAGCGACGTAATGTGAATGCAGATTGCACGAACGTTGTGCGACGAAGAAAGAGTAATGGAGAGAGTGTTAGGGAATGAAGGTATTTAAAAAACAAAAATTTAGTGAAAATTTCAGTCTTGATGATTGTTAACTTGTCTCGCGGATAATGTGGAAGAATGAGTGATACGAGTTCCAGGTGGTCCCCTATAAATTTCAGGATATTGCCTTATAGTTTTTCCCGCCTCCCAGCTTAGTGGAAATCGCATTCGGGGATAGGTTATGTCGTTGAGATTCCGTTAGCGGTTGATTCCTGGCGCAGAGTTAGGGATTTTCAGTTTAGGTGCGTGAAATTTCTCCGATCAACCGTCCGCTCGCTTGGCGGTTAACGTGGGGGCTTAGGGCTGAAGCGAGTGGTGCCCACGCCCGTCTCTGACGAGCAAAACCGGGGCCCGCAGAACCCTCGATCGGAGCGCCATCGAGGCAGGGTAACAATATATAGATGTATATATTGTTACATGTACAAATAATTCTGCTTGCTACTGTCGCGATTGTTTTCACAACCATTAAGAACATCAACAAAATGAATTTACTTGAAACCGCGAGAACACACCAAGCATGATCAACATTTGAGAGTGAGTCACTGCGCCATTCATTAAGCTGCTCGAATATATCAGATACCTCCCGGCAGAAAATTCGCCAATGCACGAGAGGTGCATTGAACGGCTGGTGACCCTATATACGGTGAGCTGAATGAATGGGGGGATCATTCATTAGAACCGTGATAGTAAAAACTGCGATAGTGTGGAGCGAATAGAAAAGCGATATTGATTGAGTAATAGAAAAGTGATTTTCGTTGATTTTGAAGTGATTTTAGTGGACAATTGAAGTAAAAACTGATAGGCGACTTATAAAATAGTGAAAATTAAAATTGTCAAATAGTTAAATGGGTGATTGTGCATTTTTAAGTAATTAAATAAAATCTCAAAATTTAATTTAAAAGACATTGCGTTTTCACTTTCCCGGAACATTAAAACTATTGGCCGCGAACCATAACACACGACAATATGTATATATATATATATATATATATATATATATATATATATATATATATATATATATATATATATATATATATATATATATATATGTACATATACATGTGTATAATAAAAACAAATTCAATTAAGCATCTCTGTACTGAGCTGTTTAATCAAACAATAAAAGAGCTTTGTAGCAGCTGGAGTGAATAGCGTGGATTTCAATGTCCGTAAAGCTATTGGTGGTGGTCGCTGAAATTAGCCTTGTCTGAGGATGCGTAAACACGCTTGCAGGCTAGCATTGCGGTGTTGTGGGATGGGTTTTTTCTCCAGTACAAGAGCCCACTACAAAAAAATTTCTAATTCACGAATTAAGCAGTCGTAGGACTCGGTTCGACGGGATCGAGGCCGAGGTAACTTGCTTGAGTGCTAAATTGCCAAAACAAGACGACAAACAGGACTTCCGACGATCTCGTCTCTATAAGCTATACTTGTGACCATCAAATAAGAGGAGGGCATTCAGGTGGAAGCGGTACGGTACAACTAATTATCCACTACTAATAAAAGTTTGCCACGTTGATCATAGATGAACTCCAAGCCGCTCTATTACGTTTCCTCTATTTGATGCAACGCACAGAACTTTGGCACAAAACAATAGATATAGAAATTAAGTTTTGACGGGAAATCACATTTCCTCGAGTATTCTTTAAATTTTAAGTAGTGTTCTCCATTACGTCGATATTTTTCTTTGAGGTTTCTTGGTATTTTTTCTTTTGTTATATACCCAGTATACCCTATGTATACTGGTATGAACTGGGAGCTAATTTGATGTGTATCCAATATACATCATCAAGGCTCCCGGGGGAATAACTCGCTTTTAACACCACTTACCTGCTACTCTGCCCATTTTCACTAAATCAACCAAGGCAAAATGTTTATTTTATTAATTATTTTATTTTCTCTGTTCATATTTTTTTTTTAACTTTACATTTTACATATTACATTATTGGAGACATATCAATATTGAGCCTGTAGAGAATCAAATGGACGTGTTAATGGTTCGGGGTGGCCATACGGCGTGGAACGCCAAAAGGCCGATTGAGGATCGCGGCGCAAGCCAACACCTCACCCCTCACCACTTCGTTGAACACTGGACGATATCTTCGGCTGAACTTTGAATCGCGAATACTTTAACCGTCTAAATGATAACTGGGTAGCAGCACGCTCCCTTTTGGATTTGAATACATACTCACTGGTATAAGACTGCCCAAGAACATTAAATTCCATTCTTTTGTGAGCTTTCAACCTAAATTCTCTTTAAAGGTGCTGAGTAGCCGAACACGTGCGCTCTCGTTCCACGAAAGTTTTTCCTCCCCGCTTCGTCTCGCTTGCTCGGCTGGTGAATATGCGAAACTGGGGAAATTGAGCGAAAGAGTGTTTCTCGCTTAAGCTTTCGACTTCGAAAGAGTGCTTTCAGTTTAAGCTTTCAGCTTTCCCAAGATCTCTTGAGGTAAAATAGCGAAACTGGGGACATTGAGCGAAAGAGTGTTTATGCCGGAACTTTCGGTTTTCCTTTCCGCTTACCTCTCTTCGAAGCACCCCGTTCGTTCACGATGTGAATATCGTTGCGGGTTAAACTTTCTCGTTCACTTAGCTGCTCGCTTATTTACTTGCGCATGTGCTGCTTTGGCTAATTTTCATTGGCGAAGTGCGAGTACATAGGTGTTGTTTGCTCGCTACTATTGCAGTTATGAAGCGGGAATATATCCGAGCTTGTTTTATGTGTTCACTCGCAACACTCCTCCGGCAGTTGAAAAAAGGATTTAGTGTACTTGGAGAGTACAATAAATCGTCGCTCTACACCGGTGATCTGGATTACTTAATGTACCCCAATAGATTACGCTCACTCTTGGTTTTTTCGCAATTTTTGTTGTTGGTTGATTCTCGCTACATTCCCTTTTGTGCAAATCATTCGTACTTATATCTCGCGCTGTTATCGCCACTGGTGTTGTCCACTGTACTTCTCGCAACTTATTATTAACCGTTGTTTTGCTGCTGGCTTATGCGGAATTTACTAGATGCTAACGCGCCAATGTTATAATTCTATCCAATTGACGTTACTTAATATATTGTTAAAAATCAACGTTAGAATTGTAAATTTCCACATTTATGAATTAATCAGTTAATGTTTGGTTTGATACTATACAATGTTTTGTTTGATTCAATCATAAATTAATATAATAATATTTCGTTCGGTACCATAAGTTGATGCTAATTAATATGTCTTAAATGTCAGTGTTGTATTTGCAAATTACTACAATCAAAAATTACTAAGTTAAGATTTGATTTGATACAATTATGTATCATATTTTCCTATTTTGTTTGGTACCTTGAGTTAATGTTAATTAATAAATATTACATATCCATGTTGCTTTCATAAACTACTACAATTATACATTAGTAATTTGAAGTTTGATTTCATACAATGTTTTGTTTGATTTAATCATAAGTTACTGTAATGATGCTTAAGTATTTCTTTGGATACAATGAGCTAAGATCCTGTTTGGTTTAATAATTTGTTTGCTTCAAAAATTAAGATGTTACTATTTCATTTGATTCTATGCAATAATGGAATAGTGTTAAATTTGCTTCTGTCGTAAATTACAGGATTATAAATTATTTCGTTTTACTATAATATTGAAAACCATACTGAACATATTTTCCGACCTTAAATTGTTTTTTCTTGACAATAAACTATTATTTTACAATTGAAAAATAGCGGACTACAATTTCTTCTTTTAATTGGTTTTACTTAATAATATGGTTACAACTTCTTTTAAGATTAATATTCAATGGCGATCTTTTTTTTATATTTGGAAGTTAATGGTTTTCTCTTATTTTTAACATTACTTATCATCTTGGAATTTTTATTCTACTCGTATATTTTTTGGCTTTTAATTTCCTCATTTCTTTCAAATAGTATTAAAGTTCTCTTGCGTATATTCAAATATTTTAATTACTAATTAATTCGATGTTGCTTTTGGTTAGTGGTTATTACTCGTATAAGGGTGTTACTATTTGTTTAGTACAGGTTTTAGTAAATTATAACAGTTAGCGTTAGTGAGGATTTAATGTGGACGGCTTTCAAAATAGTTTAAATTTGCAAAGAAATTCGTTCTTTATTCTATTCATGGTTTATTAATATTCTTTTAAATTACTTTCTTTAATGCTATAACAAAAGTTCTTTATGTAAGCTTCTGCTAGCATTTTGTTAAATTATGTATTGTGCGAATAGGTTAGTAGGGAAATTTCAATAGGAAATATTGTTAAAGCTTTAGCGGTTATTTATTGCGAATAAGTTAATATGTAAGCGGGGAATGAATATTTCACACGATCGTTACGTTCGGGCATTGCTTCGCTTCGGAAGAAGATTTGCCGAGAGTATAGCTTTCCATTTATGTAGCTTGGGAGTCGTTTTTGTTGTATTCCCAAGACTTTAGTACAAGCTATCTTGGCTTTATAGGGTACGAGTGAGCGTGATGAATAAACTTCCCCTTAATATGCATGGTTAATGGTGTTAATGGGAATGGGAGTCATGGATTGAAGGTTTATGTGATTGTTTTTGCTCGCCGCTAACGAGCTTTGAAGATATGATTAGCATTGCTTCTGCAATGATGCATGAGATAATTGAATGAAGCGATGTATTGTAGCTTTTACATGCGTTGATTGCTAGGAAGTATGTGAAGTATATGATATGTATGTACTAATTCGTGGTTGGCTGGTAATTGCCTTGAAGAGCATTTGTTTTTAATTAAGTCGGCTTAATGCATTTCCTAGTGGGCAGTGCTTTTAATTTATCTATGCTATACGATTGTGTAGGAGGAAGAGCTTTTGAGGTATATGCATCTAATTGTCGTTTAATTGGCTTAAGTTGTAAATTACATACTTTTTTATTCATTTGTAGTTGTAAAAAGGGAGGGTTATTAGAAATGTATTCAGCAGTATGTGTAAATAGTTGTGGATTATTTTTAAGTTGGAATCTACTATTTATTATGAAGGTTTTTTGTTAAGTATAGAAATATTGTATGAATTGTGAACGATGATGATCTGTTTCATTAAATTGAAATTAAAAGGAGAGATTGTAAGCTTAATAGTTCTGGTATATACTTTTATTGATTTAAGTGAACTGTTAAACAGATATACTGCGTTGAAAATATCTTGCGAGAAAGATTATGGTCGAAGCGACACTATCACTAAATGGGCTTGGGAACATATAGTTTCGGCCTTCATTCAAGACCCTATATATGTTCCGTCTAATTTTTCCCTAGTGCGCGTCTGCTTAGTTTGGCATAATGCTGTCCTAGACCTTGCTGGAAGACAGTGCAGTGCCGTGCGAGGTCACTGCATAAGCCGTTTATAAAATTTTTGATATTGATCTTGAGAAAACGATTGTTTAAAGAATCTTAAAGTATATATTATAGCATTCTAAGATGCAATTTGATATCGTTGCCATATATAAAGTAAAAGGGTGGGAAATGGGTGGGTTTTGAATTGTCTTGCGCTTCCCACAGGAGATTTATTAGGGACTTTTTTAGTAGTTGGCAGTTATAATGTATTTATTGTAAAAGGAAACGTAGTGGCTTGTTTAAAAGATACTTGGTTAATAGCGTATTTGCAAACCATTTTCGATCAACAGCTCAGAGGCTATGACTGGATGGTAAATTGATGTCTCTTCTGCATATGACTTAACACTAAATGTAGCGTGTCTGCCGGAAGTTGAAGTCGCGCAGCTCAGAGGCTATTATTTGTTTTTTTGAGGACTTATAACTAAAAATAGCGTGTCCGCCGACAGCTTATGTCGACGGCTCAGAGGCTGTTGTATAATCAACTGGTTTTCATTCCAGTGATCGTACAATTTAGACATCGAAATAGCGTGTCTGCTGATAGTTTTGCAGAGGTTTTACCGACTTGACTGCCACTTTTCCCGTTTCCTTAACATTATGAATTTGGTGATTTGAGAGTGAATTGCAGTGGAACTTGAAAGAGATGATTGGTTTTGGGGTAAAATCGTTTGCATTGTTGTATTGTTCTAATAACTAAAAACTCGATTGTTTCATAGTTCACATATATGTAGTATTTCACTTGTTTCAGTGTTACTTGAAATTAAATTAGTTTCATGGTTATTTGCCCTTGAAAATTGCCCTTCTCATGTAAATTATTCTTTATATTTGTTATGCGCAGTTTATTTAAATATTTAATTTGCTCATTAATGTTATTTCATTTTGAAAATTTTTGCCATATGTCTATATTTTTAATTTGTAGTTAAATGTTTGCTTTTGTTTGCTCCTCAAATTGTATCTCAGGCAATCCGAATGCTCATTCAATTCGAAAGATAAGACTTTTTTATGCATGTGGGTACGCGTATTGTTTAAGTAGTAAGGGTGATCGTATTTCGATAACAATGGGCGCGCGTCTGTTTGCTCGCTATTAAGTTTTCGTTTTGCTTATTTTTATTTAATATTTACTTGTAATGTTTTGTGTTTTGCATGTTAGTTGATTAGAACTTTATATCTTTATAAATTCTACGTTGGGTTTGAACGAGCTAGGAGTTAGATTGAATGACCTTCAGATAAGAAATATGAGATTTAAGGTATATGAATGGAGGAGTAAATGAATTGAAGAATTAGATGTTCAATATGACTATTTGCTTTTAGAACTGATCTTATTTGAAGGACAGTATGAGTAGGATTAATATTACATTTGAATATTGTTATAATATTTTGATTATTTGAATGATCAATATAATTATTTGAGTTTATTTTAAAGGCATTCTGATTTAGTTTGTTCGATAATATTATGTTTGGATATTCATACTTTCTTTTTGTTATTTAATTGATTGAAATAATTATTTGTTTTTTTTTTGTTTTAAGAAGATTGATTTAGTTTTCTGCACTGTATAAGTAGCACCATTATGAAGTGTGGATATTGATATTATATTTTTGTTATTTAAATGATCAAAATTATTATTTGATTTTTTTTTGGAAAGCTGATCTAGTTTGATGAACAGTATGAGTAGCAATGGTGTCTTACAGGAGTTGAATGGTTTGAGATATCGGCTGGGTGAATAGATTTTGCAGCCCATTTAAATTTGCTACACAGCGCACTACACTGTGGTCTCTGCAAAGCCGATATCCTACCGACTGCGCCAATTTCGTTACATAACCAGTACACCCTATGTATACTGGTAAGAACTGGGAGCTCAACTTGATGCGTATCCTATATACAACACCAAGGCTCCCGGGGAAAGAACTCGCTTTTAACACCACTTACCTGCTACTCTGCCCATTTTCACTAAATCAACCAAGGCAAAATGTTTATTTTATTAATTATTTTATTTTCCCTGTTCATATTTTTTTTTAACTTTACATTTTACATATTACATTATTGGAGACATATCAATATTGAGCCAGTAGAGAATCAAATGGACGTGTTAATGGTTCGGGGTGGCCATACGGCGTGGAACGCCAAAAGGCCGATTGAGGATCGCGGCGCAAGCCAACACCTCACCCCTCACCACTTCGTTGAACACTGGACGATATCTTCGGCTGAACTCTAAATCGCGAATACTTTAACCGTCTAAATAATAACTGGGTAGTAGCACGCTCCCTTTTGGATTTGAATACATACTCACTGGTATAAGACTGCCCAAGAACATTAAATTCCATTCTTTTGTGAGCTTTCAACCTAAATTCTCTTTAAAGGTGCTGAGTAGCCGAACACGTGCGCTCTCGTTCCATGAAAGTTTTTCCTCCCCGCTTCGTCTCGCTTGCTCGGCTGGTGAATATGCGAAACTGGGGAAATTGAGCGAAAGAGTGTTTCTCGCTTAAGCTTTCGACTTCGAAAGAGTGCTTTCAGTTTAAGCTTTCGGCTTTCCCAAGATCTCTTGAGGTAAAATAGCGAAACTGGGGACATTGAGCGAAAGAGTGTTTATGCCGGAACTTTCGGTTTTCCTTTCCGCTTACCTCTCTTCGAAGCACCCCGTTCGTTCACGATGTGAATATCGTTGCGGGTTGAAGTTTCTCGTTCACTTAGCTGCTCGCTTATTTACTTGCGCATGTGCTGCTATGGCTAATTTTCATTGGCGAAGTGCGAGTACATAGGTGTTGTTTGCTCGCTACTATTGCAGTTATGAAGCGGGAATATATCCGAGCATGTTTTATGTGTTCACTCGCAACAACTGGGTATGTAACAGCTCTACTAAAGATAATAGATTCAATGAAAATTTGAAAGAAAATAGCAGAGAATGGGAGAGTTATGCATAAAATTCACTTTTATCGTCTTGGTTTTAGGTCTTTTGATTCCTCTGGGCCAAGCTCACCTTACTGGACATAAAAGCAATGAGACCATCTTCTCCCTCTTCGGTCAATTGCACTACCACGGCTCCAACTCCATGTTGACTTTCACTGCAATGAATGTAGAATGGTGTTTGGAAGTCGGGGCTGTGCAAGACTGGGGCAGATACCAAAGCTTGCCCGAGCTCTTCGAATGCTTTTCAGATAAGCATGGACCAGATTAACTCACCTTTCTGGAGCATGTCCTGTTACATAACCAGTATACCCTATGTATACTAGTATGAACTGGAAACTCAATTTGATGTTTATCCCATGTACACCATCAAGGCTCCCGGGGTGAGATCTTGGTGTAAGACATTTATCTGCTACTATAACTATTTCAGCAAAAGCAAGTGTCAATTTTAAGGAATTATTTTTATTTTATTGCTAATTTTCTTGTACGTTTACAAGTTGCCTACAATAAACTACATTTATTTAGGTTTTTATGATTTTGTCCGTTGATTCTCGATCACCGTTAATTGAGTCACTCCTGACTTTGATTTAGACCCGCTATTCATTGAGGGCGATGGAACTTGTCGCGCTTTCTATGTGAGCGCGAGGGGATAGAGTGAATGGGAAAAGATGATTACATGGTTCGGGGTGGTCACATGGCGTGAAACGCCAAAAGGCCGATTGGGGTCCACGCCTCAAGTCAACACCTCACCCCTTATCATTTAGTTCAACACTATCACTGTTTAGTTGAACACCATCACTATAGAACGTTGTAATTAATAAAAGGGTAGCAGCACGCTCCTTTTTGGACTCGAACACAGACTGTCTTACCAGTACTCCATCAGGGTGTTTATATTTGGTCGCGAAACGAGCTTTTGCTCTAATTCGCCACAAACTGCTGAGTTACTGAACACGTGCGCTCTCGTTCCGCAAAGGTTTTTTCTCCCTACTCCATCTCGCTTGCTCGGATGGCAAATATACCAAACCGGGAAAATCGAGTAAAGGAGTGCTTTCCGCTTAAGTTTTCGGCTTTCTCGCGATCTTTTGGGGTGAATTAGCGAAACTGGGGACATTAAAAAGAGAAAATTTTTACCTGAACTTTTAGCTCTCACTTCAGCTTTATTTTCTTCGAAGCACACCCAAAGCTTGTCAACGATGATGTGATAATTCGTGTGAAGCACATTGTGGGGTGATTTTTTTTATTTACTTTGTCGCTTTATCATTGGCTGACAAGTACATGCTTATGTTCTTGCTTGTCTAATTTCATGGGCTAAGTGTGAGTATACAGGCAGTGGTTGCTCGACCGCAACCACTTCAGTCATGAAACGAATGTACAATATATATGCTTTATTTGTTCACTCGCAACAGTCCAACAGAGGTACTGAAACCATTGCGAACTTTCAAACAAACCTTTGGTACAAACTGTACACTCTTAGGAAACGTCGTAGCTGCTTAAAGGACCTTGGTAATAGAAACTCATCAATCGCCCAAGTTTTGTCCGGACCTGTTTTGATGGTACCATGTCAAATGACATGTCCTAGAGTGGCGTAGTGTCTCTGCTTTATTGGCTTGCTATCCCCAATGTCACTGAAGTGTGAGACCAGAGTAGTGCGGCCAAGGCCTTGCATAGCGTAAGATGGGAAAGCAGCGATAGATGCTTTCAGACGTTGTCACTGATTAGAAGTTAATTTGTGTCTGTCAGGTGTAGAAGTAAGACAATAGCAGGTCGTGCAGTGGAGCAGTCGTGCAGTTCTTGCGTTCCGCCAATTTCCTTGAATTTTTGTGATTTTTTGCACGTTTGCTCGTGGTGTGCTTTCGGGTTTTGTGCCTTATTGCGTTATATTGACTATCGTGTTCGCGGTGGTGTGATTCCGCGTTGCTGTACCGTGGATTTTTAGTTTAAACATTTTCGCATTTTAAGACATTTTCATTGTTTTTCTTTTGTTGAGGTGGCAGGTGTGGAGTGCCATCTAGTGGTTGATTTCTTCGCTTTGCATGGCAGTGATCGATTCGTTCAGTTATTAAACTCTACTTGGACACGAACCCGCCTGTGTTTATTTAGTGCTATAGTGCCGTGATTGAGCTTTGTAGTGCTTTTTCGCTCATTTTTAGTGTTGTACTGTTTGAAGTTCATTTATTTTGTGCATTTTGGTACACTTTATTTTCACCTACCCATACTGAAGTGAATTGGCAATTGCTTATTTTATACGCAAAGTTTTAAAATGCCATCTTGTTCTGCTTCACAGTGTGTTGAAACAATCGATAAAATTCCTCTTATTGTATGTTCGCGCTTCTGCGCGTGTTCCTTTCATGCTAAGTGTGCACAGCTTTCGGATCATATTGCTCTTGAATGGTGTGGTGGTGACTTCACAATCGTATTTAGAGAAGCCTCGGGGAAAGAGGAAATTCCCGTAGTCGTTGTCAAGGCCAGTGTAGTGTTGTCACGTTTGGTATTCGACGTAGGCTGGCAACTTAGGGTTGAGCTTTGTAATACCGCAGAGGTGGTTGGGTACTTGCTCGTCCACTTTTTGAAATGGCGCAATCCGGATAATCTGGGAAGTAAGTATTTGATTTACTGCATCCGTAGCAGACAACCATGCACTCTGCTCGACATGCAACAAACCGATGTCAAGTTTCTCCACAGTTGCAGCAGGGAGCGAGGTTCTCCACTGCCGCAAACTTGTCTGGCTCCCCAGTGGTGTCTTCCAGATCGGGAGTGCTTGTCTCCTACGTAATTTCTGAAATCATGCACCACAAACCAGGTCTCGTCAACTAGTAGGGTCGTTCCTGCAGATCCTTTTCAACAACTTCCTGTCTGCTGACGGCCTGCAAAAGCAACGCCATGTCCTGAGGATTAGAGGCCGGAAATTACACTTCAACACCCGAACAATCGGGTTTGGGCCAAGAGCTCCATCAGTTGGTCATTTAGCCGTGAAAAGCTGGCTCTAAATTTGCTGAATGGTTCATCAGGTCGTTGCCATCTGGATTAGATTTAAGCCAGTATCCTCTCATCTATATTGATGGTAGGATAGTCCATACGTAATGCTTCCTTTAAACATGACCAGCGGTGGGGTGGAGTGGTAAGTGTATGCCAGTAGGTTTCAGGCACTGCTCCTCGCAACAATATCATCAAGTTGCCGGCCAGTGCCGTGTGGTCCATCTACCACCCGAGCTATAAAGACCCCGACTGTGATGGAGCGTGGCTCTTCACTAAAATGGAGATTCCAGCCCTGTATGATGCTGTGGATTTTAGCTGAATCCAACTTATATGGTAGGTGCTGAGGTCCATTTTACTCCGGAGGAGCCACTGAACCTTATGTCAGTGGTTGAACCTGGCTAAGTCTTGGCCAGTATACCGTGGCCATCGGGTTCATAGACGAGCTAGGAATGTTTTGCTTGGGCTCTGATGGGAAATTTCAATGATTTTGACCCAACTCCCATAGGAGCGGCGTTCTGGGACGTGCTTGGGAAGAGTTCTCCTCCTTATTCTCCAGAGTGGCTACCTTGGTGGTCAAGCCTTGCAACAGTGCCATCATATCCTGCAGAACTGCCGTATCTACGAATACGTAAGCCCTCTGCGCTTCGGCAGGTGGTACTCCCCTGCTCTCTCTATGTCGTCAAGGTCACCTGGTACTGGTAAACCTCAGACTTGGCGTTGATTATGCTTGGAAACCACCCCTTGTGTGGCTAGTGTCTCATCAAGTCCGGTTGGTGATATGGGTGCTCTGTAAGTGCAAGTCCAATTAAAATGCTTGCCACACGGTAGCGTTCGCACTGGAGCGCCACTATTTCTTGCCTACCGGCATACCACGCACAGTACCGTCGATCCCGCATCTGATTGTAAGTGACCTTTTGCCGGCGCACGCTTCATTAATATTGTTCCTAAATAAAGAAATTTACTCCTAAATGCATATATTTATGGATCTTATATGCATTATATATATATATATATATATATATATATATATATATATATATCTTTAATATTTATGAATAATGCAAAAACATGAAAAATATATTTCTGAAAGTGGCGAGCGAATCCTGAAACTCAAAAATATAGATCACGAAAATTCGGTTTTTGCATTTACTTGCCCCCCCGGTGGTGGCAGAAACACCTATGGTGAGCTCTTCCTACACGTCACCGGTACTTCTCCCTTTTTTTTGTGGTAAGGAGGTGAATGCCCATTTATGCACAGTGGGTGGGGCTCCCTTGTTCGCAAGAAGGCGACTGGACTACCCACTAAACACCTCCCCTGTCAACCGGAAAACGTACCCTGGAACCGTTTGACACATTACTTCGGGCCAGGTCTCGTTTTGTCACGCCGTGAGGCGCCTTCAAGCTGGGGGTCCCTTTTCTAGCGGGAGGGGAGAGGGGAAGATGAAGTGCCAGACAATCGATCCCCCAGCCCCAACATCCCCGGCTGCTGTCAGTCCCTTTTTATATTTTAGAACTGCCCGAGCGTAATGTGACACTTGGATCCATTTGCCAACCGATTCAAGCATCACCACAACTATATTCTCCGGGTGGAGCTCTCCCGTCTCCCTGTAGAAGTTCCTTTGCAGCCTGTCCCATTTTATGCACGTAACAAATGTCTGGCAGGCATTGTCTTCCTTTCCTGGGCAAAAAAGACAATCGGCAGACCGTGACTTACCAATCTTGCGCACGTAAGACTGAAAACACCCTTGTTCGCTCAAAAGTTGGGTCAGATAGAAGTCAGTCTCACCATGCCTTCGACTTAGCCACCTTCCCTTCGTGCAATTGACCCAAAACTACTGCCAATCGTTGAGCGAACGCTGTCTCTCTTTGCGGACAACCATCTCCCTTGCATTCTCGTTTCAACGCAGATAAATAGAGTGGCGCTTTCTAGCCAGGAGACCAAGAGGTATCACGCCTGCAATGACTTTCACTGCCAAATGAGAGATGTCGGATACGAAGATGCAATCCTCAGTGCTCCTCTTCCCTATACCTGTGCCAGGTGTTTTCGGTAAACTACCTTACTGAGAGCGTCGCCCCATACCTCTGCTCCATACAGTAGCACTGACCCTATAGCACTCATCAAGAGGCGTCTTCTTGACGGGCTGGGTCCCGCTATGTTGGCCATAGTTCAATTCAGAGTCGATACTCCTGAAGCCGCCTTCTCAGCCGTTGCCCTGATGCGCTCAGAAAAATTCATCTTCGAGTTGATCAGTAGCCCCAGGTACTTCACCGCTGGTTTCGATTCGATTTGTATGTCTCCAATACTGATCATCCTTACTCCAGAGATTCTCTGGTTCCCAGCAGTACGAACTGCGTCATTGAGTCTTCCCTTGATGAGTTTCTCTAGCACTTTTCCAGCCGTGTCTAGCGTGCATAACGGGCGGTGTGCAGACGGTGATTCGGGATTTCCCTTCCCCTTGCTGATCAGCATGAGCCTCGCTACCTTCGATCGTACCGGGGAAACCCCGTCCCGTAGGTTCATGTTGAATGTGCTGACCAGCAAGTTAAAACAATGATGATAAATTAGCCGCAACACCTCAGCCGGAACACCATCTGGACCTGGAGCCTTCCTCGCTTTCAATGAAAGGACTGCCTCCTCCAGTTCCGGCTGTGGGAGGAGTGGACAGTCAACTGCTGTTTCACCATGTATGGCGTCAACATGCACGGGATGGGCGGGGAATATTCCCGCACTATCTCATCCATCTTTTCCGCATAATGTGTGCAAAGCTTCCGTAGGGCACCAATGTTCCGCATAACTGTAGTAAAGGCCCCACGGAGCATTATTTAAATTACCCATTAGTTCTTGCCAGCAGCAAGCCTTGCTATTGTTGATCAATTTGCGAAGGCATTTTCTGGCCGACTTATTAGCTGCCACGCAGTGGCTTGCCTCGTCAAGGTTCCGTGCCCATTGAGCCTCACGTCGAAGCTTGTGACACTCCCTTCGCTTTTCAATGATTTCACTTGACCATCAGTACGCTGGGGGTTTGGCGTGCCGGGGTTTCTGACGGAGCATGAAAGGGCAGTACTCCCAATGATGCTCACGTCTTGAGCGGCCACTTCTTCCATCCCTTCCGAAGCTCCCTACAGCGGGTCACCTGCTGTGAGCAAATCGACGAACCTCTTGACGTCCATCCTTCTTGTGTTCCACCCTGTTGTAGGAAGCCGAGAACATGGACGTCAGGAGACAACATCACTGATCTCAAGCAAAATGCACTGATGATTATTGGCTAAGTAGTCCTCTAATACTTTCCAGTTGTGTATCCTCCGTACTAAGGACTCCGAGGTGAATGTCACCTTCGGTATGGTTCCCTTACACCCAATACGGCGAAAAGTCGGCGTATTGCCAGTGATTAGTAAGACAAGCGCCGTCCTGGACGGCATTTCCAGGATTCGTTTTCCCCGCGGATTCGTTTGAGGCGTGCCTCATTCGATTTCTTTAGCGTTGAAGTCCCCCCCAACGAGTACGCTGCCCTCTGCGTTCGAGGCAGCGCCCTCAAAAGCATGAAGCTTGCTTGACAAGATGA
Organism: Odontomyia ornata; assembly: GCA_963969285.1. Lineage (NCBI taxonomy): Eukaryota > Metazoa > Arthropoda > Insecta > Diptera > Stratiomyidae > Odontomyia > Odontomyia ornata. The sequence goes on along the minus strand of OZ017738.1, from coordinate 271,042,045 downwards.
TATCGATTCGTTAGGCGTTAGGTATACACTAAACAAGGTGTTCCCTGAGCATCGAACACACATGAAACCATCCCCCCATCCACAACTCTCCGCTTGGAAATCACTGTTCCAAATCCAGATGGCGGCAGTACAAGTTTCGTCAGGATACCATAATGCATCTTTTTTATCATCGTGTTGCTCAGTCAGCAGCAAGAAGTCATCTTTCATGTCCCTCGCAAGCTGCTCAAGCAGATTTTGGGCGGTACAACTGTGGTGTAGGTTTAGCTGCAGGATGCGGGTCATCGAAGTTTTGATTTCACCTTGGTTAGGGCTTCCTGGAACACCCGGCATTTTCCTGATCCCAAGATATGCCCAAAATCAGGTCTTGGATCAGCATCCTTGCAAAGAATACAGTGTGCCTCCTTCGTACACTCTTTTCTTTTATGTCCCATTTCACCGCATTTGTAGCATAGAGAACTCCTATCGGGTCCTTTGCATTCTTGTGCTGTGTGACCATAGCCAAGGCATTTGAAACATTGAAGAGGCGTTGCGCATCGCCGTATCGTACAGACAGCCCACCCTATTCGTACTTTGCCTTTGCCCAAAAATGCTCGGTCAAGTCAACTATGGCCATGCTTCTCCCCTATTGTTTTCTGGTTTCAGTCTCGCCTTGATCCTGCCCACGCTAGGGAACTCCCTTTTGATGGCCGCATCTACCTTGGCCAGATCCGTGGCGAAGTCACTGCCTCTTTTTACGATCGTTATCATCGGCTCAAGCGAGGCTATAGTTGCGCTTTTGCTGAGGACTTTCTTTCTTGCGTCGCAGAATGCTTTCTTATTGCCGGCCTCTGCTCCGAATTCGACCAGTGTGTGGCCCGACCGCGTCGTTCGTACTGCTTTAATGGTAGTGTTGGTGTCTTCAGGCCTTATGTTTCCCCTGATTTCCCGCAGTACCTCAGCGTAGGATTGACCATCTTGAGGCTTTACGAGCAGTGCCTACTGCCGGGGTCTTCGTCGGGGCTTCTGTCTCTCCTGTTTTGCATCAGGTCTTTTTTCTTGTTGGGCATCCGTGTAAACTTTACTTTCTGGCAGTTTTTGAAGGAGTTTCTTTGTGGCTTACTTCGCTCTTTTTGTAAGCACTATCTAGAACCCATGATTTGGTGCTCCACGCCTATCAAGTGCCTCTTCCTTCCTTCTTCTATCCCGATCTCCTATGAGGGCTAGACGCCATTCTTTTATTGATTTTTAATGGTGGAGCTATCTGCATGTGGCCTTTAAATTTCATCCCCAGCGCTTCTTTAGCCTTCTGCTCATCGTCGGCCCTTAAACAGCTCCTCCGATAATGTCCATCCGGTCTAGGAGCTCTCGTAACTCAAGGAGCCCAACCTTTACTGCTTTGCTGATTTTTGGGGAGTCGCATGCAGATTGTATTCTTTTCAGAACAACTCCCGCTTTTCGGAATAGCCTTTCTTCTTCGTATCGCTGGGCGGCAATTGTACTTTGCGACCATCCTTGGGAGAGGTTACTGCTTTTTGTTTCCGAATACAGTACATCTGCCACATTTTTGAGGTTGGCGGTACAATCACACAATGTCACTTTATTTGTCTGGTCATTCGTTTCTTTTCTTGCCGAAATCTCTTCGTTGGCTTTAGGAAGGTTCTTTATTACATCGGCATTTAAGACACTTGCATCGATCACTTCGGTAACGTTCACAGCAGTGACTGTCGAATTCTCGATGTTCTTTCAGGTACTACTATCTTGAGGCACCGTAAATATCATAGTTCGAAAATGAGCTCTTGTACGCTTGCATTAACCAAGTACAAAACGATATACTGGGCCTGGCAAATGCAAGCGAGACTTGAGAGCATCTCGTCTTTATTGGTTTCAAGCAATTAATGAACAATTGTGTGCGATCCGCATAAAAGCAAAATTGTTCAAAGTCTGGCTGATCAATGTTCATGCGCCGACCGAAGAAAAGGACGAAGAAAAGAAAAAAATTTTCTACAATCACCAGGAAAGACTCGTCAACTCATTCCTTACAAACGACATAAAAATAGTTCTGGGTGATTTCAGGGCTAAGGTTGGCAACAAGATATCTCATGGGGGAACTATTGGAGAATATACCCTCCAGCATGAAACAAATGACAACGGCCAGGGGCTGATCGATTTTGCATCTTGCAGAAATCTAGTCATACGTTTGACTTGCTTCCTACATCAACGCATTCATAAAATTACCTGGTTATCGCCACATGGCAACACACAAAACCAGGTTGATCATGTTCTGATCCAACAACGTTGGGCTGCAAGCATATATATAGAGAGTACTGGATCCGCAACCGGTCGCGAGAGCCGAAGCAATTAGCAACCTTCGCTAAAGTTGTGTGAAGTTGAGGTTTGAACTGATATGTTTTTGTCTTTGCACTTAATTCACTCCGAAACACGTTCACGTTTATAAAGTTTTTAATTTCGAAGATCGCATGTACGAACCCGGGACTTTAGTTCTCTGTTTTTATTAAAATCTTACGAATTTTCCATCGGCTATGACACATGAGTTTTCTCGCCGCTTTCGTGCCTCTACGAATTTCTTTTGCTTTGACGTTCAAGTTTTCTGTTGTGTTGTACTCAAACTGTTTTACTTATGATAACGAAGGCGCAATCGTGTGCACGTGAAATGAAATTTTGTCGGTGTGCGCGGGTGTCAGTGGAGGAAGTGATTCTTCTGAAGACAGAAAAGAAAAACCCGTCTGGAAACAATGGGGAAGGAGAAGTAGAGGGAATCATATAGTTAGTAGTAGTAGTTAGTAGTAGTAAGTTATTTATAACTTATTTATCTGGTAAATTTGCTTCCCACATAGACAAGTACACAGATTCTTAAAATTTGACATCAAAAGGCTCGAACCGGCGTCTGTGGACAAAATTTTCAGGGAAACCCTCGATAACCAGCTGGCTTCTATCTTATCAGACGCATCGTTAAAGATAAGCAACGAGCTCTGAATAGAAGCGAAAGAATAGTGGCAGAATAGACGATCGGACATCAAGCCTAGAGCATGAGAAATGATTGATTCAATGATGATTCTAGAATGCGTAAGACAAAAAGAATCAGGCGAACAAGGATAATGTAGCTAGGAAGACCAGGACAAGGAGAGACCACTATGAAAATGTCAGAAGAGCAGCGAATAGGATAACTTGTATTCAGAAATTAAAATCATATGACGACCAATTAAGAAGTATCCATGTAAGTTTAACGAGCAACAACACAAGACAAGCAAACATAGTAGTGAAAAGCTTGAAATATGGTTATCAGTCCAAAACCACGCTCTGTCATGATGACATCCGCAAAATCATCGCTGATGAAACCGCTTTTAAGAAAAGATGGGCATCATATTTCCCGTCACTTTTTACTCCACCGCATAGCTCCAGAGCACTGGAGTCTATATATGTTTACGGAGAGCTTCCATTGGCCCCAACAACTCTAGATGAAGTTTTTTCCATCATCATAGCCCAAAAGAATGATAATGCGCCGGCATTGATGAGATTCCAGTGGAGCTCATCATATATGGTGGCAACAGTGTTCATAAAGCTCCTCACAAAGTCATCCAGCACATTCGGCAACAAGAACATATGCCAAAAGAGTGGAGCCAATCAATTACGAGTATACTCCCTATCCACAAAAAAAGGTGACAAGCTACAGTGCAAAAATTACATATCACTACTTTGAACAGCATACAAAATATTTTCAAAGATCTTAGTAAATAAAATCGTATTATATGCCACCGTCAAGCAGGCACTTAAAAAATGCTAGGAGTTCAACATAGACGTACACCAAATTCCGATGACTTTAAGCATGCATACGACAGAATTGATCACAACGTACTGTACTCAATAATACTTTGGTTTGGTATCCCAGACAGGTCAGTCCGTCTTACAAAAATGACAATGACGTCAATGACCTCACAAGTCCGCATCAATAATCAACTCACCAATGCCTTTGACTCAAATATCGGACTGAAGCAGGCAGATGGGCTGGCCCCATTGCTATTCAATTTGGCTCTAGAGTACATCATACGGAAGCTACCTTTCGATACGCGAGGTACATTTCTACACAAGTCGAGCCAAGTAGTAGCATATGCGGATGATATCAACATTTTGTCACGGTCATTCAAAACTGCTAACGAACTCTTCCTGAAACTCGACAGCGAAGCAAAGCTAGTAGGGCTACAAAACAATGCAAATAAAACAAAGCTCATGACGCAGTCAAGGGAAACAACCTCAAGCACACAAAATATCTCACTTGGCGAATACAGTATCGTAAATGTAGGTGAATTTGTGTATTAAGGCGCCAAAATAACGAAAACGGGTAATGAAAGAGACGGCATGCGCCGAAGAATACAGCTGGCAAATAAAATATTTTATTCACTTTTGACGATCATGAAGACCAGCTGCATACACAGGAAAACAAAGCTCCAAGTATACAAATCTGTGATAAGGACTTTGCTTTGCTAAGAATGTGAAACATGGACCCTAACCCAAGCATCCGCAAATATATTGAACACCTTCGAGGGATGGGTCCTGATGCGAGTAATTGGAGCGAAGCTGGACGGGGACCAATGGCGAATCCGGTACAATTATGAGCTGTGTGAAATTGTTGACAAGCCGGAGGTCTCAACAATTGTAAGGACGCAGAAGCTGCAATGAGCTGGCCACATGAATCGTATGGATTAACAACGCATACCCAAAAAGGTACTCGTTGGGAGAACTGAAGGCCGGAGACCAGTGGGGAAACCAAGGAAATACTGGTCTGACTCGGTCGATGAATGCAGTCTATCGCTGCTCGGATTTCAAAATTGAAGGAGGCCGTCAAAGTACTGAGGCCGTTAGAGGCGATATCTGCAGGAAGCGAAGGCCCGGGAGGGGCTATAGTGCTAGGAAGAAGAAGATGAAGAGGATTTCAAACTCAAGCCAAAATCGATAGTATACGATTTTTAATAGGTACCTAACTACGGCTTTTTTATTACAAATTGGTTCTTTCAAACCGTCTCTTTTGCAAGGCAGTTGTTTTTTTATACCGTACACAAAAGAGTACTTACTCAGCGTTTGCTGTTGGGTCGGGCCTGTAACTGCTAAAATTTTTATAGTTCTTACTTTCTTTTAATTTCTACCCAATGAACTCATTTTCATTTGCTTAGCTTGTGTAAAATGTAACAATTCAACAATTGTTGTTGTTCTTACGGTACAATTTATTATCCACAACCAATGAAAGTTTGGCGTATTGATTGTTAATGAATGCCAAGCACTTCTATTACGTTTTCTCTATTTGATGCGATGCACAGAATTTTCGCACAAAACAGCATTATTATATAAATTAAGTTTTGACGGGAAATCAAATTTTCTCGAGTATTTTAAAAAAAATTACGTTGTGCTCTCCATTCCGTAGATATTTCTCTCTCAGATTTCTTGGTATTTTTCTTCGCAGCTCTTCTAACGATAATCTTCTTCTCCCTCTCGTGCCTTCGCTTAGAGATAGTTAGATTATCTCATTTTCATGACCGTATTGATTTTTTCGGAAGTTGGTTTGGTCAGTACATCCTCCCGTGTGCCTGCTCAACTATGATATGATCTGAGTAAATCAGTACATATCACCAATGAGGGAACACTCGTAGTCTGTCCGAAAAATCCCCAGAACTAAATCACGTTGCTCCCAACGAGATTCGAATCTGGGACCTTCGGCTTATGCGTTCATGCTCAAACCACTAGACCAAACAGACTACTCTCCTAACGATAATAGATTTAGTGAAAATTTGAGAAAAAACTGCAGAGAATGGGAGGGTAACACAAAAAATTCACTTTTGTCGTCTTGGTTTTAGGTCTCTTGCATTTTGCATTTGATTTGAGAACGTGGAAACGATTGAGAGAGAGTTGATGATTTTGAGCGCGAGTTCAAAACGTCACTAGTATCTATAATATCCTAGGTTGCCAACTGTTCATTTCCACACAGTACAATTTTTACCTGAAATTTCTTCCGCATTCCATTCCGCAAAAAATTCCAGTTTTGGAAAAACGCAATGTAGAACATGTTATTTTTTTTTTGTCGCAAAAAACGCACATGAGACTTTACAAACCCTGGCTTTATTCTCCTTTTGCCCTTTCGCCGCGATTATTTTAAGATGCTAGCCTTTCTTCCGGAAAGCGTATTTATTGCACTTGGGTGAGTGCTTTCCACTTTACATGGTCAAATCATTTCACTCAGTTATTAATCTTTTCCACTGCTGATTTGATTCAAATTGGGGCCACGATTTGCGCGAATGCGGATGGACCGAGGATATGGGAGGCGCCATGAGGTTCCTTCCTGGGATGACAGGTAACCACTCTGATTGGATCTGGACTACGCTTTGGACAATGAACTGGATAATAACAACGACGACGCAACCAGCGGTTGCAGCCACGATGTTAACAGTACATCGAGAGCGGTACAAAACATGACAAAAACGACGAATAATACAATGACATAAAAAAACGGAGATTAGCAGACAGTCTGGTTCAGTCTGAGATCCTTGCGGCGTGCAGGTGCAGCAAAAAAATGATGCAAACGCCAGAGTGTCCTATTAAGGAAAAGGGGGAAACTCTGCAGGACGCTTCAGGTGTTTGAGCGGTGGAAGATAATATAAAGAGCATCGGAAATTCGATGGTTACTGCTGCGATCGTTTCCGACGCGACCGATGCAAGGGTCGAAAATCCCGACATAGTAAAGAAACATCCTGAAGCCAACGAGGAGATTACCGCACGAAAAACAACGAGTGACCAGACAAATAAGGCGACGTTGTGCGATTGCACCGCCAATGTCGAAAATGTGGCGGAAGTACTGCACTCGGAAACGCAACGCAATAACTTCTCCCAAGGATGGTCGCAAAGTACAATTGCCGCCAAGCGATATGAAGAAGAAAGGCTATTCCGAAAAGCGTGAGATATTCTGAAAAGAATACAATCTGCATGCGACACCCCAAAAATCAGCGAAGCAGTAAAGGTTGGGCTCCTTGAACTACGAGAGCTCCTAGTTCACAAAGAACACTATCGAAGAAGCTGGTTAGGGGCCGAAGACGAGAAGATGGCTAAAAGAGTGCTGAGGGCGAAATCTGAAGGCGACATACAGATAGCTCCACCATAAAAAATCAATAAAAGAATAGCGTCCAGCCCAATCGAAGGAGATCGTGATAAAAGAAGAAAGGAAGAGGCCCCTGGTAGGCGTGGAGCACCAGATCATGGGTTCCAGATAGTACTTACAAAAAGAGTAAAGAAAGCCGCAAAGATACTTCTTCCAAAAGTGCCAGAAAGTAAAGTTCGCACGGATGCCCAACAAGAAAAAAGACCTGATGCACAACAGGAGAGACAGAAGCCCCGACGAAGACCCCGGCAGCAGGCACTGCTTGTAAAGCCTCAAGATGGTCGATCGTACGCTGAAGTACTGTGGGAAATCAGGGAAAGCGTATGGCCCAAAGACACTAATACTACAATTAAAGTAGTACGACCACCGCGGCCGGACACATATTGGTCGGATTCGGAGCAGAGGCCGGCAATAAGGAAGCACTCTGTGACACAGTAAAGAAAGTCCTCGGCAAAAGCGCAACCAAACCCTCGCTCGAACCGGCAACGATCGAAAAGGAGACATTGACTGTGGAAGGATCTGGCCGAGGTAAAAGAGGCCATCAAAAGGGAGTTCCCTAGCGTGGGGGGAATCAAGCCGAGGCTGAGACCAGCAAACAACAGGGGACAAGGCACGGCCATAGTTGAATTGACCGAGCAGGACGTCGAACAATTTCTGAACAAGGGCAAAGTAAGAATAGGGTGGGTTGTCTGTAGGACACTGCGAAGAGCAACGCCTTTTCATTGTTTCAAATGCCTTGGTTGTGGTCACACTGCACAAGATTGCAAAGGACCCAATAGGAGTTCTCGATGTTACAAATGCGGTGAAATGGGAACTAAAAAAAAAGAATGTACGAAGGAGGCACGCTGTATTCTCTGCAAGGATGCTGATCCAAGACCTGATTTTGGACACATATTGGGATCAAGAAAATGCCGGATTTTTCAGGAAGCCCTAGCCAAGGCAAAATCAGAACTTCGATGACCCGCATCCTGCAGCTAAACCTACACTGCAGTTCAACCGCCCAAAATTGGCTTGAGCAGTTTGCGAGGGACATAAAAGCCGACTTCTTGCTGCTGACTGAGCAACACCATGATAAAAGTCCTTCATTATGGTATCCCGATGTAACTGGTTCTGCCTATATCTGGATTCGGGACAGTGATTTCCAAGCGGAGAGTTCTGGATGGGGGGGATGGTTTCATGTGGGTTCAGTGCTCAGGGACCACCTTGTTTAGTGTGTACCTAACGCCTAACGAATCAATATCATATCTCCAAGCCAAGCTTAATGCTCTGGGTGGTGCTGTCTTGAACGCAGAGGGCAAAGTGCTCGCTGGGGGCTAAAGCAATCGGATGGGGCATGCCTCAAACGGATCCGCGGGGAAAACGAATCCTGGAAATGGTGGCCAGGACGGTGCTCGTCATACTGAACTCCAGAAATACGCCAACTTTTCGCCATATTGGCTGTGAGAGAACCATACCGGACGTGACATTCGCCTCGGAGTCCTTAGTACGGAGGATACACAACTGGAAAGTATTAGAGGACTACTCAGCCAGTGATCATCAGTGCATTTTGCTTGAGATCAGTGATGTTGTCTCCTGACGGCCGTGCCCTCGGCGTTCTACCACAGGATGGAACATCGGAAAGATGAACGTCGAGGTGCTCACAGCAGGTGAGCCGCTGCAGGGAGCTCCGGAGGGGACGCAAGAACTGGCAGCTCAAGACGTGGTGAACTCTACTATGAGCATCATTACGACTGCTTGCTGCGCTTCTATGCTCCGTCGAAACCCCCGGCACGACAAGCCCCAGTGTACTGGTGGTTGACTAAAATCGCTGAAAGCCGGAGGAAGTATCACAAGCTTCGACATGAGGCTCAACGGGCGCGGAGCCGTGACGAGCCATACAACGGGGTGGCAGCATATAAGTCGGCTAGGAAATGCCCTCGCAGACTGATAAATAATAGCAAAGCTCGTTACTGGCAAGACCTAGTGGACAATGTGAACAAGGATCCGTGGGGCCTTGGCTACAAGCTAGTTATGCGGAAGCTTGGTGCCCTACGGAAGTCTTGTATACATGACGCGGAAAAGATGGACGTGATAGTAAGGGGACTCTTCCTCGCTCATCCCGTCCATGTTGACACTAGCAATGGTGAAACAGCAGTCGAGTGCCCACTCTTCACGCAACCGGAACTGGAGGAGGCAGTCCTCTCATTGAAAGCGAGGAAGACTCCAGGGCAAGATGGTTTTCCGGCTGAGGTGTTGCGGCTCGTCTATCATCATTGTCCTGACTTGATGCTCAGCACATTCAACGTGGACCTACGGGATGGGGTTTTCCCGGTACGATGGAAGGTGGTGAGGCTCGTGCTGATCAGCAAGGGGAAGGGAAATCCCAGATCGCCGTCTGCATACCGCCCGTTATGCATGCTAGACACGGCTGGGAAAGTGCTAGAGAAACTCATCAAGGGAAGTCTCAATGACATGATTCGTGCTGCTGGGGACCTATCTCCTCGGCAGTACGGCTTTAGAGCAGGACGTTCTACCATTGATGCGGTTGCTGAGTAAACGCGGTCCAAAAGGCAGAGGCATAGTCGCACCAAGCGAAGGGTCGTCCTGTTGGTGACACTCGAGGTCAGGAACGCCCTTGACTCCACTAGATAGGTCGATATTCTGGATACGCTGGAAAACCCTTCCCCAGTTCCAGAATATTTAATGCGGCTTTTGAGGAACTACCTAAAGGACCGAAGCCTGCTCTACGATACGACACAGGGCCAACAAAGGATGGAAATTACATCGGGTGTCGCCCAGGGATTTATCCTTTGTCCGGACCTGTGGAACGTGTCTTACGACGGGCTACTAAGACTTGAGATGCCAGATGAGTCGCGCTTGGTCGGCTATGCGGATGATGTTGCGGCTCTGGTCGCTGGACGCACCGTTAAACAGGTGCAACTTAGGCTAGGTATGCTAATGCGCCAAGTGAGGGAAGGGTAAACTGCTTGTGGGCTCAGTTTAGCTCTGGAGAAAACCGAAGTGGTCATCTTGACAAAAAAGAGAATCCCAAAAGTAAGAATGATCAGTATTGGAGATATACAGATCGAATCGAAGCCAGCGGTGAAGTACCTGGGGCTACTGATCGACTCGAAGATGAGTTTCTCTGAGCAAATCAGGGCAAGGGCTGAGAAGGCTGCTTCGGGAATATCAGCTCTTACTAATGGTCAACGTAGCGGGACCCAGCCCGTCAAGAAGACGCCTCTTGATGAGTGCTGTAGAGTCAGTGCTACTGTACGGAGCAGAAGTATGGGGTGACGCTCTCAGCAAGGAGGTACACCGAAAACGTTTGGCACACGTACAGAGAAAAGGAGCACTGAGAATCGCATCTTCGTATCCAACAGTCTCCGACTCGGCGGTGAGAGTGATTGCAGGCATGATACCTGTCGCCCTCCTTTAACCTGCGCCGAAACGAGGATGCGAGGGAGATGGTTGTCCGCAAGGAGAGACAGCGCTCGCTCAACGATTGGCAGCAGTCTTGGATCAATTGCACGAAGGGAATGTGGACTGCGTGCCTCATCCCGGATGTGAGACCGTGGCAGAATCGAAGACATGATGTGACTGACTTTTATCTGACCCAGCTATTGAGCAGGCATGGGTATTTTCAGCCTTACCTGCAAAAGATTGGTAAGTCATGATCCCCCAATTGTCAGTTTTGCCCAGGAGAGGAGGACAATGCCTGTCAAACATTTTTTGCGTGTACAAAATGGGTCAGGCTGCGAAGGGAACTCTACAGGGAGACGGGAGAGCTCACCCCGGATAATAGAGTTGCGGTGATGCTCGAATCGGTTGACAAATGGAACCAGGTGGCACATTATGCTCGGGTAGTCCTAAAATATAAAAGGGACTCACAGCAGCTTGGGGCGCTGGAGTTGGGGGACTGATTGTCTGGCATTTCCCTTCTCCCCTCCCACTAGGGAAGGGATCCTCCAGCTTGAAGGCGCCTCACGGCGTAACAAAACGAGACCTGGCCCAAAGTAATATGCCAGACGGTTCCAGGGTACGTTTTCGGGTTGACAAGGGAGGTGTTTAGTGGGTAGTCCAGTCGCCTTCTTGCGAGCATGAGAGTCGCATACTCTGTGCATAAATGGCACTCACCCCCCTACCACAAAAAAAACTGGTAGCGATTGTAGTGGCGGGGTTTGGTGCGGCCTAGAAAATAGCAAAATTAGTAAGCAGCATATCAAATTGTTCCGCTCTTATTGCGTTGTTATTTTCATATCAATGGTGTTTTCTACGCAAAGGCCTTTCAAGCAGTTTGCCTAGGTGACTGCTCGATTACTACACAACAAAAGTTATGGTTTACATTCTTCCATCCGGAAAGTGGAGCTTAAACTTTGCATGTTGCCGGGAAATGCACCTTGACAAGAGTATTTGAATAGCAGGTACATCCTTAAACAAAATACAAAAATCAGCTCTACAAGTGATAAGAACGTTGGGTGTGAATCCAGGTAAAAACAGAACTCAGGAAATCATACTGCAATTTGCAACATCAAGCAATTAGCACAAAAAATTATATTGTTAGTGAATTTTATCGCATTTTGAAAAAAAGCAAAGGTAACCTCAACACTAAGTATGAATTTAATAGTAATTGTAGTGTTAAAACTTTGACGGAAGCATTTTATTTACTAGTAAGACTGGATTTCTTAGATAATAAAACAATAGACAAAGATGCTACTATCAGTTTGATTATAACGGAGAAAACGAGTACAGGGCAAATCGTTGGAAAAAATTTGTGGAAGGCCAAAACAATGGTCTATTTAAGGGCAAGGGAAGATATAAAAATCATAGTCAAACAAATTGAGGACAATATTGGCAAAATCAATATCATAACAATCACAGACAATCTAGGCATATTGAACAAATGAAAGTGGACCACTTAAATGGCGAGGAAAATTTTTAATTACTACCTCACAACAGAACTTAACAATAGTAGAACTGACTATACGTGGCGACAGATTAAATGGCTTACCGAGACCGGATCTACTACGATCTCACTAGATGAAAAAAAAATACCTAAATATAAATGTGAAAATTTACCCAAAATACTACGTTTTGATACGCTGGATGGTGTAACCAATGTAACACAAGAAATTACAACTTACATCATTTAAAAACAAGAATTTTGATGGTCTAATTGCTCAGAATTTTTTGAAACCAATCCAGGCAATCATAAATTTAGAGTAAGGTTTAATCAAAATTCACAATGTCAGGGCAACATTTTTAAACTCTTGTCCTTACAGTTTTGAGGATATTAGTTCCTTAGAAGAATTTACGTTGAAGAAAACATCCGCAATAAACTTATAAAAGTAAGAGAGGACATGAACTCAGAAAAGAAAAATTACGTATATTGATAGGAAAAACCAAACTTTAATTTTCCAAGAAAAAGAGAGC
>OZ017738.1:270911995-271024495 GCA_963969285.1 Odontomyia ornata | reverse complement strand
GCTAAACATTCATCTATACTTCTCAATTGGTCGTCATAGTATTTTCTTTTCTTAATCCTAATTATCTTATTCGCTACTCTTCTGAGATTTTCATAGTGTTCTCTTTTCGTCCTGGTTCTCCTACCTACGTATTCTTTGTCCGCCTGATTCTTTTTATCTAACGCATTCTGGCACTCATCATCGAACGCATTCTGGCACTCATCATCGAACCGATCGTCTGTTCTGCCACGGTTCTGATAGCCGCTCTTTCCATCCAGAGCTCGTTGCTTGTCTTTAACGATGCGTCTGATAAGATGGTTGTCGAGGGTCTCCATGAAATTTTCGACCACAGACGCCGTTTGGAGCCTTTCGATGTCAAATTTTTGTAGCGGACTGGCCTTCGCTGAATATGCCTTTGACATACGACATCGATAGTTTAATTTGATCAAGTAATGATCTGAGTTGCAATTGGCTCCTCGGTTTGTACGGACGTCAAGTATGCTCGAAGCCCAACGTTGTTGGATCAGAACATGATCGATCTGGTTTTGTGTGTTGCCATCCGGCGATACAAAGGTCATTTTATGGATGCGTCGATGTGGGAAGCAAGTCAAACGTATGACTAGATTTCTGCTAGATGCAAAGTCAATCAGGCGCTGGCCGTTGTCATTTGTTTCATTGTGGAGGCTATATCCTCCAGTCGTTCCCGATGAGATAGCTCATTGCCAACCTTAGCGTTGAAATCACCTAGAATAATTTTTGTTTCGTTTGTGGGCAATGAGTTGACCAGTCTTTCCAGGTGATTGTTAAAACGATTCCTTCGTTTCTTCGTCATTTTCTTCGGTCGGGGCATGAAAATTAATCAGCCAGATTTTGAAGAATTTCGCTTTTATACGGATCGCACACAACCGTTCATTGACTGCCTTAAAATCAATAACGTGCGATTTGAACTCCCTATCCACAATGTAGGCCACTCCAAATTCTCGTTTTCCAGTAGGCTCCCCACTTTAAAATATTGTGTGCGATCTCATGTCTTGAATGTCGTTTCCAGTCCAATTCGTGTCCTGGACTGCCAGTATTTTTAATTGATATTGACTGGCCTGTTGTAAAAGGTCCTTAACAGCGCCAGGGTAATTGAGTGATCTGACATTCCAGGATCCAATGCAATTGTCCCTTTTTCGTTTCCGAGGTCTTTGCATTGAGTCTAATCTATTCCAAGGCCTATTTGCGGGTTTCGAAACAATTAAGGATTTTCCAGGGACGGGGAGTTAGCCCGTCACCCAACCTCCATTCCGGCGGCATGGTTATTACGTCGATTCCGTTATCAGGTGCAGAAGATTCGCCTTCACCCCCTTACGTCCTCATATAGGAGGTGTAAGCAGGATTTAGTAGCAGAACTGTAGATGGTTTTCCAGTTATGAGCTTTTATCGACATTTAATGTTACAGTATTGGGGATCCGGTAAATCCAATGTGCTACCCAAGAGCATTTACTACCATTTAGTTGGGGGGTTTGGGATGAAGAATTATGGAAGCTATGGGTTGGGGAAGCAAAGGGTGCTCTCCTTCTTTCTCAAACCGGCTTAGGACCGTCTATGGCGGAGTATATATATATATATATAGATATATATATATATATATATATATATATATATATATATATATATATATGTATATATATATATATATATATATATATATATATATATATATATATATATATGTATACACACATATATATATATATATATATATATATATATATACATATATATATACATATATGTATATATACATATATATATATATATATATATATATATATATATTATATATATATATATATATATATATATATATATATATATATATATATATATATATATATATATATATATATAAATGTATAAATTCCAAAGTAAGAATAAAATGTACAATAGCAAGTAATCAAACAAAATTGTGTCAATTAACAGAATTAGAAATTTAGAAAATGAGGAAACATAATTATATTAAGTCAATAACAACAAAAAGGAACATTTCATTCAAAAAAATAAAAGTTTTACTATCTATGCGTCAAAAAAACCATACAAATGAAAAATAGTACTGTACTAAATACTTTAAACAGGAAATTGAATTCGCTAGATACATATAATTAACTTAAATTTTATCGTTACCAAAATAAATACTACAGATGTAATGTCGATTTATAAAAAAAAATAATGAGAAGAAAACAATCAGATCACAAAAATTTTTAAACTAAATCAAAATTGGAAAATTTTGATCTCTACCGTGAAGGTATTATGTACTCCATAGTACATTCACATAGTATCCACACCTTCCATATACCCTGTATTGCACACTTTCTGAAGTTTCTTAGGGGCTGGTCAGCTGAGCCGGGGCCGGTCAGCCGAGCCAAGGCCTGACGTATTCAAAAAACAAAATATAAAGCAAATAAAATTTGCGACGAACATGTTGCTTTACGCATTTCAGAAGAAGGGAGTGTTGCCAGATCCTAATAAAAAAGATTGCATAGAACGAATTTGTTTTTCTGCAAAACTATTAATTTTTTGAGATTTGGTAACCCTGAAATCTCTCATCGAAGCTCATGTTTATATTCACGCCAATCCTCGCGTTTGCATTTACCTACCTATCTGCTGCCGAAGATTTATTGTTCGCTCTTCGGCTTGTATTGGATTTTTTCCAGAGGCTAGGTTGAGTGTGGATACTACTTGAATGGACGATGATGTATTCTAACCACAATATAAATAAACATCAGATGATTATCAAACATCATCTCATATTTCAATATTGAGTAAATTTTAGTATTGCCATAAATTATCAATTCAGAAATCTAAATTTAATGTAAAATATGTCAGCAATCGGATGTTAAGTAAAATGAAGTTCTATTATGTTAAATTAGTGTTTAAAATGAAAAAATTACAATCCAACACTTATTCGAGATATGCTGGTCTGTTTTTGGACTTACTGTGTAAGTACAGGGTTATCCATTTCATGGTAGGGAAAGTATAACCCTGCCATTGACATCTGTTAAAATTAAATGTCATCCAAAGCGTGGTTTTTTTAGTCAAAAATTTACCATTTAGATCGTTTAACAGTCGAAGACCGCGTTAAAATTATTAAATTTTATTGCAAAAATGGTAATTCTGCTGTATCAACATTTAGAGCTTTACGAGCCGATTACGGTCGACATAATCGACCTACACAGCAAACAATTTCGAACACAGTGAGAAAATTTGAAGCGACTGGATCGGTTATTGATATTGCAAGGCCTGTGCATCATTGCACCATTCGCTCTGCTGAAAATGTTGCTGTCCTTGCTCAAAGTGTGGAGGGAGACCCGAATTTGTCGATTCCTCGACGTGCTCAACATTTGGGCTTGTCTTACGGCTCATTGTGGTGGATTTGCATCTCCATCCATACAAAATCCAACTCAATCAAGAACTTAAGCCTCAAGACCATACACAAGGCAGAATGTATGCGAATGGGGTGATTGAACAACAAGCCATTGATAACGATTTTTCGAACAAAATTTTCTTTAGTGATGAGACTCATTTTTCGTTCAGTGGTTACGTAAATAAACAGAACTGCCGTATGTGGGGCTCCCAAAATCCTCAGATGATCGCAGAAAGGCCTTTGAGTCCGGAAAAGGTGACCGTTTGGTGTACATTATGGTCTGGTGGTGTTATTGGCCCGTAGTTTTTTTGAAAACAATCAAGGACGAGCCATTACAGTCAATTCTGACCGCTATGGACGGATGTTAACCGATTATTTTTGAAATGAAATTGACGATTGTGATCTGGAAAACATGTGGTTCCAACAAGACGGAGCCACAAGTCACACAACACAGGCTAATCAAGCACTTTTGCAAGAGAAATCTCCAGGACGCGTAATTTCGAGATTGAGTGATGTCAATTGGCCCGCGAAATCCTGTTACCTAACAACTTTGGATTTCTTTTTATGGAGCTATGCAAAAGATCGTGTTCATGCAAACAATCCTCAAAATCTTGAGCAATTGAAAACCAATATTCGTGAAGTTGTGGCCGATATATTGCCGGAAATGTGCCGAAAAGTCGTTCAAAATTACCTCAAAAGGATCGAGGCCTGTAAGAAATCCCGTCGACGACATTTGAATGATGTTGTAGTTTACGTATAATGGCAAGGTTCAATCTTTGTATTGAATAAAAAATTTTGTTTTCATCTGAATATTTAATGTGCTTTCTTAAGCTTTACTTTCCCAAGCGTAAAATGGATAACCCTATATATCTCTTTTCTAAGGGTATGTAAACGGCTGCATGGGACTATTACACTGTTAGGGTAGATTTAGACTGGAAGGTGTTTCACGCTTGTAGCTGCATACTACAAATTATAAAAGCTGTATAACCTATGAAAGAAAATCCTCTTAGAAAGAAACAAGAATTAAAACGTCCAACGCTTGAGCTTGTTTCTTCATATCGCGAGCGTGTCACCCTCGCATTCAATCGCGATTGAAAAAAGAAAAAAATCTGGGGTTACCCACAAACCCAAAACATCACATAGGTATTGGGGCATATTTAATTATTTGGCTTGTATGTTATCGTTATCGTAAACCATCTAAGGCGCTCAACCCACATTTGGAAGTTAGCAAAACAGAGAAATCTCTTACTTTTCATGTTTCCCTTGATCTATGTGGGCAGCCAGCAAGAACAGAAGCTAACCAAGTAGCTCAAAACAATGAATAAAATAAAGGCAGCAGCCCCAACAACAACACTCCCAATATACCCAACAGTTTGTTTTCTTCAATTTTTGTAAAATACATATAGGGAAAGAAAACAGAACTCTAAAACAAGACTGCGCGCTCTCGGCGCCTTTGAAATTATCCCTAATAATAAATAAATACAGCATCAATTTTACGTAATTTTTAAAAAATAAGAAGGAAGAAAACATTAGTTCCTAAACATTTTGCGCCAATAATCATCACAACGCCATAACTGCGTAAAGCGCGACTATCCTGTTTAACAGTAACAATCAAATTGAATGAAATATAAAAGCGAATTCCCACCCAAAACCAGAAAATATTCTAACAAAAGCTCTGTAAGTATCAAATAATCACAAGTCACTCAGTCCAATAGCTACCTTGACAGTAAATTATTCTCTCGGCTCGAAGCTAATTGGCCAACAAATACGAGTAACCGCAAGCAATCGCGAAAATGTAGATTAAAGTCGCGACCAACCAAACGCCGATTCCCTATGTACAGACTAATAGAATCACTCCCAACTAATACTAACTTAAAATGTACCAGCCATTTTCAAGAAAATCTCCTTCCCTACTAGCCCTATTAGCATATTAATTGCAAAGTACAAAGAAAATAGGTGAAACAGTATACTTGCAATAGTGAAATTAATTATAATTTATCTTCCTCTCAATAGAAAACATAAATGGTTAAGTAGTCACAAACCAAAAATTGATTGTATCCTTATGTGCATTAACATTCAATTATGTAAGTAGAGCAAAATACGAAAATAAAAGTAAAACAACTCATTATTATGCACCAATTACAGCTATGAAATGATACATAATAACAATGCAGAAAGATAATGTATGTTAGTAAATTCCTCAAAATAAAGGGCAAAAATAATTTGTAACAAATATTAAATAGCTCAAATGTAAAATAAAGTGAAACAGAATACTGGTATAATACCGAAACTAATTTTAATTTTGTATCTTCCGCTCAAACCAAAATGTAAATGGTATTCAAACTGAAAATCAAAATGAAAGATTATGTTAGTAGAAAAAGAAAAAAAATGTAAAAAAACATCATCACAATAAGTCATAAAATTCTAATTGAATTTATGAAATGTTAAAAATAATTAAAATAAAATAGCCGTGTAAAAAGATCAAAGAAAATACAAATAATCCTGTATCTCCTTACAATTTAATATGAGTAAAAAATGCAACAAAAAGCTAAGCTTTTAACAAATATATCAGCTTTAAAAAAAAGGCTAATAAGCTAATATAGGAACACTGATCCATTTTAATGTAAACTATAGCAAAAGAAAATTTGTTATAAGAGAATAAATTATTAATATACTTATAGTGGCAAAATAATAATAAATGAATGTTAAAATAATTTTTTAATAACCTTTACTTTTTGATTGGTAAAGGTTATTTAAAAAATGATAAAGTTAATTTACATTTGACGACTATGAAGGAACCCAGCTAAAACAAGCAAATACCTCTCGTTTACCTTTTAACAATATTTTCTGCAATTGGTTCAAACAAAGTGTCGGCTTAGCAACTAAAATTACGAATTAGGAATAGTTTTATATAACAATTAGGCTCTTCAAGCCACGCGTGAACCTTTTTTTTCGGGGGAAAAGTAATGTGGTGACGCCATACGAGGTTCATGCATTCGGCTTGGCCAATGTCTCGAGCATTACTAACGCTTTGCATATTTAACCTCGTAATAACACTACATCATGCGCAAAAGCTTGAGCAATAAACGTATAGGTTAGCGTGCCATATTCGTCCTTGTCCAGTTGGCTTAGCAGATGAGCTAAACTCAAAAGGGTACATATACAAAACCACTTCTCTAAAAGTTTGATCATTGTTGGTGGTCATCGAGATATGGCAGCGTAAACATTTTTCAAACAATCCACTGCCCCAATTTATTGATAATATTGATCGGCATTTTGGTTGACTAAGCAAAAAGGGTAAATGCACCTAACAATAAATTCAATCGATTGGCAAAAAAGGTAAGCTTGATATAAGCAATATTTTTACATAAATATCCATGGCCATCAACAAGAAAGTTACTTTTGATACAACGCCTAACCTACTCAAGGCACTTGCTCGAGCAATATTGTTTCAATACATTCAGCCCGAGACTGACAGTACTCAAGAGTGTCTCAGCTCGGATCCAAGCAGCCACTCGCATTGATTACCGGACAACCAGCGTGACCAGACTAGTTTCCGGCAATTGTGGTTTTCTTGACTTTACAACCAGTGGCAGTGCAATCAGCATGCATTGTTAGTAACCAGATGACCAACACGCATTAATTAGGGGCAACATGTCTAGCGTGCATAATCGGTGGCCAGACAATAGCACGACGAGAAAAGTTCCTGGCAATATGCGCAAGCCACCACAAATATCATTGGATTGCCGCCCACATCGATTGTCATCGAAAACCAACCAGCACGCAATAACAGTGGCTGGAATACTAGCTCGTATCAACTGCAGCCGGATGACTACCAACCACCACCAGCAGTCTGTGATGTTGACAGACTCCCTTTTGACTCTTGAGAAGGCAATCACTTTGATGCTCGGAGTGGGCCCAAAACCAATCCCGATCAAAGTACATCTCCCACGCTTAGCCCGTGGCCAAGCCCAGGAAGCAGCCACAATGAGGTGGACGCAACTTAAGTTTTTATTATCCACAGTTTACAAAAAATAAATTTTCAGAGCTTCCGCGCTCTGTTAATTTAAACACAGGTTTTTATTTACCAGCACTAATGTTTTTAATTTTTAATATCGCTCGCAACCGATCAAACTCTAACTCTCTTTTTTCTCATTCAGATTCTTTTATAACATATTTATGCTGACTTATTGTTTTTCTGTAATTGATATGAAAGTAAATTCATCTTGCTGATTAGATGGATCAGAAAATATTTCTTGGCAAATTTGAAATTCAATATCCTTTAAAATTGTTCTCAATATAAACACAACTATGAATTATTTGATTATTCAATATAAACACAACTAAAATATTTGAAATTCAATATTCTTTAAAATTGTTCTCAATATAAACACAACTATGAATTATTCTATTGCAAACGAAATCCAATCTGTTTCTTATCTTTCTTTATACCTGAGTCAGCAGTTCTGGGCTTAGTTTCTGACATAACATCTCTCCCCTTAAGTTCAAATTCGTCCTCGAATTTATTTTTTCTATTGAATTTAATGTAAATATTATTTCTTTTGCAATATAGATATATAAACAAAAAGATGAGTACGATCACAATAATTAGTGTGGTTATTATATTTGATACAATATGTTTCTGCTTTGTATATTTTATTTCATTAATTTCTTTTAAGTTATTAATGTAAAAGTCGTTTAATTCTTGCCATGTAATTTGTTTATCAAAATTTGTCAAATTCATAGGAATAGAATTTGGAATAATTACTCTTGTACGGTATTCTGGAAATTTGTTATTAAAAGTTATATTATTTATGGTTACTGAGCAATCATTGAAAACAAATATGTAATTTCCTTCCATGTCATGATTCCTTTCATCGCAAGTATTACTCCATTTTAATTTAGATTGAATAGTTAATATGGTTCCTGTTTCTACTTCAAGGATCGAGTTCTTTGTGTTTTGTATTTTAGTACATGTTTCATTTGTGTAAAAGCATAATTGACTTTGTTTAAGATCTTTAACGTTAATTTCATTATTGTATGTAAATATTTGATTATTATTTTTTACAATTGTTTCTTGTTTAAAATTAATTTGATAATGTTTGCTGTCTGGAATTGGCATTACAATATATTTAAAAAGTGTTATAATTTCATGGGGGATTTTTATAACAAATAGTAATTCTTTTGTGTTTTTATTATTTATTGCTACTGCTAACTCGTGGAACCTCAACTTTTCTATACCGATTTTATAATCAATTATTTCCTGCTTTGTTAACATATTTTTACTCATTATTCCTGTTCTAGCTGATACGAGATTGTCCTGAACAATTTCTAATTCATCCTTAATTATGTGTATGTTTATGATGGATGCCAAGTATGAAAATTCTGTTTTCCACCTATTATTGCTGTCATTTACTGATTTTTCGAGGATTACTCTATCTATTTTTCTGGTTTCTAAAACTTTTTTTAATTTCTTTCTCTAACCTATCATTAATAACTATCTGCTGGTTTATCTTCTCTATAGTTTCGTGATTATTTTATTCTATAGTTTTAAGGTGATCTTCAATATCTTGCCTGTCATTTGCGTCCATAACTCCAAATAACCATTTATATATACTACCTATAGGATCTATTAATCCTCTTTTATTAATCAATCTTTTCTTAGTTCTTTCTTCACAGATTTCCCTAAATCCTGATTTTGCTGCCAAAACGGAGCTACAAAGGTCCTTTAATTTATCTGTTGTTGTTGGGTTTCTTATTGTAGTTGTTTCTATAATATCTTTATTTAACTTATTTTTTAGTTTGGTCATAGTAAATTGCTCGTTATTCAATAAATTTTCGTTTTGTCGATGCTGGTGTTCATGTGGAAGTAGTGTATACAGTTGATGTTCCAAATCGTCAATTTCTTGAGCTAAGGTCCATTGTCTATGGTCATGTATACCTAAAGAATTTGTCTTTTTAATTTCATTTATAGCAGTTTCTATGTATGTCAAGTCAATTTTATGTATTATAAATTTCTTTGTGTTAACTAGTTGTACTGGATCCATTTTTATCTCCGTGTATCCTATGTTTGTATTTACTTCCTCAATGTTCAAGGTCGCCGATATTAGCACGGGTTGAAATATTGGATAAATTATCGTCGTGATGATCATGATTAAGTGTTGTCTGCGACGATTCTTTTTCAGCAATTAAACTTGAATTAGCTTGTTGTCCTTTACCTGTAATAATAACGTTCTTTTTTAGGTCTCTTAATGTTGACCTTGGCTATATTGTTATTATATATTTGTTTCTTAAATTTGGGTTCTAGCTTATGTCTATTGGCTTTGGGGTTTTTTACAAAAATTTCTTTTCTTTCTTCTGTATATGGTTCTCTTTTATTATTTTCTTTCTCCAGCATTTTCTCTTTGGCTTGTATTATGCATTTAAAGACAGTTTCTTTATCTATTTTACCGGTTTGGATATCTATTGGCCTTTGCTTTGCTGTTGAATGAATTTGCCTGTTATAGAATTCTATTGCCTCAAAAAATTTTTCTTTTGTAGTTTGGTTTACTATTTGGTTACAGCCGACTCTCATTTTTTCTTGAATTGTCTCATGAAACCTTTCAATATCTCCGTTTCCTGTATGCGAATGGGGTTTTGTTATATGAACTTCTATGTTCTTAGCGGCATAAATCAAAATCTCCATCTCCTATGATTAGTTTTGGTCTTCCTATCAATGCAAGTATACTCAATAGTCCTTCTCTCATGTCTGTCATGTTTTTGGAACTAAGGATGACTCCTGTTGCAAATTTTGAAAATTTATCTATTGCTGTAAGAATGGTGAAGCCATTAACAAAGAATAAATCCATATGTACGATCTCAGTGACTTCTTTTGGAGTTTGAGAAAGTTCTAACAGAGGTCTTATTGGTTTCCGATCCACCTTCATACGATTGCATTGGTTGCATACATTAATAAATCTGTTTATGTATTGTTTCAGATTTGGGTAATATATTTTTCTCTTGAGACCTTCATAGTTTTCATTGCTTCCCGAATGTCCTGTTTCTTTTTCATGGTAATTTTTAATTATTTCAAATAGCTCTGTTTCGTTTCCGATTTCTTTAACCATCTTATCAACTTTAATGAATCTTATTTTGCTTTTATCAAACAATTCAATCAACAATTGCTGTAAGTCATTATATTGTGAGTCCGTCACTTCGCTGTATATTCCAACTTTTCCAGCTCTTAGCCTTCCTTTTAATTGTTCTATTTGATCATTAAGAGAGCCCCATGGAATGATAATCTGTTTTCGATTAAATGTTTTGATTTTATGTCTTTCTTCTATTTTTTCCACTAAAAGTATTTGCTGCTTGTATTTATTAATGATGTCCTCTTTTATCGGGATGTGATCACCAAAATTTTCGTTTTGAGAATGGATTGTTATAGAAGGATTGAGAGGGTTTTTATTTTCTTTTTTTCTTTTTATAATTTTAACTTCAGGTACTAATTGTATTTCTTGTTCCTCATCTGAAGAATTACTGGGTAGTGGTATTCCTTGAACTCTATTAGGTAATTTTTGAATGGATATTATTTCAATGTTCCTTTTCTTTTTATGTTCGTCAAGGATAACATTTATTTCTCCTGATTCTTTAAGTCTAGATAAGAAGTCTGCAGGAATATTGTCTTTACCCTTTATATAGTCCAGTTTTATGTCGTATTCTCCCAACTTTAATATCCAGCTTTGAAGTCTAGGTGTTATATCTTTACCCTTAAATTTCTGGTATAACCACTTAATTGGTTGATGGTCTGTGTGTAAATCGAATTCCCTTCCATACAAGTAGGGTCTCAAATAATTTACTGCCTAGACTATTGCTAGCATTTCTTTTTCTATAACTGCATACCTTCGCTCATGTTCATTTAATGTTCTACTTATGTAACATATTGGGTGGCCATTTTGGCTCAATACAGCTCCCAGGGCATAGTTGCTTGCATCCGTTGTCACTTTGAATTTCTGGGAAAAATTCGGATGTTTGAGAACGGGTGCTGAGGTTAACAGGATTTTTAATTTTTCGAAAGCTCCGACATATTCGTTGTCGTTAAGGTTGATCTTTTTATCCTTTTTTAGATACTTTGTCATCGGCTGGGCAACCTTGGCATAGTCTTTAATAAACTTTCGATAGTAGCCCGTTAACCAAAGAAAATATTTAATTTCTTTTGCAGTTTTAGGAATTTGGACCTTAAGAACTTTTTCGATTTATCGGAATTTGGTTTTCTACCTTCCGTTCCGATTGTGTGACCTAGAAATTGGGTTTCCTTTTTTAGAAAATTGCATTTATCCACTTGTACCTTGAGATTGGCATTTTTCAATTGATTAAATACTCTTTGTAAATTTTGTAAGTGTTCCACCAGGGATGTACCAAAAACCAAAATATCATCCAAGTAGACGACACATATTTTATTAATTAAATCCTTCAATACTTGATTTATAAGTCGTTGAAAGGTCGCAGGGGCATTTTTTAACCCGAATGGCATTCTTGTATACTCATAATGACCACTCGACGTTGAAAAGGCTGTCTTTTTTATGTCAGATCTCCGCATTGGAATCTGGTGAAAACCCTTTGCCAAATCCAAATTAGAAAAATATTGAGCTCTTCCCAATTTTTCCAAAATACCGTCAATATTTGGTATTGGGAACCTATCATCAACCGTTACTGAATTCAATTTTCGGTAGTCTACTGCTAATCTCCATTTAGCCTTTCCTGAATTATCAGGCTTTTTTGCTACTACCACAATTGGTGAGTTGTACGGTGATGTACTCTCCCTAATTATCCCCTGTGATAGCATTTCGCCGATCTGTCGTTTAATTTAATCGTCGTGTATTTGTGGAGTCCTGTACATTTTTGAGTAAATAGGCTCGTCAGTAGTCGTTTTTATTTCATGTTCTACTAAAGTAGTGGCTGATAAGCAATCACCCTCCATGTAGAACACACTCTTATTTTGTTTAACAAGTTTTTCTAGTTCTCTTTTTTCTTCAGTATTTAAATCAGTCATATCGATATTTATATTATTAATAGGTTGCATCATATGAATTTCATTATAATTGTAGCTATAGGGGATTTCACCTTTTGTTATAAATGGGATAGTATTATTTCCAAATTGAACCACTTGATTCTTAAAATCTATCTTCGCACTAGTATCAATTAAAATATTTGTTCCAATTATTGCGTCAAATCTATTGTTGTTTAAGTTTGCTAATTTCCATATGATAAACTTCCTTATTCCTATTTCTGGTGGTGTTTTCGTAATTGTTTCATACTGAATAGCTTGAGTTCCCATAATTGTTCTGTACTGTTGATTATTTACTTTTGTCACAGGATGGTTACCTAATTTGTTTAAATTCAAAACTGATATTGTTGATCCTGAATCTATGAGGGTCTTAATTTTAATTTTATTAATATGAATATAAATTATTGGAAGATTGTATCCGAGGCTGGTTCCTGAAAATTTTGTTCTTGAATGTTTGATTCTTGAAAATTTGATTCCTGAAAATTTGATTCCTGAAAATTTGATTCTGCACTTATAGGATTAGTATCCATAGGCTCTGGCTCGTTTCTGTTTTGATAATAATTATTCCTATTATTTCCGAATCGATTTGGTTGATATTGGTTATAGTTATTATGGTTGTAATGTTGATTTTGGTTGTCTTCACGACGTTGATATCTAAAGGAATTATTATTCTGCCTATATCTATGACTATCCCTATTTCCTTGCTGTTGGTTATTTCCTTGCTGTTGGTTATATCCTTGATGTGGGATTTCTTCTCTATTTTCTGTCCTATTTTGATTATTCCTTTGATTTCTATTTCTGTTTTGTTTTTCAGTATTGTTTGAGGAATAGTTCTCATCATATCCTGTCTGTATAAGTGCGTTGTATGCTTCGTCCAAAGTTGAGACTCCTTTCGTTCGCAGGTACATAGCATCTGATCTGTGTATTTTATGTAAAAATTTCTCTAAAATACTTGCTTCATTATGTCCTGGTTTGTACTCATCTGGGTTCTCTTCAACTAATGTATATTTTAAATTTAACTTATCTAAAATGTCTGTTAAGTTATTGTATAATTTTGTATAATTTCTTTCATACTAACGATCTGCTAGCTCCTTCAGCCGTTGGTATGATTCCTGTACTCCAAATGCTGAGATAAGTGCTGCTTTCACGTTTCCCCAAGTTCTGTTTGCCACTCTCCTGGCTGTGATTGCTGCACGACCTTGTAGCTTTGAGAAGAGAATTTCGGTGATATATTCCAATCGTAAAAGTGTTTCGACTTCCATTATATAATTTTGTAATTGAAATGTGTTGTCACCCACGAATGGAGGCATAACCCTTGCTTCCCTTAGTAACTCGTGGAACGAGATCATTTTTTGCTCGCTTTTTAGTGCTTCTGGTTATCAACAATTACCTGATTAACAGTTCTGGGTCTCCAGCCTCTGGCGGCCGTTGTTGAAGGTAGCTACCTAACTCAGCCATCCCCTGAACTGTTATGACTGCTCACCGCCTTCTGTGATTAGTTGAACAGGGGCAACTCTTCCTGACAACTGTTATTAGCCTTGTCTGTTTGTTACAGCAAGGAGGCGAATTCTCTTATAATTCAGCCTACGGGGCAATGCAAACCCTTGATATTTTATGTTTGTTCATTAATTGTCACTGTGTTTTATTAATTTTATTTATTGTTCGATTTTCGTTCGAACGTCAACCGATTCGCGGTTAGATTCTTTTATTTTTAATAATTATAAGTCACTCGGAGATCTATGAATACTTTCTTCCTCCGCGAGACACCGACTGCGCCACTTAAATTTTTATTATCCACAGTTTACAAAAAATAAATTTTCAGAGCTTCCGCGCTCTGTTAATTTAAACACAGGGTTTTATTCTTTGGTTAACTGTTTTTATTTACCAGCACTAATGTTTTTAATTTTTAATATCGCTCGCAACCGATCAAACTCTAACTCTCTTTTTTCTCGTTCAGATTCTTTTATAACATATTTATGCTGACTTATTGTTTTTCTGTAATTGATATGAAAGTAAATTCATCTTGCTGATTAGATGGATCAGAAAATATTTCTTGGCAAATTTGAAATTCAATATCCTTTAAAATTGTTCTCAATATAAACACAACTATGAATTATTTGATTATTCAATATAAACACAACTATAATATTTGAAATTCAATATTCTTTAAAATTGTTCTCAATATAAACACAACTATGAATTATTCTATTGCAAACGAAATCCAATCTGTTTCTTATCTTTCTTTATACCTGAGTCAGCAGTTCTGGGCTTAGTTTCTGACATAACACGCATCGTCGAGTATCACTGTAGATGCACAAAATTTCACCGATTGGTGCATTTCCCTGTAACTTAAGCGAAGTGGTATGACTTCAAGCACCAATTCAAAGCACTAGAGGTGGAATTTAAGCAAGAGTAGCACCATAAGCGAGAAGTCGCGAATAACTCAAATTTACTATTGAATTTTAGTTCCTCGTAAATAAATGGCTTCAGTGAGAAACTAGCGAATTTTACCAGGTGAATCATAGTCTGAAGAAATTTTTATTAGAATCCTTTATAAGTATTCAATGTTGTAATTTATTATATATTATTATATATATATATATATATATATATATATATATATATATATATATATATATATATATATATATATATATATATATATATTGTATATTGTTACTACGCCCAACAAAACTCAGCCCATCTCGTTCGGCATGACAAAAAAACAAAATTTTTACCGGCTACGTTATTTTTGTTAAAGTTCTTTGTCACGTCACGTACTAATCGTCTAGCCACTGTTGTTCCATGCTGGTTGGCCGCCGATGCGGGTAGCAATGCAATGATGTTTGCGCCGGGAAATAGCCTTGCCGTGCTGATTATCTGGGCACTGATTATGCGTACTGGCTATGTTGCCACCGATTTATACGTACTGGTCATCTGATTGCTGGTTATGCATGCCGATTGCACAACCGCTGGTTACAATGTCAAAAAACCGCTACACCTTGTTCAAATTGTCGAAATTACACCGGTTGTGCTAGTCGTGTAGCTGTTGATTAATGCGCGCTGATCACTACCAGTGTGTTCGGGCAAGAGCCTTGAGAAGAGCAGGTGGCGCTTAAATGATCACGAGTTACAAATTGGTGGAAAATGGCCTGGTCACGCTGGTTGCCTGGCTAGCTGATAATGCATGCTCGTCACCTGGCCACTGATGATGCATGCTAGTTGTATGGCCGCTGATTAATGCATGCTGTTTTTCTGGTTACTGGTAGTGCATGCTGCCTGCACGACCGCTGGTGACAGTGTCAAGAAAACCGCGATAGCTTGCTCGAATTGCCGGAAACTAGGCTGTTCGCGCTGGTCATCTGGTTGCTGATGATGCGTGCTGGTTATTTGGCCACTAATGATGCGAGTGGCTGCTTGAATCCAGGCTGGAACACTCTCTTGGGGTTCGCCAGTCTCGAACTGAATGC
Organism: Odontomyia ornata; assembly: GCA_963969285.1. Taxonomy (NCBI): domain Eukaryota; kingdom Metazoa; phylum Arthropoda; class Insecta; order Diptera; family Stratiomyidae; genus Odontomyia; species Odontomyia ornata. Next base: position 271,008,594 of record OZ017738.1, on the reverse strand, counting down.
ATTGAGACAATTCTGCCGGGACAAGGGCCTTGAGTAGGTTAGGCGTCGTATCAAGAGTGACTTTCTTGTTGATGGCCATGGATATTACCTCAAGCTCACTTTTTTTTGTCGTTTACCTTTTTGCTTAGTCAACCAAAACACCAATCAATTTTATTAATAAATCGGGGCAGTGGATTGTTTGAAAAATATTTACGCTATCATATCTTGATAACTAGCAACAATGTTCAAGCTTTTAGAGAAGTGGTTTTGTATATGTACCCTTTTGAGTTTAGCTAATCTTCGTGGATTGGTTATTGTCCAGCCAACTGGATGAGCATAAATATGGCTCGCTTACGTTTACATTTACTTCTCAAGCCTTTGCACATGATGTAGCGTCATTACGTGATAAAATGGGCGAAGCGTTAGTAATGCGCTAGGAATTGGCCAAAACAAACACGTGCACCCCATATGGAGTCACCACAACATGGTTCAGCTTCAAGGTCAGTATGAGTAGTTCAATAAGTTGCCAGTTGGTTGAATAAAATTGCAATTAGCAATGTTGCAAATCCCAAACGTGTTGGCGTTCTTCTGCTCATTAATTGAATGCTCAATGGAACCATATTCTATTGAGTCTATATACTCGTACCTAATCAAATATTTAATACAACACTAATTGATTGCATGCGTGAAAACCAATTGGCACTTTAACCAATTGATTTTGCGTGTCTCTGTCCAACGATGGCTGGATTGCACTGGAACAGTCACTTTTGCTGTGGCTGGTAATCAATTGCTGCAACACTAATTAATTGACGCAATGGGAACCAATTGGCACTTTAACCAATAAAACTGTAATAATGCCAGACACAAAATATAACAATGTAACTCTCGGTTTCCCAATGACGACTGACTCTTTTTCTTCCAATTCTTAATATTATGAAGTGTGACAATTAAGTAATGAGACTGATTCCATGAAAACCGTATATTTAAAAATTATTCTACAACTCTGCTATTCCTTTCAAAGTTGTCTCCTTGGGCAGCTATACAACGATTTCAGCGCATTTTTCATGCTTCATAACATTTCTGGAACGCTTTGACTGGATGTCCGCCATCGGCTCAAAATGAGTTCCTTTGACCACCGATTCCGTTCTAGGGAACAAACGTACGTATCCGAAACAGTTTTGCCCAAGCTGGCGCAAAATTTTATCGCGACGCGTTGCTCTTGATTGTGTTTCTCCATTGACGAGCACCACCAACACAAGTCTAATCAACACGACACGGCAGGCGAACTAAACAAGCTAGAGCAATGGTAAATATATCAATGAATAGGGAAAGGATGCTGGGGAAGGGAAAGGGAATTTCAAGGTCACAGGTTTACCACAAGCGTGGCAATAAGATTACATTACCTAATTGTCACACCTCATAAATACATAACACGCAAATACCACTCACGAATAATGTACTGTCCGAAGTTTCGTATTAAAAAAAACAAAAGTTCTATTAACATGATTTAAACTTTATTTTCGATGTGTCGCTTAGGCTAATGTAACAACAACTGATGATCGATCAGTCAATTGCTCTTTTATTGATTTATTATTATCTACTGTGTCATCAGTTTTAACTGACCCAATTGAGTTGCCATTATGGTGAAAGAGCAATTGACTGCTAACAGCATTTTTAACATATGGTGTAATATTTAGTTCTGACCTAGTTACAGTATTTGTTGAATGTACATTATTGGCGTTGGGTGAATGAACATTCCTAATGTTGGGTGAATGAACATTCCCATATGTTACTCCTCCTCGGTTTAACTGAAGATTCTCCTGAATCTTTGCATTAAAATGATTATACAATATTTTTTTCCAAGGCAAAAAGTGAAAGTAATAATTAATACTATAAACATTGTGCTAGTATTATTAATGCCATATGATATCATTTTATGTTTTTTTAACTCTTTTATTTCCTGATTGTTTTCGAAATTGCTTGTAACTAAATTGTCAAATGTAATTGATTTTGAAAAATTAAAGTTCGATTTTGGATAGGGATAGAAGTATTTGTTATGTTCTATAACTTCTTTATTAGAGAATGTTTCTTCCATTATAGTAATTTGACAATTAAAGAAATCAACAAGATTATTTCTATTTAAAACAATTTTTCTCTCGTTGCAATTATGCTTTATTTCTAATTCTTTAGCATTTTTTACAATAATGCTCTCTTCACCTAAAATTTCTACTTGTGTTTTATTATTACGTATTAACTTACAGTTTTTCTCCAATGTGCAATGTGTACTTAATTTTAAGTTTTTGGCGATTACATTAGGTTTATATGTATATGTATAGTTATTTATTTTCACAATATACTCATCCTCACTATCTATTTCAAAATTTTCCATGTTTGGTACCGAGGTGATAAGTTTCAAATCAGTTACAATATAACTTCTTGGAACTTTGATAGCTATAACAATGTATTTGTTCTTTTATTCTAATATTCCCATTTGTGACAGTTTAAGTTTATAAAAATCGATATCATACTCCTCAATTTCTTCCATAGTTAATATACTTGGATGTAACAAATTATGTTTTGCCGATACAATATTATCCTGGATTTGGTTGACTTTATTTTCCAAAAATCTTAACTTTAGTATTTGTTCCAAAAATAATTGTTGTAGTACGATATGCTTAGTTGTACCTTCCAATCCTTTAAAAGCTTCCAAAATTTTTCTTCTATCGTTATTTATTATTACTTGCAATGATTTTATAGATTCATTAAAGTGATTCTTAATTTTGATTTGCCCATTGAGGTTGTTAATAGCATTATGATTATTTTCTTCTATAATTTCCAAATGGTTGAAAATTTGCTCTCTATCATTACTATCCATTGTCCCAAAAAGCCATTTTTGTGCATTGCCTACAATGTTCAACAAGCCTCTTTTCTGTCTTTTTACTGGCCTAGGAATAATGGACTTTATCTTCGCTGTCACTGTATCTATTTCTCTGAAAATTATTTCCTTATTCTCAATATCCAAGTGTTTTATATTAACTCTTATATTTGAAATAGTATCTAACATATCTTCTGGATTAACTAAATGTAAAATAGTGCTAATCTGATTAACAATTTCAATTGTTCTTAATTTAATTTTCGTATAACCCGACTCATCATTAATTTGTATTGTTTGTAGTGCTCCCTGTGTCGCTGATATCGTTAGGGTTATTATGAAAAGAATTGCCTGTAAATTTATATGGTCTTTTAATATTTGTTAAGTGCACATTTTCAAGTTTCTTGATTTTATATCTAGTTTCATCTTTATGCCTAACATGTTTATAATTTTTAATTGGCTCTTGTTGCCTATTTTCTACATATTCTTCCCGTTTTTCATTTAGCTTGCTAATTTTTTTCTCTTTATTTTCCTTTACTATCTTACATAAACTCTCCGCATCGACTTCTTCCTTAGCTTTTCTTGGAGTAGTTTTTATAGTCGAATGATATCTATCATTATAATTTCCTATTACTAACTGAATTTTAGCTTCGACTGACAAACTTTTATCATCGATGCCTGTTACTTTTTCTAGGATTGTTGAATGTAATCTTTCAACATCTGCATTCCCAGTATGGCTATTAGGTTTTGTTCAGTGTATTTCTACATGACATTCCCTAAAATATTCTTTCAATTGTTCTGCTATGAATTCATCGTCTAGAATCATCTTTTTTGGTATTCCAAATTTAGCAAAATGCTCAACTAAAATCGCTTTCTTCGCCCTCGAGTTTTTATCAATTATAGTGTATGCTACTGCAAACTTAGTTAAATTGTCAATTATGGTTACAAATGCACGTTTCGACAAATAAAAAATGTCCAAATGTAGGATTTCATTTTTTTGTGTTGGGGTCTCAGCTATCTGAAATTTTGGTTTAATAGGTTTACGGTCATATTTTATTTCCTGACACTTTGTGCAATTATTTATTACCAGTTGTATATGTTCCTGGAGTTTAGGAAAATATACCTTTGATTTTAATGAGTAGTAAGTCTCATTTATTCCGCTGTGCACTGATTCCTTCGTATGATACATGGAAATTTGTTTGTGTAGCTCCTCTTTAGTTTGAATCTCTGTAGCTCTTATTGTGCACCTAATAAAATTGACGTTTTCATCGTTCGAAAATAATTCTATTATCTCTTGTTGGACTCAATTATAGTCATAATCTTCCACTTCCAAAAATATTCCTGTCTTTCCTTAATTTTACTGACACCTTCTAAAGGGTTTAAATATATAATTCGGCGTCCGTGTAAAATTTCTATCTCTTTACTTATATTGTAGGTTAATATAAGCTGTGTTTTAAATTTATAAACTATCTCATCTTTTATTCCAATATGGTCCAATTGCTGTTCATCAACAGAGTGTATTGTATCTGTTAAGTCCATGTTAGATTCTGTGGCATTATTTTCTGTTATTTTAGGTGTATCCTCAAGTCTACTTAGAAAATCCGCGACTTTATTTTCTTTCCCTTGTAGGTACTCTATCTCAAAATTAAATTCTTGTAATTTTAAGATCCACCTTTGGTTACGTTGCGAAAATTCCTTTCCTTTATATTTGCTATTTAAATATTTTATGGGTGCATGGTCAGTGATAATTTTGAACTTTCTTCCATACAAATATGGACGAAAATAATTTACAGAGTAAACGATTGCTAAAAATTCTTTATCCGTAACGCTGTAATTCTTTTCATGATTGTTTAAAGTTCTCGATACAAAACAAACTGGATGTCCGTCCTGAGATAGAACGGCGCCGATCGCAAAATTACTAGCGTCAGTAGTCAATGTGAATGTTTTGTCATATTCTGGGAACTTTAATATGGGGTGTGCAGTAATTAAGGCTTTTAAGTTTTCAACGGCTGAAATATATTGAGGATCATTTATTTTAATTTTTTCGTCTTTTTCAAATATTTGATCATTGGGTACGCTACTTTAGCGTAATTTCTTATAAATTTTCTGTAAAAACCCGTCATTCCCAGGAACCCTTTTAGTTGTCTCTCGGTCTTTGGTAGACTAAGATTTTCAATGTCTTTGATTCTGTTAGGATTTGGTTGAATGCCCTCCTTCGTTAATATATGGCCTGAAAATTCTGTGTCCCTCTTCATAAAGCTGCACTTTCAGCTTGTATTTTAAGATTGTGCTTTTGTAAAATGTTAAAAATTTTGTCTAATGATAATATATGTTCTTCCAGAGATGTTAAAAATATGAGTATATCATCAAGATATACCACACATATTTTATTGATGTACTCCCTTAATATATTATTCATCAGTCTCTGAAACGTTGCCGGTGCGTTTTTCAACCCAAACGGCATTCGGACATACTCATAGAGACCTGATTGTGTAACAAAAGCAGTTTTTTCGATATCATCTTCTGCTACCAATATCTGATGATATCCCTTCGCCAAACCCAACGTACTAAAATATTGGGCTTTTCCCAACTTATCTAAGATGCTATCAATATTGGGGAGGGGATATTTGTCATCTATTGTGACTTGGTTAAGCTTCCTATAGTCTACAACAATTCTGTACTTTTGTTTCCCTGAATTATCCATTTTCTTTGGGAACACGATTATAGGTGAACTGTACCGACTATTACTTTTTCTGATAATTCCTTGTTTTTCCATTTCCTCCATCTGTCTGCAAACCTCAGCCTCATGTTGTGGTGGGTATCTGTATAACTTCGAATTTATTTGTTAGTCCGTCGTCGTTTTAATTTGGTGAACCACCGAATTAGTGTTGGTTAACTGGTCTCCTTCCTTGAACATTAATCTCCTGTATTTGTTCAAAAGCTTTTCAATGGAGTCCTTTTCTATTTTATTCAGATGAGTGGTTTGAATGTCACATATTTCACTTATATCTAACACATTCACTTCTTCCAGTGATTTTGCTAAGAACGGGAGATGTACGCCATTAATTAACAATATTTCCTGCTGTTGAATATCAATTAATTTAACGTTCTTTGTAATCCAGTCCATTCCTATTAAAAAATCGTATTGTTTATTTAAATCGATTTTCGTCCATCTTATCCTGGCGCTCATGGGTTGATTGAATTCCTCTGGACATTCCGTTTTTACTTGCTCTGTTTGATTCGTAACTACACCTTGAATGGTGTTAATTTTAATAGGGGTTTCTTTAATAACTTTAAATAGATATACTGGAACTCTGCTTGAATTTAAAAGATTGATTGTCGAACATGTATCGATCATTGCTACGTACCCTCTTCCTTTGAAAGTAACCTTAATATAAATTTTCTTTTCTTCCGAGGCTAGTTGGTAAAAAACTCATTTGAATCTAAAGAATCTACATTTTCCCTACTAATACTATCAACCTCCATGGGCTCCAGTCTTTGTTGACTTGATCTATTTTGTGCGAAACTTTTATTATTTTTCTGATACCTAGATTGATTGGAATTATACTGCTTAGATTGACCCGAACCTTGGTTATTTCTATTAACATCATATTTCTGTGAACTGAATTGATTTTCTTTTGTAAGATTTGAAGCACTTTTATCACTGTCACCGGAATTATTATTTTGCACATTTCTATTAAATTTATTATTTTTATGGGAATTAAATTTTTCAATATTTAAGTTGTATCTATTCTGGCCAATATATTTATATAAAATTGTACGTATGTTAGCTAAAGAAAATTCACTATATATTTCTGCTGCCACTGCACCTGCTGTTAATTCTTTTATTTTCAAGATTAATGCACTGGTTAAATATGTTAAAATTTGATCCCTTTTTTCACAAAATGCTGAATATTCCGTAATAGAGTCGACAATTTCCTGAATTTTTAGTAATAATTGATGAATTGTAAATACCTTTAAATTACTAATCTCCTTGGTGATTTGTAGCTGATCTTTTACTGGACGAAAGTGTATGTTCAATTTTTCCTAACATTGTGCCCAAGATTGTGGTATGTCCACTGCCAAATAGTTCTTCGCTTCTCCAATTATCTTCTCGTTGTATATGATCTGGAATACCTGTGGTGCTTGATCGTTGTATTCATCTAAAACCTGCTCTACAGTTGCGATGAAAGATGGTAGCGTTCCAGGCTCCCCCTTAAATGGTTGCATATATTTGATTCTTTTCTCCACTGATGTCCTCCAGTTGTTTCCCTGGTTTTGTCTGGCTAGGATTTCAGTCAGGACGACCAGACATTGTTGGAGTTGCTGTTGTGCCATATTGACTTCGAATAGTTTTAACTACGTTGTATTCAGTATCGTAGTAAAGTTTACTTCACGACACTTTATCACTTTCAACAAAATTGTGTTCAGCCCGTTCCTTCGTATCGTGCTAAAGTTTATTTCACCACACTAGGTTTTCCGCTTTAAACACAAATTTCTTTAATTCCGATCTCGATCCGATCACTTTCCTTAAGCCGTTTACTTGTAAAGGAACACCGACTGCGCCAATAATGTATTGTCCGAAGTTTCGTATTAAAAAAAAACAAAAGTTTTATCAACGTGATTTAAACTTTATTTTCGATGTGTCGCTTAGGCTTATGTAACAACAACTGATGATCGATCAGTCAATTGCTCTTTTATTGATTTATTCTTATCTACTGTGTCATCAGTTTTAACTGACCCAATTGAGTTGCCATTATGATGAAAGAGCAATTGACTGCTAACAGCATTTTTAACATATGGTGTAATATTTAGTTCTGACCTAGTTACAGTATTTGTTGAATGTACATTATTGGCGTTGGGTGAATGAACATTCTTAATGTTGGGTGAATGAGCATTCCCATATGTTACTCGCGCGCCAGTGTATTCAAAATTTAGAACATGCTAACGATATGTCTACATAGGAACTTGTGCACGTTGTATGAAAGTGAAATACAATGTATGATGAAAATTTAGAAATGATGATGGAATTGAATGACAAAATATGCTGACAATATGGAACTTGTGCACGTTGTAAGAAGGTATTTAAATAAATTGTATAATGGAAATTTAGAGTTGGAATTGAATCCAGATGCATTGAAATAATGTGATGTATTTGTACATTTCTTACCCCCGCCTGGAAACTCGTCAACTGATTGGTTACACATAAATGGTGAAGGCTTGGTAGTTTCTTGACGCATGTGTTGGTTTTGAGTTTCTGGAATCACCGCTTCCTTGCCACTGGAATCGCCACTTCCAGCAGATGATTACGGTGAGTATAATGAGTAGAGAAAAGGTCGTATAGCCAATTGCTAAAGGATGGTGAGCTTGAAACGTAGTCACAAGTGAATGGATGGTGAAGCGGTTGCTGAATTTCATTGGGTAGCGCAGAATTTTGCAAGGCCATTAGCATCGGCAATATACGGGGTAGCATTGTAAATTGTCAAATCTCCTATAACTGGGAAATCTTAAAAGATGTTTAAGTTTGTAAATTATATATAGGATAAATGACTGGTGGTTTTGTAAACGCTATAGCTTTTCAGGTACAGTTGAGTGTTCCCTAATGAACACTCAGAATGAAGTTCAAAGCAGCCAGCATATTCCATGGTAACTTGAAAGTTGTTGGCAACGCAGACTGCGTTTAGTTTGGTTGGTTCCTTAACTGCGAGTATCCAGTGGTTGACCGTTTGTAGTTTCACGCACATGTACTCGTTAATTAGTGTTCTTAATTGCTGTTTTTGTCCAGCAGGTTCACCTCACATGCCAAGTAGCTGGGTATGGATGTATGATTGGTTTGAATTCTCAATGCAATCTTGGAGAATCTTGGATGTTACTGGTAGATATTTGTCCCTAAGATTGTTTATAGCCAACAACGAGATCCTTGGTTGAATGGCAACTTTGGTGCTATTTACAATCATTGGAATTGATGTGAGATAGAATATATGAAATTACTCTTTGTTGATTAATGGCAATTTTATGTTAAACATAAAATAGTCTTCGGTGGTGGCACCTTTTATCGAAATTAATTTGGAAAAAATGGTTGGATCGTTGTCCTGGATTGGTAGTTGGAAAGATGGTTTTAAATGAGCCTTTATTTTTATCTCCTGTTGAATTTGGCCGACTGGTAACAATATTGGACTGAGTTTTCCATCGTGGGTGTCAATGACAACGTCCATTAGTAGGGCTTGCACCCTTTGCAAGCTGGAAGTTTTCAATGACTGCTGAATAGACAAAGTGGTTACTAGCTGTGAGAGTTGTTATTGATATTCTTGTACATTATGCTCCTAGATCTTGTGCGCCATGTCATTAATTTGTTTTTCCAAGTCACCAAAGGTTTCATTGATTTGTGGCTGATTTTGATGGTAGCATCGAGTATTGATGTCTGGTTCTTGAGAAAATTAAGGAGGTGATCTTCATTTGCCTTAACATGATCTATGGTGCTGGGCATTTGTTGTGCATATTCCGCGTCCAAAATATCAAAAAGTGGTTGTGCAATGCTGCCGATCAAGTCAATAGCGCTCGTTTAGCTCGTATGCTGGCTAACAAAACCTCATTAAGCTGTAGCTCATCAATTTTCTTCTTTGTAGCACTACAGCCCCTTTCGGGCCTTCACTTAGAGACAGTTAGAGTATCTCATTTTCATGACAGTATTGATTTTTCGGAAGTTGGTTTGGTCAGTACCATGCTCCCGTGTGCCTGCTCAGCTATGATATGATCTGATTAAATCAGTACATATCACCACTGAGTGAACACTGGTAGTCTGTCCGAGAAATCCCCTGAACTAAATCACGTTGCTCCCAACGAGATTTGAACCTGGGACCTTCGGCTTATGCGTTCATGCTCTAACCACTAGATCACACAGACTCCTGGGACCTTCGGCTTATTCGTTCATGCTCTAACCACTAGACCACACAGACTAGCTCATTAATGACATGATTGAATTGTTCAATCAAGGCGTGACAGGAGGGGTTTCGATGAATTGATTCACATAAATGTTGTAAGGCTTCTCTCCCAGTGAGCATAGCTAGTATGTCCTTCCAAATGGGTTTCATTAAATTCCACTCGGCTGCTATGGGTTGAATGGTTGAAGCCTGTTCAAAATGAATACCTGGTGTATTTTTGAACTTTCTTATACGAGTCTGTGATACCAAAACCAGCGGTAGAAGTGACAAGACAACTATGATGCTGAGCACCGCCGGATATGTTGTCAATTTATGTTGCTTTTTAGACAATTCCCAGGTGGCCAGCACCCTCTCACAGCCAGGTTGATCCTCTTCATCCATTTGCAGACGTCGTGATGGCGCTGGGACGTTCCCCAAATCAGGTGACTCATTATGTTTTGGTGGTTCCTGTGGCTTGAGGTAACCTCCTATGGGTAGTGGAGCAAATCTGTGAATTGGCCTTTTTCTAGCACCGGATGTAGTTTTTACCTCTGCAACGAGCAACATTCCGTCATTTTCTAGGAATGTCTTGATTATGAGTCCAAGGAGCCAATTCTCAACAGGACAGTCATCTTCCTTTATCACCACCATCATCTCCGGTTCGCTGTTGGTCGCTTTGTCATTCCATTTTTAATTTTGTTTTAATTGATTTAAATATTCTGTGGACCTGAAATTTCAGTATTAAGCTCTTCACCAACTCCCACCACCGCAGCAGGCCTGAAGTATTAGGCCGGGCATTAACATCAATCTATACTTTCAATGGTACACCAATTAGGAAGTGGCCTGGTGTTAGAGCCGTTAAATCATTTGGGTCAGTTGTCATTGGGCAGATTGGTTTAGAATTTAGAACTGCCTCGACACCAATTATCACTGTTTTTTGTCTCTCATAGGTAAGACAAGCGGTTGAAAGGCTACGCATAAGCAGATGTTTTACAGATTTAACCACGGCTCCCCACAAACCTCTAAAATGAGGTGATCTTGGAAGAATCAATTTAAACTGGATTCATCTTGTGCTGCACGCCTTGATGATGTTCTCTTGTGTGACTGGCGAGTAAATGGATGGTTCGAGCTCAGTTAATTTGTTTCTTGCGCCAACAAAGTTTGTTTCGTTGTGACAGTGGAGCTTCTCACAGCGTCGTCTTCATCTCAGAAAACGATGAAGTGAACTAATGAATGCATCTGATAATAAATCGGTGAAGAACTCCAGGTAAATAGCCTTTATGGCAAAACAGCACCACCATGTATGCCTTTTGTGGCCTTTTGCCTCGCGTTTTGAAGTGGATCCAGAAAAGATCACAAAGATCTACCTTAGCGTTTTTAGACGGTCGCGCTGGCTGAACTCTGGTGTTAGGTAGATTGTCCATCACTTGGTTCATCAACATTGGCTTTGCCTTGCAGCAGGTCACGATATGGTGTACGATTGCTCTGGCCATTTTTCCCCTTGATTGGCCAAAACCTTTCCCTGGTATGAGTGAGCAATGCCTGTGGATTACAATGAAGGTTTCGGCCATGAATGCTTTGCGTGAGCAATTTGACAATTGGGTCGTTATATGGGATTAAAATGGAGGGCTTAGCGTCCTTTGATGGTGATGAGGCTTCCAGACGGCCAATAACCCTGATGATTCTACCCTCATTCACAAGTGGTTCCAGACTAGCCAACGCACTACTTTGTTTTACTGTCTAGTGCTTTCTTAAGTGATCCACGTCATCCTTGAAGTCACCTTGATGGATATTCCGTACAATTAAAACTAATGCAATCTCCAATTTCTCTGGGGTTAGAAAAATGTGCGTCGGCCTAGCAGCTTTTCACTCTACTGAGTGTGGACTGAATCGGAGCATATATGCAAGTATCCGTTGCAAGGTCACAAATGTATTTCTATGGTTGATCTTGTATATTACATCATCCGATCCACACATGGTAGCAACCGTTGCCTCAGGTTGTTTTTTCTACAGCTCTGAAGAGTGCTTGCAGGGTATCTGCTTCCCATACAGAAACAGAGGCCCGTAAAACCAAAGGTTTGATGACACAAATGGCCGAGCTGGATTGTCTGCAGATCGAATATGGTACCACTGGGAAATAAGCGGGCCTTCCTGGATTTCGGATACCCTATTTGAAACAAACGTGTGGAAGGTTGATGAGGACGAGTTGACCCAAGCAAGCACGATTTCTGAATCAGTCCAGAAAAATGTTGGGTGACTGGCAAACTTCAAATACTGTTTAACTCTAGAGGCCAATCGCACACCCAACAACACCGCGCACAATTCCAAACGAGGCGAAGTCAGAGTTTTGAGAAGAGCCACTCCAGATTTGGTGCACAAAAGGTTGACGATAACCTTGCCATCCCGAAGGATGGAGTGCACGTAAATAGCTGCTCCGTATACTTTCTCGAAGGCACTGGCAAAAAGATGAACTTGCACCAACTTCAGAGTCCGGTGAGAGAGAACATATCGCGGTACTTGTATGTCCTGCAAGATTTGGAAATTATAGCAAAATGATCTTCAAGTTTTTTCGTGATCTGGGCGCAATAGATCATTCCAGGAAATATTCCGTTGCCACAGCTTTGGGATAAATATTTTGGCAGTAACCACAACTGGAGCCAATATTCCCAATGGGCTAAAAATGCTGGCGAGCTCCAAAGTGACGGTGTGTTTTGCTATGCTGGTTTACCATTACCGGGAATTGGTCATCGCCTGGCCGCCAGATCATGCTCAATGTTTTTTATGGAATTGGCTCGCCTCTCCTCTAAATCCAGACTAACTTCCCGATGCTCCAGTGAAAAATGATCCAAGAGTCGCCTATGGTTGGCACACCACATGCAAAGGCTGAAACTGGCCAAGCTCAACAGTTCCGTTAAATGTCATTGAACTTTAAGAGTTTCCGCCCATGAATTAGAGCCCACCACCCATCATCCACATAAAAGTGATCATTACGAATAATTGATCTCAACGGTTGTCTCCTGCAAGCTTTTGGAGGCATTTGGTTGCCAAATATGGTACTGCACGTATTTCATATGTGACGGTGTTGAGATAGTAGCAGTTCTGATGGGTTGTCACGGCAAAATATAATTTGGTATACTCTATCCCCTGGATGAACGAATATCTGCCGATAAGTTTTTTGAATGTGGGCAGTAAATACATAAGCTGGTACATTGGTACATGTAAGCGTAGCAAAATGGCGAATTCCTCAGATAAACTGTTGGAACCGTGTGCGATATATCATTGAGTGATGACCATGAATTAGTTTTTAATAAAACATCAAACACCACTCGCAGTTTTGTGGATGTACTTTCCAACTTCAGTGCACAATGGTGTGGTATTACATAGTGTTTCTCTGGTATGTCCTTGGAATCGATTCTAGTCATGTAACCTAGAGACTCGTACCCCTTCATGAAGTCCCTCTATTGTTCCTACAAGGCTGAGTCCTTAGCCAAGCGTTTTTTGAAAGCAAAATGTTCTTCAATACTCCCCTAATGTTAATGGGTCATCCAGGAAGGGCGACCAGACCGAAAAGCGACTGTTTTGCAATCTGGTGGTATTCTCCAAAAAGTGTATCTTACACCTTTTGTCTGTCACTGATAGAGCTGGCCGATTGTCAGTAACTTCATCGATCCTCCAAAATCACCCTACCAGCTCGTTAGTGATTTCTTCCTCTGCAGTGAAAATACCACACGTAGCATAACCCACATGATCCTGATCAACTCTTCCAGGAATTACCCATCAAAATGCAGTATTTTGAAGAATGGAAGTAGCTTCAGATAGTTTCAGCAGACCTGGAGGTGAGAACAAATGATAAAATTCAGCTTCAAAAAGTATGTCCACGTGCTCCAGTTGATGGAATGTCTGCTAGCCATATGGTTGAAAGGATTTGCCACGAGCTGATATCCACGTGTTGGAATAGTTGCTTGGATGCAATTTCAAGCAGGATTAGTGCTTCAAGTCTTGTTGAGAACTGCGTAAGTTGTGATTAAAACTCTATGTTGATTCTTTGCCTGGCACTTCTTGATGCTCTTCCGATCTCCTAAATCTGCAAGCTTGACCTTTTAGGAGACATACCGAGTCGCCTTACAAATGTATCCATCATCAAATTCACCTGGGAACTGAAATCCAGCAATGTTCTGCACGTAATGGTCTACCGGTTGCAAGTCTTGACTAGTACTTTTTTTATACAAAGGAGTATATGTTGCTATGGTGCTCATAATTAGAGTAAGCTGCAAGAGATGAATTGTTGGCTATCCGGTTTTCTAGCTGAGTTGGCTTAGAGGTATCCTTTTTGGCCCCATTACCCTGGGCTAGGTCTAGGTGCAGCAAGGTGTTGTACTTTTGGATGCACCTGGTACAAGCTTGCAACGCGTGGGCATCTACCTTGTGCCCAACTCACAAGCAATTTACACACAATCTGTGTTTTTATGCATGCTGCAATCTGGTTGCGGCCGATATCTGCAAGAACTGTTTGCAGATGTATAATCAATATGCTGCTTGCTGGCAAATTATGCATGATGTCTTCCCGTTGTTGTGTTGTTGAGGTTAGTGTTTTAGCAGTGCTCGATTTTTCCTTTTGGCCAAGTGCCTTAACCAATTGGAATCGGAACTACAAGAAGTCCAAAAAAGATCGTATAGATTGGCTTTCTTTTGGCTTCTTGATGGATTGCTCGTATAACGTATGGCTTTGTCGGTCCAACTTGTTGACGAGGAAGTAAAGAAGAAGTGGATCCTAGGACGAGACATGTAGATGACTTGAGAGTAGTCTCAAGTAGCTCAATGCCAAAAGACCCTCGTTTATGGTGTCATGAAAGTTCTTCACCGCTGAATGATGGGATCTCACTAACTTTGACTGGATCCTCATGATCTTGCAGATTATGGCTGACGTCAATACTTTGATGTTGTTGTAGCACTCCTGAATCAAATTTCAGGCTGAGAAACAGTTTTGGTCTGTTAGAGCCAGATATCTTATTAGTTTCTCAACTTCACCAGATAGATTCGTCTTCAGGTACAACGTTTTTGAATCGCGGGTATTGATTGGTTATGTACTATCTAGGTGAATATGTTACAAAACTGGCGTCACTTTAGGCAGTCACCATCAAAAGTTGGGATGGTGACCTTAGGAAGTCTTACAGAAGGACTGACTTTTGCACAAGAAACCTGATTATGATATATCGACTGCAGCGTGGCTGTCTTCAATAAGTTTTCTTGCACCAGCTTTTCCATTTCCATGAATAAATCCTGCTGACATTCATGTGGGTCATTGTTGAGTTCCCGGATGGAATAATGAAGATCTTCAATCTGATCCCATATTTTGGTGCTGCTGCTGGTGATCTCGCGTATAGAAAGGGATTCAACTCATCTGTTATAATGGCTAAATGGCGTTGGATGGTAGCAATCATGGCCATTTGGTGTCGACTCATGGTTGCTACTTGTGCTGGTTCTGGCTTCTGGAAAGGCTAGTCCTTAAAAGATGCAACTGGGATGGGTTCATCCAGCTCCTTTGGCTCTGTGGTGGCCTTGATCTTGGTGTCCTTCTCACTTATCTGAGACAACCTTTCCTCAAACATCTACTGATAATTGTGAACCAGACCTGAGATTTCATCATAATACACCGAACAGAAATATGGATGCTCGAGAGAAATATTTCCTAGTGTGGGGATCTTGTTATCAGTGGCGTCAAACCGATCTCAAGCACTTGATAAGACCTGGTCTTTTTTTCAAAAAGGCCTTTGTTTTGTGGGTGTCGCTATTCTTTTTATAGTTTCGGATAAGCAACTGAATCTCCTTGCTTGTCTTTTTTTGCTCTATGGCAAGCTGCTCCATTTGAAATTGTTAATTTGGCGGATGCTAAATCCTGATCCGAAGTGCGCCATGATGTCCGCGCTGGCTTCCCAAGTCAAAGCACTTGGTCGTGAAGAAGGATGCGTACAGAAACCACATGTTATCAAATCCACCTAATTTGAATATGGATCATGTCGGGCTCACCAATGTTGAATACCTCGACAAACTCGCGGCACTAGATCAATCAGTCCAACACTAATTGATTGCATGCGCTGAATCGGCACCTGGTGAATTCGATGTTGGATCACAGTAATACTGTGGCTGATAACGAATTGGTGCAGCACCAATTGATTGACGCAATGGGAACCAATTGGCACTTTAACCAATTGGTTTTGCGTGAATCTCTTTTTTCTGTCCAACGATGGCTGTAAAATTATACCCACGTACTTGAACATGTGCACCTTAAAAATGCCAAATACAAAATATTACAATATAGCTCTCGGTCTCCGAATGACGACTGACTCTTTTTCTTCCAATTCTTAATATTAATACATTACACGCAAATTCCACTCGCGCGCCAGTGTATTCAATGTTTAGATTAGTGCAAACGATTGTTGATAAAAAATGCTGACCATTAGGAATACGTCTACATAGGAACTTGTGCACGTTGTATGAAAGTGAAATACATTGTATGATGAAAATTTAGAAATGATGATGGGATTGAATGACAAAATATGCTGACAATATGGATCTTGTGCATGTTGCAAGAAAGTATTGAAATACATTGTATGATGGAAATTTAGAAATGATTATGGAATTGAATGACATAAAATTCTGACGATATGAAACTTGTGCACGTTGTAAGAAAATATTAATATACGAGTACATTGTATGATGGAAATTTAGAGATGGAATTGAATTCAGCTACATTGAAATAATGTGATGTATTTGTCTATTATCACTAATTTTAAATATTCTGTGTCATTACAAAAATATCTTATCTTCCCCAATAAATACATTTATTTTTTAATGATCTTATTTTGTCATTATTTGCATTAAAAAACAATCTTATTCTCCTTCCCCAATTAATGAATTTTATTTTTTATCTGGTCCAATTGTTTTCTTCCAATAATTGCAATGGGACAATCACAATTATACTAACTAACCCCCGTACAAACTTTCCCATTACGATAATATTGATGTAAGCATTCTAATGATTTGCCCACATAAAGTTGAGTGTTTGATGTGTCATAAGCTAGTGTAGGTGCTTGTGCGATAGACTTCCAATCTGCGATTCTGCTGGGACCATGGGTTCAAGTTTTCTCAGGGACAAAATCTTTTTAATTTTATCAAATGTGGATATTATTGAAAGGAATTCAAAGTAGTGATGATTTTTTTTAAATCTAAAAGTTTCAAAAGCGTGAGATAATTCGAACCGAAAGTTATAAGTACATGTGGCGGATATTTTGTTGAATTTAAAGAATTTAAATGAGAAAAGATAGGTCGTTTAAAATTGACACCCCAACATTGTATTGATAATGTTATCAATCATACAAAGGATATTGCGTGGAAAATATATGTACAGTGAACAATTAATAGAAATAGTCCAATTATTAGAATATTTAGGGAATAAAGAATTCTGGCATGGCCAGAACAGCACTCGCAATCTTGATATAAAAAAAACAGCAATCAACTAACGGTTGTTAGTTATAACAAAGGCAAATTAATGGAACTTAATTGTTAAACATGGGGGGAAAACGGCATCGAAGGCTGATTAAGGCGGTTAACGGACTGGAAAGCAAGTTCTTCTATACATATATTTGAAGCCTGTCTTTATTTTTTTAACTTTATTCAAATGATTCCAAGTAATTATCATTTATTTTGCGTATTTGAAATTTTCCACGCCTCCTCCCTCTTTCATTCAGTGAGCACTCGTGAATCGGTTTTTCATTGTTTTATTGCTAAATTTTGGGTTTTGATTAATCTAAGGGAATGTCAATTTATATATAATTTGTTAGTTTAAATAAATAGTGAAAATGGGACAAATTTTGGCTATTCTCTGCTTATTTTGAATCTTTATATTTATTTCAATGAACAATCCATGGAGCAGTATTTCTTTTAATTTTTCATGTCGCAGTATAACCCCTCCCTAACCCTTCCTTCTTCCCCTTGTGTTTAGTTTTTCCGTGTTAGGTGGCTTGAAATGGGAATGGCCTTTTCTTAAGGACTTCAACATGGCTGAGCTCGAACCGACTCAGGATACCACCTGAAAAATTGAGCCCTCTGCCAAATTAAGAATGTCTGCAACTGTGGTAAATGTCGCGAACGTTGCAGCAATTTTAAAATCATAAACATGAAATTACCCAACGCACACGTCCTGCTATCCAGT
The DNA here is from genome assembly GCA_963969285.1 of Odontomyia ornata. Classification (NCBI taxonomy): domain Eukaryota; kingdom Metazoa; phylum Arthropoda; class Insecta; order Diptera; family Stratiomyidae; genus Odontomyia; species Odontomyia ornata. Next base: position 270,990,611 of record OZ017738.1, on the reverse strand, counting down.
TAAAAAAGGGGCGGGGCAAGATGAACGAAGTTTCCCAGCAAACCATATTGATAGGGAAAAAACACATGTATTGTCATCAATGCGAGGTATATAAATGATTTTTTCCCCAAAGCTCTATTTAGGTTTTAAGAAATTTCCTATTGAAAAAAAACGGAATGCATTCACGAATGTATTACCATTCTGTTGATGCCCACAGCAGAAGACTCCGGATTGAAATCTTGGTACTACATTTTAATGTCTGGATTTGCCTCGTTTCTCTACAATTACATTTCATATTGGTGAAGAGAGGTAAATGCAGGTACATTTTTTATTCCACCGTACTTTTTTCACTTTCATTGTATCATGAACGTGCTTACAAGTTACATTCCATTCCCACAAATCTTCCCATTCCCACAATTCTTCACTATATTCACTGTGACCTAAATCCCTTAAGATACAATTTCACTTCAACTTAAATTTTCTATTCCCACAGACAGAATTCTTACGAATTCCGTCAGCATTTCTGCCACGAGCACTTTACTCGAAATTAAAACTCACTTACTCAGGTGTCATTGCTCACCTTTTCGGTGCACTGTTGCAACAATTAGAATTGTGCAACATATAGCAATTTCCTAATATAAAAGCGACAACGACATTCTATTCGGGTTGGCTTTTACTACAGTTTTGTGATTCGCGGAGCACGGTTAAGCCTCCTTAACCTACCCACCTAATGTGAGGCTGCATTAGGGTGCTCATTTACGCCTTACGCGCACAATATAACAATCATTTTGTAAAAAGTGTTCAATCGTTTTACTATTAAATAAATAGGTGATAAAAGTGAACAAGTGTTTTTTTTCCACCTACCGGTAACCGGCAAGTTAATTGGCGCAGTCGTTTTAGGATGCGCTGCGGGAAAACCGTGATTCTCTTAAGAATTTGTAAAAGCGTATCGAATCTCATGACCGCGAAAGTATTTTATGAAATCCCCAAGAGGAGGTTATTAATAATTAACAAACGCATCGTCGCGAAAGAACTCTGCCCGGACCGATGAACGAAAACCCCGTACACACTAGCAAAGGTGCAAAGTGTTACGTAAAGCGATCAGTAAAGATTGGATACAAAAGTGCGTGCTAAATTTTATTTTTTGAAAATCCTGAAGATAGGATACAAAATTTTTGTCAGTGCGAGCTAAATTTTATTTTTTGAAAATCCTGAAAATAAGATATTATATATGGTGTCCCTGAAATAAATAAATGAACCCAACGATTTTATAAGAAAAGTGATAAAATAGTGAAACTCAGCCTAAAGACTGCGACCCCTTTTTCCCTACAAACATCGAAAATAGAACCACTGAAAATAGAAAACCCAGTGAAAAGGAAAATATAAAGAACAGTGTAGTGCAAAATTTTCCAACAAACAAGAAGTGAAAAACGCAAGTGGAAACCCGAAGATTTGGATCTCGATTTCTTGAAGGAAGCTTTGTTCCAGCAGCCGCAAGTATTTTTATGACGAAATTTCCACATATATACATGCAAATTTTAAATAATTTCATTTATCGATATTTTTATTAATATATATATATATATATATATACATATATTCACTCATAGATTATATTCACTAAATTATTGAAAAGTTTCAAAACCAATTTTTGTAAGGGTGGTTTGGATTTGGTTATCTGATTTTTCTTTCTCTTGATTTTTCCCCCTATACCAAGTTCGAAATGGCAAATGCTCAAGCAGCCCCCGCAATTCAGTTAAACCCCCTCAAATATCTCACTAGCCTCCCTGGATTTGATGGTAGACCCGAAAACTTACAGAATTTTATAAATCTGATCGATCGAATAAACCTTGTGCTTGTGGGATTTAATGAAGCGTCGCAGCTTCTATTTGGTGACCTCATTAAAAGTAAGCTTAAAGGGAAAGCTAAAGAAACCATCGAAATAAACTGCCATGCTCTCCTTTGGCAGATATTAAGGAAGTCTTACAGAATAATTTCGGTGATCGTCTAAACGTTGACGAACTTTATAACAAATTGCGAGGAGTTACTTTCAAAACTAATACTCTTGAATTCTATAATGAAATTAAAAGCAAGCTAAAAAGGCTTAATAATAAATCCTTAATTGTCCTTGGTGCGGGAAATGAGTTAAACGAATGTGCTCGAAATAATAAAAGGACAGCTCTTAACCTATTCAAAAACAAACTTCCCGAGCCCATGAAAACGATCCTTTTCTGTAGAAATCCAGACACATTGGAGTCCGCAATGGATATATTATTTACGGCAGGTTATGCTTATTATGGTTCAAATGGACGAATTTATCAGCCGACCACAAATCACTCAAAAGAACAGAACAATAACAACCAAAATAGATCCAACAATCAAAATAATAATCAGAGCCGATCAAATAATAACAATAATAATAATAATAATAGATCGAATAATAATAGCGACAATAATAATAATCAAAATAACAGAAATTTCAACAATAACCACAATAATAATAGATTCAATAATAATCAAAACAGTAATAACAGTAACAATCGGAATAATAACAATAACCATAATAATAACAATAATAACCAGAACAATAATAGGCCTCATAATAATGCTAATAATTATAGCAATAGTAACAATAATGGCAATAATAACAGGTTCAATAACAATAATAATAAAAATAATTATAGCAATAATAATAGAAACCACAATTATTTAAATGGAGATCAAAACCCCTACAACCATCAATTTGGATTCCCAAATAATCCCCAATATTATCAGCGACAACCGACCCCAGAGCCTATGGATATTAACACTAACGAAACTGTCGAAAATTTTCCTCCACAGGCCTCGGACGAAGACTACCTTTTAAAGTTATTAAAACAAAAACAAGACACCTTAAATTCATTTTAGATACAGGTGCCACTCATTCCATCATAAACCCTGGGATCTGCCACCCCAAATGGAAAGTTCATACACCCCTCATCAACTTGAAAACTCTGCAACACACAATTGACGTCCATGAAAAGGTTAAAATCCCCCTCTTCGAAGAACTAGGAGACAAAACCCAACTTATAGAATTTTATGTCTGTAAACTCCACGATTTATATGATGGAATCCTTGGTAATAACGTGTTACGTCAACTACAAAGATCAAATTTTACATTCTGGTGATAAAAAGGTCCCCATTCTCTTTGAAACAGACGAAGAGAACCAATATTGTCTTTTCAATAATGCAGGATTCTATGAAGTTTCCGTGCCGATCGAACAAGAAAGCGGTTTAGTACACTACTCGGGCAAGACTTCCAAAGATGCGAAGGTCCACCTCGAGGAAGGCGTTTACGACGCAAAAGACTTTCGGATGTCCGCCTTAGTTAAGGTACTACGCGATAGTCCCACCAGAGTTAAATTCGGTATCCAAAAAACAACCCCTGTTACCATTGAAAGTTTCAACATCATTGAAAATAAATCAAAAACGTATCTTCCTGTTCTACATCAGATTAGGATGGATCATCTTAATCAAGAAGAACGTCAAAAACTAACTCCTGTAATAAAGAAATTTTCCGATATTTTTTATAACGAGGACTCAGACCTCTCATTTACGAATGCAATTAAACACGAAATTCGCACTGAAAATAATATTCCAATAGTGGCCAAAACATATAGGTACCCGTACATTCATAAGGATGAGGTACGGAGACAAATTGAAGAGATGCTTGAGAAGAAAATCATAAGACCAAGCAATTCCCCTTATTCGGCACCAGTTTGGATCGTGCCAAAGAAACTAGATGCGAGTGGGAAACAAAAATGGAGACTCGTCATCGATTATAGGAAGCTCAATGAAGTTACGATCAATGACAAGTACCCCATTCCAAACATAGACGAAATTTTGGAAAAACTCGGGCAAAGCCAATACTTTACGACGCTAGATTTAGCAAAAGGCTTCTACCAGATCGAAATTATGGATAAAAATATCCACAAAACTGCGTTCAGCGTTGAAGATGGACATTACGAATTCCTGCGTATGCCGTTTGGGCTTAAGACAGCTCCTGCGACATTCCAACGCCTTATGAACAATATTCTTTCAGACTACATAAATAAAATATGCTTAGTTTACTTAGACGATGTCATTATATTTTCAACATCCTTACAGGAGCATCTTGACTCAATAAACAAAATGTTCAATAGGTTCAGAGAAACTAATCTGAAAGTCCAATTGGACAAATCAGAATTTTTTAAGCGTGAGACTGCCTTTCTAGGACACATTGTCACTAGAGATGGAATTAAACCAAACCCAGAAAAGATTGAGTGTGTTCAAAAATTCCCTATTCCCAAAACACCCAAACAAATCAAACAATTTCTTGGTCTTGCCGGATACTACCGGAAATTCATAAAGGACTACTCTCGTATAATAAAACCCATGACAAGATATCTGAAAAAAGATGCTAAGCTGGATATAAACAACCCCGAGTATGCTGAAGCCTTCGAGACAATAAAAACTCTCCTAACCAACGAACCCATCCTTGCTTACCCTGATTTCAATAAAACATTCACACTTACCACTGATGCTAGCAACTACGCCTTGGGTGCTGTACTCTCACAAGAAGGACGACCAATAAGTTATGGTAGCTGTACGTTGAACGAACATGAAATCAATTACAGCACCATAGAAAAGGAATGCTACGCAATAGTATGGGCAACGAAATACTTCCGACCGTACCTCTTCGGAAGAAAATTTATTGTAGAGACAGATCATAAACCATTGACATGGCTTTTCTCAATTAAAGAGCCTAACTCAAAACTCGTTAGATGGAGACTCGGACTCTCAGAATTCGACTATACTATCAAGTATAAAGAAGGAGCAAAGAATATAAACGCTGATACCCTCTCAAGGATTCCTAAGCCCAAAATAAACCTAAGCGAAAATTCCGAAACTATCTCTACTAGCAAATCTTGCATCAACGCGTTCAAGAACCAAATTATTATAAAAAAAACTAATTCAGGGTTTTTAAGAATCAAGAAACAAAAGATTTTCGATAAAAACAGAACAATCATAAATACCAAACAGTTAGATAGTCAAGACGCGATTACTTTATTGAAGAATCATTTCAATCCAAACGGATTAAATGCTGTACTTATTCAAGATGAAGAATTTTTCCAAATAATCCATTCTGCTTTCAATACCAACTTCATAACTAACGCCAAGTTCAGGATAATTAGATGCAACATTATTTTAGAAGACATAACGGACGAGGAACAATTAGCAAAGATCATAGAAGAGGAACATCTGAGAAATAACCATCGAGGAATAGAGGAAGTTTCAAAGGAAATAAAGTTGAAATACTATTCTCCCAAATTAGTAGATAGAGTTACAAGCTTTATCAATAACTGTGAAATCTGCAACTGTGAAAAATACGTTCGGAACCCTCCAAAGCCATTGTTCAAGATAACCGAAACTCCAGAAAGACCAGGAGAAATAATCCATGTTGATGTCTTCTATACTCTCGAAAAACTATTATTTTTAACGATAATAGATAAATTTTCGAAACATGCCTGTGCAATCAAGATTCTCGGAAGAACCTGGAATGAGTTCAGAAGAGCACTCGCCTACTACTTTAGCCAATTCGGCACTGTAAAGAAACTAATTGTTGACAACGAATTAGGATTCAAAGCAATCCCTTTGAAAGATTACCTTTCAAATGAAAACGTAGAAGTCCACTACACTTCCAGTAGCAATCATACTTCTAATGCAGATGTAGAAAGGTTGCACAACACTATCAATGAACACATACGCCTCCTTAAACATGATGATATCAATAATCAATGTACCGTAGAGGAAAAAATCCTCAATATAATCTCTTTCTATAATAACACTATCCATTCCACTACGAATCGCAAACCGATAGATTTTGTTAATGGCAAAATTCACCAAGACGAATATAACTCTATCCATGAACTTATATCACAAAAGAAATTGAAAACAATTAGCAAACTAAACCAAAACCGAAAAGACAACGACCTTGAAACAGGACCAAATTTTATCAAACAAACCAGAGGAGGAAAAAACCATTCGAAATTCAGAAAGATTAATGCAGAAAAAATTGACGAAGATCATTAAGTCGATTCAGAAAACCAAAACAAATACTTCCGTACCCATGTAAAATCCAAAAAGAAAAACCAAGACGTAAATAACCCTACAATTAAAGCCAAAACTAAAAAGAAAACTAGGATACGCCCCTCAACTTCCCAAGCCCCTCCTAACAATGAAAATCCATAAAATCTATATTCGTCATTCTTTCAGGAAAATGAGCCTGCTCTTGATGATAACCCTTTGGACTACAATAACAGCCCAGACAATAGATATCCAGGACCTCAACTTAAACAACGGCTATGTTCCAATTAAAACTGGAGACGTAAAACTTATAAACTTCTACACCAACGTCCTGCACACTATCAATACAACTGAATACGAGCATACATTAGAATTGATTCGACACAATATCAACACTCTATCAGCTTCCACTTCTGACTCAAAAACAATCCTGGAAACAATCAATAAAACTTCGAACTTCTAGAATCCAAAATTAATAATCTCATTCCTCATCGACGCCAAAGACGTGGACTAATAAACATTCTAGGAAAAGGACTGAAATACGTGGCAGGAACAATGAACGACGATGACAGAACAGATATCGAAACTACAATAAAAGAAATCTCTCACAACGAAAACCAACTAAATAATAAAATAGATAAAACCTTAGTAACTAACAAAATCCTCTCATCTCAAATAAATAACATAACCAAACACATTAACTCACAGCAAATCATAATAAACAAGTTGGGTAGACAGACCTATGCTCATGTCAGAAGGGTTTTGTACTCAACTTACAAAATGCAGTAACCAGCAACGAATAAAATCAAGGAACATGTCAAAGACGATTTAATTGGAGAAAATGTGAAATTCGAGGATCATACTATTATTAACAAAGTTGAACGAATTTTGACTCCTGAGGTATTTGTTATAGTTATACCCATAAATATCTCCTTTGATATTTTTTTCAGATTTTTTAGATCACTGGTGTCCATTCGCAAGGGAGGAAACACATTTTTCATGTATTTCCCCCCTGTGCTCCCACTGAAGCAAAAACGGTCAGTTTAAGAACTGTTTTGAAAAGCTCTCATAGAGAACTTTCAGTTGATACTCATATCGGCTACCTTTCATGAAATTTTTTTTCAGGGGCCACTCCTCTGTACTGTAATCATCGATTCATGGCCTATTTTTTCGAATCCTAGAATGGCTACAAAGCCCTTTTGCTAGGAGCTCTCTCCTGCCTCTTCCACTTGTTTCAATTGTATGTACTCATCTTCATGATACCTATCACTCCTGAAATTTTCATGCAAATTCTAGCAAAGCTGTAGTCTCTAAGTCGGTAAAAAGCGCATATGGCTCCATAGCAATATGTTTTCTTAGTAATACAGGGCATATTGCTCCATAGTAATACACGAAAATTCAAATCGCTATAACTTCGTCAAATACTATTTGATTTCTATGAAACTTTCCGAAAAGATCAATCTTATAAATACTCATCTCTTTACTAAATTTTATTGAGTTTAAGAGTACCGTTTAGATTTTATTCAAGAAAACACCAAATCGATAAATCATACTATTACTAACAAAGTTGAGTGAGTTTCGACTTCTCATGTATTTGTTTTTGTTGTACTCATTAAGGCCTACATTCATGATTTTTTCAGATTTTTCGGATGGAAGGTGTCCAATCGCGAGGGGGGGTACGCGAAAAGTTCGTACATTTCGCCTTCCCCTGCCCCCCTCGGTACTTATAAGACAATTTTAGGACTTGTTTTGAAAAGATCTCATTGAGACCTTTCCAATGACACCCTACTCGACTACCAATGGTGAAATTTTTTTTTTGAGGGGTCACCCCCTTATATGGGGAGACCCCCCTTAAACGCCTTTGAAAAATTTTTCCACCCTTGAACTTTGAAGAGGTCACCACTTCTGACCTTTCTACAAAGTTTCATGGCTGTAGCCTTTATAGTTTCGGAGAAAAAGTGCTGTGACATACAGACGGACGGACGGACGGACGGACGGACAGACGGACACAGGTCGTGATTGCAATAGGGTTTTGTATTTTAGTACAAAACCCTAAAAATTACCTAAATAAGTTCAGGGATTTCAACCTTAATGGCATAGCCTCTCTTAGAGATGAAGTAAACTTTCTACAGCACATACATCAAATTGAGAACGATATTTTCCTATTGAGAAATCATGTAACAGATATAGAACAAACGATTCTATCAAGTAAATTGGGATTCATTAGTAAAAATATACTTACTAACACAGAGCTAGACCTCATTTCTGATTTCGATCAGTATTCAAATATTAAAACAGCCGTCTCTTCAAACGGTAATATAATATCATCCAAAATAAATCATTGTCTACAAATTTTAATTCAATTCTAGTAAGCCCCAAGCATAAAGTTTATGACTCGAATGTCAAGAAAGGATTAAGAAATAATTTGGAAGAAATCAATGATGAATGTATTAAAAGTATCATTGAACCCAGAGAATCCCATTGTAATATGCAAACTTTTGATAAACAAGAAATTAAGCAAATTATACCTGGTATTGTAATATTTAAACATTTTTATGAAGAAATACAGCAAAATTGCAATAACAATAACGTAACTATCCATGGAACATTTATGATCAAGTTTGAAAATTGTAAAATCAAAGCATTAAACAGAGCCTATTCTAACTTTTATTTCAAAACATACGACAAAATTGTACTACCAAAATTTATTAAATCAATTAAGGAAAATTTTACCATTCCTGAAATAAAAATCGAAGAATTATATTTTAACCAAATTAATAACACGAAATTTATCGACGATATTTTATTAAAAACTAATACATTTAATGTAATAAGCCTAGGTTCAGATATCATAATTATTGTAATAATTATTATTATAATTTTATTGTACGTGTGCGTAAGACGTAGATATCGAAAATTAATAATTTCGTCGGAGCCTCAATCCAACGGTGGGGGAGTTACATTCCATTCCCACAAATCTTCCCATTCCCACAATTCTTCACTATATTCACTGTGACCTAAATTCCTTAAGATACAATTTCACTTCAACTTAAATTTTCTATTCCCACAGACAGAATTCTTACGAATTCCGTCAGCATTTCTGCCACGAGCACTTTACTCGAAATTAAAACTCACTTACTCAGGTGTCATTGCTCACCTTTTCGGTGCACTGTTGCAACAATTAGAATTGTGCAACATATAGCAATTTCCTAATATAAAAGCGACAACGACATTCTATTCGGGTTGGTTTTTACTAAAGTTTTGTGATTCGCGGAGCACGGTTAAGCCTCCTTAACCTACCCACCTAATGTGAGGCTGCATTAGGGTGCTCATTTACGCCTTACGCGCACAATATAACAATCATTTTGTAAAAAGTGTTCAATCGTTTTACTATTAAATAAATAGGTGATAAAAGTGAACAAGTGTTTTTTTTTTCCACCTACCGGTAACCGGCAAGTTAATTCTTACACACATGAGATATAAGCACATTTCATAGACATCATGTGTCCTTCCGAATTATCTACAAACACATGAAACAAGTTGGGTATACAGACCTACGCTCATGTCAGAAGGGTTTTGTACTCAACTTACAAAATGCAGTCACCCGCAACGAATAAAATCAAGAAACATGTCGAAGGGATTTGCTTGTTTAAAAAAATCCATTGCTTCTCCTTAGTCGACTAACAAAAATCACCCAAATCATGAAATCCCAAAAGCATTTATGCCATCCATCAATCAAAATTACTGTGTCTGATTCGATGGAAAATACATTAAGTATCAAAATGGTGTGTTATTGTTGTTGTAATTGGAGAAATTTCAAATGGCTATAAGTTTCGTGAATCTGATACAAATTTCATCAAACTTACAGAGTATTAGGATCTTTTGTAAGGCTACTTAAATGTTGGGTTTGAAGGCAGCCATACGGTGTTAGTGGAGAAAATGTGAATACGATGATCATTCTATTATTAACAAAGTTGAACGAATTTCGACTTTATTTGTTATTGTTACACTCATAAATATCTCCCTTATTAATTATTTCAGATTTCGAATGCCCCCACTAAGGCAAAAACTGTCAGTTTAAGAACTGTTTTGAAAAGCTCTCATCAAGAGCTTTCATTTAATACTCATATCGGCGATCTTGGATAACATTTTTTTTTTCAGGGGCCACTCCCCTGTACTGTAATCATGCTTCATGGCCTATTTTTTTCGAACTATAGAATGGTTACAAAGCCCTTTTGTTAGGAGCTTCCTCCTACCTGCTTGAGTTGTTTCACGTATGAGTTTTAATTGTAGGTACTCGTCTTTAGTCATTCATTAAACTGAATCAAGTGTTAAATGCACTGTACGCAAAAATTCGTACATTTTCCCTTCCCCTGCCCCCTACGATACTTATAAGGCAATTTTAGGACTTGTTTTGAAAAGATCTCATTAAGACCTTTCCAATGACACTCTAGTCGACTACCAATGGTGAAAAAATTTTTTAAAGGGTCACCTCCCTATATGGGGAGACCCCCTTAGACCCCTTTGAAATATTTTTCCACCCCAAAACTTTCAACAAGTCACCACTGCTGGCCTTTCCACAAAGTTTCATAGACATAGTTTGTATAGTTTTGGAGAAAAAGTGCTGTGGCATAAAGATGGATGGACGGACACAGGTCGTGATTGCAATAGGGTTTTGTATTTTAGTACAACCCTAAAAGCTAGCAAATCATTCAATTGCAATCGAGTTGATGTCAAATTGCAATCGAGTTGATGATGAAAAACATATTTTCTCCCCTAGTCTCACTCCACACATGTCATGTGTTCAATATTCCTGATGATAAATTCGATCGCATTACGCTCTAGCGTCCGCAGTTTTCGTTGAACATACATAAAGCGCTTTTTAGTATGCAGATCCCCGATCAGCATTTCTTAGTGGATGTTCGCTTAGCCATGAAGTGGATGCGCTTATCTTAGCGGAGATCCATTTCACGGACACGAGAGCGTCAACATTTTTTGCCTTTATGCGATCGTGTGATCGAAGTAAGAAATGCAAGTAAGTAGTTAGCGCATTATTGACATAATCGGGAATAAGCTTTCATCAATTCGGATATGTGTGAATTATAAAACCACTTAATAAAACTATTGTATGTTTATTCGGGGCCGGAACAAAAGTGTTTCGGCACATAAAACATTCAAAACAAAGTTAATAATATACTACTGTTTTCTGCGAAACAACAAAATATTTTAAATTAAACGTTTCTCTCCGTAAAACAATTTTCGCACGCTTAGTTTTAAACGATTTTCTGCATTTGGTATGTTGAAACACTGGCATAACTCATACTAATAATATGATGGGAAACTTCCGTAGAATATTTGACAGGAAGGGTATTTGAAGTATATGAAGAGTGGTTATATTTTCTTGCAGTCGGAAGAAAACTACTCAAGAGCAGCATTCTGCGATTTTGATTTATTTATGAAAAATATTAAGTTAAACTCGATTACAATTCATGAAACGTTAAAAAAAACGATGTGGAGTTTAAAAACAAACCGACTTCCAAAAGAAAGAGGGTTATCAATTTATCATATATATATATATATATATATATATATATATATATATATATATATATATATATATATATATATATATACACATATATTTTTTTTTTGCTATTTTTATGCATGTTCACGCATAGCTTCTGAACAAAGCCAGATACAAGAATCCTGATTACGGCAAATGATACGTCCTTCTATCTATTAGGTCCTATTTAAAGGATAAGGATAATCAACGGCAAAGGTCTTTTACCGTTAAAATTAAAAAATTTCCGACTTTTCCCTCGATTTCTCAACATAACTAATCGACGCGTGTAAGGATTTTGATTAAAGAAGTTTCAAGTGAAGTACAACATATTGAACAAAAATGTATCGGTGTAGAATTGTGATCCTTTCAAGGACTCTGTAGATATTAAAAGTGAAATATGATACAATGATGTCTAGGAATTGAATTTGAATTATCTTCTGCACGCAAAATGCCAAATATTTTGCACTCTTCAAAGATTTGATAGGGATACTGATTCCTTGGTGACGCATGATAAAAATAATCAGTATTTGTTTTTATAAACGGACATTTTAATCAATCATTTTCCCAAAATAACCAATAAATTATTTCTCAATGCAGCTTAAATATAATTCAACATGATTTAGTGCCATTTCATTGGGGAAAATTTCAGGATGCTTTCCTCTTCCATTCTTTGCCTACTGATGAACTAATTAAAAGATACTTCTTACATCTTCAGACGCAAACGTTACACATAGGATTTATGAAATTTCCCGAAGGAATAATAAGGATTGAGTGATTGCAAATTATAGGGTTAGTCACCATTAGAGAATTGATTCGTTACTTTCTAGTCAATGTTGTATTGTACACTATATGCTCAAAAATCTAAAGTTTGTGATTTCCGTACAAAAGACCGATGAGAATTGCAACCTAAAAAGATGATACTTATCCTTCTATAATTGATCATGACTTTAAAGATGAACTTGAAAATGCAGAGTCCAGTTTTCATTTAACTATAGGACATCATTCTCATGAAGACTACAAAAATTATGTGCTATAGTTAACTGAAAACCGAAGCGATGGGTATTGAATAATCGCGAACTAGTGATACAGTTATGAAGGATCTTGTAGTAAAATAATGTGTGTATAAATGTCCGTGAAGGACTGCAGCGATAGTCTGCTACCGCGGTGCGCAAGGATGTTGGTACTTGCCGAGATTGGCCTTGTCTGAGGACGTGTAAATGCACTGGAAGACTAGCATTGCGGTGTCGTGGGGCGGTCGTTTTCCCCAGCACAAGTGCCCACTGCAAACAAAATATCGCATTCACGAATTTGTGGATAACACGACTCGGTCCGATGGTGTCGAGACCGAGGTAACTTACTAAAGGAGAAGATTGAAAAAGCAAACAACAAACTGGGCCTGGGAAAAACAGACGAGACTTGAGAATATTTCGTCTTTACTGACGATACTTATGGCCCCCAAATAAGAGCAGGGCATCCAGGTGGAAGCAATGCACCCCTATTCCAATCGAGATCCGTTGTAGACGTGGCCAGATGTTTTTCATTTGAATGTAAGACTCATGCAAACATAATTTTCAGGAACGTTTCCCTCAAATGAAAAACATCAACGTTTCAGACTTATGTTAAAGTCTTATATGATCACATAATACTTTAACATAAATAAACAAGCAAGCGGAAGGCCCCTCTATCCTGCTTTGTTTGTTCTCTTAATAGAGTGTATAGATTTCAATCATCCCCGTTTCAGTTTCGTATGGCTTATACCACTCGCTCCCTGAATTCCCGACATCTAACATTCCTTGCAATACTTGGCTATTTAGTGGAGTTGCGATTTAATACATTCACCACGACACCGTGACTCCCACCTTGCTTACTCCGCGTCGTCGCACGTACATTCAGTGTAAAAGCGCGAACTTTATTTTTATCACATACGACCAAATTCGCTCTACAGCTCGTTTTGGTATAGAATACTAGTACTACATGATATGAAGATGAACGCGACCACGGACGCAAAAATTTAGATACTATACTAGTCGCGGCAACTACATTTACTATTCATGGATACTGAAGCATTTCGATTGCAACATACCGCGATATTCACTCTACAAGTACGCATGCTCAGTTCGATTGTGCAGGGGCTGAAATGAGAGGACAGATAATACACCCACGTGCTTGTATTCGCTGTAAATAAATTATCAACACATTGACTATTTAATTATTTATGGACTGTTGAAGAAAATAAAGTATCTATCGGTGCGAAATTTCCCCGCATTCTTATGTGAAAGAGATTTTCAAAATAATTTCATGCTGGTTGTTGCTTGCACTGCATGAACGTTTCACTGATGTTAAGTTATCTTCTTGTAAGATGGATGATTGGTACTGAAACCGTTATTTGGAGCTTTCAACGAGAAGATTTTATTGAATAATGCCAAAGTGGGCAGTGAATCGCCAAAAATTTCACAATTCTGCTTTTTGTTTGTTTAGAGAATCGATCACACGTTATCTTGTTTTATTTTTAAAACACTCTTTATCTTTACCGAAGACACTTTGAATAATTTTTCCGACAATCAACATTACATTCAAGGTTTCACAGGTTTCATCACTTTCATTACATCTCCGCGTTCGATATTCACACATTCTCCACCTTATCCACGATTAATGAGGTAGGTGATTTTTTGGCGGGTGTATTTATTAATTCACGGCAACTCATTCGGTTATTTAGTCTGCGTTAATGTGGTGGCCCATTAAATAGCCAGTCGTCGTCTGGTATCGAAAATGGGAAAATTTCATTTATAAATGGAAAACGCATTTGAAGTTTCCACGATGATCCCAATACAACTTTTCGTCCCGTCTTAGCCATAAAAACCGAAAAATTTCGTGCGTGCAAAAAACCCGCTAATCGCGTCATATCGAGGCACTTGCACAAAATTCAGATATTGAGCGAAGTCTCAAAGCGAACCTCTGCTACTTGTGAGGAAGCAGACTTCTTTGTATGTTAAATTACATCTAAATTGGCCATGATTTTCTTTCAAAAAATGACAACTGTTCACTTGCTTATGTGTGACACGTCCAACTGTCAAACATATGACATGTCGAAAAAATGAGTGACAAACCGTGACCGCAACAAAAACTGTCGACAACAACAGTTTGCACCACCGTTTCATAACAAATCCCTACGATTGCTATTCATTTCGTTACATTGCATTGTTAACTTCGCGATCTTTTCACACTCACTATGCTTGCATCACTTTGCACGACTCAAATTTCTCTGTCGTAAGTGCTCCTATAACAGTACAGCCATACAGCTTTAAAGGGATTATTACAAAACAACACCGAGATGTAACGAAGGGTTATGCGATGGAGCGATGGCAGGCCTGAGTAAGTGTAACTGAGATGACGTTATGTCTATGTACAATTTTTCACACACGACCTCTAATGCAAATGCAAGATCCCAGACAATGTTGGCGATGGCTTGGATGAAGCATGCAATGACTAAATAAATCAATCAGAACATATTACTTCACCGTTCAACGTAATTAGGAACCCATAATTAATAGAAAACAAGCGAAACAATCAAGTCCGCTGCAGAGCCGCGAAAAATACACCATGGAAAGTGAGAATGAACATGCATGAAAAAAGGACTTTGCAATACTCGATGGACGGATGAGTTCAAAATCTAATGATTTACGGCGATAATCAACTTGAGTCGGAACAAAAGTATCCGCAAACGTTAAGTTTTTGCTGTGTAAATTACGTGTCGCCCCACAGATTATTCACGTCGTCTGCCACGTTCCGCGATCACAATCAGACTTTTTTCGTGTCGCAACGGTGGTTTCTTGGCGAGCCCACTTTTGCATCCAACCAGTATCTCCCATCGTGTGATACCCCAATTGCCGGGATCGAATCTGAATTGTAAATTTAAGTATCTATTTTTTAAATTTACAATTAAAATTAGATCAAGTATTATGCTGTTTTTCGAGCAGTTTGCCTTGACACTAATTACGGAGTTCTCTTTATGGTTGCATATATATATATATATATATATATATATATATATATATATATATATATATATATATATATATATATATATATATAAATATATATATATGTAATATATATATATATATATATATATATATATATATATATATATATATATATATATATATATATGTATATATATACATATATATATATATATATATATATATATATATATATATATATATGTATATGTAAATATATTATATATATGTATATATATATATATATATGTATATATAAATACATATATATATTTACTATATATATATTGTTACATGTACAAATAATTACATGTACAAATAATTCTGCGAGCTGCTGTCGCAATTGTTTTCATAATCAACGTCATCAAATGAAAATATTCGAACCCACGAGAACCCAACAAGCATGATCAACATCTGCAAGTGACGTCACTCCATTTGCTCGAATCTACCAGGTACCTCTCGGTAGAACATTCGATAATGTACGAAAAATGGGTGAATAGGTAGAGACCCTATATAAAGGCGAGCTGAATGAATGGGGGGATTCATTCATTACAACCGCGATAGAAAACTGCGATATAGTGGAACGCGAAGCAAAGACGATTGATTGTTTGAGTGCGAAGTGATTTAGAAGACAATTGCGATAAGAAATTTATGGACAAGTGCTAGATTTTTTTCATAGTGAAAATTAAAATTAGTGAAATTTTTAAATTGTTTATTGTGCATTTTTGTAAGTAAATAAATTCTTTTAACTTAAATTAACAGATATTGCGTTTTCACTTTCCCGGAACATTAAAATTATTGGCCGCGAACCAAATAACACGCGACAATGGTGTCAGAAGTGGGATTAAAATTTTGAAAGTGAAAATTTGAACATTTTTATAGTGCACAATAGTAAAATTTAAAGAAACATTGAAAATGCCATGAAGCCTAAACTTAAAAATTGATGAATTGACCATGTCGGAGCTTAAGGAAGAGTTGGAACAGCGAAACCTGGCTACGCAAGGTACAAAAGCCACACTGATTGCACGCTTGCGTGACGCAATTGAATCGGAAGGCGCGTATCTAGATTCGGGTGAGCCCTCAGATGCAGAAAAAGGCGCAGAAGGTGGTGAAGCAGAAATATCAAAACCAAAGGAACCGGAAAATGCGCTGATGCAAATGCTGATGCTGATGCAGCAAGAGCTGCGACAACAGTCATCTAATTTAACTGCGAAGCTCAATGAACAGTCGTCCAATTTAACTACGAAGCTAGACCAACAAGCAATCGAAATCAAGGCAGACATCACACAGAAGCTGGAGAAACAGTCAACCGAAATAAAAGCGGAGCTCGGTAGTCTCAACAAACAAATTAAAGACGTCGAGGAAAAGATTGACCAGGTCGAGGAAAAGGTTTACCAGGTCGAGGAAAAGGTCAGCCAGGTCGAGGAGAGAATCAACAATGAGATGGAAAACATGAAAAAGGAATTGGAAGCAGCGAAAGCAGTAGTAACCACTTCGCCAGCCACAATATAACCGCAACGCAAAGCTCATCTAGAAGTGTGCAAGCACCAATATTCGACGGGCAAACGGTCTGGAGTATTTACAAAATTCAGTTTGAAGCCGCCGCTAGGATAAATCACTGGAATGAGCAGGAACGAGCAACTGCATTAATTCTTGCTCTAAGAGGCCCAGCTGCCGAGCTTTTGCAGACTATCCCCGTTGAGTTGCATTCAAACCCGGCTGCTATAATGAATGCGCTGGACATGCGTTATGGAGACGATCATCTGAAGCAGATTTACCGGGCACAGCTACGGCATCGGATGCAGAAGTCTGGCGAAACCTTGCAGCAGCTAGCACAAGACATTGAGCGACTGGCACTTTTGGCTTACCCAGCGTACGACCCAGAACATCGAGAGGACGTAGCAGCAGAAGCATTCATCAGCGCCTTAAAGGACAAGGAATTGCAACAAGCCGTGCAGTTAGCTCAAAAGCAAACAGTCAAGGATGCATTGGCTTATAGTTTAAATTTTGAGGCAGCCAAAAATGTGACCCGTACCACTGCCCGGGCTCGTGAGGTACTGACAGATAATTGCAGGTGTGAGCGCGTGGGAATTGAGCGAGAGCTGCAGATGAATGGTGCGCCTAGATGCTGGAATTGCGGGGAGAAAGGGCACCTGCAACGAGACTGCAAGAAGGGAAGAAGACCGAGCTATTGTCTAGGGTGGTGGAGGTCCTGACCGTGTCAGGAGCCTAGGATGGAGGCCCATCAAACTGCAAGGGCCAACTTCATGGGGCGAACGTTGGCTAGGAGTATCGACATCCCCAGCACCGTGCCAAGGCAACATCGTGGAGAAGCAGACAGAGGCCTTCCTGGTCAAGTTGATGAAGAACATTGCACCATAACAAACGACACTAGTGCAACCCGATCGACGATCCGCCCAGACCTAGTGAGGCCCCAACTGCTTCACAAGGGCAGAGTTCATGGAAATGCTGACGCCCTATCTCGTCATCCATGTCCAGCTAACTGCAAGCATTGCCGGCGGATTGAGGAAAAGGAGCCGCCCGTTGATCTGCGAGTGATAACGGCCGAATTCGATGAAGGTTGGTCATCGGAGGAGATTCGAAATGCCCAGGTAGCCGATGAAGATATCGGACCATTGCTCATATGGAAGGAGACGACTGGGCGACCTGAGTGGAAAGACGTTTCAATGCATGGCGCAACCCTGAAAAGTTATTGGGCACAATGGAACTCCCTTCAGGTAGAGGGTGGCGTACTCAAGCGGAAATGGGAAACGGCGGATGGTAGCTCCTATAGGATGCAAACTATACTACCCAAAAGCCGAATCCACGATGTGGTAAAGGAAATGCATGAAGGATCCTCGGGAGGCCACCTTGGTGTTAACAAGACCTTAGCAAAATTGCGGGAAGGGTTCTACTGGCTCCACGCTCGAGAAGACGTAGAGGACTGGTGTCGCAGATGCACAATTTGCGCTTCCGTCAAAGGCCCAAAGCGACGACTGAGAGGACAAATGCAAGCCTATAACGAAGGCGTGCCATTCGAAAGGATTGCTGTTGACATCGCAGGACCCTTTCCTGAATCCGATTGGGGAAATCGATATATGCTGGTTGTAGCCGATTATTTCAGCAAGTGGCCTGAGGTCTACCCCATTCCCAACCAGGAAGCAACTACTGTAGCTGAACAGCTAGTGTTAAATTGGGTCAGTAGGTACGGCGTGCCTTGCGAACTTCATTCGGATCAAGGCCGAAACTTTGAGTCACTAGTTTTTGGCGAGATGTGCGAGCTGCTCGGAATACGGAAAACGAGGACAACACCACTGCATCCCCAATCCGATGGAATGGTTGAACGTTTCAACGGCACGCTCAATAAACACCTTGCCAAAATGGTTGACGAGAACCAAAGGGACTGGGACCGACATATCCCACTATTTGTAATGGCGTATAGAGCCGCTGAACATGCGTCGACGGGCCAAGCCCCAGCCAAAGTCATTTTTGGAAAGACTATTCGTTTGCCAGCCGATATAAAGTTCGGAACACCCCCTGAGAAACCCCAAACAGTCTCGGAGTACGCAAGTGATCTAAGACAACGGTTGAACCAGATACATCGGACAGTGCGAAAACACCTCGAATCGGCTACTGACCGCATGAAGACCAGGTATGATCTAAAGGCTAATTCTACTGGCTTCCAGCAAGATGACTTGGTGTGGCTTTATAACCCGCAACGGCGAAAGGGTAGGTCTCCAAAGTTGCAACATAATTGGGAGGGACCATACCGAGTTACAAAGCGAATCGACGACGTCGTATACCGAATACAGGAACATCGTGAGCCGAGAGCTAAAATGAAAATCGTGCATCTGGACCGTCTTGCCCCATATTACACCCAGGGAGAATTGACTACAAATAGCGACACATCTTTTCGGGGCGAAAAGAACTGAGGTGGGGGCAGTGTTACATGTACAAATAATTACATGTACAAATAATTCTGCGAGCTGCTGTCGCAATTGTTTTCATAATCAACGTCAACAAATGAATTTACTCGAACCCACGAGAACCCAACAAGCATGATCAACATCTGCAAGTGACGTCACTCCATTTGCTCGAATCTACCAGGTACCTCTCGGTAGAACATTCGATAATGTACGAGAAATGGGTGAATAGGTAGAGACCCTATATAAAGGCGAGCTGAATGAATGGGGGGATTCATTCATTACAACCGCGATAGAAAACTGCGATATAGTGGAACGCGA
The DNA here is from genome assembly GCA_963969285.1 of Odontomyia ornata. NCBI lineage: Eukaryota > Metazoa > Arthropoda > Insecta > Diptera > Stratiomyidae > Odontomyia > Odontomyia ornata. The sequence goes on along the minus strand of OZ017738.1, from coordinate 270,970,698 downwards.
AGCAAAGACGATTGATTGTTTGAGTGCGAAGTGATTTAGAAGACAATTGCGATAAGAAATTTATGGAAAAGTGCTAGATTTTTTTCATAGTGAAAATTAAAATTAGTGAAAGTGTTAAATTGTTTATTGTGCATTTTTGTAATTAAATAAATTCTTTTAACTTTAATTAACAGACATTGCGTTTTCACTTTCCCGGAACATTAAAATTATTGGCCGCGAACCAAATAACACGCGACAATATATATATATATATATATATATATATATATATATATATATATATATATATATATTTATATATATATATATATGTATATATATATATATATATATATATTTATATATATATATATGTAATATATATATATATATATATATATATATATATATATATATATATTTATATATATATATATATATATATATATATATATATATATATGTATATATATATATATATATATATATATATATATATATATATATATATATAATATATATATATATATATATATATATATATATATATACATATATATATATATATATATATATATATATATATATATATATATATATATATAAATAAAACCATAAAGAGAACTCCGTAATCAGTGTCAAGGCAAACTGCTCGAAAAACAACTTTGTTAATTTTTTTTTTAAATACCTCCATTCCCTTCCATTCTCTCCATCACACTTTCTTCGTCGCACAACGCTCGTGCACTTCAGATTTCGTCGTTTCTTCAGGTGTGCCACCCAGACAATGATTAGACCATCGGTATAAGGGGGCACACAAATTATGTGAACTTATCCTATTAATCTCATCTTGTGCATTTCGTGATCAGCTCTCAGAGATGAAAAAAAACTTTGTAATACGCCGTGGGGAAAAAAAACTCTGAGTTATAAAGTTAGCTGTCTTTTCAAGCATCTCGACGATACGGTTTAAAGTGCCCTTAGATGCTTTGTTGAAATTTATTGGACTGAGATTCTCTATAATAATATCTTTCTGCTATACAATCTCGACGATAGGGTCAAGAAGGGCCCTAAGATGCGATGTAGAAATTTATTGCCCTGAGATTCAATCGTTGTTAAATAAATATTCTTTAAGCCTTTTTTAAGGGTTTTGTAAAATAATTTTACAAAACCCTACTAGTTTCGCGACCAGTCTGTCCGTCTGTCCGTCCGTCTGTGTGTCACAGCACTTCTTCTCGGAAACTACTTAAGCTAGAAACATCAAATTTTGTGTGTAGGTGTAAAGTGGTGATCTCTTCAAAATTCAACTACAAAAAAATTTTATAAGGTATTTAAGGGGGGTCTCCCCATATAGGAGAGTGACTCCCCGAAAAAAAAATTTCATTGAAGGTTGCCGATATGGGTATCAAATGAAAGGTCTTGATGAGAACTTTTCTAAACAGGTCTAAGTTTGGCAAAATTTGCTTCGAGGGGCGCACAGGGAGGGGAAATACACGAAAAATTTGTGTCCCCCCCCTCGCGATTGGACACCTGTGATCCGAAAAATCTGAAAAAAATCAAGAATGTAGGTCTTGGTGAGTACAACAACAACAAATACGTTAGAAGTCGCAATTCACTCAACTTTGTTAGTAATAGTATGATTTATGGATTTTATGTTTTCTTGAATAAAATCTTAATGGTAACCTTAAATTCAATGAAATTCAATACGTAAATGTCTATCCTGAAAGTTTCATAAATATTGAATCATATTTAGCGAAGTTATAGCGGTTTGAATTTTCCTGTATTACTATGGAACAATATGCGCTGCATTTATTACTATGGAAACATATGGCTATGGAACAACATGCGCTTTTTACCGACTAACACACTACAGCTTTGCTAGGATTTGCATGAAAATTTCAGGAATGATAGGTGTCATGAATATCTTTGAGAGTCGGTTCAGCTAGTGGTATCAGTAATCGTAAAACAAAAGTGTGGCTGTTTTCAATGCGAAGATTGAATAATTTTGAGTTATTTTTCCCAACTTCAACGTTTAAGGTGCATGCTTTGAACACTTGATTCAATTTAATGAATGACTGAAGATGAGTACCTACAATTAATGCTCATATTGTTTCACTTATGAGGAGGTGGGACAGAGCTCCTAGCAAAAGGGTTTTGTAACCATTCTAGGATTCGGAAAAATTGGCCATTAATCGATGATAACAGTACAGGAGAGTGGCCCCTGAAAAAAATTCATCAAACATAGCCGATATGAGTATGAAATGGAAGTTTTCATGGGAGCTTTTCAAAACAGTTGTTAACTGTCAGTTTTTGCTTCAGTGGGAGCACAGGGGGGAAATACATGAAAAATGTGTTTCCACCGTCGCATATGGAGACTGAAATAATTATCAAGGGAGATATTTATGAGTATAACAATACCAAAAACCTCAGAAGTCGAAATTTCTTGAACTTTGTTAATAATAGTATGATCTTCGTATTTCATATTTTCTCCAATAAAATCGTCTTTGACATGTTGAATCTGGGAGATTGTTGTATATACGCAAGAAATCATTCGTAGCATCATTCTTTAGACGATCCGTTCTTGCAAAAGGTATTATGAATTGATTTGCGTTCCTAGCATTGTAGTGATTTTTCTGCGATACTTTCATAAATTGAATATGTGACGAATTTGAATTCAAGCATTGAAAAATAAACTTGGCTTTCACTGCTTCAACGATTTGAGTAAATGTTAATGCTTTCACTGATTGGTACACAAATCTGGTTGGTGTACGTATTGGTAGATTTAGCATATTTTTATAAGCCTTGGTAAGCTACCTGGAGATGATATTAAGGTGTTGCTTTGATGACTGGCTCCAGATTACTACTCCGTAATGCAGTTTCGACAGAACGAATGCATTTAGCACCATCTGCTTGATATTGCTTGGAAATCCTTCGCATCTTCTCAGTAATCCAATAGCAGGAGCAGGAGTGACAGCCATGTTAATCGTTGGTCGATGATGAGTCCAAGATATTTGAATTCCGCTACTCTCTCCAGTTTTTCGCTTTTAATTATTATATCAATGTTAATGTCTTCCTTGTTCTTCTGTTTGAAAATAATGTATTTGGTCTTCGAAGTATTTAGCGCTAGCTCATTATTACTTAACCACGAATGATATGTACTTAGATCCTCATTAATGGTATTCTCTAAGTAATCTTTTTTGCATCCCGAGTAAAGTAGAACTGTGTCATCAGCATATAGTGCATAGTGTCCCTTTAGTCCACATGTATTTAAATTGCTAGTGTATAACAAGAATAAGGTAGGGCAAAGTATGGAGCCTTGGGGAACGCCTGACTTCATAGGTGCCAAGTCGTTCAATACATTATTGACTACTGTTTTCTGCGATCTTTCTTTTAAGTAATTCCTAAAAAGTTGATTTGGTTTTCCGTGAATGCCATATTATTCGAGTTTACGAAGTAAATGCTCATGATCCACCGTATCAAACGCCTTTTTCAGATCCACAAAAATATGTTTGTTTAGACAATTTGCAACAAATTCTGGTATCTCTTCCTTTATAAATTTTATTTCATCCATGGTGATATTATCTATACCTGGTGCTGTATTTTGCTTCAATTCATCAATAATTTTTATCATTTCAACTTTGTTAGTTAGATGCATGTGAAAGGAAGATTTGGGCGACGTAATTGTAGAAGTAAAATTGCTTGTTGGCGCTGGCTGGATTCCATTGGCAATTTTTTCACCTTTAGTTGAAAAAAAGATATTGAGGTTACTTGCAGCTTCAAATGCATTTGCTGAAGATGAGTTCTGTATGGTGAAATCCTGGGTCGTAGAGTTACCCGGTGAGCTTCTTTTAACTTCATTTATTATGTCCCATATTTCATGCGCATTGTCGGCCGCTGCATCTAGTCTTTTGGAGTAATACAAAGGTCTTGCTTCTTTCACAACACGTTTAGATGTTTTATTGGCTTCGATGTATATAAACCTGAGCGATTGATAATTCATGTTCCGTTTGTAGTTCATATAAGCCTTCCGCTTGTTCTTACTTGCCTCAATAACTTTTTTGGTTATCCATGAATGTTGACGACATCTTATTTTTTCTCTGTAGTCGAGGTGTCCTTAGCTTCCATTATGATGTTTGTGAGCTCCACTAAGTTTGAAGGTTTTTGGTTAATTAAGAAACCCTTAAGATTTGATCTAAAGAGGTCCTTATTTAAGTATTTGAAAACTTTGTAAGCAGGCTTTTGCTTTTTATTTATTTTAATTCCTTGAATAACAACTTTCAAAACACGATGATCAAGTTCAGGCCAGTCCTCTAGAGTATAAGCAATTTTCCCAGCAATTTGATTATCATTTGTGACTCTGTGATCCAGGCAGGTATTAGATGCTAGCCGGGTAGGTTGAAGTGGGCTCACAATAGTGGCACCATTCGTTTCTAGTATGTCGTTGTACATCCTTGACTCATTAGATTCAACCATTAGATCTATATTCGTATCGGCAACTGTGAGCAAATTATTTTCCATAGAATATAGTTCATCTAATGTCAAGCACAGGTCTTGCGCGTTAAGTCGGGTGGGGTTGTAAAATGTGCCAATTTTTATTTTCTTTCCAGGGCATACTAGTTCGATGACTATCTTATTGTATTTATCCGGTATTACTCGCCTCGTTACGGAATTAAGAGTTTTTTTTAATATAAATTGCTGTTCCTTCACCTCTTCCGGGCCTGCAGGAAAATACAGAATCGTATCCCTGAATGTTGTAGTACTCGACTTCCTCGGAATATATCCAAACTTCATTAAGTATAATTAAATCTATATTCAAATGTTGCTTTACATAGATTTGAAGCTCGTTAACTTCTTACATTAGCATCGAGGGTAGAAATTTGGGTGTCTTCAAATATCTTTGTATTATTGAATGGCATATTAATCATCGTAGTTAATGCTTCTCTTAGCAATCAAAATCCTACGTTTTAATTCTGGGCATTCCGTCGAATCTGCCCGGTGAGCATGGCAAATTTTCTTACCATTTTCCATACAATTACAACATTTTTTAACTGAGCTTTTACAGTCTCTTGTATCATGCTGTGATCCACATTTTGCACACCTCAGTTCCTCTTCACATTTTGATGTCTTGGGATTGAACTTTTGGCATTTGAAGCACCTCGTGATGTTAAAATCTTCCTTTATATAGTATGATCCATAGTCGATATTAACATATCTATTCACTATCTTCTTGAACATTGCTCCATTCACCTCTAAAATATGTAACCATTTTCCGCTCCGTATTCTTCTAGAGTGAACCAATTCCATTTTATCTTCAGCTAAAATGTTCGGGTTCAGACTTTGGATTTCAATTCTTAGCTCCTCGTTTGTGAATTGCTTCTCTAATCCATTTATAACCAATCTTAGTTGACGAGACTTAGTTTCCATTATTTCGTATCCCTTCGTATTTTCCTTAATAATATTGAGAAGCGTAGATGAACTTCCATTCGAAGAAGTCTTAATAATCACTCCACCATCTCGAATCGGACGGACAAGCTGGAGTGGAATCTTGTATCGAAAGATTCGGATTTTAGATTTGAAATCGGAAAGAGTTTGATCGGAGCTTGAATGGGCTTTGGGCTTGATGATTATGCCTTTTTGTGATGTTGTGTTTGTGCGTTTTTCTTTCTGCAAACCAGTATCCAATTCGGTCACATCTACATATGTAATTTTATTTACATGTGTTTTTTTCCATTAAGGCACTGACGGTAGACTTTTGTTCAATTAGCTGGTTGACTGTTTGCTTCATTTGTTCCAAGAGACGATCACCTTTTAATTTTTTGTTATAAGATTTACAAGCGGAGCACATCCAAAGAACATCTTGAGTAATCTTCATAATCTTTAGATATCTTTCTTCAGACATTTTAATACAGCTTATGTGGAACGACTTATTACATATTCCATCACACCCTATTCCTTGTTCCGAATTCTTAGCGGTCTTTTTGCATTTACCACATTAGTTGCATTCCACCGTCGACATTTTTCTCATTTATTATTTTAGGAACTCTTACCAATAATAGTTGAAAAGGATTCAATCACTACTATTTTAATCTTATGATGATAATTATTATTTTATAAATTGCCTGCAATATCTATTTATTACGCGTAGGGGAAATAATATTAATACACCTTATAAAATTAATTTGAAAATTATCAATAATAATTAGTTGGAAAAATTTTTATTAAGTTTATTCTAAATTATATAAATTTATTATAAATTTTCTAAATTTTTTTATAAATTTTCCAAATTATCTTCGTACTACACGAGAATCCCTCTTCTCGTTCAAAGAATAATTGGAAAATCTAGCGGTTCAATGGAAAATTTTTAAATGTAGAATTTCCTCTAAGATAATGTACTTATCCTTGATTTTCACTCTTGAAAATACCGAAATTCTAACACCAAGTTCACCAAATCAAGAAACAGCTGATTTCACTTTAAAATTCCACTTTTTGAACGTTTTTTCTATAGAGCTGATAAATTTCACGTCACCACCTGACAGTTGTCACTAGTGTGTTTTCAAATATCTGAATAATAGTATGATTATCGGATTTCACACTTTCTCCAATAAAATCGTATGGCTGCCTTCAAACTCAACAAACACAACATTAAAGTAGCCTTACACAAGATCCTAATACTCTGTAAGTTTGATGAAATTTGTATCATATTCACGGAAGTTATAGCCACTTCAAATTTCTCCAATTACAACAACAACAATTTTCTTTTAATTTTTAAATTACTTTTTATGGAATTGTTTGCAGCTACATATAAATGAGTTGCATATTTTGAATAATAATTTTTCTGAAAAACTATTAGAGAAGAAAAATGTTAGAAGAAGGTGGTTTCGACGTGTGCACTAATTCTCCTCAGGCCATCACTCTTAGATACACACCGGTGATGGCGACCACCATGCTCAGAGGTGAGGGAGTTAATTTTAATTTTTAGGGTTTTGTTAAATAATTTTACAAAACCCTACTAGTTTCGCGACCAGTCTGTCCGTCCGTCCGTCCGTCCGTCCGTGTGTCACAGTAGTTTTTCTCGGAAACTACTTAAGCTAGAAACATCAAATTTTGTGCGTAGGTGTAAAGTGGTGATCTCTTCAAAGTTCAACTACAAAAAAATTTTATAAGGTATTTAAGGGGCGCACAGGGAGGGGAAATACACGAAAAATTTGTGTCCCCCCCCCTCATGATTGGACAACTGTGATCCGAAAAATCTGAAAAAATCAGGGATGTAGGCCTTGCTGTGTACAACAACAACAAATACGTTAGAAGTCGCAATTCACTCAACTTTGTTAGTAATAGTATGATTTATCAATTTTATGTTTTCTTGAATGAAATCTTAACGGTACCCTTAAATTCAATTCAATTCAGTACGTAGATGTCCATTTGTAAGATTGATCTATCCTGAAAGTTTCATAAAGATTGAATCATATTTTGCGAAGTTATAGCGGTTTGAATTTTCCTGTATTACTATGGAACAATATGCGCTGCATTTATTGCTATGGCAACATATGGCTAGGGAACAACATGCGCCTTTTACCGACGCAGACACTACAGTCTTGCTAGGATTTGCATGAAAATTTCAGGAATGATAGGTGTCATGTATATCTTTGAGAATCGGTTCAGCTAGTGGTATCAGTAATCGTAAAACAAAATAGTGGCTGTTTTCAATGCGAAGATTGAATAATTTTGAGTTATTTTTTCCCAACTTCAACGTTTAAGGTGCAGGAGGAATGCCGGTCGACAAGAGCTCTCTTGGAGGCTAGCGTTCTTTGGGGAGTTCCGCCCCCACGTACCCGAGGAAACTCCGCAGGGGGAATGCCGGTCGACAAGACCACTCTTGGAGAGTAGCATTCTTTGGGGAGTTCCGCCCCCACGTACCCGAGGAAATTCCCGCAGGGAGAAAGCCGGTCGACAAGAACATTCTTGGAGGCTTGCATTCTTTGGGGAGTGCCGCCCCCACGGACCCGAGGATATGGGGGGTGCCGTGAGGTTCCCTCTTATTATATCTGGATTACGCTTTGGACAACGAACTGGAATTGACGCTTTGGGCTGGCGGATGTGATGGTTTGGACCTAGTTGCTTTGCACAGTAGCGCCGAGGTGAAACTCGTGTGTGAACGGCTCCAATTCAACTATCATACCGTCTCTGTCCCGGTAAAACCTTGGCAGGCCTCGGAGTACGTTCGAAGTTCGCACCAGTGAGTTGGTAATGGAGGTTCGGTTGAGATGGACTCCTGATTAGTGCTGGTCTGGCTCTGAGCACTTGTCCCCATAAGGGCTTGTGCCAACCCTCGCATGGCTTCCCTGCTCTGCAAAGATAACCATGGGATCAAAAAGGCGACTACACACACGAACGGAGATAGCGGCTCCGAGGGGGGACCCAATAAAATGGAGCAAGCAAATGAAACCACAAGCAAACAGGACGCTAGCACGGAGAACCCTTTTAGGCAAAAACCGCTGTTGGCAAGAACACCGATTAAACAAGTCACCGATTGCGGGGGGAGGCAGCAAACCCCAGAAACACTGTCAAAGTCAACATCACAAGTTAAATCATCGGAGACAGACCACAGACGGACTAACGAACGAAAGAAGGCAGAGCGCGTTGTGCAACCTGGCATCATTGCGGCCTTTGGGCGCAGTAGAAGGACTATGCGCACCCCGGAGCGCCCAGTGCAAGACGTACACAATCCGGATCAAGCTGCGACACCAATGGAGGCCAGTGTAAGACTGGGGGAGGGAGAAGTTTTGCTGTTGGCCGACGCCACTTCAAACGCGACCCAAGCGATAGAAGCAAAAAGGCTAGGAAACGGGGGCCTCTCCCAAGAGGTGGCGCCAAATAACACAATCGCCCTTGACCGCGCCGAAGAGGAGCGGCTTACTCGGAAAGCGGGAAATATCGTCAAACAACTGAGTGCTGCCTGCGAAGTGCAGAAAAACATAGGCAAGAGTGTCAAGAATGGCATTCTTGAACTGGAGGAGCTTTTTGGCCGCATAACGCACTACAGGCGGAGGTGGCTTGCAACCGAAAAGCACCAAAAAGACACGCTCTCCCTCGAGGCATTAGTGGGTCCTAGCAGCAGCAAAAGAATGGCCGGTAGCCCAATTGAAGGCGACTGTGAGAAAAGGAGGAAGGACGAGACCATAAACGAAGTTGACACTCCAGGCGAGGAGTTTCATGTGGTGTGAAACAAGGCAGCGAAAAAAGCGGCCAAAAAGCTACTCCTAGAAAAAACAGACAAAGAGCTCAACCACGAAAAGAACAAAGAACCCCCCGATATACCGCAGAAAACAAAAAGCAAACCGCGGCGCAAACCCTTGCGAGAGGCACTGCTTATTAAACCCACTAAGGGCCGAACCTACGCAGATGTCCTCCGTGAAATTAAAGGAGCGGTCAAGCAAGACGACACCAAAACTGCCATCAAAGCAGTTCGACCAACCCGGACCGGTGGCTTGCTGGTGGAATTCGGGCCAGAGGCCACAAACAAAGATGCATTCCGTGACGCGGTTCAAAAGGTTCTTGGAGATGCGGCAACGGTTGCCTCGCTCGAACCAATGGCTACCCTGGAAATCAGGGACCTCGACTGCGTCACGGACAAATCTGAAGTAGAGGATGCCATTAGGAGGGAGTTCCCCAGCTTAAGTGAAGTCAAGGCAAGATTGACACGTGAAAACACAAGGGGGCAACGCATGGCTATTGTCGAACTAGCGTATAAAGACGCCCAGCAAATCCTGGCGAAGGGCAAAATTAAGATAGGTTGGGTGATCTGCAGGATACGGAGAAGAGCAATCCCTATCCGCTGCTTCAGATGCCTCGAATACGGACACACCGCGTATGGCTGTAGGGGACCCGACAGGAGATCTCTGTGCTACAAATGTGGTGAAACGGGGCACAAAAGGAAGGAGTGCACGAACGAGGCAAAATGCATTCTTTGCAAGTATGCTAAGCTAGCACCCGGCGACCTCAAACATGAGCCGGGGACAGGGAGATGCTGGGTTTTCAAGGAGGCCCTAACTAAAGCCAAATCGATACTCAAATGATCCGTATCCTGCAGGTCAATTTGCGCCAAAGCACAAACGCCCAGGACCTACTTGAGCAGTTTGCGAGGATAAGAAAGCTGACCTCCTGTTGCTGAGCGAGCAACATCATAACAAGGACTCGCAAGCGTGGTACCCTGACAAAACTGGTACCTCGGCCATCTGGGTTCGAGACAGCGCCCGCCTTCAGGTGCAGGGCCATGGACGCGGGGATGGTTTTGTGTGGGTGCGGTGTTCAGGGATAACATGTTTCAGTGTTTATCTGACGCCCAACGAGGCAATGCGATCTTTTCGAACCAAACTCGATGCCCTGGAGGACGCTTCAACGCTAGAGCCATCGAATGGGGTATGCCACAATCCGACCCAAGGGGAAAGTAAATCTTGGACATGGCGGCCAGAACAGCGCTTTTGGTCCTAAATACTGGTAACACCCCTACTTTCCGCCGCTGGGGTTGCGTAGGAACCATACCCGATGTGACACTCGCTTCGGAGTCCCTGGTACCTAGAGTACACAACTGGCGAGTACTAGAGGACTACTCGGCTAGTGATCACCAGTATATAGCTGTTGAGATTCACGACGGTGCCACTCTGCGTGCATATGCCCAAACTTCAATCCTCGGATGGAGGACTGGGAGGATGGACGTCGAGAAGTTCACTGACGCGCTTACGGCAGGCGCACCGTTGCTGGGAGCTCCACCAGGGATTGGAGGGCCTACAGCCAAGGACTTGGTGAACTCAACTATGAGTACCATCATAGCTGCTTGCGAGTCTTCCATGCCCCGCCGGAGACCCCGACATGGTAAGCCTCCAGTATACTGGTGGTCAAACGAGATCGCCGAACAAAGAAGCGAGTGTCACAAACTTCGGCGAGAGGCCCAGCGGGTGCGAACACGGGAGGAGGCAGACACTAGGCTAGCAGCATACAGGTCCGGCAGGAAATATCTTCGCAGGCTTATTAACAAGAGCAAGGCCCGATGCTGGCAAGACCTCGTGGATGATGTAAATAGGGATCCGTGGGGCCTTGGCTACAAGCTGGTCATGGGGAAACTTGGTGCCCTACGGAAGCCTTGTATACATGACGCGGAAAAGATGGACGCGATAGTGCGGGGACTCTTCCCCGCCCATCCCGTCCGTGTTGACGCTGTCCATGGTGAAACAGCAGTCGAGTGCCCACTCTTCACACAGCTGGAACTGGAGGAGGCAGTCCTCTCCCTGAAAGCGAGGAAGGCTCCAGGTCCAGATGGTGTTCCAGCTGAGGTTTTGCAGCTCGTCTATCACCATTGTCCTGACTTGCTCCTCAGCACATTCAACGCTTGCCTACGGGACGGGGTTTTCCCGGTACGATGGAAGGTGGCGAGGCTCGTGCTGGTCAGCAAGGGGAAGGGAAATCCCGAATCGCCGTCTGCATACCGCCCGTTATGCATGCTAGACACGGCTGGGAAAGTGATAGAGAAACTCATCAAGGGAAGACTCACTGACGCGATTCGTGCTGCTGGGGACCTATCTCCTCGGCAGTACGGCTTTAGAGCAGGACGTTCTACCATCGATGCGATTGCAGGGGTGGTGAACGCGGTCCAAAAGGCAGAGGCATATAGTCGCACCAAGTGACGGATCGTCCTGTTGGTGGCACTCGACGTCAGGAATGCCTTCAACCTCGCTAGATGGGGGGATATTCTGGATACGCTGGAAAACTCTTTTCAAGTTCCAGAATATCTAATGCGGCTTTTGAGGAACTACCTAAAGGACCGAAGCCTGCTCTACGACACGACACAGGGCCAACGAAGAATGGAAATTACATCGAGTGTTGCCCAGAGATCTATCCTTGGTCCGGACCTGTGGAACGTGTCTTACGACGGGCTACTGAGACTTGAGATGCCAGATGAGTCGCGCTTGGTCGGCTATGCGGATGATGTTGCGGCTCTGGTCGCCGGACGCACCGTTGAACAAGTGCAACTTAGGCTAGGTATGCTAATGCGCCGAGTGAGGGACTGGATGACTGCTCGCGGGCTCAGTTTAGCACTGGAGAAAACCAAGGTGGTCATCTTGACAAAAAAGAGAATCCCTAGAGTGAGGATGATCAGCATTGGAGATATACAGATCGAATCGAAGCCAGCGGTGAAGTACCTGGGGCTACTGATCGACTCGAAGATGAGTTTCTCTGAGCAAATCAGGGCAACGGCTGAGAAGGCTGCTTCGGGAATATCGGCCCTGAGTCGACTTATGGCCAACGAAGGGGGACCCAGCCCATCAAGAAGACGCCTCTTGATGAGTGCTGTAGGGTCAGTGCTAATGTATGGAGCAGAGGTATGGGGCGACGCTCTCAGCAAGGAGGTATACCGAAAACGATTGGCACAGGTATAGGGAAGAGGAGCACTGAGGATTGCATCTTCGTATCCAACAGTCTCCGACTCGGCGGTGAGAGTGATTGCAGGCGTGATACCTGTCGCCCTCCTTGCTAGAGAGCGCAGCGCTATTTACCTGCGCCGAAACGAGGATGCGAGGGAGATCGTTGTCCGCGAGGAGAGACAACGCTCGCTCAACAATTGGCAGCAGTCTTGGAGGAATTGCACGAAGGGAAGGTGGAATGCGCGCCTCATCCCGGATGTGAGACCGTGGCTTAATCGAAGGCATGGTGAGACTGACTTCTATCCGACCCAGCTTTTGAGCGGGCACGGGTGTTTTCAGTCTTACCTGCACAAGATCGGTAAGTCACGGTCTCCCGATTGTCGGTTTTGCCCAGGAGAGGAGGACAATGCCTGTCACATATTTTTTGCGTGTACCAAATGGACCAGGCTGCGAAGGGAACTCTACAGGGAGACGGGAGAGCTCATCCCGGATAATATAGTTGCGGTGATGCTCGAATCGGTTGACAAATGGAACCAGGTGGCACATTATGCTCGGGCAGTCCTAAAATATAAAAGGGACTCACAGCAGCCGGAGGCACTGGGGCTGGGGGATCGTTCTTCTGGCTATTCCTCTTCCCGCCTCCCCTCCCGCTAGGAAAGGGACTCCCCAGCTTGAAGGCGTCCCACGGCGTAACAAAACGAGACCTGGCCCGAAGTAATGTGTCAAACGGTTCCAGGCTAGGTTCTCGGATTGACAGGGGAGGTGTTTAGTGGGTAGTCTAAAGGTATCCTCCATGGGAGTCCCACACTGCCAGACTCGGTGGGCATAAATGCCTTCACCTCCCTACCACAAAAAAAAAAGGGTGCATGCTTTGAACACTTGATTCAATTGAATGAATGACTGAAGATGAGTACCTACAATTAATGCTCATAAGTGAAACAAGTCAAGGAGATATCAAGGGAGATATTTATGAGTTTAACAATACCAAAAACCTCACAAGTCGAAATTCGTTCAACTTTGTTAATAATAGTATGATCTTCGCATTACATATTTTCTCCAATAAATTCGTCTTTGACATGTTTCTTGATTTGAACAAGTTGGGTAAACAGACCTACGCTCATGTCAGAAGGGTTTTGTATTCAATTTACAAAATGCAGTCACCAGATCGAATCAAATCAAGAAACATGTCAAAGACGATTTTATTGGAGAAAATATGAAATGCGAAGATCATACTATTTTTAACAAAGTTGAAAGAATTTCGACTTGTGAGGTTTTTGGTATTGTTAAACTCATAAATATCTCCCTTGATAATTATTTCAGATGTCCATCCGCGACGGAGGAAAAACATTTTGCATGTATTTCCCCCCTGTGCTCCCACTGAAACAAAAACTGACAGTTTAACAACTGTTTTGAAAAGCTCCCATGAAAACTTTCATTTCATACTCATATCGGCTACGTTTGATGAATTTTTTTCAGGGGCCACTCTCCTGTACTGAAATCATCGATTCATGGACAATTTTTCGAATCCTAGAATGGTTACAAAACCCTTTTGCTAGGAGCTCTCTCCCACCTCCTTGACTTGTTTCACTTATGAGCATTAATTGTAGGTACTCATCTCCAGTCATTCATTAAATTGAATCAAGTGTTCAAAGCATGCACCTTAAACGTTGAAGTTGGGAAAAAATAACTCAAAATTATTCAATCTTCGCATTGAAAACAGCCACTTTTTTGTTTTACGATTACTGATACCACTAGCTGAACCGATTCTCAAAGATATACATGACACCTATCATTCCTGAAATTTTCATGCAAATCCTAGCAAGACTGTAGTGTCTGCGTCGGTTAAAAGCGCATGTTGTTCCCTAGCCATATGTTGCCATAGCAATAAATGCAGCGCATATTGTTCCATAGTAATACAGGAAAATTCAAACCGCTATAACTTCGCAAAATATAATTCAATCTTTATGAAACTTTCAGGATAGATCAATCTTATAAACAGACATCTACGTACTGAATTGAATTGAATTTAAAGGTACCTTTAAGATTTTATTCAAGAAAACATAAAATCGATAAATCATACTATTACTAACAAAGTTGAGTGAATTGCGACTTCTAACGTTTTTGTTGTTGTTGTACACACCAAGGCCTACATCCCTGATTTTTTCCAGATTTTTCGGATCACAGTTTTCCAATCGCGAGGGGGGGGGGACACAAATTTTTCGTGTATTTCCCCTCCCTGTGCACCCCTCGAAGCAAATTTTGCCAAATTAAGACCTGTTTTGAAAAGTTCTCATCAAGACCTTTCATTTGATACCCATATCGGCTACCTTCAATGAATTTTTTTTTTCGGGGGGTCACTCTCCTATATGGAGAGACCCCCTTAAATACCTTATAAATTTTTTTTTGTAGTTGGACTTTGAAGAGATCACCACTTTACACCTACGCACAAAATTTGATGTTTCTAGCTTAAGTAGTTTCCGAGAAAAAGTGCTGTGACATACGGACGGACGGACAGACTGGTCGCGAAACTAGTAGGGTTTTGTAAAATTATTTAACAAAACCCTAAAAATTAAAATTAACTCCCTCACCTCTGAGCATGGTGGTCGCCATCACCGGTGTGTATCTAAGAGTGATGGCCTGAGGAGAATTAGTGCACACGTCGAAACCACCTTCTTCTAACATTTTTCTTCTCTAATAATTTTTCAGAAAAATTATTATTCAAAATATGCAACTCATTTATATGTAGCTGCAAACAATTCCATAAAAAGTAATTTAAAAAGCTATCGGAGCCATCTGAAAGAGTGATTGATATCCGCGCGACGTTAGAAGAGCTTCAATGTAGAGCAAATTTGTCGTATAGATTTACATTAAGTTGATGTGAAAAGGGTGAAATGATCCAATTAAAAAGTTTTAATTTTTGCCGAATTTTCAGAAATTAAATACTTCGACTAGTTTTGCTACTCATTCAAATTGGTTAAGCGGAAACAAAATATATACTTTTTTAGATGAAACTCCGGAATTTCATTCTGACCAAAGTATAGCTCCGATTTGTACCAAAAACGGTGCAAAGATCCATTCAAGTGTGTGATAAGGCTCACAATAAAAAATCGAAACCATTTGAAAGAAAATGGTGGCCGCTTGAAAAAGGTATAATAATAATAAAAATATACTTCAGGGCAGGTCAGAATATCAAAATGTCGGCTAGGTAAAGCTCGAAGCTCCAAAACTTCTTAAGGCTACAATTTATATTAGATTTTTATGAAACCTAAAGTCAAGGTAGACATTGGTGAAATCTTGTACGAAATTCAATTCTTATGAACTCTGCAGATTTTAACAGTAGGGAGTTTTGCATTTCACTCAAAAAATTATACTATATTTAATATACAGGGTACACCATATTTAGGAAACTAGGCTCTAAAAGATTCAAAATGAAAAAAAAATGCCACTAAAAAGGTGAAATAAAAACAAGTTGGGTAGACAGACCTATGCTCATGTCAGAAGGGTTTTGTACTCAACTTACAAAATGCAGTAACCAGCAACGAATAAAATCAAGAAACATGTCAAAGACGATTTTATTGGAGAAAATGTGAAATTCGAGGATCATACTATTATTAACAAAGTTGAAAGATTTTTGACTTCTGAGGTATTTGTTAGAGTTATACCCATAAATATCTCCCTTGATAATTTTTTCAGATTTTTTAGGTCACGGGTGTCCATTCGCGAGGGAGGAAACACATTGTTCATGTATTTCCCCCCTGTGCCCCCACTGAAGCAAAAACGGTCAGTTTAAGAACTGTTTTGAAAAGCTCTCATAGAGAACTTTCAGTTGATACTCATATCGGCTACCTTTCATGAAACTTTTTTCCAGGGGTCACTTCTCTGTACTGTAATCATCGATTCATGGCCTATTTTTTCGAATCCTAGAATTGTTACAAAGCCCTCTTGCTAGGAGCTCTCTCCTGCCTCTTCGACTTGTTTCTATTATATGTACTCATCTTCATGATACCTATCATTCCTGCAATTTTCATGCAAATCCTAGCAAAGCTGTAGTGTCTAAGTCGGTAAAAAGCGCATATGGCTCCAGAGCAATATGTTTTCATAGTAATACAGGGCATATTGTTCCATAGTAATACAGGAAAATTCAAATCGCTATAACTTCGTCAAATACTATTCGATCTTTATGAAACTTTCAGAAAAGATCAAACCTATAAAAAGTTATCTGTTTGCTAAATTTTATTGAATTTAAGGGTACCGTTTAGATTTTATTCAAGAAAACATAAAATCGATAAATCATACTATTACTAACAAAGTTGAGTGAATTTCGACTTCTCATGTATTTGTTGTTGTTGTACTCATTAAGGCCTACATTCATGATTTTTTTCAGATTTTTCGGATGGAAGGTGTCCAATCGCGAGGGGGGGGGGGGGTACGCGAAAAGTTCGTACATTTCCCCTTCCCCTGCCCCCCTCGGTACTTATAAGACAATTTTAGGACTTGTTTTGAAAAGATCTCATTGAGACCTTTCCAATGACACCCTACTCGACTACCAATGGTGAAATTTTTTTTTTGAGGGGTCACCCCCTTATATGGGGAGACCCCCCTTAAACGCCTTTGAAAAATTTTTCCACCCTTGAACTTTGAAGAGGTCACCACTTCTGACCTTTCTACAAAGTTTCATGGCTGTAGCCTTTATAGTTTCGGAGAAAAAGTGCTGTGACATACAGACGGACGGACGGACGGACGGACGGACAGACGGACACAGGTCGTGATTGCAATAGGGTTTTGTATTTTAGTACAAAATCCTAAAAAGCTTTCAGAAAAAAAGAAAACCGACTTCAAAACGCCGTAAAAACAATGAAATAAATTTTATGGAAACGGGGCCCAATCTATTTCCCCATCTCAACGTGAAAACTTCAAGATATGCACCAACACAAAAGGAACGGGAATGCAGAAGGTTACTTTGACGGCGCCTCCCATTCTGGAGCAATTCTGCTGGTATTCCATCTTTTCCAGAAGCTTTATTTTTTGTGAGATATCGCACTACTGCCTGTACTTTATCTCTGTTTGGCAGTGAAACTGGGACCTTTTACTCTCCTTTTGGAATGTTCATAACTTCAGCAGCTGTAGAGGGAGCTGTGAATAACTTCTGGAAATATTCCAGCCATTTGTTTTTAATTTCGACAGAGTTGCATAGGATTGGTACTTGTGCACTTTCGCAAAGACTTATATGTGGATTGAAGACATCCCTAAATTGTCTAATAGAGGCATACTTTGATCAGCCTTCATGTAGGGTCATGTTTTCGTTTATATATTGGATGTTGGTGTTGATGGTCATTCGTTTCTTCCTTCAGCACACTTTTTTAGCTTGTCTTCGGAGGGTTCCTTCTTTAGCACGAGGTGATCACTGGATGTATTCTTTGTACACCTGGTTCCTTTTTAGGGCTGTGTGAAAAAAATTTACAAAAACCTACTAGTTTTGCATTCTGTCCGTCCGCCTGGCCGTCCGTCCACCTGCCTGTCCATGCATCACAGTAAGCTTCTTCACAAACCAAAGCAGCAAAGAAGCTCATTTTTTGTCAGAAGGTCATCAACCATTACAAAATTTTTTATGTGGGGTCCCCGCTTATAACGAAGTAGTCTTTAATCATTTATTTTTTTATGAGGGTAGACAAGTGAAGTATCAAATGAAATGTTTTCATTAGCACTTTGAGAAACTGAAATAAAAAAACCATTTTATGCATCAGCGGGTGTATTTGGAGGCAAGATTTTTAAAATGTTATGTTTTTATAAGTACAAGGGCAACAAATACCTCAGAAAACAAAATTCACTCAACTTTCTTCATATTAGTATGATTTGTATATTTTAGGTATTCTCCCAGAAAATCAAAACGGTACCCTTAAACGTCTTGAAATTTTACTGTTGTGTAGAATTTTATAAGATCTTTATGTTATATATAATTTTATGAAAACTAGATCATAATCAAGTGAGTTATAGCTATTTCAGTTGTCTGCAATTACAGCAAAAATAATCTGTGTCGATAGTTGATGCATATTTCAAATTGACTAGGGCACTCTTATTTTCTTCTAATTTTTATGAAAATTTAAAGGAAAGCGTTTGATTTGAATAATTTCAACTGGCCAAGTATTCAAAAAATTCTTTAAGCTGGAACAAAATGGCAGCTGTTATGTGCGTATGAAAAAACAGCATATTTTGGATTAATTTGGGTGATTTCTCATGAGAGTATTGGATGAATAATTTAATTCATGGATTCATGCTACCAAAAAACTTGTTTGGAATCCTAGGATGGTTACAAAGGCTTTCTGGTACGAGCACCCTACTGCCTACTCAACTTGTTTTAACTACTTCCTTGTATTGTTTGTCGCACCCGTTGGAACAGGCTGTACCAAAATCTCAACAAGGAAACAGTAGAGCTCTGCCCGGATAGTCTGACAGAAAAAAATGCTTCGATTGGTTTCAAAATGAAACCATGGGATATCAAGTTTTTCGCCCAACTTAATTTGACATTTCCTTGTTTGTTGTTGTTTGACAAATTCAACAATGAAGTGGTACACAATTGAGCAGCGCATTAAGGTTGTTGAAGCCTTTTATAAAATGGGCGTTAAAACCAAAATTCATTTCATGATTTTTTTGGTCAGCATAATTGACCACATGTGTCCACGATCGGGAGAATTGTGCGCAAATTTCAGCAAACTGGGTCTGTGGGAAATTTAAAATCACCTGTGCATGCTCGCCTAGTTCGTTTATGGGCTGGCGGCATCATCCGGCCTCACTTCTTCAAAAATAACGACGCCCAAGCAGTTACCATGAATGGTGTTTGCTATTGCGGGATGATAACGGAGTTCTTGTGGCCAGAAATTGAGCTTGTGGACCTAGACCATATGTGGCTCCAACAGAATGGTGCCACTTGCCACACAGCCAACGAAACTACGGCTCTTTTACACGAGGAATTCAATGGCCATGTTATCTCACGTTGGGGTGATGTTAATTGGCCACCACAATCATGTGATTTTACGCCGTTGGACTTCTTTCTCTGGAGATCTTTAAAAGAAAAAGTGTACGTCAATAAGCCAAGAACAACTCAAGAGCTAAAGGGTGTGATAATTCAGGAAATTAACGACATTGAACCTCAATTATATCTCAAAGTTATTGAAAATATGGACTATCAGATAGCATTTGAGCAATATTTTGTTTTACACAGAATTGTCATAGAGTCTTCTATTATAATAAAAAATATTATCATAAATCTCAGAAAATTTTTGTTTTATTACAATTAACATCGTGCGTTTTAGTTGGACCACCATATAGAACATAGGGCTTACAACAGCCGTAAAAGTCAGGCGCCTCCAACATGAAATGATTCTACTTCCTTTCCCCCCCGCTAGAGTAGAGATCTTCATTCTTTAGGGTGCCTCACGGTGAGTGAGTGAAATGAGTTTCAGCCCAAAGTTATGTGTTTAGTGGCTCCAGGCTGGGTTTTCAGATTGACAAACGGGACACTTAATGGGACGTCTAGCAACCAGCGGTTGCAGCCACAATGTCAACAGTACATCGAGAGCTGTACTAACCACGAAAAAAACGAAGACTAACACGACGACAGTGACGGTAGACGAAAAACGGAGAACAGCAGACAGTCTGGCGCAGACTGAGATTCCTGCGGCGTTTGGGCGCAGCAAAAAAAATTATGCGAACGCCCGAGCGTCCTATTAAGGAGAAGCGGGAGACTCGGCAGGATGCTTCAGGTATTCGAGCAGTGGAAGATAACATAAAGAGCACCGAAAATTCGATTGTCACCGCTGCGATCGTTACTAAAGCGACCGATGCAAGGGTCACAAATCCCGACATTGCAACGAAAAATCCAGAAGCAAACGAGGAGATTACGGCACTTAAAGCAAAGAGTGACCAGACACCGCGTGATTGTACCGCCAACGTTGAAAATGTGGCGGAAGTACTGCACTCAGAAACGGAACGCGATAACCTCTCCCAAGGATGGTTGCAAGGTACAATTGCGGCCCAGCGATACGAAGAGGAAAGACTACTTCGGAAGGCGGGAGATGTTCTGAAAAGAATACAAGCTGCATGCAACTCCCCAAAAATTGGCAAAGTAGCAAAGGAAGGGCTCCTTGAACTAGAGGAGCTCCTAGATTGCATAGGGCACTAGCGGAGGAGCTGGTTATGGGCCGAAGACGAAGAGAAGGCTAAAGAGGCGCTTGGGGCGAAATCTAAGGGCCACATGCAGATAGCTCCATCATTAAAAGTCAATAAAAGAATGGCGTCTAGCCCAATCGAAGGAGATCGGGATAAAAGAAGGAAGGAAGAGGCACTTGACGGGCGTGGAGCACCAGATCAGTGATTCCAGACAGTGCTTACAAAAGGAGCGAAGAAAGCCGCAAAGAAACTCCTTCAAAAAAAGCCAGAAAATAAAATTCGCATGGACGCCCAATTAGAAAAAGGACCTGATGCAAAACAGGAGAGGCAGAAGCCCCGACGAAGACCCCGGCAGCAAACACTGCTTGTAAAGCCCCAAGATGGCCGATCCTACGCGGAGGTGCTGCGGGACATCAGGGGAAACGTAAGGCCCGAAGACACCAATACTACCATTAAAGTAGTACGACCAACGCAGTCGGGCCACATACTGGTCGAATTCGGAGCAGAGGCCGGCAATAAAGAAGCATTCTGTGACGCAGTAAAGAAAGTCCTTAGCAAAAGCGCAACTATAGCCCCGCTCGAGCTGATAGCAACGATCAAAATACGGGACATTGACTGGGTGACGGATCTGGCCGAGGTAGAAGAGGCCATCACAAGGAAGTTCCCTAGCGTGGGAAGGATTAAAGCGAGACTGACACCAGCAAACAACAGGGGACAAGGCACAGCCATAGTTGACTTGACCGAGCAGGACGCCGAACGATTTCTGAACAAGGGCAAAGTAAGAATAGCGTTGGCTGTCTGTAGGATACTGCGAAGAGCAACGCCATTTCATTGTTTCAAATGCCTTGATTGTGGTCATCCTGCAGCTAGACCTACACCGCAGTTCAACCGCCCAAAATCTGCTTGAGCAGTTTGCGAGGGGCATGAAAGCCGACTTTTTGCTGCTGAGTGAGCAACACCATAGTAAAAGTCCTGCATTATGGTATTCTGATGAAACTGGTACTGCCGCCATCTGGGTTCGGAACAGTGACTTTCAAGCGGAGAGTTGTGGACGGGGGGATGGTTTCGTGTCGGTTCTTCTTTTGTGTGTACCTAACGCCTAACGAGTCGATATCATCTTTCCAAGCCAAGCTTAATGCTTTGGAGGGCGCTGTCTCGAACGCAGAGGGCAAAGTGCTCGTTGGGGGCGACTTCAACGCTAAAGCAATCGAATGGGGCATGCCTCAGACGGATCCGCGGGGAAAACGAATCCTGGGAATGGCGGCCAGGACGGCCCTCATCGTACTAAACTCCGGAAATATGCTGACTTTCCGCCGTATTAGCTGTGAGGGAACCATACCGGACGTGACATTCGCCCCGGAGTCCTTAGTATGGAGGATACACAACTGGAAAGTATTAGAGGACTACTCAGCCAGTGATCATCAGTGCATTCTGCTTGAGATAAGTGATGCTGTCTCCCGACGTCCGTGCTCTCGGCCTTTCACAACTGGATGGAACATCGGAAAGATGGACGTCGAGAGGTTCGTCAAGGCTCTCACAGCAGGTGAGCCGCTGCAGGGAGCTTCGGAGGGGACGGAAGAACGGGCAGCTGAGGACGTGGTGAACTCTACTATGAGCATCATTACGACTGCTTGCTGCGCTTCTATGCCCCGTCAAAGACCCCGGCACGGCAAGCCCCCAGTGTACTGGTCGTCAACTCAAATCGCTGAAAAGTGAAGGGAGTGTGACAACGTTCGACGTGAGGCTCAGCGGGTGTGGAACCCTGATGAGGCATGCAACTGGGTGGCAGCATATAAGTCGGCCAGGAAATGCCTTCGCAAGCTGATCAACAGTAGCAAGGCTCGCTGCTGGCAACGTGAACAAGGATCCGTGGGGCCTTGGCTACAAGCTGGTCATGGGGAAACTTGGTGCCCTACGGAAGCCTTGTATACATGACGCGGAAAAGATGGACGCGATAGTGCGGGGACTCTTCTCCGCCCATCCCGTCCGTGTTGACGCTGTCCATGGTGAAACAGCAGTAGAGTGCCCACTCTTCATACAGCTGGAACTGGAGGAGGCAGTCCTCTCCTTGAAAACGAGGAAGGCTCTAGGTCCAGATGGTGTTCCAGCTGAGGTGTTGCGGCTCGTCTATCACCATTGTCTTGACTTGCTGCTCAGCACATTCAACGCTTGCCTACAGGACGGGGTTTTCCCGGTACGATGAAAGGTGGCGAGGCTCGTGCTGATCAGCAAGGGGAAGGAAAATCCCGGATCGCCGTCTGCATACCACCGGTTATGCATGCTAGACACGGCTGGGAAAGTGATAGAGAAACTCATCAAGGGAAGACTCACTGACGCGATTCGTGCTGCTGGGGACCTATCTCCTGGCAGTACGGCTTTAGAGCAGGACGTTCTACCATCGATGCGATCGCAGAGGTGGTGAGCGCGGTCCAAAAGGCAGAGGCATATAGTCGCACCGTGACGGATCGTCCTGTTGGTGACACTCGACGTCAGGAATGCCTTCAACTCCGCTAGATGGGTGGATATTCTGGATACGCTGGAAAACTCTTCCCAAGTTCCAGAACATCTATTGTGGCTTTTGAAGAACTGCCTTAAGGACCGAAGCCTGCTCTACGACACGACACAGGGCCAACGAAGGATGGAAATTACATCGGGTGTTGCCCAGGGATTTATCTTTGGTCCGGACCTGTGGAACGTGTCTTACGACGGGCTACTGAGACTTGAGATACCAGATGAGTCGCGCTTGGTCGGCTATGCGGATGATGTTGCGGCTCTGGTCGCTGGACGCACCGTTGAACAAGCGCAACTTAGGCTAGGTATGCTAATGCACCGAGTGAGGGACTGGATGACTGCTCGCGGGCTGAGTTTAGCACTGGAGAAAACCGAAGTGGTCATCTTGACAAAAAAGAGAATCCCTAGAGTAAGGATGATCAGTATTGGAGACATACAAATCCAATCGAAGCCAGCGGTGAAGTACCTGGGGCTACTGATCGACTCGAAGATGAGTTTCTCTGAGCAAATCAGGGCAACGGCTGAGAAGGCTGCTTCGGGAATATCGGCTCTGAGTCGACTTATGGCCAAGGTAGGGGGGCCCAGTCCATCAAGAAGACGCCTCTTGATGAGTGCTGTAGGGTCAGTGCTACTGTACGGAGCAGAGGTATGGGGCGACGCTCTCAGCAAGGAGGTATACCGGAAACGTTTGGCACGGGTGCAGAGAAGAGGAGCACTGAGAATTGCATCTTCGTATCCAACAGTCTCCGACTCGGCCGTGAGAGTGATTGCAGGCGCGATACCTATCGCCCTCCTTGCTAGAGAGCGCCGCGCTATTTACCTGCGCCGAAACGAGGATGCGAGGGAGATAGTTGTCCGCGAAGAGAGACAGCGCTCACTCAACGATTGGCAGCAGTCTTGGGTGAATTGCGCAAAGGGAAGGTGGACTGCGCGCCTCATCCCGGATGTGAGACCGTGGCTAAATCAAAGGCATGGTGAGACTGACTTCTATCTGACCCAGCTTTTGAGCGGGCACGGATGTTTTCAGTCTTACCTGCACAAAATCGGTAAGTCACGGTCCCCCAATTGTCGGTTCTGCCCAGGAGAGGAGGACAACGCCTGTCACACATTTTTTGCGTGTACAAAATGGGTCAGGCTGCGAAGGGAACTTTACAGGGAGACAGGGGAGCTCAATATAATTGCGGCGATGCTCGAATCGGTTGACAAATGGAACCAGGTGGCACATTATGCTCGGGCAGTCCTAAAATATAAAAGGGACTCACAGCAGCCGGCGGCGCTGGGGCTGGGGGATCGCTCTTCTGGCGATTCCTCTTCCTCTCTCCCCTGCGGCTAGGAAAGGGACTCCCCAGCTTGGAGGCGCTCCACGGCGTAACAAAACGAGACCTGGCCCGAAGTAATGTGTCAAATGGTTCCAGGCTGGGTTCTCAGGTTGACAGGGGAGGTGTTTAGTGGGTAGTCCAGTCGCGATGGGAGTCCCACACTCTGTGCATAAATAGCATTCACCTCCCTACCACAAAAAAAAAGGGACGTCTAGATGTCTTGTACACCTGAGAGCCCCACACTCACGGCGTAAACAGCCTACACCGGGAAGGCGGCATGCAGAGCCGAGTGGCAATACCTGGAAGTAGGTGGTCCCCAAGTTGAAGTTGCAAACGATCTTCTTGCCTTACTGCGATGATGCAACGGCGGGGAATATGGCTGAAAGCAAAATTTATTATCCGAAATCTCAATGGTGCTACTGGCTAAAGTGAGAGCAGACGTTCAGTGATACAAGACTTGGGGTGAAATCTGCCAGGCAATAAAATTAGAGAGGAAGCCTGTGTATCGTCAGATGTCCCTCAAAGCAGGCCAGGCAAAGAGACTATGGAAAATCGTATGTTTTGATTTGGTTGGACCTTCACTGCATTCAACTCAAAGAAATTTCGATATACTGACCGTGGTCAATCGATTCACCAAAATGCATCTGATTTTTCCCCTCAGGAAGTCAACTGTGATCCCTGTAGCTAAACTATTGGAAAAACGGATGTAGAGGTCGTTTGGGGTTTCCGCTTTGTTGGTCAGTGACAGCAGCATGCAGCTCAGGTTCAAAGAGCTGGATAGTTTGGTGACCAGATATGGAGGCAGTACCCAGTATATGCCGATTTATCATCTGCAGGGGAATTTTGCAGAGTAATTCAACCAAACAATCAAAAAGGTGAGCGTTTTGCTTTGTTTCATAAATTTAGGTAGGAAGATTGTAGTTACGTGGAAGAACTAAGGCTAGATAACGTTGACAATGCATTGCCCAACCCAATGAATAGGCCGAAGAAGCTCAGAGAACTAAGAGATGAGGTATTAATATACTTCAATTAGGCTACAGGAAAAGCAAATTCGCCAGAAATAGGGAGAAAATTCTTAATAGAATCGGCTATGCAGTTTGACAAATATTTGATTGGTGGACCCTGAGGAGGAAAAGGATGTGAGCAGGCTTGAGAAAGAACTAATGATGGTTTTGAGAGAGCTAGATGTTAAAGCGGACGGTGGATGGAAGCAGAAGGAAAAGGAAGCAGTCAGATTGCGATATCACAATTAGAAAAACCAAAAGTTACAAGTGAGTTTGTTTAGCAGGAAGTGAAGTTAGTTGGACCCACTGCATTACTATTAAAACGGGTAGAAAAGTCAGTAATACCGGATGGTTCTACTCCTCGTATAGAAGAAAAATGGGAAAAATTCCTTTATTTATCCAAATAGAAAATTAAAGTATTGAATGAGTTTCTAAGGTCAGTAAGCGCGTTTGTTAGGTACAATGGAGTTGTTATAAACAGCAAAAGTTATTTTACAGGCTCAATTACTTCAAATGGTGGTAAAGCTACATGAAAGGGAAGTGTTGACCTGATTTTGGTCACTACAGGAGCGAGAAACATAGGAGTGCCACGAATTGAGGGAAAAATCATTCTTCTTCTACTTTGTAGCACCACAGCCCCCCTTGGGCCTTCACTTCCTGCAAATAGCGCCTTCAACTGTCTCAGTCCATCGACGCCGTCCTCCAATTTCAAAATATGAGCAGCGACAAAGTGTCTCTGTTGACTGAGTCAGAACAGCATTTCCTCGGCTTCCCCACTGGTCTCCGGCCTTAAGTTCTCCCAGTGAATACCTTTTTGAGTAACCTTTATTTGTCCAGACGATTTATGTGTCCAGTCCATTGCAGCTTCCGCAGTATTACAATCGTTGAGATCTTCGGTCGTCAAAAAACTCATACAGCTCATGGTTGTATCAAATTCGCCATCGGCCCCCATCTAGCTTTACTCCGATTATTCGCCTCAGGACCCGTCGCTCAAAGGTATTTAATATATTTGCGGATGCTTGGGTTAAGGTCCATGTTTCACACCCATAGTATAGCACAGGTCTTATCATAGATTTATATACTTGGAGCCTTGTGTTCCTGTATATGCAGTTGATCTTCAATATCTTCAAAACTGTATGAAATATTTTATTTGCGAGCTGTATTCTTTGGCGTATGTCGTCTCTTTCATTACCAGTTCTCGTTATTTTGGCGCCTAAGTTCAAAAATTTGCCATAATATACGATACTGTATTCCCCAAGTGTGATATTTTGTGTGCTTGAGGTATTTTCCTTTGACTGCATCATGAACTTTGTTATATTTTCATTGATTTGTAGCCCTACTACTTTTTCTTCGCTGTCGAGTTTCAGGAAGAGTTCTTTGGCAGTTGTTAATAACTGTGACAAAATCTTGATATCATGCACATAGGCTACTACTTGGTTTGACTTGTATAGTAATGTAGCTCATGCATCAACAGGTAGCTTCCCAGTGACGTACTCTAGAGCCAAATTGAATAGCAATGGGACCAGCTCATCTCCTTGCTTTTGAGGGAGGAACTTCAACCCCCTAATTACAGCATAAAACTGTGGTGGGAAACTAAGCAGCGGACACAAGAAGACGGTGAATCTATAAGAGTATATTTATTTTGGAGCTTGTGCCTTAAAAGCAGGAATCCGCAAATTCTTTGACAAAATATAAAACTGCTGTACGAGAAAAAGTATGCGCTACGAAAATTCCTCCGTTCAAGAACTGGTCTCACTTGAATGGGAACTGAAAACTGCTCGAATTTCAATGGAAGCTTTTAGACACTCTCTCCCCGATCTTGCCAATATGAAGACTCCCCAAAGTTGACGACATCATTTCAGCAGTGATTGCGGTAAAATCACACATCTTACTAGGAAGTATCTGCAGCCGAGACTTATTTCGGGTGTAAGCACCAAGGAATAATTCATCTCAAATGTCCAATTGGTTCTCCTGAGACATCATCAGTACCTCGTCAGCTAGGTCAGTTATTAACTACCGCCTTGAACTCTCAAGTAAGACCAACGGCAACTACCTCACCAAGAAATAGGGTCGGTGCTCGGTAAGCAGAAAAAAAGGGTTTGGTGTGGAGTTTACTTCATCTGAGTGTCGGATAGTGCCCAGTTCTAGGTATAGTCTGGTTACTGGTGCAGTCGGAAGAACAATTTAAGTGGATGGAAGTACTAGTAGTGCTATCTCTCCACCTTGGAATTATTTCAGAGGTGGATTCCCACTGAATGTTCATCATCAGCCTTAATGTGACGGAGGATCATTGAGATTTTGTATGTAAGCGGTTAGTCGTTCCGTATTATCGGGGAAGGAGTAAAATTGATTGGAGCACGTGGTGAACCAGGAGTTTGCTTGTATGGGAGAAGTGTTAGGTTGTACCTCCCTGGGTGGAGCATGTCATCAAAATGGATTCGCCACTCATCAAGTAGAGGTGCTATCTCATATCACTGACTCTGCAGAGACATCTTAATATGGAGCTAGACGAGATATTGAATATCGAGATAGTTGAGCCATTATCTAGTCCTTGGTCCTCACTTATATTAATGATTTAGAAGAATGGCCACTCCCATCGTTTCCGCATGGATTTCCAGAAGGTTGGTCCTGTAATGGAGAAAAATACCTGCTGTATATCTCCACTACACTAGATAAGTTGCATGGCGCAGGATATCTTTCTACGCTAGACATTAAATCCACATGCTGGCACGTGCCAGTGATGGCGGAATCATATGAACTTACGACTTGATCTCGCAGAGGGAGCTGGCCCTTGGCACTATGGCAACACCAACGGGAGTTGACAAGTGTCTGAGTGACAGATGCTCTCCGGATCAACCATCATACTACCCACCTGTCGAACAAAAGGAAAGAAGAACGTGGCGCCCGACAGTGGTGGTCAGGTTCAGTTCGAAAGATTTGCAAGGTTAAATTTTGGCGCAGCTGTTACTGAATATTTATGAACCAAGTTTTCACTTTTAGCTTGGAATCGGTGACCAGTATTCGATAAGAAGCGAAACCCCACGCAATTTTGTGAAACCTCGGTCCCCGTCAACGCAATTGAACGGCGGCCGGAAATTGGACGAACTTGCAAGAAACACCATATCAGATTATGGGTCTCGCATAGATTCGCACGGAGCTTGTTATGGATAAAACCGAAGGGCACCAGGATTACCTCACCCCGAACACTATCGTAACATTCGCGTGACTATGTATAGTCAGAAAGCTAAGCCGCACTCGACTAGGGTTTGTTTGCCAGTCCAAATTGTAATCATATTAGTAGTTTAAATACGATTATTGGTAGTCTTAAGCAAACATAATTGTCATCGAGCGAAGGTCAGGATCACCGCATGTTCGAAGTTGGAATGTTCCCCAGATATTTCGGTGAAATCAAAACCTAACAAGATCGAGCCAGATGTTGCCAAGGAGGATTCAGATGATGAGAATTCACTGTCTTGAAAATGTCGACAAAACGCTACAGTTTCTCCGGGAGTAACGAGGGAAATGTTACGGATAAAACCGAAGGGCACCAGGATTACCTCACCCCGAACACTATCGTAACATTCGCGTGACTATGTTTAGTCAGAAAGCTAAGCCGCACTCGACTAGGGTTTGTTTGCCAGTCCAAATTGTAATCATATTAGTAGTTTAAATACGATTATTGGTAGTCTTAAGCAAACATAATTGTCATCGAGCGAAGGTTCGGATCACCGCATGTTCGAAGTTGGAATGTTCCCCAGATATTTCGGTAAAATCAAAACCTAACAAGATCGAGCCAGATGTTGCCAAGGAGGATTCAGATGATGAGAATTCACTGTCTTGAAAATGTCGATAAAACGCTACAGTTTCTCCGGGAGTAACGAGTGCATTTAGAAAACATCGGTTCACATGATATTGTCGATGAAAACGCATATCTAAATGTAGAATAATTGTCCGGTTTACGAATCGTTCCAGAGTTACATCGCTACAGAAATGCTGGATGGTGACAACAAATACGATGCTGGTGAAGAGTACAGTCTTCAGGAAGCTGAGAAAGGAGTGATTTTTATTTCGTAGTCCATTCAGGAGACCAGGATCGAGATGATCCATAAAGCTGAAAAACAAAGGCGGACGTGGTGCACGATAGTGGTGATCGGTGCCCAGTTGTTAAAGTTTCGAAGTAAATTTCGTCGCAGCTGTTGCTGGATATTTGTGAATCTTTAGTTTCAGCTTAAAACGGAAGATTATTGTTCAATTGAGAAGTGAAATAACAAGGAATTTTGTGAAACCTCGGTCCACGTCAACGCAAACAAAGGGCGGCAAGAAATCGGACGTGACTCGGGAGAAACGCCATTTCAGTTTTGTTGTTTCGCGTAAATGCGCAAATTTCCATAACGGATGGAATTATTTATTGCGTGGAGTGTGGTTTTGGTAAAACGAGTTAAATACATGGTTAAATTAGAAACGAAGGGTGACAAGACAGAGAATCGCGTATTGGTTTTCACACCCATTCGAATCTACCTCCTTATTGCCAAAGTACCCACAAAGATCGAAAGCCATTTTCATTACTTAGATATTCAGGCTGTTGAAAGCAAGCGACCAACACACTTTTCAATTATAACAAATGATAGGACGTATACGTTTGCAACGACTGGTGATGCCGGAAATTTCAGCTCAAATGCCGGTGTTATCCTTACAGACTTGGTATCCGCAATCAAACAAATATTTCCTACAGTTCCACTTAAGTACATAATAAGAAAGATTGATATTCAACCAGCAGAACGTGAAACGATATTCTCGGATGAATTGAGACCAGCCGATCCGCGAAATGTGGGCCCGTGCGGTGGTTTCAGTACAAAATATGCCTGCATGTGTGATTATCATGGAGTTCCATATAGAGAAGAAGTCGCCTGGGATATCGATACAATATACCTTTCACATGATACCCGCCTATTAAATTTAAGGGATTTCGATCACTTAGAACCTAAGGATTTAATGGCAATTGTGTCAGCACTTGAATATAATACATTTTTTCGTGGACTCAAAGCAACACATATGCGTCTATCACATGAAACACTAGAACGAATAATAACCCCGCGCTTCGTACTATCGATTTAAGTCATAATTTAATTGAAGACAAAGGCGCAATACATCTTGCAGGTCCCATCGCAAAAGTTTCCAAGGGCCTATGCAAATTAGCTTTATCGCATTGTGGCCTAATTGAATTAGAAGGCATCGGCCGAAGTTGCGGAATGTGTCGATTTTCTGTGGCATTAATTTGAAGCTAGCAACTTAAGTAAACATTCTAGTGAAAATAAACTTTGCTTTCCATACATTCTCTCAACTTATCAGTGCATCAATATGACGACAACACCTCCACGACCTGGAGAGGATTTATTGGGTGAATCATGGATTGAATTGAATCCAAACAGCACTGGTGTTAAAAGCCCAGACAGAATCACTCCACTTCCGTTTTCATCAGGTGAAGAGTACTTAAGATTGCTGCGCGAAGCGCAAAGAGAATCAAATCAATCAACTAGAGTAGTTTCACTAGCTAGCTCGCGGCGGGATACGCCCGGGGACAGTCCTAAATCTCCACCAAACAGTCCAAACACAGAACTATGCCCAGATGATGAACTGAAAAATGTATATATAAATTATTGGAGCAAAGATGGTGAAGCTCAAAAAGATACGGACTGGATTTGGGAAGGGAGTAGCCGACCCGATCAGCAACCACCAAAAGATTCAAATGGACATAAACAAACATCACTGACAGGCCAAACTGTCAGTGAATAACGTTCAGTTGATTCAGCCGAAGTTGGAGTGCTCGCCACCAGAGGGGAGCGGCGACCAAGTGGCGGCAAGAAGGAATTACCCCGCTGAAGAGGTGGATGACCGACGAGCGGAACCATAGCCGTTAGGAGGAGGCTATATAAGCACGCGAGGAATGACGCGCCTCCTCTTTGATCTCTTTTATCGTGGGCGACGACGGCAACGGAACCAGACCAATCAGCGAGATAAAATTTGAAGCGCAGCGGAATCGTCAAGTAGAGGACAGCGGGAGCAGCAAAGCGAAATCCACGCTAAGAAAAACATTGTTATCAAAGCGACGAGCAAGTTTCGACATTGGAAAAAAGGCGACGGAATATATCCGCGAATACGATCGTCGAAGGGGCCCCTTTGTAAGGTTAGAAGAAAAGTAAGTTATTTTATGATAGAGTGTATCTTTTGTTAAGGTTATAGATTCTTTTGAACTGAATACAAGTGTGGAAAAATTGTAAATACTTGAAGTTTATTGGTGTTCAATTAATGGTCAAAGGAAGGAATTTTTTTGTGTCTTGAGAAGAGAAGTAATTTCTTTGTTTCAGATCGCGGGTTGTAACGAGTGCGGCTTGGACGGTCAAGCCAAAGTGAAAGTGTCGGGAGGTTAAATAAAGCCCGTGATATCGGAAGTCATAGTGTTCGGGGGTGGTATTGTGGTCCACGCGAGGGATATCTTGATTAAGAAGTGAAGAATATAGGGTGTTAGTGAAGTGGTGTAGGTGAAGGATTAAAGTGAAGAACATAGGGGGTTAGTGAAGTGGTGTAGGGGAAGGATTAAAGTAAAGATCGTAGGGTGATTAGTAGCTAGGGCATCGGCTGAATAACGTCGAGTGTAATCCGGTTAGTCGCATTCTCGCTTGGCGGCTATTTGAGGCTTTGAGGGAAAAGCGAGTGGCGCTTCACGCCCGTCTTCGGACGAGCTAACCGGGTCCATAAGCCTCGCCGGAGCACCCCAGTTTCCCTGGTAAAAAGTGGGTGTAACAAGCTTGGGTGCGTGTATTAAGGTTGCGTAGGTGGACACCTGGGATAAGACGTCTTGAGCCCGGGATAGATATGGATGTCATGGGTGGTTGACGAGGTCGTATTTCTTAGGTGTGCGGGTGCGTGTATCAGGGTGGTATAGGTGGAGCTTGAGATAAGTAGGTGCGAGTCCGGTTTAGGAATTGTTTTTATGTGCATAATTGTGGCACGATGAATGATTGCTGGCAGGATAAATGGCGCTGTGATGTCGATTTTAGTATTTTGAATGTATTTTCGATCAATGTGCGTCACTTTAGTGAGCTGTTGGCTAATGATTAAATTTGCTTTGGAAGGAATTGAATTTTACCACCGCAAATTGCAACGTGGTAAATGTTAAGCGAATTACGAGTTTTTTCGTAGGTTCTATTTATGAAGATTAAAGTTGCAATATGAATGAGTTAATAAATAAATGACTGAACTTTTATAATTTCAATTGAGTCTAATATAATTTACATCCTTGATTTTCAGATAAGAATCAGATGCTTGTGAGTTCGAATAAAATATTCCATGCAAGTGAGATAACTAATTTGTTTAATAATTTAATCCTTTATAAATTAACTTGTCATATCCGAATGCTTATACTGTTAAAAAGTATTTTCTGGGACTCAAGTGAACTTGATATCATCAATGATACAGCTTGAATATAAAACTTCCGAATTGGATATGTTATGTGAGATATCGAAGTTTTAAAGGGGAGACAAATAGTTTACAAAGGTAGTTAAATATACGTCGATCTGGGTTTATTCTTTAGGACTCCTAGATGCTGAAAAAACCTGGTTTTCTCAGCCTTGTGAATAGCTTTCTCACGAAACATAATTACGTCTAGGCTTCTTTAATAAATAATTCAAGTAAATTCATGACTCGACAAATATGCACAGAACACTAAGTTTGATTTCAATTATGCAATAAATTTAAAATCATTTAATCGAAGATATTATAAAGGAAAACTAACACGTTCTTTGTAAAATATGTACATATGTATTCCGTTTGTTTTCGCTAATTAAAATCAATTTTTTCAAGGATTTGAATTAATGAATGCCACAAATCGGTAAATTTTCATTTCAATAACTTATAAAAGTATAAATGATTGGTATAGTACATATATATGTGAACAAGGATCCGTGAGGCCTTGGCTTCAAGCTAGTTATGCGGAAGCTTGGTGCCCTATGGAAGCCTTGTATACATGACGCGGAAAAGATGGACGGAATAGTGTGGGCACTCTTTCCCACCCATCCCGTCCGTATTGACGCTGTCCATGGTGAAACAGCAGTCGTGAGTCCACTCTTCACACAACCGGAACTGGAAGAGGCAGTCCTTTCGTTGAAAGCGAGGAAGGTTAAAGGTCCAGATGGTGTTCCGGCTGAGGTGTTGCGGCTTGTCTATCACCTTTGTCCTGACTTTCTGCTCAGCACATTCAACGCTTGCCTACTGGCCGGGGTTTTCCCGGTACGATAAAAGGTGGCGATGCTCGTGCTGATCAGCAAGGGGAAGGAAAATCCCGAATCACCGACTGCATAACGCCCGTTCTGCATGCTAGACACGGCTGGGAAAGTGCTAGAGCAACTCATCAAGGGAAGACTCACTGACGCGATTCGTGCTGCTGGGGACCTATCTTCTCTGCAGTACGGCTTTAGAGCAGAACGTTCTTACACTGATCCAATTGCAGAGGTGGTGAACGCGGTCCAAAAAGCAGAGGAATATAGCTGCACTAAACGACGGATCGTCCTGTTGGTGACACTCGACTGCCTTCAACTCCGCTAGATGGGTGGATATTCTGGATACGCTGGAAACTCTTCCCAAGTTCCAGAATATCTAATGCGGCTTTTGGGGATCTACCTAAAGGACTGAAGCCTGCTCTACGACACGACACTGGGCCAACGAAGGATGGAAATTACATTGGGTATTGCCCAGCGATCTATCCTTGGTCCGGACCTGTAGAACGTGTCTTACGACGGGCTACTGAGACTCGAGATGCCAGATGAGTCACACTTGGTTGGCTATGCGGATGATGCTGCGGGTCTGGTCGCTTGACGCACCGTTAAACAAATGCAACTTAGGCTAGGTATGCTAATGCGCTGAGTAAGGGACTGGATGACTGCTCGCGGGCTCAGTTAAGCACTGGAGAAAACTGAAGTGGTCGTCTTGACAAAAAAGAGAATCCCTAGAGTAAGGATGATCAGTATTGGAGATATGCAAATCGAATCAAAGCCACCGGTGAAGTACCTGGGGCTACTGATCGACTCGAAGATGAGTTTCTCTGAGCAAATCCGGCCACCGGATGAGAAGGCTGCTTGGAGAATATCGGCTTTGAGTCGACTTATGGCCAACGTAGGGGAACCCAGCCCATCAAGCAGACGTCTCTTGATGAGTGCTGTAGGGTCAGTGCTACTGTACGGATGAGAGGTATGGGGTGACGCTCTCAGCAAGGAGATTTACCGAAAATGCCTGGCACAGGTGCAGCGAAGAGGAGCACTGAGGATTGCACCTTCGTATCCGACAGTCTCTGATTCGGTGGTGATAGTCATTGCAGGCGTGGTACCTGTCAGCCTCCTTGCTAGAGAGCGTGGCTCTATTTACCTGCATCGAAACGAGAATGCGAGGAGATGGTTGTCCGTGAAGAGAGACAGTGCTCACTCAACGATTGGCAGCAGTCTTGGGTGAATTGCACGAAGGGAATGTGGACTGCGTGCCTTATCCCGGATGTGAAACCGTGGCTAAATTGGAGGCATGGTGAGGCTGACTTCTATCCGACCCAGCTTTTGAGCGGGCATGGGTGTTTTCAGTCTTACCTGCACAAGATTGGTAAGTCACGGTCCCCCGATTGTCGGTATTGCCCAGGAGAGGAAGACAATGCTGGCCACACATTTATGTTTGCATAAAATGGGACCAGCCGCGAAGAGCCCTCTACAGGGAGACGGGAGAGCTCACCCTGAATAAGATAGTTCCGGTGATGCTCAAATCGGTTTACAAATGGAACCAGGTGACACATTATGTTTGGGTAGTCCTAAAACATAAAAGGAACCCACAGGCCAGGGATGTTGGAGCTGGGAGATTGCTTGTCTGGCACTTCATCTTTCCCTCTCCCCTCCCGCTAAAAGAGCGATCTCCAGCTTGAAGGCGCCTCACGGCGTAACAAAACGAGACCTGGCCCGAAGTAATGTGTCAAACGGTTCCAGGCTAGGTTCTCAAGTTGACAGGGGATGTGCTTAGTGGAAGTCCGGTAGCCTTGTTACGAACAAGGGAGTTCTAAACTCTGTGCTTAAATGGGCATGCACCTTCCTACCACAAAGATAAAATTGTACATATCGATTGAAAGGAGTTGATATGATTTCGTGTGTATTAAATTCCTTGGAATCTTGAGATAAACGATTTTAAAACTCTCTGAACTCGTCACAGCCTAATACTTGAATTTTAAAATCCAAAATTATATTCTGCTATATATACCCTATAGAAGTGAAAATTCTTACGTTCAATTCTTGTACTGGCATTATTTTCTTTCTTGACCGTAAAAACTTCAAAAGTTTCCGAAATGTATTGCTAAAAAATTATATTTATTTGGACTGTGAGGTTGTTCAATGTAACATCATAAAAAGAGTGCGTGATTTTGACAGCATTGTCGTTTCAGCTCTTTATAAACTAACTGATATGCTTCTGAATCCCAGCAACTTTGATAAAATATCAGTTAAACTTTCTACATAAGTTTTCAGTAATTCTGTTTCGGCTGCTATAGCAGTTCAATGGAACTTGTTTGCTTTTCACTGGACGAAGAAGAAGAGGAAATTGCAATCAGATCAGCACTGGAAATTTTATTTTTAGGCTAAATAAACTATTTGAGAACTTAGAAAGCGTAACAAAATTTTCCACAAATCCGAACAGAAGTTCCATTGCCAACGAAATTCTTATGTACTTGAAAGCTTGATCAAGAGTAGAGTATGGGTTCGGCCGTGGAAATCTACTTGAAAGGTAACTATGCCTTGTTGCTTAGATGATCTTATTCGCACCATCAATGATATTGAGCTTCTTTGGAACCAGAGAATGTCCTGCCAGGACTATTTAATAACATCACACTTAAACCAAGATCCTTTGGAGAACATAATTTCAATGCTACGATGTTTTAAAGGCACATATGAAAAAAAATCTATCAGCGCGCAGGCTTTACAAAAATTTGAAACAGATTATATTTCAGAATGTTGCTCTATCTGATTTTTCCAACTATAACAAATCAACTTCAAAACATTAACATATTTGAAGTTTTTCTAAATTCAGAGAATTCAATAGACTTGAATACCTATCCTAATGAGGAAAATAATGAATTTGGGTTAGAAATACAACTGTTTGAAGATTGGATGTCCAAAGAGGTACAATATGATACCACATTATTGGAGCCTGAAAATATATCAAATTCTTCGTTGATATTGAAAGAAAACTCTAAACTCAACTTCTGAATTGGATAATTTCACCCTTTTCACATCAACTTAATGTAAATCTATACGACAAATTTGCTCTAGATTTGAAGCTTATCTAACGTCGCGCGGATATCTATCACTCTTTCGGATGGCTCCGATAGCTTTTTAAATTACTTATTATGGAATTGTTTGCAGCTACATATAAATGAGTTGCATATTTTGAATAATAATTTTTCTGAAACATTATTAGAGAAGAAAAATGTTAGAAGAAGGTGGTTTCGACGTGTGCACTAATTCTCCTCAGGCCATCACTCTTAGATACACACCGGTGATGGCGACCACCATGCTCAGAGGTGAAGGAGTTAATTTTTAATTTTTCTACTTATGCAAACTCAATATGTTTTTTGTATCTGCAAGTTATATTCAAGGTAAATTTCTCTTGTAAGTACTTGTATTAGCTAAACTTTTGAATTGGATCATTTCACCCTTTTCACATCAACTTAATGCAAATCTATACGACAAATTTGCTCTACATTTGAAGCTTATCTAACGTCGCGCGGATATCTATCACTCTTTCGGATGGCTCCAATAGCTTTTTAAATTACTTATTATGGAATTGTTTGCAGCTACATATAAATGAGTTGCATATTTTGAATAATAATCAACATATTGAGTTTGCATAAGTAGAAAAATTAAAAATTAACTCCCTCACCTCTGGGCATGGTAGTCGCCATCACCGGTGTGTATCTAAGAGTGATGGCCTGAGGAGAATTAGTGCACACGTCGAAACCACCTTCTTCTAACATTTTTCTTCTCTAATAATTTTTCAGGAAAATTATTATTCAAAATATGCAACTCATTTATATGTAGCTGCAAACAATTCCATAATAAGTAATCCAAACTCAATTTCAATGGATATTTAGCAAAAAGACTTGTCAAATAATTCAAATGCAAACTAAAGGGTGATTCATAACAAGTGTACACATGTGAATGGGCCTTAACTCTTATTTATCACCAATTTCAGGTATATACATCGACAGATTATGACAGTTTGGTCTTTCACAATTCTAACCATGGCATCATGCACATCAGCCAAATGTTTAATTATTGTTAAAACTTTTTACAAAAATAATGAATCGCCAGTGCAAACCTTTCGCGCTCTACGTGAATCGAATAATTTCACGAAATGGACCCATAAATTGGCCGGCAAGATCGTGTGATTTGACTCCTTGTGACTTCTTCCTTTGGGGATTTCTGAAGGATCGTGTTTACTTTGATGCTCCCCAGATTACTGAAGCATTAAAAAACAATATTTGAGCCAACATACGCCTAATAACGCCGGAAATGTGCGAAAATGTCATCGAAAATGACAATCATTGTTTGATAGTCTGTAAAGCAGAACGAGGTGCACATATGTATACCCAAAGTAATGTTTTGCAAGGGACCATAATAAATAAACATTACAGCTCAATCTTCACAAAAATTATGTGTTTTTCGACAAAAATGTGTACACTTGCTTTGAATCACCCTTTATGTAAGAATAATATGATAGATCCTAGGCCAACAGATGAATCAAGGCTTACGTTGATAAAAATGAAAGCATTTGGCAGTTCACCTTGAAATACATTCGGCAAAACTGGAAATACATACATACGGTATCAAAAATATTCGAAATAGTCTTTGACTTGATTTTCAAAGAATTTAAGCTGAAGTTTCCTGAGATCAAGCATAAAAGAGACTTGCTTGCTAGTTTATTACTTTCTATTTGTGCCCACGTTAGATGTTGGGGGGAATGTGAACATAAGGAAGCAAATATTCGGTATATTATTGTATCATTAATACGCATCAATCTGGAACATATAAATAAAATCCTTCCTAAAGGTAAAAAAATCGCCCAATAAGTATTTTAAATGGCTTTGAATAAATCACTAACACGTGTTAGTATTATCAAATGAACATCAATCTATGAAATCCCTTCGTGAAAGCATAAAATTTGGACTGTTTTTAGTGGATCATCACTTTTTCTTTGTAGAACTACTGCCACTCTCGTGCCTTCGCTTTGTTTGCAAATAGAAGGTAATGACGTCTCAAGTGCATGTAAGATTACAACAACAACAACGAGTGTTCGACTGGTTATTAAAAAAATATTTGGAGTCATCGACGAATAATCTACATACGTGGCTTCTCGGATATAAAAAAACAGCAATATATGAGGATAAGTAAAATCACAGAGCTCACAGAGTCGAAGCCGTTTGATCTCAATGCGACAGGATAGTCCAATGTCAATTATTGTGAAAAACCAAGAAATTTGAGCTGCTGCAGAGTTTGCCATCTGTCGTCGATGTTGCTGTGCTAATAATATGCATGTAAATATCTTGCCATCGTATTCGTTTCAATTAGTTCATTATATTTTGCTAGATTTTACTGTAGCTACTGTTTCGTGTTAATATTGTCTCCTCCTACTCATTAGTTAAAAATGTGTTTTTGTAGCTTAACTTAAAACTGCTTTTTCGGAATATCACTAAATGATGTTCAATCCTTTTAACTCCATTAGCCAAGAAAAGAAGTAAGGGTCTTGATAATTACAGACTTTTTTAGGGTTTTGTACTAAAATACAAAACCCTATTGCAATCACGACCTGTGTCCGTCTGTCCATCCATCCGTCCGTCTGTATGTCACAGCACTTTTTCTCGGAAGCTATAGAGGCTACAGCGTTGAAACTTTGTGGAAGGGTCAGAAGTGGCGACTTCTTGAAAGTTTAAGGGTGGAAAAATTTTGCAAAGGGGTTTAAGGGGGGTCTCCCCATATAGGGAGGTGGCCCCTCAAAAAAAAAATGTTCACCATTGGTAGTCGAGTAGGGAGTCATTGGAAAGGTCTCAATGAGATCTTTTCAAAACTAGTCTTATATTTTCCTTATAGGTACCGAGAGGGGCAGGGGAAGGGGAAATGTACGAACTTTTCGCGTACCCCCCCCTCCGCGATTTGACATCTTCCATCCGAAAAAAATTTTGAATGTAGGCCTTTGTGAGAAGAACAACAAGAAATACATGAGAAGTCGAAATTCAGTCAAATTTGTTAGTAATAGTATGATTTATCGATTTTATGTTTTCTTTAATGAAATCTTAACCGTACCCTCAAATTCAATAAAATTCAGCACACGGATGATTGTTTATCAGATTGATCTTTTCTGAAATTTTCATGAAAATCGAATGGTACTTAACGAAGTTATAGCGATTTAAATTTTCCTGTAGTACTTTGGAACAATATGCGCTGTATTACTATGGAAACATATGGCTATGGAAGCATTTGCGCTTTTTACCGACTTAGACACTACAGCTTTGCTAAGATTTGCATGAAAGTTTCAGGAATGACAGGTACCATGAATATCTTTGAGAATTGGTATAGGTAATCGTTAAACAAAATAGTGGCTGTTTTATGTGCGAAGATTTTTTAATTTTGAGTTATTTTTCCCCAAATTCAACGTTTAAGGTGCATGCTTTGATCACTTGATTCACTTTAATGAATGACTGAAGATGAGTGCCTACAATTAATACTCATAGGTGAAACAAGTCGAAGAGGCAGGAAAGAGCTCCTAACCAAAGGGCTTTGTAACCATTCTAGGATTTGAAAAAATTGGCCATGAATCGATGATTACAGTACAGGGGAGTGGCCTATGAAAAAAAAATTTCATCAAAGGTAGCCGGTATGAGTATCAAATGAAAGTTCTTTATAAGAGCTTTTCAAAACAGTTCTTAAACTGACAGTTTTTGCTTGAGTGGGGGCAAAGGGAGGGGGGAGGGAATACATGAAAAATGTGTTTCCTTCCTCGCGAATGAACACCTGTGATTTAAAAAAACTGAAAAGATTATTAAGGGAGATATTTATGGGTATAACAATAACAAATACCTCAGAAGTCAAAATTCGTTCAACTTTGTTAATAATAGTATGATCCTCGAATTTCACATTTTCTCCAGTGAAATCATCTTTGACATTTTTCTTGATATGCTGGTTACTGCATTTTGTAAGTTGAGTACAAAACTCTTCTGACATGAGCGTAGGTCTGTCTACCCAACTTGTTTATTGTTGCACTCTCGTATTTATTTCACTGGGCTTCTTAGAGCAAGAATTAATGCAGTTGCTCGTTCCTGCTCATTCCAGTGATTCGCCCTAGCGGCTGCTTCAAACTGGATTTTGTAGGTACTCCAAGACCGTTTGCCCGTCGAATATTGGTGCTTGCATGTTTCTGGATGTGCTTTGCGCTGCGGTTATAAGCGGGGCTGGTTAGGTGGTTTCTACTGCCTTCGCTGCTTCCAATTCCTTTTTCATTTTTTCTATCTCATGGTTGATTCTCTTCTCGACCTGGCTGACCTTTTCCTCGACCTGGTTGACCTTTCCCTTGACCTCGTAAACCCTTTCCTCGACCTGGTCAACCTTTTTCTCGACGCCTTTAATTTGTTTGTGCAGACTACTGAGCTCCACTTTTATTTCAGTTGACTGTTTCTCCAGCTTCTGTGTGATGTCTGCCTTGATTTCGATCGGTTGTTGGTTCAGCTTTACTGATTGTTCACTTAGCTTCACCGATTGTTCATTTAGCTTCACTGATTGTTCATTTAGCTTGGCTGATTGATCATCTAGCTTCGCAGTTAAACTGGATGGCTGTTGTCGCTGCTCTTGCTGCATCAGCTTCAATATTTGCATCAGTGCATTTTCTGGTTCTTTTGATTTTGGTGTTTCTGCTTCTTCCTTAAGCTCCGACATGGTATGAGTAATTCATTAATTTTTAAACGTTAGCTTCGTGGTATTTTTATTCTTTCGGCTTTTATTTATTTATTTTTCCACCAGTTTTCACGTTATATTTCGCTATTGCGCATTTTAAAAAAAATGTTTATAAGTTTTTCACTTTCAAAATTTTAATCTCACTTCTCGACACCAGTGTCGCGTGTTATGGTTCGCGGCCAATAATTTTAATGTTCCGGGAAAGTGAGAACGCACAGTCTTTTAAATTAAGTTAAAAGAGTTTATTTACTAAAAATGCACAATTTATAATTTCACTATTTTACAAGTCGTCTATCAATTTTTACTTCAACTGTCTATCACTTCAATATCGCTTTTTAATTCGCACTCCTCACTATTGCAGTTTTACTATATCGCGGTTGTATTCAGCTTGCCTTTATATAGGGTCTCGAGTCATTCAACCCATTTCTCGTACATTGGTGAACTAACTGGAATATTCGAGCAATACTGAAAGGGCAGTGACGTCACCTTCAGATGTTGATCATACTTGGCAGGTTTTCGAGTACATTCGTTTGTTGATCATGATGGTTGTGAAAACAATTGCGACAGTAGCTCGCCGAATTATTTGTACATGTAACAATATATATATATATATATATATATATATATATATATATATATATATATATATATATATATATATGCGTATGTATGAATATATATACTCGTATATATATATTTATATATATATATATATATATATATAT
Source organism: Odontomyia ornata (assembly GCA_963969285.1). Lineage (NCBI taxonomy): Eukaryota > Metazoa > Arthropoda > Insecta > Diptera > Stratiomyidae > Odontomyia > Odontomyia ornata. The sequence goes on along the minus strand of OZ017738.1, from coordinate 270,928,559 downwards.
ATATATATATATATATATATATATATATACGTATATATGCGTATTAATGTATATATATATATATATATATATATATATATATATATATATATATATATATATATATATATATATATATATATATATGTATATACAGGGTTTGTCCGGAAAGTAATAAGACTGGTTTTCTTCCGCCGCGACTGTACTTCGGATTCAGTAGAGGGGGTTCCTTTGCTGACAAAAGAGTGGCTGGTCAGTTATCTCCGAGCACCCGGAGAGCCAGGACAGGCTTTTTCGCGCAACGTGTTTCCGTGAGTGGTGCAAGTCTAAAATGCAGCGTTCGTTAGAGCTGCGGTACGCAATTGAATTCTGTGTGAAACTCAGTAAATCTGCGACAGAGACGTTTGATATGATTAAACAGGCCCATTCAGAAGATGTTTTAGCAAGAAGTTGTGTGTTTCGATGGCACAAGGCCTTTTCGAAGGGCCGGGAAGAGGTCGCCGATGAAGACCTTTGACTTCGACAAACACCGACAATGTGCCGCGTGTTCGCAAAGTTTTGAGCTCAAACCGTCGACTAAGTATTCGTTTAATTGCCCAGATGTCAAACTTACCGAAATCTGTGGTTCATGACATTTGGACGGAGCATTTGAACATGCGCAATTTGTGCGTTAAGATGGTCCCAAAAGCGCTCAATGACGACCAGAAATTGCGGCGAGTGGAAGTGTGTTAAGAACATTTGAACATATGTGAAAGTGACACCCAATTTTTGAAAAACGTAACCATAGTCATGGATCTTCGAGTATGATCCCGAGGCAACGAGGCAATCTTCCGAGTGGCACATGACGTCGTCTTCTCGCCCAAAAAAGAATGAGCAAATCCGAAGTGAAAACGATGCTCTTTGTCTTTTTTGACATCAAAGGCATCGTCCACCATGAATTTGTTCCTCCTTGAAAAACTGTCAACGCCAAGTTTTACGTGGAAGTACTCAAAAGACTCAAGCGAGGGGTTAATCGGGTCCGATAAGACTTTGCAGCCGACTGGAAGTTGCACCACGACAACGCTCCAGCTCACACCGCCTTTCTTGTGAACAGCTGCCTGACCAAGGCCGGCATCCCAACGCTTCCGCAGGCAGCCTACAGCCCAGATGAGGCCCCCCGACTTCTTTTTGTTTCCTCGCCTAAAAAGGCCGATGAAAGGCAAGTATTTTGAGACGACAGAGGTGATCCAAGCAGCTTGATCCGCGGCTCTCAAGGCTATTCCGGAGAATGCCTTCCGTGACAACCTTCAATGCTTAGAAACCGCGCTGGCAGCGCAGCATAGACGCAGAAAGAGCATACTTTGAACGTTTTTAAAGTATTATAACAATTGACTCAATAATTTTTTTTAAATCAGCTCAGTCCTATTACTTTCCGGACAAACCCGGTATATATATATATATATATATATATATATATATATATATATATATATATATATATATATATATATATAAATATATATAAATATATATATATATATATATATATATATATATATATATATATATATATAAATATATGTATATATATATATATATATATATATATATATATATATATATATATATATATCTATATATATATATATACATACATATATATGTGTGTATATATACATATATATATATATATATATATATATATATATATATATATATATATATATATATATATATATATATATATAAATATATATATATAAATATATACATATATATATATATATATATATATATATATATATATATATATCTATATATATAAATATATAAATATATCTATATATACATAAATATATATATATATATTGTCGCGTGTTATTGGTTCGCGGCCAATAATTTTAGTGTTCCGGGAAAGTGAAAACGCAATGTCTTTTAATTTAAGTTAAACGAGTTTATTTAATTCCAGAAAATGCACAATAATCAGTTTAACAATTTAACACTTTCACTAATTTTAATTTTCACTATGAAAAAAAATTTAACACTTGTCCATAAATTTCTTATCGCAATTGTCTTCTAAATCACTTCACTATTACGCAACACACTTCCCACAAACTTTCGCAGTTCTTATCGCGGTCGAATGAAATGAATCTCCCCATTCATTCAGCTCGCCTTTATATAGGGTCTCTACCTATTCACCCATTTCTCGTACATGGGCGAATGTTCTACCGAGAGGTACCTGGTAGGTTCGAGCAAGTTCATGAATGGAGTGACGTCACTTGCAGATGTTGATCATGCTTGTTGGGTTCGAGTAAATTCATTCGTTGACGTTCTTAATGATGATGAAAACAATTGCGACAGTAGCTCGCAGAATTATTTGTACATGTAATTATTTGTACATGTAACACTGCCCCCACCTCAGTTCTTTTCGCCCCGAAAAGATGTGTCGCTATTTGTAGTCAATTCTCCCTGGGTGTAATATGGGGCAAGACGGTCCAGATGCACGATTTTCATTTTAGCTCTCGGCTTACGATGTTCCTGTATTCGGTATACGACGTCGTTGATTCGCTTTGTAACTCGGTATGGTCCCTCCCAATTATGTTGCAACTTTGGAGACCTACCCTTTCGCCGTTGCGGCTTATAAAGCCACACCAAGTCATCTTGCTGGAAGCCAGTAGAATTAGCCTTTAGATCATACCTGGTCTTCATGCGGTCAGTAGCCGATTCGAGGTGTTTTCGCACTGTCCGATGTATCTGGTTCAACCGTTGTCTTAGATCACTTGCGTACTCCGAGATCGTTTGGGGTTTCTCAGGGGGTGTTCCGAACTTTATATCGGCTGGCAAACGAATAGTCTTTCCAAAAATGACTTTGGCTGGGGCTTGGCCCGTCGACGCATGTTCAGCGGCTCTATACGCCATTAAAAATAGTGGGATATGTCGGTCCCAGTCCCTTTGGTTCTCGTCAACCATCTTGGCAAGGTGTTTATTGAGCGTGCCGTTGAAACGTTCGACCATTCCATCGGATTGGGAATGCAGCGGTGTTGTCCTCGTTTTCCGTATTCCCAGCTGCTCGCACATTTCAACAAAAACTACTTACTCAAAGTTTCGGCCTTGATCCGAATGTAGTTCACAAGGCACGCCGTACCTGCTGACCCAATTTAACACTAGCTGTTCGGCTACAGTAGTTGCTTCCTGGTTGGGAATGGGGTAGACCTCGGGCCACTTGCTGAAATAATCAGCTACAACCAGCGTGTATCGATTTCCCCATTCAGATTCAGGAAAGGGTCCAGCGATGTCAACAGCAATCCTTTCGAATGGCACGCCTACGTTATAGGTTTGCATTTGTCCTCTCAGTCGTCGCTTTGGGCCTTTGACGGAAGCGCAAATTGTGCATCTGTGACACCAGTCCTCTACGTCTTCTCGAGCGTGGAGCCAGTAGAATCTTTCCCGCAATTTCGCTAAGGTTTTGTTAACACCAAGATGGCCTCCCGAGGATCCTTCATGCATTTCCTTTACCACATCGTGGATTCGGCTTTTGGGTAGTATAGTTTGCATCCTATAGGAGCTGCCATCCACCGTTTCCCATTTCCGCTTGAGTACACTACCCTCCACCTGAAGGGAGTTCCATTGTGCCCAATAGCTTTTCAGGGTTGCGCCATGCATCGAAACGTCCTTCCACTCCGGTCGCCCAGTCGTCTCCTTCCATACGAGCAATGGTCCGATGTCTTCATCGGCTAGCTGGGCATTTCGAATCTCCTCCGATGACCAACCTTCATCGAATTCCGCCGTTATCAGTCGCAGATCAACGGGCGGTTCCTTTTCCTCAATCCGTCGGCAATGCTTACAGTTAGCTGGACATGGGCGACGAGATAGGGCGTCAGCATTTCCATGAACTCCGCCCTTTCGATGAGCAATTACGTAGTCGTATGACTGCAATCTTTCGATCCATCTCGCAACTTGTCCCTCGGGGTTTTTGAAGTTAAGTAGCCATCTCAATGATGCATGGTCCGTTCGAAGAACAAATTTCTGGCCATATAGGTACTTGTGGAAGTGCTTGGTGGCCTCTATTATAGCCAATAGCTCCTTCCTGGTCACACAGTAGTTCCTCTCACTTTTTGAAAGAACTCGACTGTAATACGAGAGGACTCTTTCTTCGCCATTGATCTGCTGGGAGAGTACAGCTCCAATACCGCCGTTGCTTGCATCGGTGTCAACCACAAACATTTTTCCGGGTTTCGGATACGCCAGTACGGGTGATTCACATAGCTTTTCCTTCAGGGTCTCAAAGGCTGTCTGGCATTGTTCATTAAGCTTCGCTGATTGTTCATTAAGCTTCACAGTTAAATTAGATGACTGTTGTCGCTGCTCTTGCTGCATCAGCATTAACATTTGCAATATCGCATTTTCTGGCTCCTTTGATTTGAGTGTTTCTTCTTCTCTACCTTCTGCGCCTTGTTCCGCATCTGAGGGCTCACCCGCATCCAGATTCACGCCTTCCGACTCGATCGCATCACGCAAGCGTGCAATCAGTATGGCTTTTGTACCTTGTGTGGCCAGGTTCCGCTGTTCCAACTCCTCCTTGAGCTCCGATATGGTCAATTGATCAATTTTTAGATGTAAGTTTCCTGGCATTTCGGCTGTTTTTCTACCAGTTTCCACGTTAATTTTCACTATTGTGCACAAAAATGTTCAAAAGTTTTCACTTCCAAAATTTTTCTTTCGCACTTCTTGACACCACTGTCGCGTGTTATTGGTTCGCGGCCAATAATTTTAGTGTTCCGGGAAAGTGAAAACGCAATGTCTTTTAATTTAAGTTAAACGAGTTTATTTTATTCCAGAAAATGCACAATAATCAGTTTAACAATTTAACACTTTCACTAATTTTAATTTTCACTATGAAAAAAAATCTAACACTTGTCCATAAATTTCTTATCGCAATTGTCTTCTAAATCACTTCACTATTACGAAACACACTTCCCACACACTTTCGCAGTTCTTATCGCAGTCGAATGAAATGAATCTCCCCATTCATTCAGCTCGCCTTTATATAGGGTCTCTACCTATTCACCCATTTCTCGTACATGGGCGAATGTTCTACCGAGAGGTACCTGGTAGGTTCGAGCAAGTTCATGAATGGAGTGACGTCACTTGCAGATGTTGATCATGCTTGTTGGGTTCGAGTAAATTCATTCGTTGACGTTCTTAATGATGATGAAAACAATTGCGACAGTAGCTCGCAGAATTATTTGTACATGTAATTATTTGTACATGTAACAATATATATATATATATATATATATATATATATATATATATATATATATATATATATATATATATATATATATATATATATAGGGTGGGTACGGTATTTGAGGACATGTATAAATGTGCCTATAACTTCGCGTTTTTTTTTAAATGTTTTTCTTTTTCAGATAAGAAATTGCGGACTACAAAATCACTCAAGAAATGAAGAAACATGCTGTCATCGTCACTATATGTGCGAACTATACAGATTTAGAGATCTCCAACTTTGTTAATTGCACCCGTTCATTCATGCATAAGGTTCGTCGTGAATTGGAAGCATCAAGAGGCGATACAGAATCGGTTGCAAGGCGCAAAAAGCACGAACAACGTTCTGACACTATCAGATCTGCAGAATTTTTAGAGCAAGTGCAAGCGATCATAGACGAGGACACTTCAAAATCAATGAGTGTCCTTGCGAGTGAGCTTCATGTTTCTGAGCGCCTTTTTCGTAGAGTTGTCCACGAAGACCTTCGGTATAAGTCTTACGTGATGCGCAGAGGATAGTTCATGTCGGAACAAATACGGCAACAGAAAGTTCTCCGATCAAAACGTCTTTTAAGGAAAATCAAACACCCTGAGGCGCCCAATATGTTATGGTTTTTTTTCCGACGAAACAAATTTTGACCAAGATCAAAAGATCAATCGCAGAAATGACAGATGGCTGTGTTCAAATCCTATGGAGGCTCTTGTTGTTATGCACACAATATTTCCAGCCACTGTTATGGTTTTAGGTGTTGGCAGCAACGAAGGACATGTTATGCCACCACACTTTTTCACTCAAGGACTTCATGTGAACTCTGCTGCATACATCGAGGTTTTGGAGATGGTAGTGAAACTCTGGATAGACAATGTAAGTGGAGGCAGACCATATATTTTTCAACAAGACTCTGCTCCTCCTTCACACAAAGCGATGGCGACACAAGATTGGATGGCCGAAAATGTTCGTGACCACATAACATCGAAACTATGGCCACCTAGCTCCCCAGACCTTAATCTTTTGGATTATTACGTATGGGGGGTAGTTGAGCGTGAGACCAATAAGCGTCCTCATAATACTACTTCTTCGCTGAAGACTGCTATTAATGCCGTTATGGTCAATATGAACAAGGAGCATTTGATTCGGGCATGTAATCGTTTCCGGACCCGGATCGAAGAGGTTATTGCTGCTAATGGCGATTTTATTGAATAACTTGATAGCCATATATTAATTTAACGTTGTATAAAAAATTTCTGGAATTTCATTAAATTTTGTTAAAAATACAGGCCAATTAATTTTACTCTCAAGTTGTCCTCAAATACCGTACGCACCCTGTATATATATATATATATATATATATATATATATATATATATATATATATATATATATATATATATATTTACATATATATATATATATATATATATATATATATATATATATATATATATATATATATATATATATATATATATATATATATATATATATATATATATATATATATTTGTGTTGAGTTCATGGCACCCCCTGAGCGCCCACCACGGCCTGATCCGGCAACATCAACGCTTAGTTATTTAAGGTTAATTGACCGTAGTAATTAGCTCATTTGTAATCAATTCGATTGATTTATCAATTGAGCGATCATTTTAACTCAATTCACCGATCGATTCATTGTTCCCTTTAAGAACAATTGAAGTTGCTTTTCACGGGTATTTCCTCCAAATTCAATAATTTTATTCAGTTCAAATATTTTAATTCAATTCACTATTCATGAATACTAAATTTTGCCACACACTGTAATTCCAGTTGCTGTTTTTCATTCCCAGCCAAATTGCTGACCATGAACATTCATCGAGCGCATTTGACCATGAAATGGATCCGTAATCGAAGAGATTGGATTACATTTCATGGACAAAGGCAGACGTGCCAGCGAAAACATGCAAACTCAGCGTTCTTTTGTCTGGCGCGTCTGTCTGGTCAGCAAATTGCGATAGAAATTGAACGTGGGTGAAATGCTTGGCCGGCCCATTCGTTGAAGGAAGGTGAACGAGCGCGGATAAAGTAAACACAAGTAAAATCAAGTAATCTTGCCAAAGTGTTTACAACTTATTATTTTCTTTATATAAATTCTAAAAATAGTTATTTTGCATTTGATGTCTATATTTACGAGAAATAATTTTATCTTTAGTCAAAGCTGTTAAATTAGTTGAGAATAAAAAAGTGAAATGATAATTGCCATTGCTGTCGACGATTTTCAAAAAAGATAATAAATTCAAAGGTCGGGACAAAAGAGCCCCGGCTCAACATTTCTAGGCCTAATTTTTTTTCCCCAGTGAACAGGTCGTGAAGTGCTGTGTAGTGTTGTGGTGTATCCGCGCTTTCTGTTTCCGTCCGTCTTTTGACTTTTCACGCGATGTTGAATGTGGATCGTCTAATCGAGGACCTAAAGGGTTTAGCTCGAATCGTCAAAGGTGTCATTTGCAATTATAAAAAGGGTTCGCCATCAAGGAAGCGGGAAGCCAGGTATTATGCGGGACGACTGCGGCGACTGGAGGCCGCGTGGGAAGATTTTGAACTAGGCGATAGTCACATCCGATCCCTACCGGAGGTCGCTCCGTCACACGAGTATTTTACGCAACATATATACGACACTAGCAAAGGCAACTGCCTCCGTTATCAGCAGCACTTCCATGATCAAGTACGTGGCAAAACACACGTGGACACGTCGACCGGGGAACAGCCACCAAAAGGGGTCAAAATTCAGGATAGCGAGAACAAGGACTACACTGCAGAAGCCTCAGCACCAGGCGATGCCAGTGTGGTCAGGATGCTGCGTCGCTACAAGGTCATGGCAGGCTCGTTAAGGAGAATCATCGACCGTTTGGACCAGAAGGAGGTCACTCGAACCTATTGCAGGATTAAACTCATAACAATCCAACGAGGTTGGCAACAGCAGGATGAATATCACCAGCAGATTGTCGAGCTCCATGACGATCCTGAAGCGAATAGTTTTAACGTGCAACATCACATTCATTTAGAAGAGCTTACCCAAGATTGGGTCATACGTCTGGAATCGAAAATGGATAAACTCAGCGCCACACCTGCCTCACCGACTCTGCCTGAGACTCCTCATACCATACCTCTGCTGAAAATAAAATTTCCCACCTTCGATGGGAACTATTTACATTGGCAACAATTCCTCGACTTTTTCCTGCAAATGGTATATGACCAATCGATACTCAAGTGACAGACGCTATGGTATCTCAAGGCTGGTTTCACTGAAGAAGCGGAGCTTTTGATTTGAAATTTTACATTGTCGGATGACAACTACGAAGCGGCTTGGACAACCTTGAAGGAAAGGTACGACTACCGGCGAATATTGGTATCGACGCTCATCAACAAATTGATGAGTCAGCTTTCTCATGCTAATGAAAGGCCATCAGTGGCAGCAATTAAGGCTTGACATGGCACCACACAAGAGTGTCTCAGAGGCCTGGAGAAGCTGCAAATGTTCACAAGGGGCTGAGATCCGTTGCTGCTACATGTGCTAATCCGAAAATTGGATCCAGCGACTCACGCATCCTACGAAAAATCTTTAACCAACCCGCGCGAGCTGCCACTCTTGAAGAATTTATTGGACTTCTTGAAAACGCGTTTTCAGGCCCTCGAGACACTCGGCCATAAAGCAATGGAACCGGAGATCAATCGTAGGAAAACCACTAAGTCGACCGTGGCCACCACGACAGCTTCTTGGTGCTTAATATGTGAGCACGATCACCCGCTTTACTACTGCTTGAATCTCCTCAAGATCACTGCTGCAAAGAGACCAAGTTTCGTGCGCGTTAAGAAGCTGTACCTGAACTGCTTTCGAGAAGGACATCAGGCTTCAATCACAACACCCTACTGCATCTGCCTGGAGACAACAAGGCCAAACAGATCAAGACGATATCCTCGAGCACGGCAACGCCGAAACAAGATTCGAAACCACAAACAAATGCAGAACCGCCATCGGTCTCTTTAACGACTCTGATGGAAACCCGTCCCCAAGGATATGTACTTCTGGGCACAGCCATCGCCAGGCTGTCCACCAACGATGGAATGTTGAGCTATGCTGGATCTGGGCCCACAAATATACCTAGTCACCAAAAGAATCATTAAAAAACTAGGTTTATCATCCTCACCACACCTTGCCCTCATTGAACGGGTAGGCTGTAGTACGGAGAAAGCAACCCACAAGATAAACCCTAGCCTAAGATCCAGATTATCAGGATATGCCACGTAGTTGGAAGCCTAAGTCATCGACAAAATTATATCACTGCAACCATCTCAGAACTTGAACGCATCGGGATGGAACGTTCCCAAAAACATAGGGCTGGCGGATCCAGACTTCCACCGGACAGAGCGCATCGACATGTTGCTGAGTGCCAAACATTTTTACGAGGTTTTAGCCATTGGATAAATAAAGTTGGGCCCACAGCTCCCAGTGCTCGAGAACACACTCCTAGGGTGGATTGTAGCCGAAAGAGTGATTACACCTCAAGTGTCTTCCGTGACATGCGGCATGCTGGCAGAAGATAACCAGCTTAATCGGCTCATTAAGCAATTTTGGAAGGTCGAGGAAGTACAGGAGCCGCAGCACAAGCTTATGTTAACTGAAAGGGCTTGCAAAGAACATTTCTATCAGACAATGACAAGACGTCCCGACGGCCGTTTCTTGGTTAAACTTCCATTTATCAAGGATCCTGAGACGTTAAGTGATTCCTAAGCGGTGGCCACTTGCAGATTCACTGCCTTGGAGCATCAACTGGAGAGGAACCCGGATCTAAGACTTCCATACGAGGACTTCATGGAGGAGTATATTTAGCTTGAGCATATGGAGGAGGTGACGTCACAGCAGCGAGAGGAATTACGATACTTCCTTCCACATTATTGTGTCCTGAAGCCCAACAGCAGCACAACCATGCTGCGGGTGATTTTCGATGCATCCAGTTAGATGCTTCTCCTGCATTTCAGAATGCCTTGTTTCGTATCCACTGCCGATATCGAAAAGATGTATCGGCAAATGATGGTCCATCCTGAAGATCGTCGGTGCCTTGGCTTAACTTGGAGAAATAGTTCAACGTAACCAGTGCGATACTATAAGTTGAAAACAATAAACTGCGGCACAACGTGTGCCCCGTATTTAGCTACAAAATTTCTACAGGTTCTAGCACAGGAGCACCGGCAGATGAGTCCCCTGGGCAGCAGCGCATTGGATTGCTATATCGATGACATCATGACCGGGGCAGACAGCTGAGAGGAGGCACTTCGCAAACAGATGGAGCTATGTATCATACTCTTGAACGCAGGTATGTATTTGCGCAAATGGTGTGCCAACCATCCTCTCTTGTTGAAGCAGATTAAACCAGAGGAACAACAGTTGCAGCTGGAACTTTACATGAGGACTACATTAAGACGTTAGGAGTCATCTGGCATCCTAAGACTGACGGGTTCCAAGTCCAAATCAACCTGGATCCAACCGAGGCGAAGTTCTCCAAGAGGATGATGGCATCTGATATAGCGAGAATGTTCGATCCATTGAGCATTCTGGCTCCTGTAATAGTGGCAGCCAAGCTGTTCCTACAGGATTTATGGCGATTGGAATTGAACTGAGATCAATCAACGGTGCATCTGGTGCACCCGAGTCAAGCCTAAGCTGTTTTCAGAAGTCATGGGAAACCTGCCAAGTGCACGTTTTCAGCTGGCCCGTGCTTTTGCCAACTCCAGCGTGGATTTCTGTAGGCCTATGATGATCCATTACCGAGGTAGAGGTATCCGACCGCAAAAGGGTGCCTAGCCATATTTTGCTGTTACGCTACAAAGGCCATCCATCTGGAGCTAGTCAGCGATCTAAGCATTGGGGCATTCCTCTGTGCTCTCAAACGTTTCATTCGACGTAGAAGACACTGCCGAAACCTATTTTGCGACAACGCCAGCAACTTTGTAGCAGCTTACAACCAGCTATCAACATTTTCGTCTTCATTATATTCCAAGGTAGCGCATCAAGAAGTAACAACAGCGTGCTCCAGCCGGGGAATCGATTTCCATTTGATTTCTCCTCGCGCGCCTCATTTTGGCGGCTTGTGTGAGGCAGTGGTCAAATCAGCCAAAAATTTGATCTGACGAGGCGTTTCATCGGTGGCTTTCACCTACGAGGACTTGCATACCTTGGTGGTTGAGGTGGAATCTATCTTAAATTCTAGACCACTGTCTCCAATGTCAAACGATCACACTGATTTGGCAGCCTTAGCTCCAGCACACTTTCTCATCGGAGAACCCCTCACAGCCATGGTGGATGGTCGCGTAGAGCCAGTCACCGGAGGTCTGCATGCCTGATGAAAACTAATCAATCACCTCAAACTCGAATTTTGGAGGCGATAGTCGCACGAGTAATTGGCGCAGTTGCAGCATCGTGTCAAGTGGAGGCAACCACACCCCAATGCGATACCGGGAACAGTGGTCATCATAAGCGAAGATAACACCCCATCGATGAAGTGGCCACTGGGGCGAATTAGCAAAACGTACGAAGGTGCCCATGGTTTCGTACTCGTCGTGGATGTCAAAACTACCTCCGGAACCTTGAAAAGGCCAAAACACAAACTGGCCCCGTTACCAGTACTCGACGATGCACAGTCTAACGAAAAACCATCTCAAGCAAGTTCCCCCCACTTGATGAAGGAAGGGTCCCAGATTAACGGCGACGACATCCCGAGGAAAAGGCGGTCATCGTTACGAACCAACAAGTTAATTGTGGCGCTCCTCTTGATGTGCCTGCTAGCTCCCATAGCGTGCGCCTCTCCAACACAAGGCTCAACAACCAGAACCCATACGGATCTATATTTCCAACCATTAGGTCGAGCCTACTTATCTTCTAACGAAAGAAAGTTGCCCTTCTATTACGATTTGGGACCGTTTTGGCGGGAATTGGTTATCCTACAGATCGAGACGAACCTCTTACAGCAGCTTGGCGAAGACGAAACCGTGTAGACTAATTGCCTACATGTTATAGATCATTTCCGGCACTTTGAAAGAGAATTCTCGAGCATCAACCAAATCTTGAGAATCAGGTCCAAGAGAGTTGCTATCAGTATAGTGGGTGGCCTTTCACGATCGTTGTTTGGCATTCTTGATGATGACTGTGCCAATCAAATAGCCCGGACCATCAAAACTATGCAAAGAAGACAAAATAAGCTGCACTCACTGCTGACCAACCAAAGTCCATCATCGACTCAACGCTGAACATCCTTGGGAAAACCGAACAAATTTCCCAAAAACGTTTCACAGCAATAGAGCAGGAGCTAGCCAGACTGACCAATGCTATCAAGGCTTCTCATCCTGAGGGAAGTCAAACCCCGATGCTCGACTTAATCAACATGCTTTCCTTGCAAATGACACTCATCACGTCAACTTGCAGAGAATGCAATCGTCCCTCACCAGCTTAGTCACAGATACTAAACACGGGCAGTTCAATTCCTTGATATTGTTACAGCAACATTTGGCACAGAGGTAACAAAGATCAGAGAGCATATACCCGAGAACCAGCGGCTACTTATACACCAAGAGAATGTCCTACAACTCTTTCAAATAACGTCAATCAGCGCCAAAGTGACCACCGATTTCATCACCTTTGAACTAAAAATTGCACTGGTAGCAGCAGCGACCTTCGAACTCTATAGACTTCTCGCAGTACCTAGGGTAAGGTCCAACAAATTAGTGGCCATACAACCATCTTCACAGTATTTGATAATCACGCCGCACCGTGACTTTACTACCCACTTTCGGAGGCGAAGTACTCATCCTGCATTCAAACGGAGTCAAACAGTCTCATTTGCCAACAGACTCATCTATTATACAGCAGAGAATTCAACATGAGTCGATGCGAAGTCGACTTGTTGAAGGGAATTACACCCGCACCCAAATGCACCTCGGTGGAATTACACCCCTCATCTGTCTGGTCCAACATATCTTAATCGAACGAATGGATCTGCGCTTTCATCAAACAAACCATCGCTCACCTAGTTTGTAGCAGTAACATTTCCACATTGACGTTGCAGGGCTCCGGCATCCTTCAGCTGGGGGCGGACTGCACTCTCGAAACCGACACGGCACTACATGTATGAGGGCCAAGCCATAACCATGCACGATGTCTTTCAACACATTTCTACTGGCGGCGGGTCGAACCTTGTGGAATCTTTCAACGAGTCTACTCATTTTACTGAAATCGAGGAACTGCGACGAGAACTACAAGCGCAAGATGTTTCATGGACCGATCAAATGACCGACCACGACATGCAGCAGTACACAATCGGCTACATGGGCATTTTAGGATCAGTCGTACTGGTGACCAACCTCCGCTGGCGTTCCTGCAAACAACAATCCAACCTGCATGTCCAACCAGCCGTGCCGTTACCTAGACGATATAGCCTACCGCACACCTTGGAGGGGTTGACCGAACCGTTCAACGGAGGGGGGGGGGGGGTATGTTGAGTTCCTGACACCACCGAGCGCCCACCACCGCCTAATCGGGCAACATCAACGCTTAGTTATTTAAGGTTAATTCACCGTGGTAATTAGCTCATTTGTAATCAATTCTATTGATTTATCAATTGATCGATCATTTTAACTCAATTCACCGATCGATTGATCAATCATTCATTGTTCCCTTTAAGAACAATTGAGTTTGCTTTTCGCCGGCACTTCATCCAAATTCAATAATTTTATTCTATTCAATATTCATGAATACAAAATTTTGCCACACACTGTAATTCCATTTGCTATTTTTCATTCCTAGCCAAATTGCTGACCATGCACATTCATTGTCCATGAAATGGATCCGTAATCGAAGAGATTGGATAACATTTCATGGACAAAGGCCGACGTGCCAGCGAAAACACGCAAACTCAGCGTTCTTTCTCTGGCGCGTTTGTCTGGTCAGCAAATTGCGTTAGAAATTGAACGTGGGTGAAATACTTGGCCGGCTCAGTCATTGAAAGAAGGCAAACGAGCGCGGATAAAGTAAACATAAGTAAAATCAAGTAATCTTGCCAAAGTGTATACAACTCACCTATTATTTTCTAAGTATAAATTCTAAAAATAGTTACTTTGCATTTGATGTCGATATTCTATATTTACGAGAAATGATTTAATCTTTCGTCGAAGTTGTTGAATTAGTTGAGAATAAAGAAGTGAAATGATAATTGCTATTGCTGTCGACGATTTTCAAAAAAGATGATAAATTCAAAGGTCGGGACATAATAGTCCCGGCTCAACTATATATATATATATATATATATATATATATATATATATATATATATATATATATATATATATATATATATATATATATATATATATATACATATATAATAATCTTGCCAAAGTGTATACAACTCACCTATTATTTCCTAAGTATAAAATATATATATATATATATATATATATATATATATATATATATATATATATATATATATATACATATATATATATATATATATATATATATATATATATATATATATATACATACATCTAAAGTGCTCCCCATAATATATAATTTTTTCTTGAGAAAGTTATTTAAAAATAAATAACGAGCACACAACAGTATCTGAAACCTTTTCATTTCAGAGCGCTCGCAACTGTCGATTATTTCGCATATTAATGTAACATTTCGCTAGATATGCGCATTGGATTCTAGTTTATAACCCTATTCTATTACAAAATGAGAAAAATCTGTCGAAGCATCACATGTTCTTCTAACTTTCCTATTCATTCATCTTATGAATGAGCCCATCTCAAATGAATGCGATCAACATGCATACAAACATGAGTCACGTCCTCGTATTTATGAAAATATAAACAGATATATATGTACCATAGATATAGAGAGTACTGGATCCGCAACCAGTCGCGAGAGCTGAAGCAATTAACAACCTTCGCTAAAGTTGTGTGAAGTTGAGGTTTGAAGTGATGTGTTGTTTTTGCACATAATTAACTCCAAAACACGTTCACGTTTATTAAGTTTTTAATTTTGAAGATCTCGTGTACGAAATTGGCACTCTACTTCTCTGTTTTTATTAAAAACTTGGGAATTTAACATCGGCTTTCACACATGAGTTTTCTCGCCTCTACGAATTCCTTGTGCTATGACGTTCGAGTTTTCTATGAGAGTCGTTTGTTGTGTTGTACTCAAACTGTTTTACGAATGATAACGAAGGCGCGATCGTGTGCACGTGAAGTGAAATTTTGACAGTCTGCGCGGGTGTCAGTGGGGGAAGTGATTCTTCTGAAGAGAGGAAAGAAAACCCTGTGTGGAAACAAAGGGGAAGGAGAAGCAGAGGAAATCATATAGTTTCGAGAGTGTAAGTTATTTATAACTTATTTATGTGGTAAATTTGCTTCCCACATGTAGGAGTACATAGATTCTCGTTGCTCGTCCATTTATTTAAATGTCTTTGATATCTTCTCAAATGATCACGTCGAAGCTTCGAAGCTCTATTTATGCCTGGTTGTGTTCTTCGATGGAAATTTTTTCATATAATACACGAAATATACAACATCAGCGCAACTCCCACGTAGACGGTCTCAAGGCCGTTTGAGAAAGGAGGAGGGAACCCGTTGTTTCCTCAATCCATAGCTTCCATGATTCCTCATTCCAAACCCCTCAATTAAATTGTAGTAAATGCTTTCGGGGTCGCACATTGGGATTATTGGTTCCCTAACAATGTGACATTAAATGCCGAGAAATGCTGAGAACTGTGCTCTGCTCTTTAATCCTACTTACACTTCCTTTGTGAGGATTTAAAGGGGTGAACGTGAATCTTCCGCACCTGATATCGGAATCGACGTAATAAGCATGCAACCGGAATGCAGGTTGGGGGACGGGACAACTCCCCGTCCCTGGAAAATCTTTAATTGTTTCGAAACTTGCAAATAGGCCTCGAAATGGACTGGACTCACGGCAACAACCTCACAAACGAAAAAAAGACTGTGGCATTGGATCCTGGAATGTCAGATCACTCAATTACCCTGGCGCTGTTAAGGACCTTTTACAACAGGCCAGTCAATATCAATTAAAAATACTGGCAGTCCAGGACACGAATTGGACTGGAAACGACATTCAAGACATGAGATCGCACACAATATTTTAAAGTGGGGAGCCTACTGGAAAACGAGAATTCGGAGTAGCCTTCGTTGTGGATAGGGAGTTCAAATCGCACGTCATTGGTTTTATGGCAGTATACGAACGGTTGTGTGCGATCCGTATAAACGCGA